>CM035144.1:95262325-95979825 GCA_020205605.1 Panax ginseng | reverse complement strand
AGGCAAGATGATATTATGTGTAGTATTTTAATTTTTGGGGGGAAATGAAATGTTTTGATATAAATATTAATCCTTGCAAGATATTAATAGATGACCTGTGGTGCTCATATGACCAATGTTCCAAATGAGAGGTTGCAAGTTTGAATCTGAGGAGAGACAATTTTTTGGAAAAAAAATTAACAGACGTCGCATCAACGCACATGTGCAAAGTCCAAATTTTTGAATAGAAAGGGGCTTAGTTTGCGTTGACAGGATGAAAAGGGCTCAATACCCAAAAATCACTAAAGTTCAGTGGTCGACTTTGCATTTAACCCGTGAAGATAGGTAAAAAGGGGAAAAACCATCCCTAGGTAGATGATAACTAGTCATTCGCTTGCTTTGTAATCGATTGTCCGCTCCTTTCAATCCAAGAATAGTTGAGACACGTGTGATATCAATCGTAAAGCTCTTTCTGAGGGCTACACAGTGTCATTAAGTTTGATCATTTTTGGATATGAGAAGATGAAGCGAAAAGTAGACAGATATCTTTCGGAGTTAGCGAGACAATCGACTGGTTTGTCTGCGGCTCGAGAATCGATGTGGTGGCTTTTTACGACCCATCCTCGGCTCTCGGTGATCCTTACTTGAACATGTTTTGTGTTGTATCGGCAAAATTACATCCTTGCCCTTTCGGTAGGGGTGCTCATCGGTAAAAAACCGAACCGGTACCGATCCAAAATAATCGAAAAAACAAGAACCGAAATTGGTACCAAATTACCGGTTTGATGCCTCTATTCATAAAAGCGCATGCGGTTTTTTTCGGTTCGGTTTTCAGTTATACCGCATGCATGATAATATTTTAATTAAATAATTTTTTTTAATGTATTAACAAAAAATTTTTGAAACTAATGAGTTCGAACCATTAGTTTGTATCTTTGCAGTTTTCTTTACCATTAGTTATGCCAATTGATCGATTCGGTACAAATTTTTTATCTAGTTGTATGAGTTATGCCGATTGTATCGGTTTGCTTTACCATTAGTTATGTCGATTGTATCCGTATTGATTTGTTGCCTTGTTGGGTTGTTAGTATTCACATATGCAAATCGGTTTACATTTGTGAGATATTAATTATTAAAGAAGAATTATGTGTTTGTGTTTGCGAGTTTTAGACAATGTATATTCAAAAAAGGCTAGTGATCCGCCTTTTCACTTGTCGAGATATTATTTTATCTCCCCACTCATCGCAAGTTTTTCTCGCTTTAGGACTAGTCCTTCTCGCTTATAAGTTGTAAATATTTTACTTTACCACATAGTTTTATATTAAAATTAATTGATAATCCACAACGAAATTAATACACAACATCATATATATCCATAAAACACATAATTCTCCCTCATTGCACTACTTACGTATTAATTATTAAAGAAGAAGTTCAGTTCTTCGGTTTTTTCGGTCCTGTACCGAATGCAAAAATTTAAGAACCGCTACCGATACCGAAAAAACTAAAAAAACCAAAAAACTGAAACCGAAAAATCGAATTTTTTGAGCACCCCTACCTTCCGAGATTGTCTTCGGAGTTTGAAATGACGCTTTTGCTTTGTTGTAGGGGTACTAAAATGAAAGCGAAATTTCGAGTGTCTACCAATGATAAATGGCTATTTTGATGTCTTTTAACTCGGTCAACATTGAAGGATCTTAGTGAGGATTAAGCTCCATAGGTATGGAGAATTTTGATCAAACATTGAGCAATGGCAAACCAACGGATCCGGGTCTTCAGATTATTATTAGACACCCCTCTTACCAATCTTGAAGCAAATTGTCATTGTAACGACCGAGAAATTCGGATTTTATTGTAAAATAATTTTTTTGAATTAAATAATAATAAAATTATATTTTATGTGATATCAAGATGGTTGTCATTCTATAACCTAATGATATTGGAATGTCGTAGTATTTTAGCTACGTGAAGGAATTAAAGTGTTTGAATTTCTAAGACGAAAATAAAAGCTTTTCGTGAAATTTTTCGAAAAACACTATTCATCGATATTCGCTCGGGAATTATTTTTGAATTTTCGAGAAATACGTAGTGATAGAATGTCAAAGTAAGATGGATTATGTAATAATAATCTAAGTATGGGAAACGCAATATTTCGCTTGCGGACTTAGTTTATGAATATTAAGGAAAGCGAAGTATTTGTGAGTAATTAATAATTGTATGATACTTAGGTATTGTACAAAGTAATGAAAATGAGTATAATAAGAAGTATTATACAATTTTGTATGAAGGATGGAATATTGTATATAAAAAATTTCTATACGAGTTAGAATAGGAGAATGATAAGTCAACAATATGTATATGTATTGAGTAATGATAATGGACTTGGAAGATTGGTTAGAAATTGTACAAGCCCAAGTGAATTAAATGGTGAGGCCCAACTCTTGATTAATAAACAAGTTAGTGTTTTATAATGCAAAGCCCAAAGGTTAAATTAATCTAATCCCAAGCTAGAATCCATGGGTTGATTGACCCATGGGGTAAACCATATTAATAAGGTTAATGTGTGATGACCAAGTTAATATGGTGACCAAGTTAATGTGGTGATCAAGTTTTATGTGTAATGACCAAGTGTTAGGAGTAATGACCAAGCAAAGGATAAGACTTGTGATTAGCAAGTAATGAATAGTAAGGAGGTGGCTTAAGGAGGTGGGTTGGTTTATTGACTAAATTACCCTAACCTTGTGAATTCTATAAATAGAGGAAGCTTGCTAGTCATTTCTTACTTGTTCAAACAATCCAATATATTACAAAGTGCTTAAGTGTTAGGGAGAATAAGTCATAATAAGTTACTTTCATTTGTAAGAAGAAGAAGAAGGCTACTTTACAAAGACTTCAAAGAGTAAGACTTCTTCTCCAATTATCTTCTATCTCTACCATGATAGGTTGATAAGAAAAGTATGAATTAAGAAACATGAATGTTAAGAAGTAAGATGAATGAGTAATCAATGAACTTAAGCCGTATAAGTAGAAAATAAGTCATTTACACTTGTATAAGTTATGAACTTATGAAGAAGTTATATGAACTTAATGTGAGTTTATCTTAAGAAGTAGTATGAAAGTGAAGAACTTGTATGAATATGTATCATGTATACATGAATGATATTATATGTTGAGAACATATAAGTATGGTGATTAAAAAGACCTTAGCTTTCATAAGTTATGAACAATGAAGCTATAAGTAGTTTATACTTTAATAAGTTATAAGCTCATGAAAGGATAAGTCAAAATCCAACATAAAAACAAGTTGTTGTAGTAAGTATGTTGAGATGTTCATATGATAAATTGAATACATTTGAGGTAATGAACAAATCATAAGTAATGAGGATTTGCCGGAAATTGCACGATTAAACGATAATCGTCGAATTCGTGAAATTCTTGGATTAGAAGTCAAATTTTGTGTTTGAACTCAGAAACGTTGGTTTTCGATGGAGACAATTTATATTTGGCATTCTAGAGTTGCGGACTCGAAAATGACCGAATTCCGACTTAGAACGAAGAAACGAGCATTGAACGTTCACGAACGTTTATCGTTTTTGTTAAAAATGAACCAATAGGTGAATTTTTAGCGAACGAAGTCAAATAGATAAAATTCTTGAATAAACGCGTAGAGTATGTAATTTGTGAACCGTAGGCTTTTGAACGAGCTAATTCGGAGTTATAACGAAGAAGTTATGAGCCCGGGAAATTCGCAAAGTTGAAAAACTGTCCAAACTATTCGGTGCATGAAATGGTCAGCCATGGCCAACCCTAAACCATTTTGTCACCGTAGTAGCGAGACTAAAACCGAGCATATCGAAACTCAGCCGCAGCCGCTTAACCATAGAGTAAATGATGGCTCCGCAAATACCATGTACGAGACACGACTTCTCATAGTGGCCAGCATATGCCTGCTCTGATCGAGTAAGGACTCATGTGCCAGCAGCCAAAGTCCGGGCATCCTCATCGTTAACTCATGGCAAATAGACATGAGATGTAGGTATATGACTGGTGTAACGACCCCAAAATAGGTCCATTCTATCCAATCCATTATGAGTCGCCAAATACATGGTACAGAAAATAACTACAACTTTATTACAACAATTGTCATACAAAATACAACAACACATATGCTGTGAGTTTGGATACAAATATATACCAAATGTGACACATGTCCCAACCGTGACAAAGACCTCACAAAGACACCTTACATAAAGGTATAGTCAAAACCTGTTTTAGAAACTAAAATCTTTGGGAAGTGCTCAAGGAAACCTTCGTACATGGGAGACCATGTGTCTAGGTTATGATAGATATCATATGGCCACAGAATTATCCTTGGTTGACCCAATAGACCCCAAAGAAAAATAAGAAGATTACTATCATATTCTTCCCAATGGTAAGTCTTCTCTTGACATATCATTATCTCCACTATCTATAATTGAGAATTATACTTCAAACAAACACCAAGATTATATAGGTAGTGCTCGTATATATACTCAGCAAGTGGATGAGCACATCCCTGTCTTATGATGATACGTGGTTGAATGTCATTAGACATCTTGTATGATAGTGACAAAACACCCTTCCAACGTTGGGTTCGCCACACCTATTAGATTCACCAAATATAACTACTAAACGATGACCACCGCTTCTATTCCCCTTGATTACCCCACATTATTCAACCCAAATACACTCTTACACTCTTATTACACGAAGGAATTGTAAAAGCAAAAGGGAAAGCACAACTAGCTCAAGAAAGAATATCATGACTAAAGATAATTAAATTATCAATACCTCCATCAATAATAAATCAGAGATTTAGAACATATGGTAGATGATAAAAATTTCAACCATAGTTGCAGCCGAACGAAGCAATCCATTAGAAGAGTCAAATAGACTATAAAGTCTATTATCTTCTCCATGTTAAAAATCCACCAACAATGTTTTATCCCTGTAACATCAATCAACAATTCTGGTCCACAATCATATGAATAACTCATAATCATAATTGTAGTTCTAAATTCCTCTTCTCATCCATGACGAAGATAATTTTCATCACCTATCTTTACCTGAAACATCAAAGATCATGGTTACACCAAATCACATTTCTAGTTCATAATCATACTAATAATTTCATCTTTGCACTACGGACCAAAGATATTCATTTGTATCACTAGTTGGTCATGTTCATCTCAACACATGTTCATCTTTGCACTACTGGCCAAAGATATTCAACAACATGTCATCTTTGCACTACGGCCAAAGATATTCATCAATAATTCAAGTTTGCACTACAGCCCAAAGATATTCATCAATAATTCATCTTTGCACTACAGGCCAAAGATATTCCTCAACAGTTCATATTTGCACTATAGGCCAAATATATTATTATCTCAAAGAAATATATAATCATTTCAGAATTTATATAAACAATAATTATAACCATGTTAATCATTTCACCTTTGCACTTAAGCTAAAGATATTCAATTATATATTCAATGGTCATGATCATACCAAATAACAATTCAACTTTTCACTTCATCGCCAAAGAGAACCCATAGTCATGATCATACCAAAAATCTATCCATCTTTACACTCCAGTGAAAGAGAATTTCAACATTAGGGTTATAAAAATGTTATATATGATAATAAAATCAATATAATCAATATATAGTTTTAATCTCCGTAGTAATATTCATAAATCAACTATAATTTGGTTAGAAAAAAAACCAATTTTGTCATGAATAGAAACTCATGAATAAGAACCGTGAATAGTAACTCATGAATAGTAACTCGTGAATAGTATCTCATGAATAGTAAACCCGACTCAAAAAGGTAGAAATTCCACAATAAAATCCATACCAATATTTCGGTATAATGATATTGAAAGAATAATATTTTTTTTAAGCTTATAAACAATTTATTTTAATTGTTTACACTTTACTAAATAATGCATTTAATCATTCTAAAATGCCAAACTCATAAGATTTCATCACCAATAACCAAAATCCTCATCAAAAATCTGCATATACCTCATATATGATTCTCAAGCCATAAAATCATATTTTCCAATTTTCTTCATTCATATAACATATTTAATTCATTTACTCATAACTAGAACATTTTCATGAAAAATACCAAATCAGTTTCAAAAATATTTCTTTTCTGGAATTTAGCACAATATAATCCCATGTTGAATATATATTTTTCTCGTAATTTTAAAAAGTCATTTACTATTTTTCATATATGACCAAAACCACCGAATATTTAAACATTTATCATAAATTGTACTTTTATCCAAAAATTCCGAAATATACAGAGTATACTTATATAATATAGATGTACTCCCAATAAAAATTTCATCAATTTTGGAGTTAACCACAAGGAGTTATAAGCGGTTACTTTTAAAATAGTCTTTTCCCATAAAATCCATAACTCCTAATCTATACATCCAAAAATCACCATTTTTGGACACAATCAATAAAACTCATCAAATTATCATTCCAAATTTTTCCAGAATTTTTAAAGGTCTGAAAAGTTACGAAACATGAAAAACATCACTACCCTTAAATCCCTTTACCTCAAAAGAAAGCAGATTTCGATCGAATAACGCTTGAAAAGAACTTGTACCGTAGATAGCAACACTCAAGATACAAGAATACACTTGATAATATATAGAGAAAATAAAGAGAAAACTTCAGTTTACGTGTGATTTTCAATTCTAAGTTAAGCTTCTATTTATAGGAAAATGCTAGAACGCATGAAAGGAGACTAAAATAATAAAATATTATTTTTCTTTTCTACACACCAACCATCCAAGACCAGCCATCCAAGCATGCCAATTCTGAAAAAATATAGCAGCCCACATGTTATTAACACCAACCAAAGTGGGTCCCACCATATAATTTAATAAAATTATTTTATTTTCCGAAACTTCAATAATTCATAGAAAATAGCCCGCTTATCGTAAAAAATTTGAAACTCGCGACTTTCCATGGGAAATTCCATTCTCTACAACTTTACGAAGAAAATTTTTCCAAATTCCAAATGTAAATTGACCAAAATCAACAAACGAGCGATTTTACGATACTATAATCAATTTTCTATCAAGAATTGTGTCCACCGACACCCAAAACATATGTTAAATATTTAATGCCACAAAATACTCTTCCTCCTCATATACTCATATATCCCACATTCATTGTAAAAAAATATTACTGCTAATATATTATTAAAATAATATATTTAAATGAATTATTTTATCGTAAAAGATAAAATATTAATTTTCAATAGTTGTCACATTAAAAATTTTCTCCATCTATATCCACAATAAATATTTTCTTTATCATAATAATCAATAATTAATTATTCACAAATAATATTACAGACTCACAATCATCGACAACCAACTGTGCCTCCTGTGATAGGGGGCTTTCCAATAAGGATTTCTCCTTATTATGCGCCGCAATTAGGGTGACCAAACCTCTCCTTAGATGTAACTTTCTAGACATTGCCAATAATGTTATCTCGATAATATTATTCAAATAATTTGAATTATTGATCCGATAATAGAAAATATCATGCAAATGACAATTATCAAAACAATAATAATATATAATATCAACGCAAGAATTATTGAATCAATAAAATAAAATATTGAATAAGAATTACCGTAACAATTATTGAGTAAAGGCCTTCTTCACGTAAGAATCAATAATTCAAAAATACCGTAATACCGCAAAGCCATCGCGCAACAACGCCAGATTATTGTATTTTAACCACCGTATTCCATTCAACAAAGCATACGTTAGCGGTAAAAACTCAAACTTGTCGCTTTTCTTCATCCGACAGCTTATTCCGTTATGGGGCCCACAAATGATCGCGCTACGTATCGCATTTGGATATTCCCGACAAAAAAGAATATTCCACGACCAAAACGTAATATTCTCCGACAAAAATGAATATTTTATAGCCACTTGTGTGTTTTGTAAAATTTGCATATTTCACCCATAACTTTAAACTTTTATCAATTTTAACATTTACCAATAATAATTATAAGAAAAATTGAATAATTTTATTTCATAAAATTGGGGTCTTACAAAATCAGGCCAAATATTTACCAAATTTCTAGAATAAAGATAGTGATGAATGTTTACAAACATAAAGCAAGTAATGTAATTGTTTTAAAAGTAAACACACCTTAAGGAACTTGAAGTAACATTGTTAAAACTTTGTTAAACCTTAAGGATAGTGCATAAAGGTTGAGATAACCTATTCAAATATGGATGCAAGTATAATGATAAACCGGAATTGATAGTGAATAAATCTAATACATAATTAGATTGAGATGAAGGGTAAGATATAGTCATATACATACTTGATTATATATGACCTAATATGAGGCATTATGTGATCATGTGTTGTAGAGACTTGAAAGACTCGAACATAAAGTAATTATACCGTAGCAGACGCTAAAGGGAAGTATTCTAACTCTTGTCTCAGTTCAATCTGAACAAGTTTTGAAGTTTATGTATCCTTACGAATAAATTGATGTATGATGAAGTTAAAGCCAATCCTTTTGGCTAGACTTGATATATTAGTTAGATTATTGATAATCTATTCATCTGTTATTAAATGTTGTTATCTTTTGTCAACTACGTGATATGATTTTCAAAAGAAGACTAGAGTATGTTAAACAAATATTTTTGTCGTCATACGACAGGCACGTGAGGTTGCCACAAATTAAACGTATATACGTTTAATGAATGTAATGTTGATCAACATAGAGTACAATAGGTTGATCACCTAGAAGTGCTCGTAAGTAATACCGGGCTTACGGACTTAGTTCCGAGTTGTCCTTTTCGAAGAAAGAATGAAATGCTCAAGGTCTTGGACCGAAGTTAATGTTTTACGGAATATTGTTATTATTGTAAAACAATTTGAAAGAAAGATGAAGTGCTATTTTGAATCATCAATAGTACTTCATAACTATTGTTCAGTTATTGAAAATATACGATTCTTATGTGTCAAACATATTGTTTATTGAAATTGTCATACTTGTTGAGCTAGTTATGCTCACTCTTGCTTGAACAATATGAATGCAGCTAAGACTGAACGCCCCGAAGGATCGAATAAGGATAAAGGAAAAGCTAAAAGCGGATCGTTAAAACGTCTATGTAATAGTATAGGTTTAATGTTGTAATATAGTTGATATTATGACAAAGAACTTTTGTAATGGGTTTAGAACTTGGGGAAATGTAAATATTATTTTGATTATATAGAAGAGATATTCGTTCTTTTGAGGCTTTTCAATTGGATGAATGTATGAATGTTAGTACAGTATTACACCATCTGTCGGGTTGAAAGATACCCGGATTTGGGGGCGCTATAGTCATTGCCTTGGTTTGATATAACAGTGTTCTACATTAGAATCAGCAATTTCATGGTCGATGATTCCACCCCGAAATGTCTCACTGTCAACCATATAACGCTAAGCGCTGACACCCTCCTTGAAGTGAATGGTGTTAGATGCAGCATTTACTCCGAAGGTATCTCTTGTCTTTTGCGGAGGGACAGGGTAGATAAGAAATCTGAAGAAGCTACATTTGTAAGCACGGATAGTATAAGGCTGTCCGGAAGTGTGAAATTTGAGGTTTTTGATAGAGAGAATCCAATGCTCTCTGGGATTCTTGAGATGTCCAATAAAAATGGTTTTACTTGTGAGTCAAAACACAATGATAGAAGATGGAGTATGGATTGTGAATCGGTGATGAGTGCTTGCACCGGGTTTTTGAAGGGAAAACAAATTGTGGGTTCTGAATCACCGTCACCAACCGTAGAAGTTTATGTTGCGGGTTGCTTCTCAGGAACACCAACCATCTTGACCAAGACTTTGCAGCTTACTTTCCGGAAGAAGCACAACAGGAAGGGAATGCTAGATGCAATTCCCGAGTATGAGCCTGCTGAATCTCAGAGAGACGCACCATCTGAACTTGATCAGCAGGTATCTCCCCCCAAATATTATTAGCATTTCATTATTTTCTAAGTTCTAAATATTTATGTCCTATATTATAGTTCTACAAAGATACTTTATTTCTAAAAGGCAAGTCTGATAAAGCTACTTCTTAAAGGTTCTTGAGTAACCTTTTCCTGCTGAATTGTGATAATAGAGCTTCTTGTATTATGAAATACATCCGATAATCTTAATTGGACAGTACTGCATCAATTTTGGAACTTTGTTCATTTCTTGTCAAATTGGAAGGCCTTTTCAATTATTTTTAAGTGCCAAACTTGTAACTTGGCTCAGCTTTTGCCTCTTTAGTGTAGCATGTAAATGACTCGTACTTGATGGCTCTGGGAATTAACTTGTAGCATGTAAATGTAGAAGTATTGAGTCTGTAGCATGTTTGATTTCTGTGAACTTCTTGTATAACTGTTTGCTTAGCAAAGCCAATAAGAAGATTGCACAGGTAGACGAATTATTCGTAGATCTCATGTGCCCCATGCTACCAATCTCCAAATCCAGACTCATGTGCATGAACCTTCTTGGCACTTACTAATATTACTTCTCAAAGAAAATATGCATGTACCTTTAGAAGTTCATATCCCTCTGTCCTTAATTTTTCTTTGACTGATGTCATGGCCTATGCTTGCACGCGTACTTAAAATAGCACGAGCTAAATTCAATATGGTGGGACCGTGGGACCAAGTTATGATTCCCTACAAAGTTATATGGTGTATGTTTTTAAAACCAAGTTGTAGATGTGTTAGTTGTAGCCTTGTTGGGGGGAAACTTGTAAGATCACGAGAGTCCCGCATAGCAACCTTACAATTTCATTGTGGTTTCCCGCATGCTTCCTCTCTTGAGACATGTTCTTGCTGCAAAAGAGGCCCATTTCTGGTATGGATTGGCAGAAGGAATCTTATCCTTTCTTCTGGATAATTTCTAAGAGATCTAGAGCACACCTGTTTTTGAGCTCATGATTGATTTTATGAAGTTCTCAGCTTTTATGGGTTCACGCCCTGCTCACTAGAGCCAATATCCATTGTCGACTGTATGTATGGACTACCCTGAAAAAATTATTCTTGTGTCTTTATTCCTTATTATATGAGCTGGATTGAGTCTTTGGTTATTTAGGTCAGGATTTATTTGAAGTAGGCCTTTGCCAGGTATAAGATTAAGGGCGAGACCATTGGTATGCCAAGTCTTTATATCAGTAGCAAAGATATGATAAAAGAACCCAATCATTTTTCAATCAGGACTAACTAAATTCTTAATCTCCCTCCATACACTGTTTGACGGCCTCTTATTAGTGTCTGTAGTGGATTAACCTTCCTCAAGCGACGAGCCACATTATTTTTTATCCATTTTTGTTGTGTGGATCTATTCAGAACCCATCCACGAGTCACGGACGAAGAAGCTAGAATATAGGAACATTGCAGCAGATTTTTGACATGAACTTCCAGGTAAATAATAGAAATGTAGAGATGTTTAGCTTCTACAATGGCCGAGATTTTCTGACGACTGTTGTTTGTACTTTGATTCTATACCTACTGCTTGGTGTGGCAACTTGATATTTGAAGTTTTATCTGCTCCGGTCACAACTGTATCTCTTTTGCATATCTAGACGCTTGTATATCTTCCATACGGTTGTGTGCCACCATTAAGCAAATGCTAAATTTTGGCAGCGGGAACCTCCATCAGATAACCTAATGCCATTGCCTCTAGTACAATACTGTAATTAAATCAAAGCCCTTTATGTTTGTGTAATGCATATATGTCTGCAGGATTTTAGTGGAGATTATTACGTCTTTTTCCATAGGATACCCATGATAATTTTAACTCCCATCTTTCTGAGGGATCTTGCATAGTTTACAGTACTCAATATTGGTCGTTAATCCAGAATCCTGAGAGAGATCTACTGCTTGAATTTTCAGATATCGGAGTACAGAAACTTCAAAATGGGAAGTGATGAAGACTACAACAACTTATACTGGAGCCGTACTGATTATATAGAAGCTGAAGATGGGGAACTCTCTTGGTTTAATGCTGGTGTCAGGGATAGGACTTGGCATTTGTCTGGGAGTCGGAATAGGAGTTGGTTTGCTGGTCCGTACTTACCAAACCACCTCCCGAACCTTCAGAAGGCGTAATTCTTGTAAGAAGCACACGATTTCATACTCTCCGATCCAAAAGGCTAATAATCATGCTAGTAAGATGTCAATGACTGCCAATTCTACTCTGTGGCAGTCCTTTCCCTGCTGCTAACAGTCGCTCGTGTTGAGAGTAGACTTAGTTAAGCTAGTATAACTTGCACTGCTGTAATAAATTTGTTTCTCTTTAAGCAAGCTTCTCAAATATATAACTTAAGTACCCAAATTTACCTTATTTTTATCGTAGCTATGAGGAAGCATTTCAGATAATGTACTTCAAGAGGTCATGTATGCTCATTGTTAATTGCTTGAAAAAAAAAATATGCTCATTTTTATTGCGGCTAGTATTAAGCCAAGTTTGTGTTTTGACGGATGTTTAGTCCAATAAGACTGGGATTGCAAAGATTATAAATTTATAAAAAGCTGCCTACAGAACCAAAAAAATAGTGCATGCCTAACACGCACACAAAGAGAGGAGAGTTTCTAAACTTCACATAATATAAAAGTCGACCAACAAAATAACATGAAGGAACAAAGAACACTGAAAGATGGACTATCATTTGATTAAAATTAGATGTGTTCTCAACACAAGTACCACTTAAAGCCTCTTAGCTGCTATTAGATAGCCTAATAATCAAGATTAATCATCTTGATTACAGATCCGGCCTCTATGATCCGGAGTGGAGTGGAGTGGAGTCTCAACTCTGTATAACTTATCATATTATATCTTTACATGAAGTTTAAAACAGGTGGTTCAGCTCGTAGCAGAAGCAAGGGATTCAGGCTCTGGAACTACCTCTGCGCCGGAGTACGCATGGTTTTGCTTTTCGTCGAACCCCCACAATTTAGCAGATTTCACATCATCCTGAGCCATCAACCTCGAGAACTCCTCATGGTCATACTTCAACGTGGCTGTACCACCAAAATCAGTCGGGAGATTTTCCACATCAAAATACGATCTCATCAGTTCCACGCTATCTTTATTCTTCGGATACACAAACTTCACCTTGTGGAATGTTTTGGTATCCAAGAAATACTTCACGATCTGCAGAGAGAGCAGAACATATAAAAATCAATGGTAAAAACAGCTCAGTGACAAAATAGATAAGGTTTGCATTTTAGGAATACACAAATCATGAGTGTACTACAATAGACATGAATACAAAACAAGTGATTGTTAGCAACACCACTACAGGATTTATAATGGGAACAGGCACCTTAAACAATGAAGGAAGGATTCATACCTTCCAGAATGTTTCAAAAATTCGTGGGGGGCTGTATAAAAATGCTACAGCTAGTGTCTCAGGGTAGTGGTTCTGTACTATAGTTATAGTGTCTCGAGCAGATTTGATAGGCACATTAGTACTGAATGTCCACCCAGTGAAGTCTATTAACCATGCCATTTGTTCTTGACCTTCTGGAAGATTAAGGATAACATTCTCTATGAGATACACCAGATGCCGAATCTGGTTGTCTATCGATGTTGTATTCTGAAACATGCAACATATACTTTAATAAAAAATTGTTAAAACCACTCAACCTGAAGATTGGTGATTACAATCAGATGACATTACCTGCAATCCTGGTTTAAGTATAAGAACAGTCCTCCCATGGCGGTCATGAAAATTTGTTCTGAATACTTTTCCCGTCTCGCCTTCACTTGCAACTTCATGCTAAAAGGTGAAAAGATTACATGGTCAGGGCACACTGCACCTATCTTTACTCAAAAACTAAATTGAAAATTATGAACCTAATAAAAAGCTACAAGCTCTCTACGTAAAATCACGACACTGGTATTAATTGTAGCCCACTAGCCCCACCTTAAATTGACTGACATATACAGGTTGCAATTTTATTTTATTTTTTTGTAGAGATGTTGTTAATAAAAAAGATGATACTGATAATGACTAAAAATCCCTAAAAGTTGTATAGAACCATTCAAACAAGTTACACCATTTACTTTACCTTTCTCCAAATTCATATCTCACCAGTAAGCTTATAAATATAATATGTGCTACTTTGTAAACATTCTTCCTATCACGTGGATAGTGGACAACACAAGCTATATTCACCAAAAATGTGATCAGAAAAATATACTTTAACTTCCCTATGCCGTCAACACAGGAAAACTTTCTCTTCTTACCCAGCGGATTTCTTCAGGCTTATAAGTTGATCTCCAATTCAGCGTCTCTTCCAACATTTTCTTTGCTTTTTCTACATTCCAGCTACGAGAGTCTAAAAATCTCTTCAAGCATGCATCCGTGCAATACCGTAAGCTGTGGCCCGATAGTGGTCCAAGAGCAGCCCTTAGCTCATTCACCTGAAGTTTGAAGTAAAGTATCATGGGTTAAAAAAAGTGGTTTTAAACCATAAAATATCTGAGTGAATATTAAGGAAAATGGCAGCAATATGTGTCAACAATGGCGGATATAGAATAACTAAATGAGGCCAAAATCTCATTGTATTACTGTTACACAATGCATTGGAAAGGTATCTTATGAATTAAAAACAGAATGAAGCAACTATTCAAATGAATGTTAGCTGTGCCCTTTCATAACTTAAAAGTAGCAGTCAGCTATATATTTGCAGGTGGATTTTCGACTTGATAATTTAGAATTTCTGTTACCTTAGCCTCAGGCTGTAGCTCTTTATCCTCCTGTGCCTGATGAGAAATACTCCGACGACGAAACATAGTCTGGCAACTGACTGCAACCTAGCAAACATCATATGAAACTACTTTACTAAGTTTCTAATCAATTGACTAATCAATAAAGCAACTTTGCCATCATAAGCCCAATCAAAGAATCAGCATCAATGTTGTGCGCAGAGAGTACACAAAATAATTTGTAACCAGAAACTGCAGCACATAAACAATGAGATCCGACTACAGACAACATGCAAAGTCAATGTAAGATCATCCCATTTATATTTGTTCAGAAATAGTTTAACATGCAAAGATCATTGACAAGTTGTAGACAATGTTTTATGAAGAGATGTCCAAGAACTAAGAGTTGGCCCTTTCAGGATCTATTACCATGCAATTATGTGTGGCAGACCAAAACAGGCAAACAAAGTCAACAGCACCACCAAGTGATCAATAAGCAGAAAATTGCTGACTCAAAATGTAACTTCTTTCATTTACAATAGCTAACTGTAGGAATAAAACTATAAGGGGTTGAATATGTTTCAAACTTCTTCCCTTTAACGGGGAAAAAATCATCTCTGACTATTTTTTCAATTACTTATTTAACTAACAAAATTGTAGTTTAATCTCATTCTAATTATTTTGAAAAGATTAAGCTGTATCCACCAAGTTGTGATCTGCTTGCAGGAAATGGTTTTCCCAGCCTAAGTTGTTACCATAGTTGTATGAAATCACATACATTAATTTGTTCCCTGAATACAGACATTACAATGCCGCTACTTTGTCCTATGCTAGTTTGCATTATATTGTGGAAATTTATGTGCTGCTTTTTCTGTGAATCAACTAATCAAGGGTTTATTTTATAAAGCTTGATCAATCAAAATAGTTTTCAGCATTTCTAACTTTTGACTTAGCTCAAAATAGAGGGAAGTACTTTCCTTATTCACACTTGTAATCCAAAAAAAGGTGAAAACTATCACAAGTTCCCTGATATAACTGATGGATTTAATTATAATTTGCATCTAATATCAACAAATGTAAGACATGTTAGTCACAAAGAGAGAGATATATTAGCATAAATATGCAGTGTTCAAAGGCCATAGGACTAATAAGCCTTAATTACCATGAATATCTAAATAGTGAAGTAGACAAACCCAAGTTGAACCAAAGACCTCAAGCAAAACAGACTGCATGAGGTCGAGTCAAAACTTAATAATGCAGTGATGCGGTGATATTAAGATTATGAAACCAACAAATGTAGAAACTGAGCTATCACGGAATTACTTCAATGATGTTTCTTATAACCAAAACTGACTTCTTGTTCTGAGAAATGCTCTCACAGATAATTTAGCATTATATCCAGTCTGAACAAACTATAACTAATGCTTAAAAGTCACCACAGAGCTAATTGAAGAGTTTTGAATCATCCTCCCCTGGTTAATGAGAAAAGTTCTGGAAATGTTCCTATGTATCTGTATTGATCAAATTCCAATCACTGAAAATGAAACTCCCAGTCAAGTAAAGTAGCAGATAGGATAGAGTCAGAGTGGAAGTATTGCTTCTTCTTCTTTTAATTAAAACAATATGATAAGAATGTTACAGTCAAATATTATTCCACCATTTCCCTAAAATTTCAGCAACCAAACCAGAGCAGAATGGGGGAAATTAAGAGAATCAATGAACTGACCAAGATCCAAAAAATTCAAAGAACCTACAGATCTAAGAACAATTAACTGCCTCCAATCAAGCTTAGAAGGTCAAATTACAACAATATAATAAATATATACATACTATGTATATATCAGTCAAGTATGGAAATGCAAGTCAAAGACAGAGAGAGAGAGAGAAGGAATTTGCCCTTTACCTTGTAAAGAAGAGAGAGAAATTTCTGGTCAGAAATCGGAGAGAGAGATTGCTGGGATTCCTTACTTCCTACAAGTGTGCGCGTGTGATCAAGAGAATTCTTCAGACAGCTGAAACTGGCAATAGATACTACCAAAAAACAAACCACCAAACACTGAATATTATATATATATATATATATATATATATATATATATATATATAGGAAGGATCGAGAGAATAATTAAATAAATAGATAATCGCCTAAGTAGATAATTTTATCAAAACGACGTCGTTTTATAGGGACGCGATGGCATTTTTATAAATACCATGCCACCGCCTATTTACAAAAAATGTCACCGCGTCTTATCAAAACGACGTCGTTTTGATAAAATTCTGCTATTTAAGGCGTTCTGATATTTAAGGATTCTGCTCTTGATTTTTATTTTATATATATATATCGGTCCGGATCAAGTGCATACTCTTATCTTATTTATCCGTGTTCATTCTCCTTTAGCGACGGACGTGATGATTGATCATACAATAGTAAATACCTATACTTTTAGTGACGGATAACATATAAGCGTCGCTAAAAGTATAGACGACGGTTGTATGATGACTCGAACGTCATCGTCGATAGTCCGTCGCTAAAAATAGTGAAGTGCAATGTGAGTAAGATAAGGGGTATGACTGATCCCATCAGATATATATATATATATATATATATATATATATATATATATATGTGTGTGTGTGTGTGTGTGTGTAAAAAAATTTATACACAACAAGATATATTTTGCTTGTATATATTCTATTAAAACTGTATCGTTTTGACAAATTTTTTATATACAAAAAAACAATCTCCATGTTCTCTCCCCCCAAAACATGAATGCTGAAGCGTGGTTTTTTTTTAAAAAAAAATCTACCTAAACGATATAGTTTTGACAGATTATCTACAAATAAAATATACACCCGTGAATATATATATGACAAAGCTCCAAAATTGTTCCTTACTTTGGGGCGTAGTCCTAGTTAACCCAACCTTTTTTTTCCAAAAAATATTCCTCACATTATAAAACATAACTCAAATATATCTCTCCCATTAAAAAAAGATTTGTCGATATGTACAAAAATTCATAATTATCAAATTGTACATGAGAAAATTAAACTTGTACTAATTAAACATTAATTAATACTTGGTTAAAAAATAATCAATTTTTTTCCATTTCTTTCTTTTCCATTAATAAAAAACTATGTAACAAACAAATTAGACAAAAAACTTAAATTTTCCATTCAATCCATTTTAAAACTTAGGGGATGTTTGATTAGCACTGAATGGTTGACCGATTCAACCATTCAGTGCGTTTGTTTTGGAAAAAAATCGTTGACTGAATCGGTCAGTCATTCAGACGATTTGGGTTAAATGACTAAGTCCCATATTTTTGGCTGAATGGGCAGAATAATTTTTTTTTTACAATATTAACTATTATATTATATTAAGTAATATTAAATAAATTATAACAACTTTGACTTTTTTTAAATGGATAAAATAATAAAAAATATGTTATTCAGATATTTCAGACATGTCAATTATCAAATAACTTTTTTTTATTCAGTTCATTCAAATTCAAATTAAAATTCATTTAATTTTTATCGAACACTTAATGTCATAACGTAAAAGAAAAGCTATAAAATTCAAGTTAGGGTAAGAATTTTCCATCCGCCGTCAGGCCATACCAAACCAAGTCAAGTCAATTAATGTGTGTTTGTGTTTCATTGACCCCCTTTTCCTTTTCATATTATTTGTTAACGCTTAAGTTTCACCCGGCCGTCCAATCACGAGAATCCACGCTATAGAACTCGCAGACATAACAGATCACACGAGAAGCTTGATACCAGTACTGCTGCTGAAACCTCTGCAAAATCACCTACCAGAAACCTCCTCGGCTTCACCTTTTGATTGTAGTGTCGGTCATTTCTCTGGCGATGAGCACCCACCTCAAAGATAAAGAGAGTCCCGAACCTCTTTCAGCAGATCCAGATTTGTTTTTAGACCGTCATCATTGTATATCTCTTTGTACTGACTGACCCTAAGAGTGGGGGATCCGATCTCAACTGGTATGAGTGCATCGGTCCCATATGTCAATCAGAACGAAGAGTCCCCGGTTGTTGTCCTCGGAGTAGTCCGATATGCCCACAAAACACTTAGTAGCTCTTCAGGCCACCGACCCTTCAATTCATCCAACCTTCATTTTATCCCGTTGAGCAGGGTTCGGTTTGTCACTTCCACCTGACCATTCGATTGAGGGTGAGCGACCGAGGTCTTGCGATGTTGAATTCCCAACTCCTTCAGAAAGCCCTCGAACTTTGATCCTACGAACTGTCTGCCATTATCAGAGACCACCGCCATCGGGATGCCGAAACGATAAACCACTCCTTCCTTGAAAAATTTTAGGCATTCTTGTTCGGTGATCTTCTGCAGTGGTTTGGCTTCAACCCACTTGGTCATATAGTCGATAGCCACAATCACAAAGCTAACTTGTCCCTTAGCCTTCGGCAGGGGCCCTAGGATGTCGATCCCCCATACAGCAAAGGGAATCGAGGATAAGATCGAATACAGCTCTTCGGAAGGTTGATGTGGGATTGTGCTGTTCAGCTGACACTTGGGACACCTTCTGACGAATTCCTTGGCCTCTGTGTAGATAGTCGGCCAGTAATACCCTTGCCTCAAAATCTTATGTGCCAGTGACTTTGCTCCCATGTGATCCCCACAGATCCCTTCATGTACCTCCCGAAGAGTGTAATCTGCCTCTGATGGAGTTAAGCATTTGAGCAGTGGAGAGCTAAAGACCCTTCGGTACAGATCCCCATCAATGAGGACGAAGTTTGAGCTTCGGTGTTTGATTTGTCTTGCTAGGATTCTGTCCGAAGGGAGAGTCTCATCTGCCAAGTAGGAAACATAAGGTGTGAGCCAGCAGTCAAGTCGATCCAGGGCTAGTACTTCTGTCTTCGGAACACTGGGCCGTTCGAGAATTTCCAAGTATACCGATCCACTGAAAGAGCTTGCTTCGATTGTTTCCAATCTCGCTAAGGCATCTGCTATTGTATTATCTGACCGATCCACCCCCTGACAACTGTGTGATGCGAAGTATGCGAGCTTATCCTTTACTTCGGCCAGATACTTTGACATTCTTGCCCCCCGAGCCTCATACTCACATGACAACTGTTTGACCACCAGCTGCGAATCACTGTAGATGACCAACCTCTGTACCTCTAAGCTCCGGGCCAACCGTATTCCTGCCAGGATGGCCTCATACTATGCTTCGTTATTCGTGGCTTTAAACTGAAATCGAATAGCCTGCTGGACTTTGAACCCTTCGGGACTTGTCAGAATGACCCCTGCCCCACTGACGTCTGAAGTCGCTGATCCGTCCACGTATAAGGTCCATGAGGTCGGCCCTTGCTGAGTTTCGGCCACTGTGCTTACGTCTGCTTCTGTGAAAGAGCATTCCAATATGAAGTCTGCCAATGCCTGACCCTTGATCGCCGTTCAGGGATAATATTCTATAGCAAACTGTGTTAACTCCATCGCCCATGCTGCTAGTCGTCCCGACACGTCCGGCTTATGCAATATCTTCTTTAACGGCTGGTCCGTGTATACCACCACCACCCGACCTTGGAAATAATGCCAAAGCTTCCTGCTTGCAATGATTAGGGCATACGTGAATTTTTCCAGGTTCGGGTATCTTGTTTCTGCATCTCGAAGAACATGGTTGTCTTAATATACCGGGAACTATTTTCCTCCTTTGTCTCTTACCAACGCCGCTCCTCTTCGCCATCAGGTTTGCGACCAAGTATAAATATAAAGGTTCCGAGGGATTGGCTTCATCGAGAATGGTCTCAAGATGAGATATTTTTGATCCTTGGAACGCGTCTTCACATTCGACGTCCCACTAAAAACTTTTCTCATTCTTCTACCCCTTGAGAGTGTCAAAAAGGGTAAACATCTTTCTACCGACCTTGACATTTAATCTCCGGCGGCGCCGGTATCCTACCACGACCTCTCGCACATCTTTGAATGTCTTTGGGGATTTCATGTCTAAGATCGCCGAAATCTTCTCTGGGTTGGCTTTGATTCCCCTTTTGCTGACCAGGTATCCCAAAAATTTTCCTGAACCCAAACCGAAGGTGCATTCGGTCGGGTTCAACCTCAGTTTGTGCTTCCTTACCGTTTCGAAGCAGCCTTCTAGGTCTTCCAAATGATCTCGGACTGACATGCTTTTTACGATCATGTCGTCCACGTACACTTCCATACTTCGGCCCAACTACTTTCTGAATACAAAGTTCATCATCCGTTGATAAGTTGCCTCTGCATTCAGCAACCCGAATGTAATCTTCCGATACGCATATATAGCTCGATGAGTGATGAAGCTTGTCTTCGGGATGTCATCCTTCCACATCGAGATTTGGTGGTATCCCGAGAAAGCGTCCATGAAACTTAACATTCCATACCCCGAAGTGGCATCAATCAGCTGGTCTATATTGGGTAGAGGATAGAAATCTTTTAGGCATGCTTTATTCAGATCCGTGTAGTCAATACACAACCTCCACTTCCCATTTTGCTTCTGAACCAAAACCACATTCGCCAGCCATTCGGGATAGTCAATCTCGAAGATGAATCCCGTCTCCAGCAGTTTAGTAATCTCTTCATCTATGATCCTCTGCCTTTCCGGGGCAAAAATCCTTTTTTTCTATATCACTGGTTTCCTCTTTGGGTCTGTATGTAGTCTATGTAGCGCTACCGATTCGCTTACTCTGGGCATATCACTAGGCTCCCACACGAACATATCGGCATACACCCGAAGCAAGTCCACCAGACCTGTTCGCAGCAGTTCTGTTAACCCTGCCCCGATTTTTATCATTTTTTCCAGATTCCCCGGTATCAACTCCACATCTTCTGTCTCTTCTGCCGGTAGTGTCATGGGTTCAGTACTGCTCTCAGTGAATGGCTCTATCTCGATAGCCATTATCTGTTTCTGCTTGCTGATCCCGACCCCTGAGGAAATCAAAGTATTCCGATAACACCTTCGGGCAATGTCCAGATCACTTTTTACCTCCCCGATCCCGTTCGGTGTCGAAAACTTGATTTTGAAGTGAGGTATAGACGTCACTGCCTGCAATGCTGCTAATGTCGACCTCCCCAAAATTGCGTTGTAGGCCGAATCCATTTGTACTACAAAAAATTTCACCATTATTTCGCTTTTCTTTGAGGGTCATCTTTAACCACGACTCGTAGCTCTATCGTCGCTCCCTACGACACATGCACCGAATCACCACTGAAACCGTATAACGGGCCCTCTCCTCCCAAATCCATCTTCTTTCCTTCTAGATCCATCCTCTGATAGGCATGCGTGTAGAGTATATCGACCGATTACCCATTATCGATCATCATCCTTTTTATGTCTACTGGCCCGACCTGTGCAGTTATTACCATTGCCCCATCATGTGGTTCAATATGGTCGGTATGGTAGTCTTTATTTGAGAAAGAGATGGATACTCCTGAATATGCCCTATCCTTTTTGGGCGATGTACCAGCTACCGACAACACGACCTCGAGGTGCCCGCTCCTCTTCCTACCGGTTACACGCCCTACCGAACCGCCCGATATCACATCAATAACTCCTCGGGCTTGTGGGTGTGGTTGTGGCTATGCTTCTTGAGTCGATTCCCTGTTCTCCTCTTGGGAGGCCTCTGAATTTTCTCGACCGACCACATACTGCACCAGTTGCCCATTCTGGACGTTCTTCTCTATCAGATCTTTGGGGTTGTTGAACTCTTCCATCGTATGCCACCGACAGTGATGGTACGCACAATATTTGTCCCGGCCCCTCTTCCCAGGCTTCGGGATCGCCTAACATGGTTCGAAAAAGGGCTTGTTTCGCATTTCCTCCAGTATTTTAGCCCGGTCCGTGTTGAGTGCAGTGTAGACTTTGTTTACATTTCTATTCGGGAAAGGTGGCCACCACATTTGCTGACCTCACCCATCAGCTTTTTTTCATCAGAATTATCCGACCTCCCCTGATTATCTGACTTCTGATAGTTCTGCTTGTCTCGATCTTTGGACTTCTCATAAGATTGGGAGTGCGGTTTGAAGTTCCCCATCGCCTCCTCTATTGCTATGTGACCCTCGGCTCGGTGGAAAGCTTTTGTCAGGTCTGTGACGACCCCAAAATAGGTCCATTCCACCCAACCCATTCTGAGTCGCCAAATACATGGTACAGAAAACAACTACAACTTTATTACAACAATTGTCGTGCAAAATACAACAACACATATCTTTGTGAGTTTTGATACAAATATATACCAACCGTGACTCACATCCCAACCTTGGATAAGACGTCACAATGGCACCTTACATAAAGGTATAGTCAAAAACTGCTTTTAGAAATTAAAATCTTTGGGAAGTGCTCAAGAAACCTTCGTACATGGGAGACCATGCGTCTAGGTTATGATAGATATCATATGGCCACGCAATCCTTGGTTGACCCAATAGACCCCAAAGAAAAATAAGAAGATTACTATCATATTCTTCCCAATGGTAAGTCTTCTCTTGACATATCATTATCTCCACTTGTCTCTAATTGAGAATTATACTTCAAACAAACACCAAGATTATATAGGTAGTGCTCAGTATATATATACGAAAGAAGTGGATGAGCACATCCTCGTCTTATGATGATACGAGGTTGTATGTCATTAGACATCTTGTATGATAGTGACAAAACACCCTTCCAACGTTGGGTTTGCCTCACCCTCAACAACTATAGACCACCGTTCTATTCCCCTGTTATCCCCCACTCGACCCAGCTACACTCTTATTACCTGAAAGAAATTATAAAGCAAAAGGGTGAGCACAACTAGCTCAGTAAAGAATATCATGACTAAAGATAATTAAATTATCAATAGCCTTCATCAATAATAAATCAGAGATTTAGAACATATGGTAGATGATAAAAATTTCAACCATAGTTGCAGCGGAACGAGCAATCCATTAGAAGAGTCAAATAGACTATAAAGTCTATTATCTTCTTCATGTTAAAAGTCCACCAACAATATTTTATTCCCAGACATCAATCAACAATTCCTCGTCCCACAATCATATGAATAACTCATAATTGTAATTGTTGTTCTAAATTCCTTTTCTCATCCAGACAAAGATAATTTTCATCACCTGAAACATCAAAGATCATGGTTATACCAAATCACAGTTCATGTTCATAATCAAACTAATAAATTCATCTTTGCACTACGGGCCAAAGATATTCATCAACAGTTCATCTTTGCACTACTGGCCAAAGATATTCATCAACAGCTCATCTTTTGCACTACATGCCAAAGATATTCAACAACAAGTCATCTTTGCATTACGTGCCAAATATATTAATATCTCAAAGAAATATATAATCATTTCGAAATTATATAAACAATAATTATAACCATATTGATTAATTCACCTTTGCACTTAAGCTAAAGATATTCAATTATAAATTCAATGGTCATGATCATACCATCACAATTCAACTTTTCACTTCTTCGGCAAAAAGAGAACCCTAGTCATGATCATACCAATAATCTATCCATCTTTACACTCAAAGGTGAAAGAGAATTTCAACATCGAGGGTTATAAAAATGTTATATATGATAATAAAATCAATATAATCAATATATAGTTTTAATCTCCGAGTAATATTCATAAATCAACTATAATTTGGTTAGAAAATAAACTAATTTTGTCATGAATAAGTAACTCATGAATAAGTAACTCATGAATAAGAACTTTCGTGAATAGTATCTCATGAATAAGTAAACCGACTCAAAAAGGTAGAAATTCCACAATAAAATCCATACCAATATTTCGGTATAATGATATTGAAAGAATAATATATATATTTTTTAAGCTTATAAACAATTTATTTTAATTGTTTACACTTTACTAAATAATGCATTTAATCATTCTAAAATGCCAAACTCATAAGATTTCATCACCAATAACCAAAATCCTCATCAAAAATCTGCATATACCTCATGTAGGATTCTCAAGCTATAAAATCATATTTTCTAATTTTCTTACCTCACATAACATATTTAATTCATTTACTCATAACTAGTCCATTTTCATGAAAAATAACAAATCAGTTCCAAAAATATTTCTTTTCTAGGATTTAGCAGAATATAGTCCTATATTGAACATATATTTTTATCAGAATTTTTAAAAGTCATTTACTATTTTTCACATGGCCAAAACCACCAAATATTTAAACATTTATCATAAATTGTATTTTTATCCAAAAATTCCGAAATTTATAGAGTATACTTATATAATATAGATGTACTCCCAATAAAAATTTCATCAATTTTGGAGTTAACCACAAGGAGTTATAAGGGTTTTCTTTTAAAATAGTCTTTTCCCATAAAATTCATAACTCATAATCTATATATCCAAAAATCGCCTTTTTTGGACACAATCAATAAAACTCATCAAATTATCATTCCAAATTTTTCCAGAATTTTTAAAGGTCTGAAAAGTTACGAAACATGAAAAACATCACAACCCTTAAAATCCTTTACCTCAAAAAGCAAAGATATTTACGTATCTAATATCGGATGAAAAACCGGAGGGAACTTGCACCAAATAACAACTCCCAAAGTATCTAAATACTCTCAAAAATATGCTTGATAATATAGAGAGAGAAAACTTATGCTTCTGGTGTTATTTTCAATTCTAACTTAAGCTTCTATTTATAGAAAAATGCTAGAACGCCAAAGGAGACTAAAATAATAAAAAAAACTATTATTTCCTTTAATTACCTATGCCACCTACCAATTGAGAAAGCCACCAGCAGCCATCTTTGGTCAAAAACATCAGCCACCCATGTGCCAACAACCACAAAAACGTTTTTCTTAAATAAAATAATTAAAACTTTCAAAAATCAATTATTTCGGAACTCCAGAACTTCAATAATTCACAATAAATAGTCCTTTTATCAAAAAATTTGAATCTCGCGAATTTTTATAGGAATTTCAATTCTCTACAACTTTACCGAAGAAAACTTTTCCAAATTCCAAACATAAATTATCCGAAATCTACAAACGGATGATTTTAAACACCGTTTCAACACCTTTTAAAATTCATAACAATTTATACGTTCGATTTTAACGGTTCAAAATTTGTGGACATATACTCTACTTATATATGTATAACATATCCAAAAATTACACTGATCCAACGGTCAGATCAAAATTATAACTCACGCAATAAAGCTTTAAGAACATCGATTTGAGTTTTTAATACCTCCAATCCGACAAAATACTGATAAAACACCTCAACGTTAATTCCTTAATTTATAACCACATAAATAAATCCATCATTTATATCCATATCAAATAAATATTTCATTATCATATAAATCAATAATTAATTATTCACGAATAATATTATAGAATCGCAACAATGATAACCAGGCAGTTCCCAGGAAAGAGGGGGCTTTCCAATAAGAATTTTTCCTTCTTGACGCCAAGCAATTAGGTGACCAAACCTCTCCTCGATGTAACTTTCTAGACATTGCCAATAATGCTATCTAATAATATTATTCAAATAATAATGAATTATTGACCGATAATGAGAAATATTGTCTTGATGATAATTATTGAAATAACAATAATATAAAATATCAACGCAAAGAATTATTGAATCAACAAAATAAAATATTGAACAATAATTACCAGTAACAATTATTGAGTAGTGCCTTCTTACGTAAGAATCAATAATTCAAAATCTTTGTAATACCGGTGTCTTCTTGTGCAAGCAACAACGCGTATTACTTTATTTTATCAACCGGTATTCCAATGTGTTAATTGATAACGATTACGCCGTTTATTTATAAAAACTTAATTTTGTCATTTTCTTCATCCGACAGCTTATTACATTATGGGGCCATGAAATGGTTAAGCGCCACAAATACGAATATTCCCAACGAAAAGAATATTCCACAACCAAACGAATATTCCCCGACAATAATGAATATTTTATAGCCACTTGCGTATTTTGTAAAATTTGCATATTTCACCCATAACTTTAAACTTTTATCAATTTAACCATTTACTGAATAATAATTATAAGAAAAATTGAATACTTTTATTTCATAAAATTCGGGGTCTTACAAGGTCAGCCGGAGGGTTGATCACTAAATCCTTCATTAACTTCTTCGACTTCCCGATGTCCAGGCCAGTAGTAAAAAATCTCAGGGCTTGTGGGGAGTTTAACTCTCTGCTTCAATTCCACGGCCTTCTCTCCAAACCTTTCGACGTCTTTGTCCCAGGCTTTCATCCGACTTCATCGATCTGCATGATGACGCTGTGATCTTTTCTCGTCTCTTGTTACTCCCGAACCGAGAATGGAATTTCTCCTAAAGATCATTCCATGAACTAATTGACCCCATCGCCAAGGTTCCCATCCATTCTCGGGCGCTCTTCTTCAGAGTAGTTGCGAACATGTGATATTTGGCAGCATCCGAGTGTCCGTAGTACGTCATCAGCCTATCGTACCCATCCGAATGGTTATACGGATCCCCCAGCCCATCATAGGTCTCCATCGGGGGCATCTTCTTTTTGGGGTCACCGTCATCACCGCTGATTTTGAAGGCGAGAAAGGCGACCTATCGCAAGCCGTAGGCACCCCCATCGAGTTCTTTGCCAACAGTAATTTTTCCAATTCTGCCACCCTTCGAGCGAGGGGGTCGGACTCGTCCTCATGGGGGGACGATCGGGGTCTGTCCCGCCCGTGTTCCGGAGTCCCGTCCCTTTCCTCAGTCCCGACCTGCCTGGATGTTCTGATCGTCGCTCTGCTGAGCGGCTCCTTCTCCGACTTCGGCCATCCTCGAACAACCGCCGACTTTACTCCTTTCCTTATCGGCTTCTCCTCGTCGGGGTGGCCGGATCGGCTCATTCATTTTCGCGCCTTTTGAGGATGCCTCCTGCTCTCCAGCCATATTAGCCATCTGCCGTTCGAGTTTGTCTTGCTGAAGACGCATGGGCCATCATGGCATCTTTATTCTGTTGCATCTTCTTCTGCAGGATGAACTCTCTATGATCCTGACTGCTCTCGCCTCGGCCTTTCCCATGCACCTCCGAAGGCGGTGAGTGATTCTCGTCCTTGCGACCACTTTGGTTAGGGAATCTTTGGCCGTCGTGGAAGAGTCTTCGCCGAGGGGAGGTGGGCGGTTCCACCTGATCTCCTTGGATTCTGGAACCCAGTCTGTCTTTCACCGACCCTCTCACCTGAGTGGTCTGATGCGTCTTAGCCTTTTCGCGGTCAAAAACTGCATACTTCATGCTCGCCATAACCTCTTACTGGAAAAATCTGACTGTGATTGTAAGAACACTAAAGCCCTCCTTCTAGCGCCAATGTTAACGCTTGAGTTTTAAGTCGGTAGCGTCCATCACAGAATCCACGCTAGAACACCGCACGATAACAGATCACACGGAAGCTTGATGGCTTGTCTTGGCCACGGGATAGCTCCGGTGTGAGAATAAGATCTGGTAGTTACAAGGTTTAACAATGGAGGCTAAGTGTTTAGTGCTCAAAAGTAGGTATTACCTGTTAATTGTAACATTGGCCTTGTATTATAAAGCTCACCACCTTTAGAATCCTTCTCCAAGTCGGATTAGGACTCCTATTCATGGTAGTTACCATAACTTAGGTCCAACACAATCTCCTTAAAAGATGCAAGTGGAATCCAATCCACTCACTACCTTTGGAGTTACCTTATTCAAATCTGATTAGGACCCCAGGACTCACTGACGCAGAGAGAGTCCACTTGTCTTGACTCCAAACAATCCCATCATAGAATCTGGGGTCTCTACCAAAGGACTCAAAGACCAGGCCGAACACCACACAAGAGGTAAGGCCCCTACCAAGGGGCTCGGGATCTGTCGAACAAAGACCTCCAACCTCTCCACGGGCTTCAGCTCAGCAACCTCATAAAACCCTTCTAATGTCAGGCCTTCGGCCCATGTGAAGATCAGTAAAGTACTCCTGGACATTATTATTATGACTATTATTATTAATAATAATAAGTTCCTTTTCCATTCATCCGTCTCTAAACGTATAAATAAATCGAGTTGGCTCGTTCAGATTTAATTCACAAAATTTATCGAGTATAAAATAAAGTTTTATTGAAGTTCGTTTAGCAATCGAGTCAAGCACAATCTAAAATCGAGTCCAAACAGTTTGAATTTTTCGAACGAATATGATTCAAGTATGAATAGAAAATTACAATTTAAGAAGGATAGAGTAAATTATTAAATTTTAAAATTTATTCATATTTAACTCATTTATATTTCAAGTCGAGCACAAATTAAATTTTTTATGGAGCGGTTTGAATCAAACCCCAACTATTTAGCCTTATCCGTCTCATCAAAAGGAAAGTGGGAGGAAAATATTATTCTACGCCACAAGTAGCAAGTATCTGGACGGCATAAAAGTAGTACTTGTCCACAATCTATAATTTTTTGTGGTGCCTAGGACTATTATTTCTGTGGTCGTGGCCAATTGTTCTCCAAAAGTAGTGCTATAATTATATATGGAATTAAAGTAGCACAGCAATATGTGAGCTTTGACAAAAGTAAAGAAGAATTTATTTGGCAGTAGCGCAATTCTTAATTAATTGAAAAGGAAGAAATAAATAAAATAAAGAATTGAAGTAAATTCACCTCACGTAAAAAATGACCTTGTGAAACTATCAAATTTAGTTATAAAAATATTAATTTTCATAAAATAAAATAGTTAAAAAACGAAAGGAAAAAAAAAGTCCACAAAAATGGCAGCAATAAAGATTGGAAAGTGGACCACTTTACTATCAAAAGTAGTTCATCCCCGTACGTACGTAGGCGAAATGAAATAGTGTTGTTATTTATAGTCGGATACCTAACTTTGTGCTATTCAAAAACTCGGACAGGAAAATGGAAAGTTGTTTTTACCTCATTCATTCATATCCACGTAGAAAAACATTATGTTATTTTTAATATTTTATTTTGCGAGTACTTTAATCTTATTTTAAGGGTTATGAAAAAATAAAATAATGTAATATTACTTGGGTTAGAATGTATACACGTTGGGATTTGGGAATAAGTTATAATAACATTTGGAATAACATGGACTTTAAGGGACTACTACTATTCAATAAAGAAATTGGTATTTCAAAGGAGGATTAATTTAATGGGATAAGGTGCAAAAATATCCTTGATATTTTTCTCAATGTTTATCAAGTATTTATACTTTTTTTTATCCAAAAATATCTTTAACGTTGTAATTTTGGGTTAATTTTCGTCAAGAATTAATGATTAACGTTATTGTAATTAGACAACGACGATGACGTGGCGAGGGGCATGGAGGGTTAAATATAAAACATATTCTAAATAGAATTATATATATCATTTAATCAAAATAAAAAATACTAAAATTCAAAATAAAAAAAGCATAACATATTTACATCATTTAATCAAAATACTAAAATTCAAACATAACATATTTACATCAAATACTAATTAAAAAAAATACAAAATTTAATTATTAAAAACATACTAAAATATTAGAAAAAAATCAAATTAAAAAAATACTAAAATACTAAAATTCAAATTATGTTGTTAATTAATCAAAACAACAAAAATTCAAATTACATCATTAAAATACTAAAATCATAACATTAATTATTTTGTAATATTTTGAATATTAAAATCATAACATTAATATTTTGTACAACATTTCTGTTAACGTTAATTAAAATAGTATTTCAAAATAGTATTTTAGTAATAACATTAATATCATAAAATACTATTTTAATATTAATGTAAAAATTACAAAAATACTATTATGTTATGATTAATATCATAAAATATTATTTTAATTAACGTAACTAAAATATATAAAAGCGTTAACATTGATATATTTTGAATACTAAAAAATTACGTTATTTTAGTAATAACATTATTTTAGTAAAATTTTGAATATTTTGAATATTTTATATAATCTAAAATAACGTTATTTAGTAATAACGTTAATATTACAAAATATTACATTAATATTATAAAATATTAATATTACATTGTTTTTAGTAATATTCAAAATATTCAACGTTATTACTAAAATAACATTATTACTAAAATATTTTTTAATATTCACAATATATTAACGTTAATATTTAAAATATTTTAGTAATATATTTTACTAATATAGAAAATATTCAAAATATTAACGTTATTTTGAATATTCAAAATATTACTAAAATTGAATATTTTAAATATTAAAAAATTGATAACGTTATTTAGTAATATTAAAAATATTACAAAATATTAATGTTATGATTTTAGTATTTTAATGATGTAATTTGAATTTTTGTTGTTTTGATTAATTAACAACATAATTTGAATTTTAGTATTTTTAATATTTTTTTAATTTGATTTTTTTTTCTAATATTTAAGTATTTTTTTCATTAGAATTTTAGTATTTTTTTTTTTTAATTAGTATTTGATGTAAATATGTTATGTTTTGAATTTTAGTATTTTGATTAAATGATGTAAATATGTTATGCTTTTTTTTTTTGAATTTTAGTATTTTGTTTTGATTAAATGATATATATAATTCTATTTAGAATATGTTTTATATTTAACCTCCATGCCCTCGCCACATCATCGTCTTGTTTGTCTACTTGGCACATTATTAATGTGCAGGGCACAAATGAAATGACCAAAATTATAACGTTAAGGGTATTTTTTGACAGAAAAAAAGTATAGGGTGCTCGGTAGACATTGGGAAAAACGTCAGAGACATTTTTGGACCTTATCCCTTAATTTAATTAATAAAGAAAATGCTACTTTAAAAAGACTTGTTATTCATCTGTTTGTTGAAATTAATTACTGAAATTAAACATATACTGAGGAAAATTAATTACTGAAATTAAACATGTTTATAAATATAACCCATGTTGAAACAAAAGAAGAAGAAAGAACATAACGGAAGCGTACCAGATTCCATAATATTGTTTGATCAAACGGGTTGAGATCTTCCAATTGATGTGTATTTTAGAAGTGTATTTCTCTGTTGATGGGAATACAGAGTAAACAATGAAGAGAAAAAAATATACGCTCAATTGGGGACCATGACCCCTTATAAAGAAAACTGTCGTGTGAAGAAACTGCTAAATGACAGTTACTATCTTTTAGTATTTTTAAATTGGCCCCTCATCAATTTAAAAATACAAATTCGATCTCTACACATTAATACCATGACAAACATACCCTTAAGCCTACTTAAAACTTAATTAAATCACTTAAATTTAGACTTATATAAGATAATACACATTAATAATATACATGTGTGGTCCCAATTAAGATTAATAAAAAATTAATCCAACAATCTCCCACTGGACCACATATGTATTCTAAGAAATGTGTTTAACTTTAGTGAGCTCCTGAAATTTGTTTTCATGTTCTAAAGGGTATCCAAAAAATCTCGTCCATTAGCTACATTAATATAGGATCAAAGCGGTCTTCATTACAATAGCCGTAATTGGACCTATCAATGGTCTCGTATGCCAACATAGCTAAATAACATAGATCAATCATGGATGCATAGCATGGAAATTACATGTAATGTGATTCACGCATGCTTATTTTCAACTGGTCCTACTTAATTAACTTTAGTTAGATCAATACTTCAATATACTTAATAGAGTGTAGTAAACTGAATATTTTAATTCTGCAAAAAATATATAAATAAAATCTGTAGTTTTAACATAGAGTAATAATCCAAATACAAACTCCCACTAAACTAAAGTATCCTCAAATAGAATAACACTCATATGAGCAGTGTGCTCGTGAAAGACATTTGGTGATAATCTTTTTGTGAGCGGATCCGCTATCATGGAGTTTGTCCCAATGTGCTCTATAGAAATCTGTCCATTCTGCACTCTTTCTTGTACAACAAGAAACTTGATTTCAATGTGCTTTGACTTTGTCGAGCTTCTGTTGTTGTTAGAATATAATATCGCTGATTTATTGTCACAATATAATTTTAATGGTCTTTCAACACCCTCCAAAATTCGCAGCCCAGTGACAAAATTTCGCAACCATATTCCATGATTTGATGCCTCATAACATGCTACAAACTCTGCAACCATGGTAGACGCGAAACGAACGGCGTCTGCTTTTGCGAACCTCCATGAAATCGCTCCACCAAATTAACAAGTAAACATAGCCTGAAGGTGGATCTCCAGCTATCTTGGCACCCAGCAAAATTAGAATCGGAATACCCAATGATCTCTAACCAATCCGATCTCTTATATGTGAGCATATAATCATTTGTTCTCTGTAAATACCTCATAACCCATTTAACTGCCTTCCAATGATCCATGCTAGGATTACTTAAATATCTGCCTAACATGTCAACTATGAACGCAATATCCGGACGCGTACATACTTGAGCATACATTAGACTCCCTACAGCCGATGCATAGGGAATCTTTTGCATTTCTTTAATTTCAAGGCTATTCTTTGGGCATTGACTGAGACTAAACTTGTCTTCTTTAGCGACCGGGGTTTTACCTGATTTGTAATTTTGCATGTTAAACCTATTGAGAACTTTCTCAATATAGTTCCTTTGTGACAATCCCAATATACGTCGAGAACGTTCTCGGTGTATCTCAATTCCTAACACAAAATAAGCATTACAAGATCTTTCATTTCAAAGTTCTTTGATAGAAATCTCTTGGTGTCAAGAAACATGTCTATGTCATTTGTGGCAAGTAATATGTCATCGACATATAAAACCAGGAAAATATATTTACTCCCACTAAATTTGTGATATACACAATTATCAACAATATTTGTTTCAAAACCATATGAAACAATAACTTGATGAAATTTGAAGTACCACTGACGAGATGCCTACTTGAGTCCATAGATGGATTTTGTCAACTTACAAACCATATTCTTTGGGTCTCCAGACACAAAGTTTTCTGGCTGCACCATATAAATTATTTCTTCAATGTCACCATTGAGAAATGCTGTTTTGACATCCATTTGATGTAACTCAAGGTCAAAATGTGCAACAAGGGCCATAATTGTCCTAAAAGAGTCTTTCGAAGAAATCGGAGAAAAAGTCTTTTTAAAGTCAATTCCTTCTTTTTGAGTAAAGCCTTTAGCCACAAGACGTGCCTTATACCTTTTCACATTACCATTTGAATCCCTTATGGTTTTAAATATCCATTTGCAACCTACGGGTTTCGCATCATACGGTAATGGAACAAGTTCCCAAACTTTATTGTCTTGCATAGACTTATACTCTTCATTCATGGCTTCAATCCATTTTTGAGAGTTAGAACTTTGCATGGCTTGCCAGAAATTAATTGGATCATCTTCCGACATTCTATTTTCTACCTCCTGTTCTTGAAGATATATGATATAATCATTTGAAATTGCAAATTTTCTTTCTCTCGTGGATCGCCGTAATTGCTCAGATTCTTGAGGTTGTTGAGTTACAGGTATAAAAAATTGCACATTGTCAAAAATAGTAGTAGGAATTGAGTTTTCTCTTTCTTCCTCTTGAAAGACAATGTTCCTGATTTGATTTCTTCCCCAAAACTCAACATCCTCAAAAAATGTTGCAGTTCCCGTCTCAAAAATTGACTTACTAGTGGAATCATAAAACTTATAACCCCGTGATCGTTCTGCATAGCCAATAAAGTAGCTGCTAACAGTTTTAGAGTCCAATTTCCTTTTATTTGGCTTATAAGGCCTCGCTTCAGCAGGACATCCCCAAACACGTAAGTGCTTTAGACTAGGCTTTCGCCTAACCCAAAGTTCATACGGTGTTTTTGCAGTTGCTTTTGTTGGCATCCGATTGAGGATATAAATTGCTGTCTTTAGAGCCTCACTGTGACGCCCCCAAAATAGGTATACATCACCTATTCTGAGTCGCGAAATACATGGTACAGAAATAACTACAACTTTTATTATTACAATTGTGTATAAAATACGAAATACGACACACACATCTTGTGAGTTTAAATAAAAATATTGTCTTCTAGATAATATCCACACTCAAATAAGTCCTCATTACATTTATTGATACACTATTTTACAAAAAAGCAAAGTGAGGATCATAAAACAATTGCTCTAGGACCATCACTCTTTACCCCGACTGATTCCTGCTATATTCTCACCTCCTGAGAAGAAAAATGGAACAAAAAGGAAAATGGTGAGCTCAATTAGCCTAGTAAAGAATATTATGACTAAGACAAAGAACAACAATTTATCATTAGGCTTCAACAAATCAGATAAAATATAATGAACAACCAGTTTTAGATCAATATTCGCAGCGGAAATAACAATTCATTAGAAGAGTTAAGTAGAGAATGAAATCTACTATCATCTATAAATTTAAAAGTCCATCATCAATATTTTATCCCTGTAACATCAATCAATATACATCTTGCATCAATTATTCATCTTTGCACTACGGGCAAAAGATATTCATTTGTATCACCAGTTGGTCATGTTCATCTCAACACCTGTTCATCTTTGCACTACGGGCCAAAGATATTCATCAGGTAATCATTCATCTTTGCACTACAGGCCAAAGATATTCATCAAGTATCACCATTAAAGACTGAGGATGATGAAAAACATTTTAGAGAACGAATCCAGTGAGACAAAAGGACAAAGATTAGATATTCGTATTTTAGATAATTCAAGTTTAAAAATACTCCATAATGGAGTAAAATTGAAGATCAAAACATGGATTCAATTTCAAGAATAAGGGTCACAACAGATAACTTGGAAGGAAGGAAAAAAAATAATTTTTTTTCTTTTGTGAACGATGCCGTGAACGATGAATCGTGAACGATGCACTTATCATGAAAAGTTCCAAATTAAAAGTTCAGACCAATATTCCTATGAAATGATATTAGATGAAGCGAAATTTCTAATCATTTCAGGAATTATAGAAGCAATACTTACCATAGTAAGTTCAAATTTAAGAATACGAGATGAAATAACATCGCTTACGTAATATGGAGTATGAAAGAAAATAATATTTCTCATGAGTATTGCAATAAAATAATATCTTTTACCTTAGTAGAAACTGTATTTAACTGAAGAAAATCTTGCAGAAAACTACGCTCAAATTATTCTTATACTCAAGAAAATACTCACAATAATACGCTCGATAATCTAGAGAGAAAGATTATGTTTCTGGTGTGATTTTCAATTCTAACCTAAGCACCTATTTATAGGAGAATGGTTAGCATGCCTCATTTGACAAACTCTATCGGATGAAAATCCTATTACGCCAAGTTTGAAAATTTTGGCTGATAGAGAATTTTAATATACCAACTTTGACAAACGGTTGCATTATTAAAAAGTTTGCGTCTAAAATCAAAACAAACGTGTATGAAATAATTGCCAAGTTGCTAAAAAGGTGGCCAAGGTTGATTAGTAATGATATAATTAATACCATTATAATAAGTCACCTGCAAACATACAATTTCATGCTCCACCAATCATAATATAATAAACATTCTTTTTCATTCTTAACACACCTAACAAGACTTAATGCAAGCTACTGAACAAAATTTCCTCATCCCATTATTTTATTAATAGCCAATAGTTATTAAATTCCAAGTTCGGATAAAAATATTTGATTCCATAATACAATTGTTTCACACTTAGTCATCATATGCATTTTTTTATAATATCAAATTCATCTACATAAAATAAATATTTCCTTATCATATAAATCAATAAATAATTATTCATAAATAATATTACAGAATTACAATAATGACAATCAGGCCGTTCCCAGGAAAGAGGGGGCTTTCCGATAAGGATTTCTCCTTACTGGCGCGCAATTAGGTGACCAAACCTCTCCTTGACAGAACTTTCTAGACATTGCCAATAATGCTATCTAATAATATTGTTCAAATAATATGAATTATTGATCTGATAATGGAAAATACTGTGTCGTGACAATTATTGAAACAATAATAATATAAAATATCAACGCAACAATTATTGAATCAATAAAATAAAATATTGAACAGTAATTACTATAACAATTATTGAGTGGTGTCTTCTTACGTAAGAATTAATAATTCAAAATACTTTGTGCGACCACGCCAGACATCGTATTTTAAACCACCAAGTAATCCAACAAATGTTAACTTGGTAATAATTACGCCGTTATTTATAAAAACTCAAATTTGTCGCTTTTTCTTCATCCCAGCGCTTATTCTCATTATGGGGCCCACAATGGATGCTTGTGGATTGCATTTAATATTCCCAACAACAAGAATATTTCACGACCAAACGAATATTCCCCTACAACAATTAATATTTTATAACCACTTGCTTATTTTACAAAAATTGCACATTTCACCTATAACCAAAGTATTATATCAAATTATCACCTTATTATTTCAAGATAATAAATAGAGGAAATTTAATTTTATTTATAATAAGTTAGGGTCTTACACTCACCCCAGAGTGACTCTGGTAAAGTAGATTGACTAATCATACTTCTTACCATATCCTTAAGAGTCCGATTTCGTCTCTCATAAATAGAGGAAATTTAATTTTATTTATAATAAGTTGGGGTCTTACAACCTCCCCTCCTTATAAAATTTCATCCTCGAAATTGACGTACGTACCTGGTATTTCGAAAAGGTGAGGGTACCTCGCTTTCTTTTCCGATTCCAACTCCCAGGTCATTTCTTCAATAGCATGGTTCCTCCACAAAATCTTGACTTGTGGTATAACCTTTGTTCGTAGGACATGCTCTTTCCTATCCAATATCTTAACAGTACCTCCTCGTGCGTTAAATCTTGGTATCTCAATGCGGTTCTAACGCAATAATGTGGTTTGGGTCTTTCACATACTTACGAAGCATAGATATATGAAAAATATTATGAACACGAGACATGCTTGGAGGTAATCTTGAGTCTATAGGCCATATTTCTATTCGGTCGAGAATCTCAAATGGACCAACAAATCATGGATTGAGCTTTCCTCTCTTCCCAAATCTTGTAACTCCCTTCCATGGAGCAATACGTAACGATCATGATCTCGATATTAAATTCCACGCCCTTTCGATGAAGATCGGCATAACTCTTTTGTCGATCTTGTGAGGTCTTTATCGTTCTTTGTCGGATCATTTGAATTTTTCATGTAGTCATGCGTACTAATTCTGGTCCCAACAACGTTGCTTCACCCACCTCGTCCCAACATACTGGAGAGCGACACTTTCGTCCATACAAAGCTTCAAATGGAGCCATACCTATACTTACCTGATAACTGTTGTTGTAGGAGAATTCCACCAATGGCAAGTACTTATCCCAACTTCCTTTGAAATCTAGGACACAGAGTCTTAATAAATCTTCAAGGGTTTGAATAGTCCATTCCGATTGCCCGTCCGTTTGAGGATGGTATCTTGAAAGCCAATCAATAAATCCGTGCCCATAGCTTTACTGAGCTAACCCAAAATCGTGAAGTGAATCTTGGGTCACGATCTGAAACTATGGATATTGGCATGCCATGCAATCTCACAATCTCATTCACGTACATACGAGCAAGATGTTCAAGGGAATAAGTCTCACGTATAGGCAAGAAATGAGCAGACTTGGTTAATCTATCAACAATAACCCAAATCGCATCTATGCCTTGAGAAACCTTGGGAAGACCTGTAACGATATCCATGGTAATGTGTTCCCACTTCCATTCCGGAATCTCAAGTGGTTGCAATGGATCTTTTGGCACTTGATGCTCTGCCTTTACACGTTGACAAGTTAAACACCTCGAGATAAACTCCGCGATCTCTCTCTTCATGTTGCTCCACCAAAATGTATGTCGAAGATAGTGATACATTTTGGTACTCCCAGGATGGATTGCAAATGGTGTGTTGTGTGCCTCCATCATGATTCTATGCTTTAAGTCAGAGTCGTTAGGAACACAAAGTCTGGAGTTGACTCTAAGTATTCCTTCTTCATCGATTCTTGCATCCGAAATAGCACCTTCTTGCACTTTCTTCTTCATACGCATCAGCTCCATGTCTGAAGTTTGAGCAGCTTTAACTTTATCGATTAAAGTCGATTTTACTCGTATGTTTGATATCATCACGTGGGTACTTTGAGTCTTTAACTCTATCTCCATCCTTTGTAAGTCGTACAAAATGGGTCTTTGTGTTAACAACATTGCACTCGTGCCGCGTATGATCTTACTACTCAATCGTCGACTCTGACGCTTGCTTTTCGAGGATGATATTGAATGCTATGGTCGTAATCCTTCAACAACTTGAGCCAACGTCGTTCTTGCATATTGAGTTCCTTTTGGGTGAAGAAATATTTGAGGCTTTTATGATCCGTATAAATCTCCACTTTCTCCCCATCTGGTAGTGTCTTGATTTTTAACGCAAAAACAAGCTCACGCTAACTCCGGATCATGAGTAGGATAATTCCTCTCATATTCTTTTTTAGTTCTTATGAGGCATAGGCTATGACTTTCCAATGTTGCATGAGAACACATCCTAACCCTTTGCCCTGAAGCATCGCTGTAGATAACAAATCCATCCAAACTAGATGGTATTGTCAGAACATGTGTTGAAATGAGTCTCCTCTTGAGCTCTTGGAAACTCTTCTCGCATTCCTCGCTCCATATGAATTTTGTATCTTTCCGAGTCAGCTGAGTTAACGGAGTAGCGATTCGAGAAAATCCTTCCATGAATCTCCGATAATAACCGGCTAAGCCCAAAAAGCTACGTCTTGATCCACCGACTTCGGTTGCTCTAACTTTGTATTGCTTGATCTTTCTTTGGGTCAACGGATACTCCATGTTTTGACACCACGTGCCCAAGGAATGCTACTTCCTTAAGCGAACTTGCATTTCTTGACTTGGCATATAACTTGTTGTCACAAAGTATTTGAAGTACCAGCTTCAAATGGTGCTCGTGATCTTCACGGCTTTTGGAATAGATGAAGATGTCATCAATAAAGACAACAACAACTGATCCAAAATATTCCTTGAATACACGGTTCATCATATCCATGAAAGCAGCGGGAGCATTAGTCGATCAAAAGACATGACTAGAAATTCATAATGTCCGTCTGCAGGGATTCTCAAAGGCGGTCTTTGGAATATCCTCAGTTTTAATTTTCAGCTGATGATATCCAGAACGAAGATCGATCTTTGAAAAGAATTGTGCTCCTTGCAACTGGTCAAATAGGTCATCAATGCGAGGTAGGGGATACCTATTCTTGATGGTGACATGGTTCATTCTCGGTAGTCGTCAAAATCGCATACTCCGTCTTTCTTCTTTACAATAAAAGCAGTGCACCCCAGGAGATGTCTAGAGGGCCAATGAAACCGAGATGTCTAACAATTCACAGTAGTTGGACTTTTAACTCCTAAAGTTCAATAGGAGTCATTCGATATGGGGTTTTAGAAATGGACTTTGTACCCAGTTCAAGATTAATAAAGAATTCAACTTCTCGTTCTGGGGGAAGACCAGGAAGTTCTTTAGGAAATACGTCAGGAAATTCATTAACAACAAGAATATTATTCAAATCTGATGTGTTTTTGTTCTAGTCCATAACATGGGCTAAGAAAGCTTGACATCCATTTTTCAATAAACGAATAGCTTTATGGCTTGATATGACAGTGACTGATTTTAGTGGTTTAGTTGCTTGAATTCGTATAACAGGTTGGATAGGAATATGAAAACTAATAACCTTACGAAAATAATCAATTTTGGCATGATGAGTGGTTAACCAATCAATCCCTAAAATCACATCAAATGCAAGTATCTTTAAAGAGATAAGATCAACAGGTAATGTGGTTGTGCCAACTTGGATTAAGCAAGATTTATAAACTATAGATGTAACGAATGTTTCACCCAACGGAGTTTCAACAGATAAGTTAAAGTCCAATTTCTCCGGAGTCAAGTTTAAACGTTGAGCACAAGCAGGAGAGATAAAAGAATGGGTAGAACCGGTATCTAGTAAGGTATAATCTTCGCAAGAATTCAAGATTAGCTTACCCGTGATCACCTCGTTCGGGTTTCTCGCGTTTTGGCCAGTCACGACAAACGTCCTCCCTTGAACCACCAACTTTATTTTGTCCGTAGTCGCCTTTGGTGCCGCCATCCCAGTTGGACTTGACTTCGCTACACGATAAAATCGGGCTATATGACCGTCTTTTCCACAATTGAAACACACCTTGGAAGGCTGTCAATAATTTGGACTTATGTGCCCCTCTCTCTCGCATATCGGTAACATCTAGACGGCGGTTTGTTCTCCTCCCCTAGAATTTGTTGTTGGTCTTGGTGTTGGTCTTCTTGATGTCTTCCGTCATTGTTGAATCTCCTCTTTTGAAATTTTCACTTGACTCACCTTTCCTATTATCATGGCCCACGATTGCCACCCAGTGGTTAGTTCTTACTTTTGTCGTATTTTTCCTCCTCATTTGGTTATCATCGCTCAGATGATTGTTATCCTTGATATTACCACAGTTGTGGTCCTCGGTTGAACATACTCATTATCTTGCTCTAATAATTGAGCCCTATTGACAACATCTGAATACAGAGAAAATTTATGAGAGATAAGGTATTGACGAATCTCGGGTTTTAGACCTCTCAGAAACATCCGCGTCATTCGTTCTTCATTCTCTACCAAATGAGGTGCAAACCTGGATAACTCTGCGAACTTTGCTTCGTACTGGGACACCGTCATGTTGTTTTGTTCCAGTCTAATAAACTCTACCTCCTTCATATGACGAATACTTTCAGGAAAGTAGTTGTCATTGAACAGTTTCTGAAATCTTTTCCAAGACATGTTGAGTGCGGCTGGCTGGGTACGCTTCACAGATTCCCACCAGTAATCTGCCTCACCACGGAACATAAAGGTGGCGAATGGAACCTTCTGTTCTTCCGTGCATCCCAAGACATCGAATATCTAGATAATTTGTTTGACCCACGTTTCCGCCTTAATCGGATCCGGCTTTCCCCAGAAATCTGGTGGTCCCAACTCCTTGAACTGCTTGGTCATGACAGACAGCGCGTTGCTATCATTTCCACCCGTATTTTGTACACAAGTCTCCCTCGTCTGATTTTGCATGAACTGCAAAAAGCTTCTAAACATTCCATCATTCATCGTTTGCTCCATAGTGTTGTTTACAAGAGGAATATTGTCTTCCTGTTGCACGTTCTCTTGGTTGGTGATTGAAGGTTGTTCCACAGTCTCATACACTCCATTGTTAACGTTTTCAGCTGTCATTCTTAAAAAAAACTGCCATAAAACAAGGGTTAATTAAATAAATTAACATATCACATAATATCCCTATATTATGACCGACCAACAAAATAAGCTTAGGTAGGACACACTAGCGAAGGAGTTACTCGTCTCTCCCCTCCTAGTTCTATTCTCCGATCTCCGCCAGAGACCATATCCCTAAGCTCTAATACCAACTGTGACGCCCCCAAAAATAGGTATACATCACCCATTCTGAGTCGCCAAATACATGGTACAGAAATAACTACAACTTTTATTATTATAATTGTCGTGCAAAATACGACAACACACATGTTGTGAGTTTAAATACAAATATTGTCTTCTAGACAATATCCACACTCAAATAAGTCCTCATTACATTTATTGATACACTATTTTACAAAAACAGTGAGGACTGTTAAAACAACTGTCTAGGACCATCACTCTTTACCCCGACTGATTCCTGCTATATTCTCACCTCCTGAGAAGAAAAATAGAACAAAAAAGAAAAGGGTGAGCTCAACTAGTACAGTAAAGAATATTATGACTAAGATAAAGAACAATAATTTATCATTAGCCTTCAACAAATCAGATAAATTATAATGGACAACCAGTTTTAGATCAATATTCGCGGCGAAAATAACAATTCATTAGAAGAGTTAAGTAGAGAATGAAATCTACTATCATCTATGAATTTAAAAGTTCATCATCAATATTTTATCCCTGTAACATCAATCAATATACATCTTGCATCAATTATTCATCTTTGCACTACTGGACCAAAGATATTCATTTATATCACCAGATTGGTCATGTTCATCTCAACACTGCTCATCTTTTGCACTTTACGGCCAAAGATATTCATCGAGTAATCATTCATCTTTTACTTTCTGAGCCAAAGATATTCATCAAATATCACCATTAAAGGCCGAGGATAATGAAAAATATTTTAGAAAAGCGAATCCAGTGAGAGAAAAGGACAAAGATTAGATATTTGTATTTTAGATAATTCAAGTTTAAAAATACTCCATAATGGAGTAAAATTGAAGATCAAAACATGGATTCAATTTCAAGAATAAGGGTCACAACAGATAACTTGGAAGGAAGGAAAAAAAATATTTTTTTTTTTGTGAGCGATGCAGAATCGTGCGATGTGAATCGTGAAAGCGATGCAGACGATGCGCCATGAAAAGTTCCAAATTTGATTAAAAGTTCAAACCAATATTCCTATGAAATGATATTAGATGAAGCGAAATTTCTAATCATTTCAGGAATTATAGAAGCAATACTTACCATAGTAAGTTCAAATTTAAGAATACGAGATGAAATAATATCGCTTACGTAATATGGAGTATGAAAGAAAATAATATTTCTCATGAGTATTGCAACAAAATAATATCCTTTACCTTAGTAGAAACTGGATTTGGATATTATTCTGAGAAAATCTTGCGAAAAACTACGCTTCGAAAGTATTCTTATACTCGAGAAATACTCACAATAATACGCTCGATAATCTAGAGAGAGAAAGATTATGTTTCTGGTGTGATTTTTAATTCTAACCTAAGCACCTATTTATATGAGAATGGTTAGCACGCCTCATTTGACAAACTCCATCGGATGAAAATCCTATTACGCCAAGTTTGAAAATTTTTGCTGATAGAGAATTTTAACATGCCAACTTTGACAAACGGTTGCATTATTAAAAAGTTTTAAATCTAAAATCAAAACAAACGTGTATGAAATAATTGCCAAGTTGCTAAAAAGGTGGCCAAGGTTGATTAGTAATGATATAATTAATACCATTATAATAAGTCACCTGCAAACATACAATTTCATGCTCCACCAATCATAATATAATAAACATTCTTTTTCATTCTTAACACACCTAACAAGACTTAATGCAAGCTACTGAACAAAATTTCCTCATCCCATTATTTTATTAATAGCCAATAGTTACTAAATTCCAAGTTCGGATAAAAATATTTGATTCCATAATACAATTGTTTCACACTTAGTCATCATATGCATTTTTTTTATAATATCAAATTCATCTACATAAAATAAATATTTTCTTATCATATAAATCAATAAATAATTATTCACAAATAATATTACAGAATCACAATAATGACAACCAGACCGTTCCCAGGAAAGAGGGGGCTTTTCGATAAGGATTTCTCCTTATTGGTATGATTAGGTGACCAAACCTCTCCTCGATGAACTTTCTAGACATTGCCAATAATGATATCTAATAATATTATTCAAATAATATATTGAATTATTGATCCGATAATGGAAAATACTTATCTTAGTGACAATTATTGAAACAATAATAATATAAAATACAACGCAACAATTATTGAATCAATAAAATAAAATATTGAGCGATAATTACTTAACAATTATTGAGTAAGGCCTTCTTATGTAAGAATTAATAATTCAAAAATCTTTGCATAATCTGGTAATGCTTTCTTTATTCTCAACCACGCGACATTCTTTGTATTTTAACCACCAAGTAATCCAACGATGTTAATTGGTAACAATTACGCCGTTATTTATAAAAACTCAAATTTGTCGTTTTCTTCATCCGAGCATGCTTATTACATTATGGGGCCCACAAATGGATGCTTGTAGTAAATCGAATATTCCCAACAACAAGAATATTTCACGACCAAACGAATATTCCCCTACAACAATTAATATTTTATAACCACTTGCTTATTTTACAAAAATTGCACATTTCACCTATAACCAAAGTATTATATCAAATTATCACCTTATTATTTCAAGATAATAAATAGAGGAAATTTAATTTTATTTATAATAAGTTGGGGTCTTACACTCACCCCAGAGTGACTCTGGTAAAGTAGATTGACTAATCATACTTCTTACCATATCCTTAAGAGTCTGGTTTCGTCTCTCAGATACACCATTCATACTAGGCGACCCTGACATAGTGTACTGTGGGACGATTCCACATTCCTCTAGGTATTTAGCAAGCGATCTGGACATTGTTCACGGTTTGTCATATCTCGTAGTAATATTCACCACCACGATCGGATCGACCTTTTTAATCCGTTTATTGAGTTGTAACTCAACTTCGGCCTTAAATGTTTTGAACACATCCAAAGACTGCGATTTTTCATGTATAAAAAATAGGTAACCATATCTAGAATAGTCGTCTATGAATGTTATAAAGTATTGTTGACCATTCCAAGAAGCTGTAGGGAGTGGACCACAAATATCTGTATGTATTAATTCTAAGACGTCTGTAGTTCGATTGGCACCTATTTTCTTCGTTTTAATCTGTTTTCCCTTGATACACTGAACACAGACATCAAAGTCAGAAAAATCAAGGGAGTCCAAAATCCCATCAGACACAAGACGCTCAACTCTTGATTTAGAGATGTGACCTAGGCGTTTGTGCCATAATGAGGCTGAATTTTCTTTATCTAATTTTCTTTTAGTACCACGCGTTTCTACATGCAAGGTTTCATTGTAAGATGAAATAGTCTCCAGCAAATATAGATTATCAAAAAAAATTAAGTGGCCTAATTTTCCAACTATATTCAATTAATAGACAAATTGAAATTCTTATTTCCAAAAGAACAATAATAACCGAATTTGTCCGATGCAGAAATAGAAACTAAATTTTGTCTAAATGACGGTACAACAAAAGTGTCTTTTAAATCCAAATAGTAACCAGTACTTAACAACAATCTAAAATGCCCTATTGCCTCTACCTCCACTGATTTTCCATCACCCACATAGATACGTCTTTCAACATCAGTTGGTCGGGAGTGCAGGCAACCCTGCATAGAAACAGAAATGTGAGGAGTAGCACCAGAATCTACCCACCAAGTGTTTCTTGGTACTGAAGTTAAATTGATTTCAGAACAGACCAAAACATGAAATGTACCTTTCTTTTCACGCCAGGCGGCAAATTTGGTACAATCCTTCTTTTTATGTCCGGGCTTGCCACAAAAGAAATAACTATTTTCAGTCTTTTCTTTCTTTTGCCCCGGACCCTTACGAACATCAACTTCTTTTCGCCTATCTTTCCTCTTGCCCTTGCCTTTAGAGGTGCTTGCAAAATGAGCACTTTCGATCCTATCTTGCTTCAATCTTTCTTCCTCTTGCACACAAAATGAAATGAGCTCATTGAGAGTCCATTTCTCCTTCTGGCAGTTGTAACTAACTTCAAATTGACTGAATTGTGCAGGAAGAGAAATTAGGATCAAATGTACGAGCATATCATCCGATAAATCAAGCTTTAGTGCCTTAAGCTTTGAAGCAAGATGAGACATCTCTATGATGTACTCCCTGACATTACCCTTGCCCTTGTACTTCATTGAAATCAAGCTTGCTAAAAGCGTGCTTGTTTCAGCCTTTTCATTTTTGACAAAACGGTTCTGAATTTTCGAAAGAAACTCAATGGTTGTGATATTGTCATTTGTAATTGCACCTCTAAATGTTTCTGGAATACCACGCTTCATGATCATAAGACTTAGCCTGTTCGAACGGTCCCACTTTTCAAAGTACCCAATTTCCTCGAGAGTACTTTCTTCAATGAGGTCATTCGGTTTCGGCATTCTTAATGCCAAGTCTATGTCCATGCAGCCAATAACAATTAATATGTTCTCTTTCCAGTCCTTAAAGTTTGTTCTATTTAACATTGGAACATTATTCATGTTAACAGATATAGCAGTAGTAGACATTAAAGCTGAATAGAGAACAAATAAAAAAAATTAATAAACTACTATGTTCACATTAAATAACCAAATAAACAATCTTTAAATTGATTAATTTTATGACAACATTTTAAGATACCTAGCACAACATTAATATCATGTCCAAAGTGATATTAATTGTAATTGGTACTCTTGTTAAAATAAATAAACATTGACAATAATTATGTCAAATAATAAATCCATATTTGCATGAATTCATTATTCATATTAGGTTACCTCAATAAGTATCACATGTTTATCATCACAAATATGTATGAAATTCGATCAAATATGAACCCATCTTTGAATTAATTATTTGCATGAATTACACATACACGAACATATAAACAATCCATATAAAACAATCTCGACAAGAGAGGTCATTTTAGTGACATCTTGTTTTAATTGATTATTAATAATTATTATCATATCATTAGATTAAATAAAACTACATTTAATTTGTTAATTAATTTTGATAATTCCAGAGGGAAATCTGTGCAAATTGAAAACTTGATAATAAAAAAAAAATCCCCATGTGTATCCAAACAGCTTGAATGAAAATATGTTCAAAATAGGAAGAATAATGGTTCCTCCTCCGCAGCATTTGCAGATTCCAGGATTGGTAAATTATATATATATATATATAGATCAGAAAAAAATTACTGAAGTTATCTAATAAATACATACAAAATATATATATACAGCAGAACATTAGTCCTACTATATATATGTTATAAATAAGTGTATTATTGAAACATATCCATTTCAGGGGTTAAGAAGAAAAGAACCACATGAAATCTAATCCTACTAATTTTAGACAACATGCACGTGATCCTATAATACAAATCTCCAGCAAGTATAAAGCTATAATAAATTAGTCGGTGATACACATGAGTGACGATATATATATATATAACTAACATGAACCATTCGGCGCAGTAAACAGGTTTCGTAATTTTTTTATTTTTTTTTATTTATTAAATTTCCAAAATTCATAAATTCTCTATGAATCAAACATGGGTGCTCTGATACCAATTATTGAAATTAATTACTAAAATTAAACATGTATTGAAAAAAATTAATTATTAAAATTAAACATGTTTATAAATATAACCCATGTTAAAACAAAAGAAGAAGAAAGAACATAACGGAAGCGTACCAGGTTCCATAATATTATTTGATCAAACGGGTTGAGATCTTCCAATTGCTGGGTATTTTAGAAGTGTATTTCTCTGTTGACGAGGATACAGAGTAAATAATGAGAAAAAAATATACGCTCAATTAGAGACCATGACCCCTAATAAAAAAAACTGTCGTGTGAAAAAACTGCTAAATAACAATTACTAATAATATACTGTGTGGTCCCAATTAAAATTAATAAAAAATTAATCCAACACTGTTGTCATTAACACTACACTACTGTTGTCATTTTCTTCTATGGTTTGATTGAAATGAAACAGAATTTGAAAAGGAAGAAACTATCCATCACTGTAATAGAAGAGGAAATTAAAAACATCATTATACTTGAAAAATGGAAAATCATAATAATATTTCAACTCCAAATTCAATTCTGAATTCTAGTGGATGTCACCAACTACTTGCTTCATATACAAGGACGCCACTGCACAACATTACTCGAGCCCTCCTACCCTAGGTAAGTAGGTAAGTAGGTAGGTACAACTTTGATCATCCAATCACACAACAGGATCAACTTCCATTTTTGCTGCTGCTGCTGCTACTAATTGGTTGGTTTGATTTTGAGTATTATAATCAGACCAACCAAAAGAATCCAGGTGGACTCGAACCACCACTCTCTCGAATCATTAATTGATTGAGCGCTCTTCCTATTTTGAGCTTATGGATTCACCACCGGCACAAGTTTCTGACAACCCAGAAAATTACACAAACCTACCTGGGTGACACCACAATAATTAGCAATCATTCTGCAAATAAAACTAGAAATTTTTTAAAAAATAAGTTGGGTCGACTCCACCAAATCAAAATCAACTTCTTTCTGATATCCTTGGTTTATAACAAATTAAAACCATAAAATCAAAAAGTAAAATAAACTGAGGAGATAGCTTATTGAAATCCCTATTTTTTATTTCCTTCTTACAAAAAAATGAATTAATGCAATTAAAACATTTAATGTGAAAACTTTTATTACTAATCTCAAATGGCTTTTTATAATACACGATCCAATTAGATTAAAGATAAACCACATCCCGTGAAATCAAATTTTGATATTTTATCCCCTCTATTAACCAAGCTAACTGAAAGTTCATTGATTGTTCAGTATTGGCATTTCAGTTGATATATATATATATATATATATATATATATATATATATATATATATATATTCCAACAGGCAGTATAGGCTTAAAAAGAAAAACAGCTTTTCCCATGGTCCACCCCCTCCCTGGTCCAGTATAAAAGTCCCAACTTACTTCTTGCTCGTATTAAGATGATAAAATAACAATTATTCTTATTTAAATTCTCATTTAATTACATAATAATTTTCTACTACTGATAAATACTCTATTTATAGATAGAGAATAAAAATATGACGAACCAATATAATAATATATATAGACAAACTACTGTAAAAAATTAAATTATTTAAGGTACAGACATTTAACTTAAAACTCCCTACAATTTTAAAATTTAAAATCAGTCTGCTATAGTACTTCCTTCCAGCTAATTAGGTTCACTAGTTAAATTGTCAATCACTGTATTAACATTCAGGCTAAATAAAACGTCTGCAAGTTCAAAGACAATATATTACATAAAAAATATGGATACTTGGATAAATAAAAACAGGAGTAACTAGAGTAAAATTCAAGCAGAGCAACTAAACATCAATAAAATTTAAAAGAATTCGAGCAATATTGTAAATAGTACTCATAAATAGTAGACTCACCAACATCACCACCTCTCAGCTGTGCTGCACAAATCCACAGGAACAAATCATCCCTAAGCTGCCACATCCACTGATCTATCTTGAACTACAAGTTAGTATACAACAAAAGTACTAAACAAATAGTAATCAAATCAAAAACCCAGACTTGAAGAACAAATACTGATCTCAAACTATTTAGCACCAATAGGCTACAAAATACTCCCTATGATGATGTGTAACCCAAATAGTAACAATATTGAAAACCCGATAATGTATTGCTTGAATACATCACCATACCAAACCTCAAAATCACCCAGAGCAACATATGGAGGAAGCTAGAAGTACCAATATATTTTCATTAAATATACATATGCATTTACACCTGTGTGTAGTTAACAGGTGACGGGAAGCTGGAAATCTTCAACTCCAAATCCTCTTCAATAAAAAAGGTGCACATCCTCCCCCTCCCAAGCATCTTGAAATCTAGAGCTGCAAATCCTCTTGAATAGCTCCAGAAAAGGTGCACATGTCTTCCACTGGCTGACAATAAATATGCGCAATAATTCCTGAGGCCCTATTGTAGGAAACAGCTAAAGCTCCTCTTCTGCCATACATATCAATTTACTCCTAAAACAGGTACAATGATCCTCCATATGAAGACAACATTAACATCTAACTTAAACAAAAAGCAAAGGCTTGCATATAAATGACTCCTGATAAACACAGCTACTAATTCAACATTACAAAAAAACAAGCAAAATATACAACCCCTTTACACAAGGGTTAACACCAGACCACTTCAAAAGTGAAGCTCCACTCCAACAGTGAAAATTATTTACTTAACAAATTTTGTCCGTTAAAATAGAATAATAATTTGTCATCATATATAGCATTTTTCATCCAACAATAATAATTAAAAAAATCTCAAACAAAATAAACAAGGAAAGCCCTCCTTCCAATTTCTATTAGTATAAAATTTTCCATACCAATTTCATTTTCTTTTTACTAAAACACATTTAATTGAAACAGAAATTAATCCTCAAGAGTTGGTGATTCTGCACTCTTCCTAAAATGGAGTTGACAAGCACAAAAGACATTTTAATTCTAGATAGAGTAGTTGTTGAACAATTGCTTGTTTTTTTGGTTTTTTTTTTTTTTTTTTACATATAATTGAGTATAGATTCAATGCACTTCGTATATGCACGTGGATGAAGAAACACTAGTTTTCTACAACACTTGTTTTCTATGTAATTGAGTTTAATGAATCATCCATACTGGTGCAATTGAAGAAATTTGTATATGCATTTGATTGAAGAACCGCTTGTTTTCTATGTATTGAGATTTAAGTATCTTTATTGGCAAGTGGCTATACTAATGTGTTTAATCACTTTGTACATGCATGTGGATGATGAAACACTAATTTTCTATATAATTTTGTTCATGCATTAGATGTATTTATAGATAACACTATGCCGCGTTGCTTTATGTAGGCTGTACTACATTGGCATCAATTTCTATGTAATTTGAGTCCTATGCATCAGCCATATTGATAAATGACACTATGCAGCAGTGTTTTATGTTCTTCTGTACTAAATGGCTGCATTGATATTAAAATGACGTGTGCATCAAGTTAATGCTTACATGTTATTTGGATAATTGTTCATGGCAAACATTAAAAGTATACTACCTAAACAATTGAAGTACAGAAATAAATTGAAGGGTATTGCAGTTTGTACCTTTGCATTGAGGCATGTCAGTAGATCCAATCCTTGAATTTGTTGGCTCAATCATATTTCAACACTGATGGGACGTCATATTTTTACTTGAATGGCTTTAAGATATTAGAGATCTAAAGCCATTCAAAATTCAAAGACGCATATGTTGATATTGAAGTAAACTTCAGAAGATTTAGTTGCGATGCAAGGAAAGAAAATGAAAGAGAGACGCAGGAAGAAGGGAGAGCCGGGCAAACCCCCGTACCATCTCCCCTCCAAAACACAAAAAGAATATTTTTTATTAGGTTGTTTTGACCTGCCATGCAAGCTCACCTGACATGGCAAAGGCCAGATAGGCACAAATTATGACATTTCTGATATTACTCCTCTCTTTTCTCACAGCTACAAATATTGAAGTACTGACATAATCATAATAGTAATATAACAATTTAAGTACCCACTCAATTATCTTCACCGCCGAACATCGATCTTCAATCAATTGGCTAAATGATAATCTTTCATGAGAAACTCACAGATCCCAACGAAACAAGGTAAACTAAGACGAAAGTCATAAGCTTCATCAGCATCAAACGGACGTTGATGATATATAATTCACGGATCTGCAAATATAAATAAGAGTCAAGGAACTGTATATAATATAATATATAAACGCATAACCAAAACCCAAAAAATAAATCATAAAAACACCTTCAAACTCTTCACCTATGATATGATTATACATCCATCTAGAGCTTGGTCTCATTCAACATATCAAAAGAACAGCCTACATATTTTAAAAAGAAATTAGAGAAAAGAACGAAGATACAGTAAATCCATAAATTCAGAGAGAAAAGGGCCAACCAAAACAGAAAATCACCGAAATAAATCGGATCTATAGCATACCTCAACAGATCTATAGAACCAAAAGCGATTTTCACCCGAACTCAATAGATAAAAGGCTACTGCAACAAATCTGAACAGGAACGATAACAAATTGAACGGAGAAATAGCATAAATCCATAGCCAAATCGTATATCAAGGACCGATCTTTCCAGATCTGGAACGAGAATTCGAAAATGAGAAATAACGAATAATCGATCTAGAAGAGACATCAGGAGAGATGCCTGGGTTAAAGATGAGGTTGAGACGTGGATTCGAAATGAAGATGATAGCGTTATTTATTGCCACCCAAAAGTGATCTAACGGCTGAAAATGAAGGTTTGGTCGATATTGCAGACGGTGAGATTGGGGTAGTCGTAGATGAGAATTGTGCGTTGGTTATGAAAGGGCATCGCCGGGTCTTGTCTTTTACCGAAAGTAAATTCCAGATTTCACCACGTGTATCTACGCTGTCCTCGACCGCATTTCCACACCAAAAATTGATTATTCTCTCTAATTTTGGGGCATATATTATGGAGTATCTAATTAAAAAATGAAAATCATGCGGTTTGGTATGATTTAAAATTTTATTTAGGTGCAATTTGATAAATTTAAAATCGCATATAAAATTATTTATAATTAGTGTGGTGTGATTTTAAATTGTTCAGTTTGATTTTATTTAGTACGATTTCGGTTTTAAAACCAAAAGTAATTTTATACAATTTAAATTACTTTTTTCATTTTTAATTATTTGACATTTTAGAGCTTTGCACAACTATTAAGAAAATTAAAACTCCTATAAAATTATTATGTATTACCAAAAATACTCTTGCATAGATAAATGAAAAGCTAAATTATAGATGATAAAGATGAGAGAGAAATATTGTTAGAGAATAGAGAAAATATAGAAATTTTATAAGAGAGAGAAAGAGAGTATACCATTAAGATATTAAAAAGGGGAGAAAAATAGTCTAGAAAAATAGGAAATAATTAAATAGAATATTAAATGTTTAGGGGTAATTTAAGAAGTAAAGTATTCAATATCTCCTAAAAATCTACAAACGTTAAATAAATAAGAATAAAATTTGTTCTCTAAAACGTCAATTAAATAAGAATGGAGGGAGTAACAATTTAGCATCGCACAATATTAAAGTTGTAAAAGAGATCAAAGCAAAGGCACCAGAGTTTTTATCCCTCCTTCTATACTTCCAAAAAGGAAAAAACAAGTAACAAGAAAGAATATTCAATACAATTTCATCTATCACCGAGTTTCAGAAGCACGCAGATAATTCAAGAGGGTTGCCTCGTGATTTGTCTAATTCCAATAACTTTAATTATTTTAACCATAAAATATATTGAATCAAAATAATTATATATATATATATATATACATAATTTATGGAGCATATCTCAAGCAGCGTGTTGTAAGACCCCGAATTTTATGAAATAAAAGTATTTAATTTTTTTCTTATAATTATTATTCAGTAAATGGTTAAATTGATAAAAAGTTAAAGTTAAGGGTGATATATGTAAAGTTTACAAAATAAGCAAGTGGTTAAAAAATATTCATTGTTGTCGGGAAATATTCGTTTGGTCGTGGAATATTCTTGTTGTCGGAGAATATTCGTATGACGGTACAGCCATTTGTGGGCCCCGTAACAAAAAATTATCGGATGAAAAAAACGACAAGAATGAGTTTTCTAAAATAACTTGGCGTAGTTATTCTTTCATTAACAACTTTGTTGAAATACCCGATGGTTAAAGTAAAGTAATAAGCGTTGTTGCATGTGTTAGAACACGGTATTGCATTATTTTTTTATATTATTGTTGTTTGATAATTATTCTTCGCATGATTTTACATTATCAAACCAATAATTTATATTATTTGAATAATATTATTAGATAACATTATTGACAATGTCTAGAAAATTCTGTTGAGGAAAGGGGTTATGTTATTTAATTGCGCGCTAGTAAAGAGAAATCCTTATCGAAAAGCCCTCTCTTTCTTGGGAACGACCTGACTGTCAATATTGTAGTTCTGTAATATTATTTATAAATAATTAATTATTGATTTATATGATAAGAAAATATTTATTTTATATGGATATAAATGAAAGAATTAATGCTGAGGTATTTTATCAGTATTTTATCAGAATGGAGGTGTTAAAAATCATTCGTATGTGAATTTTAGTCATTTTCCGTTTAGAAATTGGAAAAATTTTCTTCTACGAAGTTGTAGAGAATTAAATTTCCTATGGAATTGACATAAGATTTGAATTTTTCTGATAAAAAGGCTATTTATTATGAATTATTGAAGTTCCGGAATAATTAATTTTTGGGGTTATAAATATATTTTTTACAAAAAATGTTTTTAATGTGGGTGGGACCCACTTGTGTGTGCTGATGATAGTGATGTGGTGTGCGTAGGAAATTTTTTAAAAATATTAATATTTTATTAAATTTTTTGCTTTGGTGTTCTAAGCATTTTTCTATAAATAAGTTACTTAGGTTAGAATTGAAAAATACACAAGAATCAGAAGTTTCGTTCTCTATAATATCAAGTGTGTTTTTGTGAATATTTAGATATCTTGAGTATTGCTGTAATGTTATTTCTTTTAATATCATTATACCGAAATATTGATATGAATTTTATTATGAAACTTTATCTTTTTCATGTCGGGGTTACTATTCACGTATACAGCACTATTCACGTATACAATACTATTCACGTATACGACATTATTCATGTATATGACAATATTTATGTATACGACACTATTTATGTATACGGTACTATTTACGAATACAAGGTACTATGCACGGGTTACTATTCATGATAAAATTGGTTTCTTTTTCTGACCAAATTATAGTTGATTTATGAATCTTACTCTTGAAATTAAATTCATGTTTTGATCATATTATTTTTATTATCATATATAACATTTTTATAATCTTGCTGATGAAATTTCTCTTTGACTTCAGTGTAAAGATGTATTATTGACTGGTATAATCATGACCATTGAATTTACAATTGATTATTTTTAGCTTGAGTGCAAATGTGAATTGATCAACATGGTTATAATTATTGTTTATATAAATTTTGAAATGATTATATATTTCTTTGAGATATTAATATCTTTGGCCCGTAGTGCAAAGATGATATGTTGTTGAATATCTTTGGCCTGTAGTGCAAAGATGTCATGTTGTTTAATATCTTTGGCATGTAGTGCAAAGATGACCTGTTGTTGAATATCTTTAGCATGTAGTACAAAGATGACCTGTTGTTGAATATCCTTGGCATGTAGTGTAAAGACGAACTGTTAATGAATATCTTTGGCCTGTAGTGCAAAGATGAATTTATTAATTAGTATGATTATTGATGAGTGAGTTTTATACCCATGAATTGGATACATTCGGGCTTAATTTATTGTTGTTCTTAAGTCTTTTAGGATGTTTTTATGTGTTTATGTCTATTCATGCATGTTTTATGTTATTTTATAGGAATTGGGGCAAAAGTTACATGGATCGATGTTTGGGGTGGCTAGATTCGCGTTTTCGAACTTTGCCATTTACACAAAGAGTCACTTCAGAGCCAATTTGACTATAGCTCCTGACATTATTTCGAAAAACTCAAAGAATGAAAGTTGTAGATCTACTTCTCCTCTTTCCGGAACATCTTGAATCATCGAAATCGGAGTTCGGACGAAGAAGTTATGGCCATTTTCCCAAAGGACGCTTGAGCGAGAAAATGTCGGATTTTTGGGCAAAGACCGGCGCCCATTTTTGGCCTATGCCATGTAGCCGGGCAAGCTGAGGAAGAAACTTAGTGATGGCCTGGACGCGTTTTGGGCGAATTTTGACACCTTTTGACTCCAAATAGGATTGGGTTTGTTCTAAAGCTAAAAATTGGACTTGTAACCTATAAATACATGATGTAAGGCATAAAATAAAGAGAGATTACATAGCTTAGCCTAGATTAAACACTCCATTAGATTATAACATAACCCTAGTTCTTATTAGTTTTGGAGATTGAAGCAACTTGGAGACCATTGAAGATCGAGAGCGAGAGCGAGAGGGAGCATCGATTTCTTGACAATGATTCTATTCTCTTCTCTCTCATCCTACTTTTTTATCTTTTAATGTCTATTCAACAGTGGATTCTTGGTTTTAATTCATTAATTATGAACTAACTCTTTTATTAAGATTCCAATTGAACCTTTTATGTCTATAAATTAGTTATTCATTATATTCCAATTATTTATGTTAAAGTGAGTTGTTTATCTTGTCTTGTGTTTATTGATTAATTATCTGATCAGTAATTACCTTGTTACTCTAGAAGGAATTGGAAAATGAATTCTAGGATTAGAATCGGGCATGATATCATGTGACTTAGTTATTTGCACAAAGAATAATTAGGTTTGTGAATAGAATGAAAATATCTTTTCATAGCATGTAACAACATGTAAGGAATTGGGATTATAACGAGTTTAATTCAATTGTTTTGCATAGGAATATAGCAAGATTAATCTGGATTAAATAGAAGGCAATTGATCACTTGAAAAGGACTTTTGGCATTTGAGAATTCCTCATTAACAATTCAAGAGGCATAATAATTGGGATAATTGGATAATTGATTTATAGTTCATAATTGGGGATATTGAAGTCTTAATCTTTATTTATTTGAATTCATTCGTTAAAATCTTAGTTTTAATTAGTTAATTTAGTTTTCTTAATTAGAAAAACACGATTTGAGATTGTTTAAATAAAGTTAGTTTGGTTAAGAATTAAGACTTGGTGATTTTTATTAAATAATTCCTCGTGGGAACGATACTCTACTTTTCACTTTATTACTTGTTGGCCAGTGTATACTTTTGCATCGTATTCATTGATTATGAAATCGATCAACAAGTTTTTAAGCGCCGATTCTTAGGGACTTAATTTAATAATTATTTACCAATATTAATTTCAATCAAATTAGTCTTAATTTAAATATTTTTATTTTTATTTTTAATTCTTTCTATATTTCTCTCTTTTCGTGTACCATGGATGACTTTGTGTATCAATGGCCATACACGAACATGACTCAACCAAGGGAGTGGAGATTGAAAGACTAGAAACTTTCTGCGCATTGTCGGCACAAATTGAGACACTTTCGAGGATGTTTGAAGCTTTTAAAGCTCAGTCGTCGTCAAAGTATGGTGGTTACTTGTGATTATTGTCTTTGGAAATCATATGAGTCATCAATGCACCATCGGTTTGAAATGCAGACAAGATTATAGTGGTGATTACCCGAATAATTATGTCTATCCCAACAACTATCATCGAGTTGGGGTATCACCCTTGATTTTTCATGGAGTAACAATCAAGATCAATTTTATGCTCCAAGTCCAACATACCCACAGGATTTCTTGTGTCCACCTCCACTACAACAGGAAGAACATTCAAATTGGGAGGAAGCCTTGGAAAAATTTATTAAAGCTTCGCAAAAGGGAATGAGGAACAAGACAAGAAAATGAATCAAGTAAATTTGAATTTGCAAAGCGAGGGCGTTGATCAAGAATTTGGAAAATCAAGTGGAACAGATAAAGACACGCTCGTTGAACAATGAATCCTCAATACACACAGCCCTATGACATGGATTCCGAGCCTGGGTGAGCAGAGAGCCAAATCTACAACCGGATGAGCCACGAGATGAAAAAGAGAGAGACAAGTGGGGATAATGACAACAAGGTCGGTGAAGAACTAATTGTGAGAACCAATGATGATGAGCCAATGTTATTTATGCCTCAAGTGCCTTCTCCTCCACGATTCAAGAGTCCTGTTAGATTTGCAAAACCTTGTCCAGATTGGTAGTCGTGGCGTCGTAATACTCTCTGTGATGTAAAAGCAAGTACACCTTCAAAACCATGGTGCGATGAGCTAGAGAAGATAGAAGAAGAAATTGTTGTGTCCGATGAAGCCTCTATGCGAGAATATATTAGCAGACACATGGAGAAACCACCTAGATCTTTGGGCGTTCTTGAATGTGATATTATCTCAAGAAAAGCATTCTAGGTGACTTTAATCTGATAAATTATTACAAATGGGAACCTACCAAAAGCTATATTATTTCCGATGGATGGAGGGTTCCTCAACTTTCGTGGGGAATTGGATAAAGAATTGAAGAAGTCGGTGAGACTATAAAACAATGCTTTATTGGGAGGCAACCCAAGTTTAATTTTTATTTTTAGTTTTTATTAAGTTTTATATTAGTAGTTTTGAATTTGCATTTATTTAGGATATTGCTTCTATCATGGTTTTACTGAGTTATTCAAGTCAAATTCAAGTGTGGTGCCCAATTTGTTCCATGTCTTGCTTTATTCTCCAAACTTAGTGGGCGAGGAGGAAGATTGTTATATTTTCGAAAGTCCTCTACTTTAATTTTTTCTATTTCACTCATTGAGGACAATGTCTAGTTTAAGTTTGGGGGCATTTTAGTATCGTATTGCATATAGTTAGTTATTTACATTGTAGTTCGTTATGTTTTCGGGTTATTTACATTTAGTTGTTGCATTCGTTTTTTTTTTTTTGTTTAAAAAAAAAAATTTTAAAAATCGCAAAAATAGTAGTTAGTTTACTATGTTTGTTGCAGTTAGTTTATATTTGCATGATTCCAACTGTTAGATAGTAAAAGTCTATTTTGGCCAATGATGAGACTGGAGTTAAGTAGATAAGTATAGTATTGAATATTAGGGCTTTGATGTGATTTCTTGTTATGAATTGAATCTTTTCTGTTTTGGCCCGGTATAATCAAGGTTAAGACGTTAATAATTGACTATGTTAACTCGATTAAGTTTAAATTGATACATAATGGATTTCTTAAGTATAATACTGGTGTGAAGGAATGAAAGACATGAATAAAGTGGAGATGGCTAAATTTTGATAAAAACTTAAGTTTGGGGGAAATTTTGGGGTATATAAGCTTTAAAAAAAAAATGTTGAGTCTTGTGGTGGGTTGAGGAGAAACACTCCCCATAAACACAAGCGTGAGATGGAGCGCGTAAAAGCACTCACCAACCATCTATAAAAAAAAAGAAAAAAAAAAAAAAAAAAAAAAAAAATTCTACGTAGCTAGTTTTGTTTGGGGCCTTTGTTACTTGAGTAAAATGCATGGGAAGAGGGTATCTTAAAACCTAAGCGCCTAAGGTCTTATATATCCTGCAGGAGTTGGTTGGTGAAAGATCGCTAAGGGTGTGACAACTTTGTTAGCTTTAATGGAATGAGACATTGCACGATTATGGTTAAAAAAAAAAACAATAAAAGCGGAAAAGAGCAAAAAGCCCCGTAATGAAAAGTAAAGCATAAGTATCCCAGTTGGACTCTTGAACTTGGTGGATGTTTGACTTTAGTTGGATATAAAACTTGTTCATGAATTTTGTGAATTTACACCGTGTATGATGCCTTCAAAGATATCTATTATGTCTTAAATTTGATTTTATATCGATTAACATTGTTGTGGAGCACACACGCACTATATCGATGATAACGATCTAAGATTTGATGATTGATTGAGAAATTACTTGATTTGTTTTAATATGATGTATTATCATGTTTACTTGATTTCTCTAAGGCCGGTTGAATAGACTTGTTTACATCATTCTTTGTTGGATTTGTAGGCATATAGATTAGTTTCATTACATTACATTGCATTGCATAACATTTTTTGTGTTTTTGCTTGAGGACAAGAAAGATTTAAGTTTGGGGGTATTTGATGAGTGAGTTTTATACCCATGAATTGGATACATTCGGGCTTAATTTATTGTTGTTCTTAAGTCTTTTAGGATGTTTTTTATGTGTTTATGTCTATTCATGCATGTTTTATGTTATTTTATAGGAATTAGGGCAAAAGTTACATGGATCGATGTTTGGGGTGGCTAGATTCGCGTTTTCGGCTTGCCATTTACACAGCAGTCACTTCAGAGCCAATTTGACTATAGCTCCTGACATTATTTCGGAAAACTCAAAGAATGAAAGTTGTAGATCTACTTCTCCTCTTTCGGAACATCTTGAATCATCGAAATCGGAGTTCGGACGAAGAAGTTATGGCCATTTTCCCAAAGGGCGTCGGAGCGAAAATGTCGGATTTTGGGCGGTGTAAGGCGCCATTTTTTTACTATGCCCGGTGGCAAGAAGCGCTGAGAAAGAAACTTAGTGATGGCTCGACGCGCTTTTGGGCGAATTTTGACACCTTTTGACTCAAATAGGATTGAGTTTGTTCCTAAGCTAAAAATTGGACTTGTAACCTATAAATACATGATGTAAGGCATAAAATAAAGAGAGATTACATAGCTTAGCCTAGATTAAACACTCCATTAGATTATAACATAACCCTAGTTCTTATTAGTTTTGGAGATTGAAGCAACTTGGAGACCATTGAAGATCGAGAAGCGAGAAGCGAGGGGAGCATCGATTCTTGACAATGATTCTATTATCTTCTCTCATCCTACTTTTATCTTTTAATGTCTATTCAGTTGTGGATTCTTGGTTTTAATTCATTAATTATGAACTAACTCTTTTATTAAGATTCCAATTGAACCTTTTATGTCTATAAATTAGTTATTCATTATATTCCAATTATTTATGTTAAAGTGAGTTGTTTATCTTGTCTTGTGTTTATTGATTAATTATCCGATCAAGAATTACCTTGTTACTTCTGAAGGAATTGGAAAAGGAATTCTAGGATTAGAATCGGGCATGATATCATGTGACTTAGTTATTTGCACGATGAATAATTAGGTTTGTGAATAGAATGGAAATATCTTTTCGCCGCGTATATAACACATAAGGAATTGGGATTATAACGAGTTTAATTCAATTGTTTTGCATATGAATATAGCAAGATTAATCTGGATTAAATAGAAGGCAATTGATCACTGAAAAGGACTTTTGGCATTTGAGAATTCCTCATTAACAATTCAAGAGGCATAATAATTGGGATAATTGGATAATTGATTTATAGTTCATAATTGGGGATATTGAAGTCTTAATCTTTATTTATTTGAATTCATTCGTTAAAATCTTAGTTTTAATTAGTTAATTTAGTTTTCTTAATTAGAAAAAACACGATTTGAGATTGTTTAAATAAAATTAGTTTGGTTAAGAATTAGTACTTGGTGATTTTTATTAAATAATTCCTCGTGGGAACGATACTCTACTTTTACTTTATTACTTGTTGACCGTGTATACTTGCACGTATTCATTGATTGTGAAATCGATCAACAATTATTAACAAGAACTGTTATTTAGTATAATCATGATCTTTGATGTTTTAGGTAAAAATAAGTGATGAAAATTATCTTCGTTCTAGGTGCAAAAAGTAATTTAAAATCACAATTATGATTATGAGTTATTCACATGATTGTGGACATGAACTGTTGATTGATGTTACAGGGATAAACATTATTGGTGGACTTTTAATATGGAGAAGATAATAGACTTTATGGTCTATTTAACTCTTATAATGGATTGTTCGTTCCGCTGTAACTATGGTTGAAAAGTTTTATCATCTACTGTAAGACCACAACTTTTATGAATAAAGATGATTTTTCTATGAATATTATTTTTGAGTATTATGGAATGAATTTGATATAATGTTATAGTTGGGGTAGTATTTATAAATTTTGCAAAATCACGCAAGTTGTCTTATAAATATTCGATTGGTGGGGAATATTCTTTTTAGGGGGAATATTCAGTATAACGACACAATCATTGGTGGACCCCACGAAATGTATTATCGGATTGAGAAAACGACAAAAATATTTTATAAATAACTACGGAGGTGTTATTGTTAAAAGCTGATTGAACTACCCATTAATAAAAGTACGATGTCTGGCGTGGTTGCATAGTAGCACACGGTATTGATTATTGATCTTTACGTGATAAGTCACTCGGTTATCTTGCATTATTCTTTCTACATGATAATTCTTTGCATCATATCTCTCATATTATTGATTCAATTATTATTCGATGTCATTATGCATAATATGTTATTTTGTTACTGTATATGCGATTTACCCAATACTTGGTGATCTTCTTCATTATTCCATTCTTTATTATTATGTTGGAATAACATGTTTATCTGAATCTGCATACTTGGTGAAATTCTTTTATTATTCCGTTCTTTATTATTCATCGGAATATCACTGCTTGTATGAATTTCACGACTTCGTTCAATATTTATTATTCCGCATTTATTATTTTGTTGGAATATCCTGTCTGTGTGTTTTACACCTGACTGGTTACTTCTTTATTATTACATTGGAATATCCATGCATGTGTGTTTTACACCGACTGGTTCCGCTCTTTATTATTCTCATTGGAATAACTTATCTATCTGAAAATCTGCGTATGCGTGGTGATTTCTTTTGTTATTCCATTCTTTATTATACTCGGTTGGTTAAAGTTTTGACTTATACTCCATAAAATTAGTGGAATATCCTTGATATCTGCAAGGCTTCATCCAAAGATCATTTCATGGAAATATTCTTCCGAGCATTCTTAAATTTTACTTTACAAAGAAGTATCGTGTTGACAATTTGGGCGTTATTGGTTCTGGACAAATTAATTCTTGAACTTGTTTTATTGAATTATTATGTCATTGTCATCATCCTCATGTTATATTATGTTGAAAGTCATCTTTGGCTTACGTCGCATAGATGGACTTAGTATGATTATGACCGAGGATCATTCGGTATAATCATGACTGTTATAAATAATGTGATAAAAGTCCTCGATTGGCACTGTAATGCATTGATGAATAGTTTTTGGTATGATTATGACCGGATTTATTCGGTATAGTCATGACCATTGATGATTTAATGAAAATCCTTGACCATGATACGAGGATGATTAGATGTGGTGGTTTATTTATTAAAATTTGAGTCTCGTGATAAAAATTGATGAAAACCTTTTAAAACATAAAAGATAGTAGACTTTATTCTCTACTTGACTCTTTTAATGGATTGCATATTCTGCTACAGTTAAACTTGATGTCTATTGTATATTATCAGTTTAACTTTGTTAAAGACTAATGATAATTTATTCTGTATTATCTTAGTCATAATATTTCTTACTGGGCTAGTTGAGCTCACCCTTTCTTTCAATGTTCTCTTCAGGAAATAAGAATATAGCTGGGACGAGTCGGGGAAAGGAGTGATGGTCCAGAAGATAGCATTAGTAGTCCTCACTATTCTGTTAAATAGTGTGAAAATAAATGTAATGAGGACTCCTTGAGTATGGATATTTTCTAGATGACAATATTCCTATTAGAACTCTCAGTTTATTTATTGTCGTATGTTATACGACATTTGTATAATTAAGTTTGTATTTGTATTTTGTACCATGTATTTGGCGACTCAAGATGGGTGATGTATACCTAATTTTGGGGGCGTCACATCTACCACATGTTTTAAATCTCTGATTTATTACTGACAAAGGCTATTGATAATTTAATTATCTTTAGTCATGATATTCTTTACTGGGCTAGTTGTGCTCACCCTTTTCTTCATAATTCTTTTCGGTAATAAGAGTGTAATTTGGGTTGGCGGAGGTAACAGAGGAATAGAATGATTGAATCTATAGCTATTGAGGTTTCCACCCGACGATTGTGTGAAATAGAAAGCGATGGTCTATAAATCATTGAGGTTTCCCTTGTAACGATGGTGTATAAGTTGTTGAGAGAACCCAACTTTGGAATGGTGTTTTGCCACTATCATACAAGATGTCAATAACATACTCATTCGTGTTATCATAAGACAGGGTTATGGATATCCACTTGCTTATTATATCTAGGAGCACTACCTATATAATCTTAGAGTTTGGTTGAAATATAATTCTCAATTGGAGACAATGGAGATAATTATATGGCAAAAGAAGACTTACCATTGGAAAGAGCATATAATAATCTTCTCGTTTTTCTTTGGGGTCTATTGGGTCAACCAAGGATGATTTTCAAGTCATATGATATCTATTATAACTTAGATGCATGGCCTCCCATGTACGAAGGTTTCCTTGAGCATTTTTCAAAGATTTTAATTTTTAAAACAGTTATTGACTGTACCTTTATGTAAAGTACCATTGTAAGGTGTTGTGGTCGAGGCACCATGAGAGTTACATATATTTATATTAAAACTCACATTTTAACTGTGGTCGTATTCTGTATGATAGTTTAAAAGTTAGAATTTGAAGATTTATATTTGAAAATTTTGTTGAGTGTATTTCGTGGTGACCCATAATGGGTTGGGTGGATTGGACCTATTTTGGGGGCGTTACACGTGTAGTCCAATAATTTTCTACAATTAAAGGATAATTTATATGAGATTTATATGGTGATGGTGATCATGTAGATCGATACCATCCATATTAAAAATTAGTAGCTTAATTTTCATGGGAGGTTCATTACACAAGGTTAATTGAAACATCTCTTCTCTAATAAGATTGTATAATTAATTAATTTTCATGGTGAAGTTTGGTTTCGGTTTTATGCGTGCGATTTTTACTAGTAACCAAATCAAAATCGTAAATTTGATTTTTCAACCCACCTAAACCGCCACATACGCCGAAATCGTTAGTGCGGTTTTAATTAGTGCGATTTGTGCGATTTTTGGTGCAATTTCGATTCTAATTTGATTTTTTGCTCAGCCCTCTTTTTAATAATGGTGGTAGCATTCACGAATTTTTTTTTGTTATATATTGTCAGACCCCAATTTATTATAAATGAAATTAAATTTTTTTTATTTATTATTTTGAAATAGTAAGGGTTGATTTGATTAATGTGGTTAGTTATGGGTAAAATGCATAAATATTTCAAATAAGCAAGTGGTTATAAAATATTCATTGTTGTGGGGGAATATTCGTTTGCTCGTGGAATATTCTTGTTGTTAGGGAATATTCGTACGACGGCGCAGCCTTGTGTGAGCCCCATAACGGAAAGCGATTGGATGAAGAAAACGTCAAGTATAAGTTGTTTATAAATAACAGGCGTGGTTATTCTGAATTATCTTTGTTGGATATGCTTGGAGGTTAAAACACATGAAATATTACGATATTGCATCAATTATTGATTCTTAAGTAAGAAGGCACTACTCAGTAATTGTTACAGTAATTACTGTTCAATATTTTATTTTATTGATTCAATAAGTGCTACGTTGATATTTTATATTATTGTTGTTTCAATAATTGTCACTGCAAAGTATTTTTCTTGATCAAATCAATAATTCATATTATTTGAATAATATTATTAGATAGCATTATTGGTAATGTCTAGAAAGTTCTCGCCTCAAGGAGAGGTTTGGTCACCTAATTGCGCCAAGAAGGAGAAAATCCTTATTGGAAGCCCTTTTTTCCCAGGAGCGGCACCGGTTATCGATTTGTGATTCTGTAATATTATTTATGAATAATTAATTATTGATTATTATGATAAGGAAAATATTCATTTTATATGGATATAGATGGAGAAAATTTTCAATGTGACAATTGTTGAAAATTGATATTTTATCTTTTTCGATAAAATAATTCATTTAAATATATTATTATATTTTAATAATATAATAATGGTGATATTTTACAATGACTGTGGGATATATGAATAAGTGAGAAGGAAGAGTATTTTTGTTACTAAAAATATTGAAAACATATTTTTCATGTTTGTGGACCCCATTTCTTGACTGAAATTTGATTATAGCCTGTACAATCGTCCGTATGGACATAAGATTTGAATTTTTCTGATAAAAGGGCTATATATTGTGAATTATTGAAGTTCCGGTATATTGGGTCTGAATTGATTTTTGGAGTTTTAAATAATTTTATTAACAAAAATGTTTTTTGTGATTTTGGTGGGATGGTGGCTGGTGTTTTTGACCAAAGAAGTGGGCTAAGGAAATTTATATAAATATATTAATATTTTATTAAATTTTTTTCTCTGGTGTTCTAAGCATTTTCCTATAAATAGGGTGCTTATGTTAGAATTGAAAATTACACCAGAAACAAGTTTTCTCTCTATATTATCGGTATATTCTTGTGAGTATTTTGAGACTTTGAGTATTCTTTATACTGATGCAAGTTCCTTCAAAGACTATATCCAATATTCCAAATCGAAGACTTGTCTTTTCGAGGTAAGGGATATTATTTTTTTTTAAATGGTATTATTTCTTCTAATATCATTATGCCAGAGTATTGATATTATTTTTCTTGTGAAATTCGTGTCTTTTACTGTCGGGGTTACTATTCACGTATACGACACTATTCACGAATACGGTACTATTCATAAAAAAATTAAATTTTTGATTTTTGTCCAAAATATCTATTATGGATACTAGTTTTGATTGTATCCATGTTTTGATTATTCTTGAATTTTACTTCACTATGGTTATTTATGAAGTATTTTTGAACTTGGACTGTTTAAAGTACGAATCCTTATTATTTGTTCTTTTGTTTCACTGGATTCGTTTTCTTTAAAATATTTTTCATCATCCTCAGTCCTAAATGATGATATTACTGAATATCTTTGGTCTGTAGTGCAAAGATGGTTGATTTTCTTATGAATATCTTTGGCCGTAGTGTCAAGATGTACAGTGTTGAGATGAACATAACTTGTCGATGAATATCTTTGGCCTGTAGTGCAAAGATGAATATTTGACTTAAGAAGTATATTGATTGATGTTAAAGGGATAAAATATTGATGATGGACTTTTAAATTCATAGATAATAGTAGATTTCATTCTCTACGTAACTCTTTTATGAATTATTATTTCCGTTGCGAATATTGATTTAAAACTTGTTGTCTATTGTATTCTATCAGATTTTTCCCTGTTGAAGACTAACGATAATTTGTTCTATATTATCTTAGTCATAATATTCTTCTTTATCGGGCTAGTTGAGCTCACCCTTTTCCTTTTTGTTCCATTTTTCTTCTCGGGAGGCGAGAATGTAGCGAGTACTTAGTCGGGTATGGAATGAAGGTTCTAGAAAGTCGTTTTAGTAGTCCTCACTATTTTGTAAAATAGTGTATCAATAATTGTAATGAGGACTTATTTGAGTGTTGATATTGTCTGAAGATAATATTTGTTTTTAAACTCACGCTTTATGTGTTGTCGTATTTTGCATAACAATTGTATTAATAAAGTTGTCGTTATTTCGCATACCATGTATTTGGCGACTCGAAATGGGTGTTGTATACCTATTTTGGGGGCGTCACGGTTATTATATCGAGCTTAGGATATGATTTACGGCGGAGATTGGGGAATAGAACTAGGAGGGTAGAGACGAGTAAATCCTTCGCTAGTGTGTCCTTCCTAAGCTTATTTGTTGGTTGGTCAGAATATAGGGATATTATGTGATATGTTAATTTCTTCAATTAACCCTTGTTTTATGGCAGTATTTGAGAATGGCAACCGAGAATGTTAACAGTGGAGTAAATGGGACCGTGGAGACACCTTAACCCACCAATGAGGAAAATGTGCAACAGGCCGTCAATGTTCCTCCTGTAAACAACACCACTGATCATACGATGAACGATGGAATATTTAGAAGCTTTTTGCAGTTCATACAAAATCAGACGAAGGAGATTCGTGTACAAAATACAGGTAAAAATGATAGCAACGCACGGTTTATCATAGCCAAGCAGTTCAAAGAGTTGGGACCACCAGAATTCTGGGGAAAACCGAATTCGATTAAGGCAGAGACTTGGGTCAAGCAAATTACTAAGATATTCGATGTCTTGGGATGCACGGAGGAATAGAAGGTTCCATTCGCCACCTTTATGTTTCAGTAATGAGGCAGACATTCTTTGGTGGGAATCGTGAGCGCACTCCATCCAAATGCACTTCGGCGTGTCTTGGGAGACGTTACGAAGAATCGTTCAATGACAAGTACTTTCACGAAAGTATTCGTCATATGAAGGAAGTGGAGTTTATTAGACTAGAACAAAATAACATGATTTCAATGTCCCAAAGACGAGGTGAAGTTTTGCGAGTTATCCGGTTTTGCACCTCATTTGGTGGAGAATGAGGAACGATGACGCGAATATTTACGAGAGGTTTGAAACCCGGCGTACGTCAATATCTCATTTCTCATAAATTTTCTCTCTATTCGGATGTTGTCATTAGGGCTCAATTATTAGAAATGAGATAACGAGAAGACGTTCAACCGAGGGACCACAATCGAGGATCATACCTAATTGGCAATTTGTAAGACCCCAACTTATTATAAATAAAATTGAATTTTTCTATTTATTATCTTGAAATAATAAGGAGTTAATTTGATATAATGCTTTGGTTATGGGTGAAATGTGCAAATTTTACAAAATAAGCAAGTCGTTATAAAATATTCCTTTTGTCGGGGAATATTCGTTTGGTCGTGGAATATTCTTTTTGTTGGGAATATCCGTACAATGGCGCAGTCATTCGTGGGCCCCATAATAGGATAATTGTCGGATGAAGAAAACAACAAATTTGAGTTGTTACGAATAACGGCGTAATCGTTATCGTTAACACTGTTAGAATACTCGGTGGTTAAAATACAGTAATATGCGTGGTTGCACAGTAGCATGCGGTATTGCACAATATTTTTGAATTATTGATCCTTACGTAAGAAGGCACTACTCAATAATTGTTACAGTAGTTACTGTTTAATATTTTATTTTATTGATTCAATAATTGCGGTGTTGATATTTTATATTATTGTTGTTTTAATAATTATCACTGCACTGTATTTTCCATTATTAGATCAATAATTCATATTATTTGAATAATATTATTAGATAGCATTATTGACAATGTCTAGAAAGTTCTGTCAAGGAGAGGTTAGGTCATCTAATTGTGCGCCACTAAGGAGAAATCCTTATTGGAAAGCCCCCTTTCCAGGAGCTACCGATTATCATAATTGTGATTCTGTAATATTATTTGTGAATAATTAATTATTGATTCATATGATAAGGAAATATTTATTTTATATAAATGATGGATTTATTTATTTTATGTGATTATAATTGAAGGAGTTAATGTTGAGGTGTTTTATCTGTATTTTTATCGGAATGGAGGTATTAAAAATCAAATCAGCATTTTTACGATATATTAATGTGAGTTATAATTTTTAATCGTAGTTGGATCGTTGTGATTTTTGGATATGTTATACATATATAAGTTGGGTATATGTCCACAAATTGTGAACCGTTAAAAATGAACGAATGATTTGTTATGAATTTTAAGAGGTGACTGCTTCAAAAATTAGGGTTATAAATGATTTTGGTGGAAAATTCTAGAATTGAGTGGGCCCCACTTGTGGTTGGTGAGAAATGTGCTCAAATTGAATTTTAAATGTGGTGGGTGGCAATAGTAGCAGGTAAAGCCATCAGGTAGCAGGTCAAGTCTGCTTCGGCGGACTAATATTTTTCTATAAATAGAGGGCTAAGTTAGAATTGAAAATCACACCAGAAACATAAGCTTTCTCACTTTCTCTCTCTATATTATCGAGCGTATTCTTGTGAGTATTTTGATACTTGAGTGTTGCTTTACGGTGCAAGTTCCTTCAGCACTATATCCAGTATTCCAATCAGAAGTACGGTTATTTTGAGATAAGGGATGTTATTTTCTTCATATATGATATTATTTCTTTCAATATCATTATGCGGAAGTATTAATCTGAACTTTTAATCAAATTTGGAACTTGTTGTGTCGGGGTGACTATTCACGTATACGTCACTATTCACGTATACGGCACTATTCACAAATACGACACTATTCACCAAAAAATGAAATTTTCTCTTTTTCTTCCAGATGTCTTTTATGGTTACTATCTTTGATTGTATCCATGTTTTGATCTTTATTTTTGAATTCTACTTCACACTTGGTTATTATGGAGTATTATTGAATTTGGATAAACCAAATATGAATCCTAATATTTGTCCTTCCATCTCAATTGGATTCGTTCTCTAAAATGTTTTTCATCATCTTCATCCTTAATGGTGATATTTGATGAATATCTTTGAATCAGAGTCACCAGATGAGCAGTGTTGAGATGAACATGACCATTAACTCGTGATATGAAATGAATATCTTTGGCCCGTAGTGCAAAGATGTATATTGATTGATGTTACAGGGATAAAATATTGTTGATGGACTTTTAAATTCATAAATGATAGTAGATTTCATTCTCTACTTAACTCTTCTAATGAATTGTTGTTTCCGTTGCAGTTGTTGATCTAAAACTTGTTGTCTATTGTATTCTATCAGATTTTCCCTGTTGAAGACTAAGGATAATTTGTTGTATATTATCTTAGTCATAATGTTATTTACTGGGCTAGTTGAGCTCACCCTTTTCCTTTTTGTTCCATTTTTCTTCTCAGGAGGTGAGAGTTTAGCGAGGACTAGCTGAGTGCGGAGTGATGATTCAAGATAGCTGTTTTAGTAGTCCTCACTATTTTGTAAAATAGTGCATCAATAATTATAATGAGGACTTTATTTGGGTGTGGATATTGTCTAGAAGACAATATTGTATTTAAACTCACAGTATGTGTTGTAGTATTTTGCACGACAATTGTATTAATAAAGTTGTAGTTGTTTTTTTTCTGTACCATGTATTTGGCGACTCAAAATGGGTGATGTATACCTATTTTGGGGGCGTCACAACAGCAGTCATCAGAACAACGATAACCAACGGAGAAAGAAAAATACGGATAAAAGCGGTAACCACTCTAGTGGTAATCATGGCCATGAAAATAGAAGAAGCGAGTCAGGGGGAGGTTTTAAAAAGAGGAGATTCAACAATGATAATTTGAAGACGTCAGCACCAGCAGCAACTGGTTCTAAGGGAGGAGAACGACCACCGATCGTATGCTATAAATGCGGAAAAGAGGGACATATCAGCCCAAACTTTCCACAACAGTTCAAGGTATGCTATAATTGTGGAAATGAAGGACATACTGCTTCGAGATTATGCGATAAGCGAAACCAAGTCCCATGAATTGTGACTCAAAAGGTCATCTAAAAAAGTCAAAGTCAATCGGTTCTGGAAGAGCGTTTATCGTGGATCGGTCAAAATGCGAGAACCCAAACGAGGTGATCACGGGTAAGCTAATCATAAATTCTTGCGAAGTTTATATCTTACTGAATCTGGGGTCTACCCATTCATTTATCTCTCCTTCTTGTGCTCAACGCTTAAACTTGACTCCGGAGAAATTAGACTTTGATTTATCTGTGGAGACTCCGTTAGGAGAAACTTTCGTTACATCCACTGTTTATAAATCTTGTTTGATCCAAGTTGGCACCATCACATTACCTGTTGACCTTATCTCTTTAAAGATACTTGCTTTTGATATGATTTTAGGGATTGATTGGTTAACTACTCATCATACCAAAATTGATTTTTTTTCATAAGGTTGTTAGTTTTCATATTCCTAACCAACCTGTTGTACGAATTCAATCAACTAAACCACTAAAATCAATCACTGTCATATCAAGTCATAAAGCTATTCGTTTATTGAAAAACGGATGTCAAGCTTTCTTAGCCCATGTTATGGATTTGAATAAAGACACGTCGGTTTGAATAATATTCTGTTGTTAGTAAATTTCACGACGTATTTCAAAGAACTTCCTGGCTACTACCGTAGCGTGAAGTTGAATTCTTTATTGATCTTGAACTTTGTACAAAAGCCCATTTCTAAAACCCCATATCGAATGGCTCTATTGAACTTGAGAGTTAAGGTCCAACTACGAGGAGTTGTTGGACATTGGTTTCATTCATCCTAGTACATCTCCTTGGGTGCTCCTATTTTATTTGTAAAGAAGAAGAAAGACTAAGTATGCGACTTTGTATTGACTATCGAGAATTAAACCATGTCACTATCAAGAATAGGTATCCGCTACCTCGCATTGATGACTGTTTGACCGATTCTGAAGGAGCACAATTCTTTTCAAAGATCGATCTTCGTTACCCGGATATCATCAATGAAGATTAGAATCGAGGATATCCCAAAGACGCCTTGAAACTCCGATGCAGAAATTATGAATTCTTGGTCATGTCTTTTGGATTGACTAATGCTCCTACGGATTTCATGGATATGATGAACCGAATATTCAAGGAATATTTGGATCAGTTCGTTGTTGTCTTTATTGATGACATCCTCATATATTCCAAAAGCCGTGAAGATCATGAGCACCATTTGAAGCTGGTATTCCAAAGGCTTCGTGAAAACAAGCTTTATGCTAAGTTGAAGAAATGCGAGTTCTGGCTTGAGGAAGTAGCATTCCTTGGGCACGTGGTGTCAAAAGATGGAGTATCTGTTGACCCGGCGAAGATTGAAGCAATACAAAGTTGGGAGCAACCGAAGTCGGTGACCAAAGTACGTAGCTTTCTGGGTTTAGCTGGTTATTATCGGAGATTTATGGAAGGATTTTCTCGAATTGCTACTCCGTTAACTCAGCTGACTCAGAAGGATACAAAATTCGTATGTAGCGAGGAATGCGAGAAGAGTTTTCAAGAGCTCAAGAGGAGACTCATTTCGGCACCTATTCTGACAATACCATCTGGTTCGGATGGATTTGTTATCTATAGCGACGCTTCAGGCAAAGGGTTAGGATGTGTTCTCATGCAACATGGGAAAGTCATAGCCTATGCCTCGCGACAACTTAAAGAATATGAGAGGAATTATCTTACTCATGGTCTAGGGTAGGCAGTAGTCGTTTTCGCACTAAAGATCTGGAAGCACTATCTATATGGGGAGAAAGTGGAGATATATTCAGACCATAAAAGCCTCAAATATTTCTTCACCCAAAAGGAACTCAACATACGGCAACGACGTTGACTCAAGCTGTTGAAAGATTACGACCACACTATTTAATACCATCTTGGAAAAGCGAACGTAGTAGCTGACGCGTTGAGTAGAAGATCTTATGCGGGAATGAGTGTGATATTGTCAACACAAAGGCCCATTTTGTGTGATTTACAAAAGATGAAGATAGAATTCAAGACTCCGGGGACCCATGCGATGATGTCAAGTATACGTATAGAACTGACTTTAATCGAAAAAGTTAAAGTTGCTCAAGCCACAGACCCAGAGATGATGCATATGAAGAAGAAAGTATAAGAAGGTGCTATTCCAGAAGCAAGTCGATGAAGAAGGAATACTTCGAGTCCACTCTAGACTTTGTGTTCCTAACGATTCTGATTTAAAGTACAAGATCATGATGGAGGCACACAATACATCATTTGCGATCCATCTTGGAAGTACCAAAATGTATCGTGATCTTCAACATACATTTTGGTGGAACAATATGAAGGGAGAGATCGCAAAGTTTATCTCGAGGTGTTTAACTTGTCAACGTGTAAAGGCGGAGCATCAAGTGCCCAAGGGTCCGTTGCAACCACTTGAGATTCCAAAATGGAAGTGGGAACACATTACCATGGATTTCGTTACGGTTCTTCCCACGGTTTCTCAAGGCATAAATGTTATTTGGGTTATTGTTGATAGATTAACGAAGTCTGCTCATTTCTTGCCGATACGCGAGACTTATTCCCTTGATCATCTTGCTTTCAGATATGCGTAAATGAGATTGTGAGATTGCATGGCATGCCAAGATCCATAGTTTTGGATCGTGACCCAAGATTCACTTCACGATTTTGGGTTAGCTTGCAAAAAGCTATAAACGCATTTATTGATTCGATTCGACATATCATCCTCAAACGAACGGACAATCAGAGAGGACTATTCAAACTCTTGAAGATCTATTAAGACTCTGTGTCCTAGACTTCAAAGGGAGTTGGGATAAGTATTTACCATTGGGGAATTCTCCTACAACAACAGTTATCTGGCAAGTATAGGTGTGGCCCCATTTGAAGCATTATATGGACGAAAGTGTCACTCTCCAGTATGTTGGGACGAGGTGGGTGAAGCAACATTTTTGGGACCAGAGTTGGTACGTATGACTACAGAAAAGATCCAAATGATTCGATAACATATACAAACGGCACAGGATCGAAAAAAAAGTTATGCGGATCTTCATCAAAAGGACGTGTAATTTAGTATTGGGGATCATGTATTGTTGCGTGTTGCTCCATGGAAGGGAGTTACAAGATTTGGGAAAAGAGGAAAGCTCAATCCACAATTTATTGGTCCATTTCAGATTCTTGACCGAGTAGGAAATGTGGCCTATAGACTCGCGTTACCTCCAAGCATGTCTCGTGTTTATAATGTTTTTCACATATCTGTGCTTCGTAAATATGTGAAAGACCCGAACCACGTTATTGAGTTAGAACCAGACGAGATAGCCGAAGACTTAACGTACAAAGAGGTACCTGTCAAGATCTTGGATAGGAAGGAGCATGTCCTACGCACAAAGGTCATACCACAAGTCAAAATTTTGTGGAGGAACCATGCTATTGAGGAAATGACCTGGGAGTTGGAAACGAAAATAAAAGCGAGGTATCCTCACCTTTTTGAAACACCAGGTACGTACATCAATTTCGAGGACGAAATTTCATAAGGAGGGGAGGTTGTAAGACCTCAACTTATTATAAATGAAATTAAATTTCCTCTATTTATTATTTTGAAATAGTAAGGGTTGATTTGATTAATGTGGTTAGTTATGGGTAAAATGCGTAAATATTTTAAATAAGCAAGTGGTTATAAAATATTCATTGTTGTCGGGGAATATTCGTTTGGTCGTGGAATATTCTTACTTTGTCGGGAATATTCGTGACGACATGCACAAGACCTTTGTGTGTAGGCCCCATAATAGAAAGCGATTGGATGAAGAAAATGACAAGTATAATACTGTTGGAATACCCGAAGGTTAAAACATAGTAGCACACAGTATTGCATCAATTATTGATTCTTACGTAAGAAGGCACTACTCAATAATTGTTACAGTAATTACTATTCAATATTTTATTTTATTGATTCAATAATTTACTACGTTGATATTTTATATTATTGTTGTTTGATAATTGTCAACGCATGATATTTTCCTTTATAAAATCAATAATTCATATTATTTGAATAATATTATTAGATAGCATTATTGGCAATGTCTAGAAAATTCTGTCTAAGGAGAGATTTGGTCACCTAATTGTGCGCCAGTAAGGAGAAATCCTTATTGGAAAACCTCCTTTTTTCCTGGAACTACCGTTTATCGATATTGTGATTCTGTAATATTATTTATGAATAATTAATTATTGATTATTATGATAAGGAAAATATTCATTTTATGTGGATATAGATGGAGAAAATTTTCAATGTGACAATTGTTGAAAATTGATATTTTATCTTTTTCGATAAAATAATTCATTTAAATATATTATTATATTTTAATAATATAATAATAGTGATATTTTACAATGAATGTGGGATATATGAATATGTGAGGAGGAAGAGTATTTTTGTTACTAAAAATATTTAAAATATGTTTTTCATGTTTGTGGACCCCATTTCTTGACTGAAATTTGATTATATCCTGTAAAATCGTCCGTATTTGGATTTTGGTCAATTTCTGTTTCGAATTTGAAAAAACTTAAACTTACAAAGTTGTAGAGAATTGAATTTCCTAGGAAATGGACATAAGATTTGAATTTTTCTGATAAAAGGGCTATTTATTGTGAATTATTGAAGTTCCGATATATTGGGTCTGAATTGATTTTTGGAGTTTTAAATAATTTTATTAACAAAAATGTTTTTTGTGATTTTGGTGGGATGGTGGCTGGTATTTTTGACCAAAAAAGTGGGCTAAGGAAATTTATATAAATATATTAATATTTTATTAAATTTTTTGCTCTGGTGTTCTAAGCATTTTCCTATAAATAGGGTGCTTATGTTAGAATTGAAAATTACACCAGAAACAAGTTTTCTCTCTCTTTCTCTCTCTATATTATCGAGCGTATTCTTGTGAGTATTTTGAGACTTTGAGTATTGCTATACGGTACAAGTTCCCTTTAGCACTATATCCAGTATTTCAGTCAGAAGTACTATCTTTTCGAGGTAAGGGATGTTTTTTTTTTTTAAATAGTATTATTTCTTCTAATATCATTATGCCGAAGTATTGATAAGATTTTTCTTGTGAAATTCTTGTCTTTTAGTGTTGGGATTACTATTCACGTATACAGCACTATTCACGAATACGGTGCTATTCACAGAAAAATTAAATTTTCGATTTTTGTCCAAAATATCTATTATGGATACTAGCTTTGATTGTATCCATGTTTTGATTATTCTTGAATTTTACTTCACTATGGTTATTTATGAAGTATTTTTGAGCTTGGACTGTTTAAAGTACGAATCCTTATTATTTGTTCTTTTGTTTCACTGGATTCGCTTTTCTTTAAAATATTTTTCATCATCCTCGATCCTAAATGATGATATTATCAATATCTTTGGCACCGTAGTAGCAAAGATGGTTGATTTTCTTATGAATATCTTTGGCCCGTAGTGCAAAGATATACAGGTGTTGAGATGAACATGACCAACTGATGAATATCTTTGGCCTATAGTGCAAAGATGAATATTTGACTTAAGAAGTATATTGATTGATGTTACAGGGATAAAATATTGATGATGGACTTTTAAATTCATAGATAATAGTAGATTTCATTCTCTACATAACTCTTCTATGAATTATTATTTTCGCTGCGAATATTGATTTAAAACTTGTTGTCTATTGTATTAACACCTTATTATTCAAAATAATAATTAGAGGAAATTCAATTTTTATTAATAAAAAGTTGGGGTCTTACAACTTGTGACACCCCCAAACCCAGGTACTTCATTCCCACAGGATTTGGTGTTCACTTAATCAAACATTCATATCTAACTACCCAATCATAATAAAATTGAATAAATAAAACATTCCCCATTAAAGGGTTACATAATAAAAATCTCCCAGGTTGTCTAACCTTTAAATACAATCATTCAAATGCGGAAAATAAATAAACTTCATTACAACCATTCAATTTAAAACTGATAATAGAATATCATCATATTACAAATCTTCAATACTTGTTCATCTTTCCTTTTTCCTTACTGGTTCTAGGTACATCAACCTTCTCATCTTTAACTGTGATAGTTATATAAGCAAGAGTGAGCAAACAAAACTCACTTGAAACAATAATGAATGAAAATCTTTACAACAACTGTCAAATAAGAGGTTCGAAAGAATTAAACAATATGATTTATTAACGTTCTGAAGTATATAACTGAGGGTCCTAAGACCACGAACTATGTCCATAGTTATAGTAATTTTTCAACTTAAACTTTACCCTTCGTACAATGTATTATGCACAAACATTTCAACGTTAAGCGTAAATTACCCCTAATAATAGGGTTGTTCATCTCAGTATTTAGAGTACAAGTCCGCACCAAAGTGAGTTTGGTTTGGATACATTTTAAGGTAATTTGAATTTAATTTAACATCAACTAAGGATTAGTTGAATAAAATCAATAATATTACATTATGGAATAATCATAATCGAATCCCGATATGGTAAATTAAAAGAATGCTTTAGGAATAATCTAATAAAGATACATATTGAATAACTATAGACACCTTGCTTGAACAATAATAAGCAAGGTTATTTAAAATTGAATACTAAGCATGCATAGCAATTTGAATGATAAAACTGTTCAACATTAGTATATATAAATTTGCATGCTAAACAACAAGTTAAATACAAGAATAACTTGCTCAATATCAAAAATTAAAGTTTAGAAACCTTGCATCATTATATTGTAATCGAATTGGAAACAATAATTGGCTCAACAAGATAATAGATTAGGGAACTTACCTTGCTCGTAGGTTAAACCAAACAATTTGAATCACAATATCCTATATACATATGTCATCATGACATAGTTAGTCACTACCACTTTACAAACATAACTAAGTACACTCATCATGTAAGATTTGATTTTTAATCACATAATCACGTTACAAAAAAAGTTAATTGTTAATAGCATGCTCATTCATGGTATAAAAATACTGAAATCATAACTTAACAGTCCTACTATTAACACATAACAATTCCTTCAGATTTTGAGTACAAAAAGTACACTGTCAGACCATTATGCCAACTCGCGCTACTTAGCAAAAAATTAAACTACGAGGTCAAGATCATGGCGTGGTATACCAAGGCCATGCATGCAAGACAAAAGTTATCTCATGCTGGTTACTGTGGCGTCCGAATTGCGAACTTTGGCAGACACTGCCACAACAACACCTAACAAAAGCCAATTTTGGCCTACAAGCTACTTTCTAACAGCCTAATTAACATGTAATTCATATAGAGACTTCATATAAACATAATTCAAAGACTCTTAACATATTTCTACCCATAAAATAACATAAACAACGAATTTAAAACATCCAATTTCATTGTTTTTGATAAAAACTCACTTTTTGATGTTTTCAATGAAAATCAACACTATGATTTTGTTTTTCAACCAAAATAGTTAATTCAAAGCACCTTATTTATGTTTATACCACCTCTTTCAAATACAATAGTCAATTTATCAACTAAACAACTAATTAAACCTTAATTTCTACCTTAAACTAAATCATATTCACATATATTCATATAAACTCACTGTAAAATAGTTTTTCTTCACAAACCACATACCTAACATCAATTCATTGACTATACTCATATATAACCTATGAAAATAGTTTTATAACACTAGTTTATCATATAAAGCCACATACAATCAAACAATTTATCATTTCACAAGAATTTTACAGAGAATTAGGGAAGAGAAAACTAAAATTTTAAAAACTTAAAAGGGTATGATGATACCTTGTTTGTAGAAGATGATGGCTATCCTTTTGATTATCAAGATTCTTTTCCCCAATTCCTTTCTCAAATTCTCTAGCCTTTCTTCCTCTCTTCTTCTCTCTCAGAAACTCTCTTCTTCTTCTAATCGAGTTCTTTCTTCCTAACTCTAACTACGTACTAACAATATAACATATAATAATAATATAGGTATTAATTATATAATATAATTCTAACTTTAATTGACATCAGTTATATTTTATTTAAAAATCAAAAGCCATAAGGCTTGTTTGGCTATCCACTAAAAAAATAATCAATTAATCGTTATGCCTTGTTTGGTAAAACACAATTAGATTAAAGACTTAATAGGCATTAGGTCTTGTTTGACAAAACTGAATTAAACTCTTTTAAGTTATTTTAATAACACCTTTATAAAAAGTTATTTATCACACTTTTATTTAATCAACTAACACATCCTTTTAATTACAAATTCAAATTAAAATATAATAATTCATTTAATAATTAAATTAAATTATAATATGATAATTAATTTCCTTAATTATTTATTAACAAATAATTCACCAAATCGAATTGCATTGAACAATTATTTATTCAACAATAAACACGTCCATTAAATACTTAAATATTAAATAAATATTTAATATAACAATTAAAAATTCTAGAATGTTACACAATCTCCCCTCATTATGAAATTTCGTCCTCAAAATTGACGTACGTACCTGGTATTTTAAAAAGGTGAGGGTACCTCGCTTTCAATTCCGATTCCAACTCCCAGGTCATTTCCTCAATTGCATGGTTCGTCCACAAAACCTTAACTTGTGGTATATCCTTTGTGCGTGGGACATGCTCTTTCTTATCCAAGATCTTGATAGGTACCTCCTCGTACGTTAAATCTTCGGTTATTTCGTCTGGTTCTAACTCAATAAATTGGTTTGGGTCTTTCACATATTTACGAAGCATAGATATGTGAAAAACATTATGAACACGAGACATGCTTAGAGGTAATGCGAGTCTATAGGCCACATTTCCTATTCGGTCAAGAATCTCAAATGGACCAACAAACCGTGGATTGAGCTTTCTTCTCTTCCCGAATCTTGTAACTCCCTTCCATGGAGAAATACGTAACAATACATGATCTCCAATATTAAATTTCACGTCCTTTCGATGAATATCCGCATAACTCTTTTGTCGATCCTATGTCATTTGTATAAGTTGTCGAATCGTTTGGATCTTTTCTGTAGTCATGCGTACCAATTTTGGTCCCAATAATGTTGCTTCACCCACCTCATCCCAGCATACTGAAGAACGATACTTTTGTCCATACAACGCCTCGAATGGAGCCATGCCTATACTTGCTTGATAACTGTTGTTATAGGAGAATTTCACCAATGGCAAGTACTTATCCCAACTTCCTTTGAAATCTAAGACACAGAGTCTTAATAGATCTTCAAGGGTTTAAATAGTCCTTTTCGATTGCCCGTCCGTTTGAGGATGGTATGCCGAACTGAATTGTAAATCCGTGCCCATAGCTTTCTGCAAGCTAACCCAAAATCATGAAGTGAATCTTGGGTCACGATCCGAAACTATGGATATTGGCATGCCATGCAATCTCACAATCTCATTCACATGCATACGAGCAAGTCGTTCAAGGGAATAAGTCTCACGTATAGGCAAGAAATGAGCAGACTTGGTTAATCTATCAACAATAACCCAAATTGCATCTATGCCTTGAGAAACTTTGGGAAGACCTGTAACAAAATCCATGGTAATGTGTTCCCACTTCCATTTTAGAATCTCAAGTGGTTGCAATGGACCATTTGGCACTTGATGCTCCGCCTTTACATGTTGACAAGTTAAACACCTCGAGATAAACTCCGCGATCTCTCTCTTCATATTGCTCCACCAAAATGTATGTCGAAGATCATGATACATTTTGGTACTCCCAGGATGGATTACAAACGGTGTGTTGTGTGCCTCCATCATGATTCTATGCTTCAAGTCAGAATCGTTAGGAATGTAAAGTCTGGAGTTGACTCGAAGTATTCCTTCTTCATCGATTCTTGTTTCTGGAATAACACCTTCTTGTACTTTCTTCTTCATATACATCACTGGTCTGGAGTGCAGGGCGTATGAGCAACTTTAATTTTATCGATTAAAGTCGGTTCTACTCGTATGTTTGATATCATCACGCGGGGTACTTGGAGCCTTTAACTCTATCTCCATCCTTTGTAAGTCGTACAAAATGGGTCTTTGTGTTAACAACATCGCACTTCATGCGCAAGCATACGATCTTCTACTCAATGTGTCAGCTACCACGTTCGCTTTTTTAGGATGATATTGAATGTTATGGTCATAATCTTTCAATAGCTCGAGCCAACGTCGTTGCCGCATGTTGAGCTCCTTTTGGGTGAAGAAATATTTGAGGCTTTTATGATGTATATAAATCTGCACTTTCTCCCCATACAGGTATTGTCTCCATATTTTCAACGCGAAAACGACTCCTGTCAACTCCAGATCATGAGTAGGATAATTCCTCTCATAGTCTTTAAGTTGTCGCGAGGCATAGGATATGACTTTCTCATGTTGCATGAGAACACATCCTAACCCTTTGCCCAAGCATCATCAGAGATAACAAATCCATCCAACCAGATGATATTGTTAGAACAGCGCAAAATGAGTCTCATCTTAAGCTCTTGAAACTCTTCTCGTATTCCTCGCCCATAATGAATTTTGTATCTTCCGAGTCATCCGAGTTAATGGAGTAGCGATTCGAGAAAATCCTTCCACAAATCTCCGATAATAACCAAATAAGCCCAAAAAGCTACGTGACTCGATCACCGACTTTGCTTGTTCTAACTTTGTATTGCTTTAATCTTCACCGTCAATTGACAGATATTCCCCTGTTTTGACACCACGCGCCCAAGGAATGCTACTTCCTTAAGCCGTAACTCGATTTCTTCACTTTTCGGCATATAGCTTATTTTCACGAAGCCTTTGAAGTACCAGCTTCAAATGGTGCTCATGATCTTCACGGCTTTTTGGAATAGATGACGATGTCATCAATAAAGACAACAATGAACTGATCCAAATATTTCTTGAACACACGATTTATCATATCCATGAAAGCAGCAGGAGCATTAGTCAATCCAAAAGATATGACTAAGAATTCATAATGCCCGTACCGTGTTCTAAAGGTAGTCTTCGGAATATCCTCAGTTTTAATCTTCAGCTGATGATATCCATAACGTAGATCAATCTTTGAAAAGAATTGTGCTCTTGTAACTGGTCGAACAGGTCATCAATGCGAGGTATCGGTTACCTATTCTTAATGGTGACATGGTTCAATTCTCGGTAGTTAATACAAAATCGCATACTCCCGTCTTTCTTCTTTACGAATAAAATAGGAACACCCCAAGGAGATGTACTAGGACGAATGAAATTGATATCCAACAACTCCTGTAGTTGGACCTTTAACTCCTGAAGTTCAATAGGAGCCATTCAATATGGGGTTTTAGAAATGGTCTTTGTACCCGGTTCAAGGTCAACAAAGAATTCAACTTCACGTTCGAGGGGTAGACCAGGAAGTTCTTCAGGAAATACGTCAGGAAATTCACTAACAACAAAAATATTATTTAAATCTGACGTGTTTTTGTTCAAGTCCATGACATGGGCTAAGAAAGCTTGACATCCGTTTTTTAATAAACGAATGGCTTTATGGCTTGATATGACAGTGATTGACTTTATTGGTTTGGTTGGTTGAATTCGCATAACAGGTTGGTTAGAAATATAAAAACTAACAACCTTACGAAAACAATCAATTTTGGCATGATGAGTAGTTAACCAATCAATCCCTAAAATTATATCAAATGCAAGTATCTTTAAAGAGATAAGATCAACAGGTAATGTAATGGTGCCAACTTGGATCAAGCAAGATTTATAAACAGTTTCTCCTAACGGAGTTTCAACTGATACGTCAAAGTCTAATTTCTCCGGAGTCAAGTTTAAACGTTAAGCACAAGCAGAAGAGATAAAAGAATGGGTAGAACCGGTATCTAGTAAGGTATAAACTTTGAAAAAATTTAAGATTAGCTTACCCGTGATCACCTCGTTCGGGTTTCTCAAATTTTGGTCAGTCACGACAAACGCTCTCCCTTGAACCACTGACTTTATTTTATTCGTAGTCGCCTTTGGTGCCACCATCCCAGTTGGACTTGACTTCGCTACCGGACAAAATTGGGCTATATGACCGTCTTTTCCATAACTGAAACACACCTTGGAAGGCTGTTGTAAGACCCCAACTTTTATGAATAAAGAATAATTTTTTCGAAATATATTTTTGAATATTATGGTGTGGATTTGATATAATGTTATAGTTGTGGGTAATATTTATAAATTTTGCAAAATAAGCAAGTGGTTATATAATATTCGATTGGTCGGGAATATTCGCTTTTAACAGGAATATTCGTACGATGGCACAATCATTAGTGGACCCCATTAACGGAAGTATTGTCGTAGTTAGAAAATCTATGTAATTATCTTTTTATAAAAATAACTAAGCAAAAGTGTTACCGTTAAAACCGCTGAACTACCCTAGTAGTAAAAGTACAATGAATACGCTGTGGTTGCATAGTAAGACACACAGATTGATTATTGATGCTTATGTGAGAAGTCACTCGCTTATACTCAATTATTGCTACAAATTATCGATGCATCATATCTCTCATATTATTGATTTAATTATTGTCAAAGTATCATCTGCATAATATTTTATATTATTAAATCAATAATTGAGATGACAAAGTTATTCATATTATTATTTGTAATATTGACAATGTCTAGAAGTTTTGTCAATGAGAGGTCTGGTCACCTAATTGCGCGCCAATAAGAAGAAATCCTTTTCGGAAAACCCCCTCTTTCCTGGGAATGACTTGGTTATTAAATATTGTGAATTATAATATTAATGATGAATAAGTTCGTGTTGATTAAAGATTAAATTAATAGTTCCATTGTGTTGGAATTATTAGTGTTAGTGAAAATCAACATTTATTTCGATAATAATTGATGTCTGGAGGTTATATTGACCAATTGGGTAATTAACCGGATAAATGAGCAATTAATTGTTATTAATTCACATGCTTATAACTATGTGTTCACATGTGTGTACTATTGATTCACATGATTTACTATTAGGGGAGTTGGTGCAATATTGATAATACTTGCATGACTAAATTAAAAATGGAGGTATAATTGAAGGTACTATACTTTAATTGGTTTTTTTCACATGATTATACTATTGAGTCACATGAATGAATTATTAATTCGCATGATTTACTATTAGGGGAGGTGGTGCAAGTTTGATAATACTTGCAGGACTAAATTAAAAATGAAGAAAAAGAGGAAGGTATTATACTGTAATATTTTATTCCCCAAAATATGCAATTATTGAAACTATATTTTCTTATAAATAGAAGCTCATTCTTCCTTCATTTCTCACCAATTCACTAAGTCTCACAAGAGCAATTATTATAGAGAGAAAGAAGAAGAAAGTCTCGCTACCTCACTATTCCAAAGATCCGCTTTCTTCTAAGGTAAGGGTATTATTTCTTTCGTATTCATGAAGATAGTTATTTCTTTCAATATTAATAAGGGTTGTTATACCATTCTTTATTATTCTGTTGGAATAACCTGTTTGTGCGGTCTATCACATGCATGGTGAATTCTTCTGTTATTCCATTCTTTATTATTCTCGTTGAATAACCCGTCCTGCAAGGGCTTCATCGCATGCCCGTGAATTCTTCATTATTCCATTCTTTATTATTCTCGTGGAATAACTTGTCTCATCGGCGGCCTATCGCATGCCCGGTGAATTCTTCTATTATTCCATTCTTTATTATTCATTGGAATAACTCCGTGCGTATGGTCTATCGCATGCTCGGTGAATTCTTCATTATTCCATTCTTTATTATTCTATTGGAATAACTCGCCTATGTGGATTACCGCATTTATGGTGAATGATCCTTCATATTCATTCCTTATTAAATTGTGAAAATGATCTGTCTACGTGGATTACCGCATGGCGGGCGAAAATTCATTTATAGTTTCATATATTCTATTATACTTAGTTGGTTAAAGTTTTGGCTTATATACTCCATAAAATTAGTAGAATATCCTGGATATTTGCGCTTCATCCAGTATCTTTTCATGAAAATATTCTTCTGAGCATTCTTGAATTTTACTCCACAAAGAAGTATCTTGTTAACAATTTGGACGTTATTGATTTCTGGATAAATTAAATTATAAATCTTTAAAATTTATCCTTGAACTTGTTTTATTGAATTATTATGCCATTGTCATCATCTTCATGCTTATATTGTGATGAAAGTCATCTTTGGCTTACGTGCATAGATGGACTTGGTATGATTATGACCAGGGATTATTCGGTATAATCATGACTATAATGTGACGAATGATATGGTGAAAGTCCTCATTGGCCTATAGTTCATTGATGGACAGTTGTTGATATGATTATGACCAGGGATTATTCGGTATAATCATGACCATTGATGATTACATGAATATCCTTGGCCGTGATGCAGGATGATTCGATTTTATTTATTGTCGAGTCTCAAATGATAAAGTTGATGAAAAACTTTTTAAATTATAGAAGATAGTAGATTTTATGCTCTAATTGACTCTTCTAATGGATTGCTTATTCCGATGCAGTTGTTGATCTAAAACTTGTTGTCTATTATTCTATCAGTTGTTATACTGTTGAAGGCTAAGGATAATTTATTTTGCATTATCTTAGTCATAATATTTCTTACTGGGCTAGTTGAGCTCACCCTTTCTTTCACTGTTCTCTTCAGAAAATGAAAATATAACTGGGACGAGTCGGGGAACGGATTGACGGTCTAGATGGTTGTTTTAGTAGTCCTCACTATTCTATAAAATAGAGTGACAATAAATGTAATGAGAACTCCATTGAGTGTGGATATTGTCTAGATGACAATATTCTTATTAAAACTCTTAGATTATGTTTTGTCGTATTTTACACGATTTGTATATAATTAAGTTGTATTTGAATTTTGTACCATGTATTTGGCGACTCAAGATGGGTGATGTATACCTATTTTGGGGCGCATAGCTTGGTATCAAAGCTTAGGATATGATCCCCGGCCGAGATGTGAGACAAGAACTAGGAGGGAGAGAGACGGGGAATTCCTTCGCTAAGTATGACCTACCTAAGTTTATTTGGTATTTAATTGGTCGATCGTAGTATAGGGATAATATGTGATATGTTAATTAACCCTTGTTTTGTTGTTGCAAGATTTGAAAATGGCATCCAAAATGTTGAGATAAGCAATGAAGCACATGAGACCGCTGAGTCACCACATATTAATACCTGTGATAATGTGCAACAGAAGACAATAATGCTCGTAAACAACAACGATCAAATGATGAACGATGGGATGTTCGTGAGGTTTTATGCAATTCATGCAACATATATGAGGGCGGGCTCATCCAAAATGCAGTGGAAACACCGACAACTCTCCTGACGATTCACCATAAGCGCTTAAAAGGAGCTGGGACCACTGGAGTTTTTTGGAGAGCCAAAACCACTTAAGGTGGAGACGTGGATAAAACAGATCAACAAGATATTTGATGTCTTAGGATGCTCTGAGGAGAAAAAGGTTCCCTTTGCCACCTTCATGTCATGCGCAGCAGAGGCAGACATCGGTGGAAATCAGAAAGTGTACTCAACCCCGTCAGATCAAGATGTCTTGGGAGAAGTTCTAAGAACTGTTCAATGACAAGTACTTTCCTGAAAGTATTCTTCATATGAAGGAGGTAGAGCTCATCAAGCTCGAGCAAAACAATATGACGTTGGTGCAGTACGAAGCTAAGTTTGTCGAGTTGTCTCGGTTTGCGTCCCATTTGGTTGATAATAAGGAGAGAATGACGTGGATGTTTCTAAGAGGTTTGAAACCCGAGATACGTCAATACCTAATTTCTCACAAACTGTGCTTGTATTCGGATGTTGTGAATAGGGCTCAGTTATTGGAGCGCGATAATGAGTCAACCCAACCAAGAGAGAGCAGTCGACAAGTCGATAATACCAATGGTAGCAGTCATCGAAGCGGTGACAATAAGCGTGGAGGGAATCAACGTGCCAGAAATGGTAATCACTTCGGTGGTTATCATGACCATGATAATAAGAGTGGACATTTCAAGAAGAGGAGATTTAACAATAACAGAAAGATTATAGCACCAACACCTATTGTTAAGGAAGGAGAACGACCATCGGTCGTATGTTACAAATGCGGAGGGGAGGGACATATCAGTCCAAACTGCGTGATGCAGTCCAAAGCATGTTATAATTATTGAAGAGAAGGTCACCTAGCCCAATTTTATCGTGCACCAAAGTTAAGTACAGCTAGGATGGAGGCATCAAAGGCCGTCCCAGACAAGACAAAACCAGTAGTTCAAGGGAGAGCGTTTGTCGTAACCTCCCAAAAAGCGAGGAATCCGAACGAGGTGATCACGGGTAAGCTAATCATAAACTCTAGCAAAGTGTATACCTTATTTGATACCGGTTCTACCCATTCTTTTATTTCTCCTACTTGCACTCAACGTTTAAATTTGACTCCGGAGAAATTAGACTTTGACTTATCTGTTGAAACTCCGTTGGGAGAAACCTTCATTACATCCACTTTTATAAGTCTTGTTTGATTCAAATCGGTAACCGCACGTTACCTGTTGATCTTATTTCTTTGAAAATACATGCATTTGATGTGATTTTAGGGATTGATTGGTTAACTACTCATCATGCTAAAATTGATTATTTTCGTAAGGTTGTTAGTTTTCATATTCCTAACCAACCTATTACACAAATTCAAGCAACCAAACCACTAAAGTCAATCACTGTCATATCAAGTCATAAAGCTATTCATTTATTGAAAAATGGATGTCAAGCTTTCTTAGCCCATGTCACGGATTTAAATAAAAATACGTCAGATTTGAATGTTTTTTCTATTGTTAATAAATTTCTTAACGTATTTCCTGAAGAACTTCCTGGCCTACCCCCAGAGTGTGAAATTGAATTTTGTATCGACCTTGAATCTGGTACAAAACCCATTTCCAAAACCCCATATCGAATGGTTCCTATTAAACTTCAGGAGTTAAAAACCCAACTACAGTGAATTGTTAGACATCGGTTTCATTCGTCCCCAAGACGCCTCCTCGGGGTGCTCCTGCTTCTATTCGTGAAGAAGAAAGATGGAAGTATGCGACTTTGTATTGATTATCGAGAGTTGAATCATGTCACCATCAAAAATAGGTATCCGCTACCTCGCATTGATGACCTGTTTGACCAACTTTCAAGGAGCCAAATTCTTTTCAAAGATTGATCTTCGTTCCTGGATATCATCAATTGAAGATTAAAACCGATGACATTCCAAAGATCGCTTTAACTCTCAGAGACGGCATTATGAATTCCTAGTCATGTCTTTTGGATTGACTAATGCTCCTGCTGCCTTCATGGACATGATGAACCGAGTATTCAAGGAATATTTGAATCACTTTGTGGTCGTCTTTATTGATGACATCCTCATATACTCCAAAATTCGTGAATACCATGAGCAACACTTGAGGCTGATACTCCAAAAGCTTCGTGAAAACAAGCTATATGCCAAGTTGAAGAAATGCGAGTTCTGGCTTGAGGCAGTTGCATTCCTTGGGCACGTAATATCAAATCATGGAATATCTGTTGACCCGACAAAGATTAAAGTAATTCAAAGTTGGGAGCAACCTAAGTCAGTGATCGAAGTACGTAGCTTTCTCGGCTTAGCTGGCTATTATCGGAGATTTGTAGAAGGGTTTTCTTGAATTGCTACTCTATTAACTCAGCTAACTCGAAAATATACAAAATTCGGTTGGAGCAAGGAATGTGAAAAGAGTTTTCAAGAACTCAAGAGGAGACTCATTTCAGCAGCTGTTCTGACAATACCATCTGGCTCGGAGGGATTTGTCATCTACAGTGATTCTTCAGGCAAAGGGTTAGGATGTGTTCTCATACAACATGGAAAAGTCATAGCCTTTGCCTCACGACAACTCAAAGAATATGAGAGGAATTATCCTACTCATGATCTAGAGTTGGCAACAGTCATTTTTGCACTTAAGATTTGGAGGCATTACCTGTATGGAGAGAAGGTGGAGATCTATACGGATCATAAAAAAGCCTCAAATATTTCTTCACTCAAAAGGAACTCAACATGCAAATGACGATAATGGCTTGAGTTGTTGAAAGATTATGATCATACCATCCAATATCGCCCTCGAAAAAGCGAATGTAGTAGGTATGACGATTGAGTAGAAGATCATATGTGGCACGAAAGTGCAATATTGTCAATGCAAAGACCCATTTTATATGACTTACAAAGGATGGAGATAGAGTTAAAGACTCTGTGGACCTATGTGATGATGGCGAATATATACGTAGTAAACCGACTTTAATCGATAAAGTTAAAGCTGCTTAAGCTACAGACCTGGAGCTGATGCGTATGAAGAAGAAAGTACAAGAAGGCGCTATTCCGGAAGCAAGAATTAATGAAGAAGGAATACTTCGAGTCAACTCCAGACTTTGTGTTCCTAACGATTCTGACTTGAAGTATAAAATCTTGATGGAGGCGCATAACGCACCATTTGCAATCCATCCTGGGAGTACCAAAATGTATCGTGATCTTCGACATACATTTTGGTGGAGCAATATGAAGAGAGAGATAACAGGGTTTATCTCAAGGTGTCTAACTTGTCAACGAGTCAAGGCGGAGCATCAAGTGCCAAACGGTCCATTGCAACAATTCCATAATGGAAGTGGGAACACATTACCATGGATTTCGTTACTGGTCTTCCCAAGGTTTCTCAAGGCATAGATGCGATTTGGGTCATTGTTGATAGATTAACCAAGTCTGCTCATTTCTTACCGATACGAGAAACTTATACACTTGAACGTCTTGCTAGTATGTACATAAATGAGATTGTAAGATTGCATGGTATGCCAGTATCCATAGTTTCTGATCGAGACCCAAGATTTACTTCAAGATTTTGGGTTAGTTTGCAAAAAGCTATGGGCACGGATTTACGATTTAGTTCGATATATCATCCTCAAACGGACGGGTAGTCAGAAAGGACTATTCAAACTCTTGAAGATTTATTAAGACTATGTGTCCTTGACTTCAAGGGAAGTTGGGACAAGTTCTTACCATTGGTGGAGTTTTCCTACAATAACAGTTATCAAGCAAGTATTGGCATGGCTCCATTTGAGGCATTGTATGGAAGAAAGTTTTGTTCTCTAGTATGCTGGGATGAGGTGGGTGAGGCAACGTTGTTGGGACCGGAGTTGGTACGTATGACTACGGAAAAGATTCAAATGATCTGACAACGTATAAAAACTTCACAAAATCGACAAAAGAGTTATGCTGATCTTCATCGAAAGGACGTGGAATTCAATATTGGAGATCATGTGTTGTAACGTGTTGCTCCATGGAAAGGAGTTACGAGATTTGGAAAGAGAGGAAAGCTCAATCCTCGATTCATTAGCCCATTTATAATCCTCGATTGAGTAGGAACTGTAGCCTATAGACTCGCCTTACCGCCAAGTATGTCTCTTGTTCATAACATTTTTTATATATCTATGTTACGTAAATATGTGAAAGACCCGAACCACATTATTGAATTAGAACCAGACGAGATAGAGGAAGATTTAACGTATGAAGAGTTACCTGTTAAAATCTTGGATAAAAAGAATCATATTCTACGCTCCAAGGTTATACCTCAAGTCAAAGTTTCGTGGAGAAACCACGATGTGGAAGAAATGACCTCGGAGTTAGAATCTGAGATAAAGTCAAGATATCCTCACCTCTTCGATATACCAGGTACATAACCTAATTTTGAGGACGAAATTTCATAAGAAGGGGAGGTTGTAAGACCCAAACTTTTATTAATAAAGAATAATTTTCTCGAAATATATTTTTGAATATTATGGTGTGGATTTGATATAATGTTATAGTTGTGGGTAATATTTATAAATTTTGCAAAGTAAGCAAGTGATTATATAATATTCGATTGGTCGGGGAATATTCGTTTTAACAGGGAATATTCGTACGACGGCATAATCATTGGTGGACCCCACAATAGAAGTATTGTCGTAGTTAGAAAATGACAGAATTATCTTTTTATAAATATAATGGCGAAAGTGTTACTGTTAAAACTGTTGAACTACCTGGTAGTAAAAGTACAGTAATACGTGTGGTTGCATAAGAAGACACCAGATTGATTATTGATGCTTACGTGAGAAGTCACTCGCTTATACTCAATTATTACTACAAAATAATTATCGCATCATATCTCTCATATTATTGATTTAATTATTGTCACAAAGATCATCTCGCATAATATGTTATATTATTAAATCAATAATTGAGACGAAAAAGTTATTCATATTATTATTTCCAATATTGACAATGTCTAGAAGTTCTGTCAAGGAGAGGTTTGGTCACCTAATTGCGCGCCAATAAAGAGAAATCCTTATCGGAAAGCCCCCTCTTTCCTGGGAATGACTTGGTTGTTAAATATTGTGAATTATAATATTAATGATGAATAAGTTCGTGTTGATTAAAGATGAAATTGATATTTCCATTGTGTTGGAATTATTAGTGTTAGTGAAAATCAACATTTATTTTGATAATAATTGATGTCTGGAGGTTATATTGACCAATCGGGTAATTAACCGGATAAATGAACAATTAATTGCTATTAATTCACATGCTTATAACCATGTGTTCACATGTATGTACTATTGATTCACATGATTTACTATTAGGGGAGTTGGTGCAACATTGATAATACTTGTATGACTAAATTAAAAATGGAGGTATAGTTGAAGGTATTATACTATAATTAGTTTTTTCACATGATTATACTATTGAGTCACATGAATGAACTATTAATTCACATGATTTACTATTAGGGGAAATGGTGCAAGTTTGATAATACTTGCAGGACTAAATTAAAAATGAAGAAAAAGAGGGAGGTATTATATTGTAATATTTTGAGCCCCAAAATGTGCAATTATTGAAACTATATTTTCCTATAAATAGAAGGTCATTCTTCCTTCATTTCTCATCAATTCACTAAGTCTCACAAGAGCAATTATTATAGAGAGAAAGAAGAAGAGTCTGCTACCTCACTATTCCAGTATCTAGTTTCTTCTAAGGTAAGGGGTATTATTTCTTTCGTATTCATGAAGAAAGTTATTTCTTTCAATATTCGTAAGGGTTGTTATACCATTCTTTATTATTCTTTTGGAATAACCTGTCTGTGCGGTCTATTGCATACCTGATGGATTCTTCTGTTATTCCATTCTTTATTATTCTGTTGGAATAACCTGTCTGTGTGGTCTATCGCATGCATGGTGAATGATCCTTCGTATTCATTCCTTATTAAATTATAGAAATGATCTGTGTGCGTGGATTACCGCATGACATGCGAAAATCTATTTGCAATTTCATATATTCTATTATACTCAGTCGGTTAAAGTTTTGGCTTCTATACTCCATGAAATTAGTAGAATATACTGGATATTTGCGCTTCATCCAGTATCTTTTCATGGAAATATTCTTCCGAGCATTCTTGAATTTTACTTCACAAAGCAGTATCATGTTGACAATTTGGACGTTATTGATTTCTGGATAAATTAAATTATAAATCTTTAAAATTTATCCTTGAACTTGTTTTATTGAATTGTTATGTCATTGTCATCATCCTCATGCTTATATTGATGAAAGTCATCTTTGGCTTACGTGCATAGATGGACTTGGTATGATTATGACCACGGATTATTCTTGTATAATCATGACCGTAATGTGATGAATGATGTGGTGAAAGTCCTCATCGGCCTCGTAGTTCATCGATGGACAAATTGTTGGTATGATTATGACCGTGGATTATTCTTGTATAATCATGACCATTCATGATTACATGAATATCCTCGGCGTGATGCGCAGGATGATGCGATTTTATTTATTGTCGAGTCTCAAATGATAAAGTTGATGAAAAACTTTTAAATCATAAAAGATAGTAGATTTTATGCTCTACTTGACTCTTCTAATGGATTGCTTATTCCACCAAGCAGCTTGTTGTTTTAAAACTTGTTGTCTATTATATTCTATCGCTTATTATATCGTTGAAGGCTAAGGATAATTTATTCTGCATTATCTTAGTCATAATATTTCTTACTGGGCTAGTTGAGCTCACCCTTTCTTTCACTGTTCTCTTCAAGAAATGAGAATATAGCTGGGATGAGTCGGGGAACGGATTGATGGTCTAGATGGTTGTTTTAGTAGTCCTCACTATTCTATAAAATAGTGTGACAATAAATTTAATGAGGACTCCATTGAGTGTAGATATTGTCTAGATGACAATATTGTTATTGAAACTCTTAGATTATGTTTTGTCGTATTTTACACGACTGTTGTATAATTAAGTTGTATTTGAATTTTGTATCATGTATTTGGCGACTCAAGATGGGTGATGTATACCTATTTTGGGGGCGTCACAACTGTGAACAGTTTGGACTTATGTGTCCCTCCTCTCCATATCTGTAGCATCTAACTGGTGGTCATTTTCCTCCCCTAGAATTTGTTGCTGGTGTTGGTACTGATGTCTTCCCGTCATTGTTGAATCTCCTCTTTTTTAAAATATCCACTTGACTCACCTCTCCTATTATCATGACCACGATTACCATCCGAGTTGTTATCGCTTTTGTCCGTATTTTCCCCTCTCCGCTGGTTATCATTGCTCCGATTACTGCTGTCACCGGTATGACCCTGGTTGTGGTCCCTCGGTTGAATATACTCATTATCTCATTCTAATAATTGAGCCCTGTTGACAACATCTGAATATTGAGAAAATTTGTGAGAGATAAGGTATTGACGAATTTCGGATTTTTGACCTCTCAGAAACATCCGCGTCATACGTTCCTCATTCTCTACCAAATGAGGTGCAAACCTGGATAATTTCGCGAACTTCGCCTCGTCTTTGGACACCGCAATGTTGTTTCGCTCCGGTCTAATAAACTCAACCTCCTTCATATGACGAATACTTTCGTGAAAGTACTTGTCATTGAACAGATTCAAATATTTCCCAAGACATATTGAGTGCGGTTGGTCGGACGCCTTCACGATTCCCACCAGTAATCTGCCTCACCACGGAACATAAAGGTGGCGAATGGAACCTTCTGTTCCTCTGTGCATCCCAAGACATCGAATATATTTATAATTTGCTTGACCCACATTTCCGCTTTAATTGGATCCGACTTTCCCCAAAACTCTGGTGGTCCCAACTTTTTAAATTGTTTGGCTGTGACAAACCGTGCGTTGCTATCATTTCCACCCGTATTTTGTACACGAGTCTCCCTCGTCTGATTTTTCATGAACTACAAAAAGCTTCTAAACATCCCATCATTCATCGTTTGTTTGTTAGTGTTGTTTACAGGAGGAATATTGCCGGCCTGTTGCACGTTCTCCTGGTTGGTGATTCCAGCTGCCATTCTCAAATACTGCCATAAAACAAGGGTTAATTAAAAAAAATGACATACCACATAATACCCCTATATTCTGACCGACCAATAAATAAACTTAGGTCGGACACACTAGCGAAGGATTTACTCGTCTCTCCCTTCCTAGTTCTATTCCCCGATCTCCGCAAAAGACCATATCGCTAAGCTCTGATACCAACTGTGACGCTCCCAAAATAGGTATACATCACCCATTCTGAGTCGCCAAATACGTGGTACAGAAATAACTACAACTTCATTAATACAATTGTCGCGCAAAATACGACAACACATAAACTGTGAGTTTAAATACAATTATTGTCTTCTAGAGAATATCCACACTCAAATAAGTTCTCATTACAATTATTGATACACTATTTTACAAAAATAGCGAGGACTGCTAAAACAACTGTCTAGGACCATCACTCTATACCCCGACTGGTTCTTGTTATATTCTCGCTTCCTGAGAAGAAAAATGGAACAAAAAGGAAAAAGGTGAGCTCAACTAGCCCAGTAAATAATATTATGACTAAGATAATGAACAACAAATTATCGTTAGCCTTCAACAAATCCGATAAAATATAATGGACAGCAAATTTTAGATCAATATTCGCAGCAGAAATAACACTTCATTAGAAGAGTTTAGTAGAGAATGAAATACACTATCATCTATGAATTTAAAAGTCCATCATCAATATTTTATCCATGTAACATCAATCAATATACATCTTGAATGAAATATTCATCTTTGCACTACGGGCCAAAGATATTCATCTGTATCACCAGTTGGTCATGTTCATCTTTGCACTATGGGCCAAAGATATTCATCAGGTAATCATTCATCTTTGCACTACAGGCCAAAGATATTCATCAAGTATCACCATTAAAGGCTGAGGATGATGAAAAATATTTTAAAGAAACGAATCTAGTGAGATAAAAGGACAAAGATTAGGGTTTCATACTTTAGATAATCCAAGTTCAAAAATACTCCATAATAATCAATTGTGGAGCAGAATTCAAAAATGAAGATCAAAACATGGATACAATCAAAGATAGTAACCATAATAGACAACTTGAACAAAGAAAAGAAAATTAAATTTTTTTATGAATAGTACCGTATACGTGAATAGTAACCCCGACACAAAAAGGTAAAAATTCCACAAGAAAAATCATACTTCGTGAATAGTACTCGTGAATAGTACCGTATTCGTGAATAGTGTCGTATACGTGAATAGTGTCGTATACATGAATAATAACCTCGACGTGAAAAGGTAGAAATTTAATAATAAAATTCATACCAATATTTTAGTATAATGATATTGAAAGAAATAACATCATTTACGAAGGAAATAACATCCCTTACCTCAAAAGAACAATACTTTTAACCGGAATATCAGATGAAATATTGAAGGAAACTTGCACTGAATAGCAACTCTCAAAGTATCTAAATACTCACAAAAATACGCTCGATAATATAGAAAGAGAAAACTTATGTTTATGGTGTGATTTTTAATTCTAACTAAGCACCCTATTTATAGGAAAATGCTAGAACGCCAATAATAAAAAAAATTTACGCATATTTATTTGACCAAATTATCAACATCACAAGTGGGGCCCACTAAAATTTGAAATTTCCACACCAACCAAAAGTGGGGCCCACCCATGTTTTAAATATAAAATATTTATTATTGAAACTTCAATAATTCATAATAAATAGCCCTTTTATCAGAAAAATACGAGTTTTATATCCATTTCATAAGAAATTAAATTCTCTACAACTTTGTAGAAGAAAGTTTTTTAAAATTCCAAACAGAAAATATCCAAAATTTACATACGGACGATTTTTAATACCTCAATTCCGACAAAATACTGATAAAATACCTCAGCATTAATTCCTTCATTTATATCCATACAAAATAAATATTTCTATATCCATCATTTATATCCACATAAAATAAATATTTCCTTATCATATAAATCAATAATTAATTATTCACAAATAATATTATAGAATCACAATTATGACAACCAAGTCGTTCCCAAGAAAGAGGGACTTTTCTAAGGAGGATTTCTCCTCATCGCGCCAAGTAATTAGTGACCAAACCCCTTTTCTAGATAGAATTCCTTAGATATTGTCAATAATGTTATCTAATAATATTATTCAAATAATATGAATTATTGATCTGATAATAGAAAAAACTATGCAGTGACAATTATTGAAACAACAATAATATAAAATATCAATGTAGCAATTATTGAATTAATAAAATAAAATATTGAATAAAGAATTACCGTAATAATTATCGAGTAGTGTCTTTTACGTAAGAATCAATAATTCAAGATCATCGTGCAATACTTGTGTGCTACCATCATGCAACCACGCCAGACATCAGATATTTTAACCACAAGGTATTCCAACAGTGTTAACGGTAACAATTATGCCGTTATTTAAAAAAACTCAAACTTGTTATTTTCTTTATCCGACCATTTTCCGTTATGGGGCCCACAAATAGTCAAGCAAATGCATTTAATATTCCCCGACAACAAGAATATTCTACGACCAAATGTATATATTCCCACAACAATGAATATTTTATAACCACTTGCTTATTTTGCAAAATTTGCACATTTCACCCATAACCAAAGCATTATATCAAATTAACACCTTATTATTCAAAATAATAATTAGAGGAAATTCAATTTTTATTACTAAAAAGTTGGGGTCTTACATCATGATTCTAAAAACATTGCTTAAAACTATGGATTTATCACATATTATTAAAACAACACAATGTAGATAATTAAATGCCTTTAATAAATGAATATTTTTATTAATAAATGAATAAGATTGTTTACAATGTATATGCTTTATCATCATACATGATTGGCTTGTATACATACTACTTTCAAAAACTTTATAAATTGAATCAATTGTTCCTTGTCGAATGCTGAGAAAGAGTTTCTTGGATCCAGACACGCCATAAATGAGAGCAACTCTGTATTAACATTGTCAAATCAATCATTCAATTTTTGAAGTTGACTATCTATCACTGTATAGAGTAACTCAACCTGAAAGTGATGAAAATAGGTAACTTTTTCACCTTGACGTGATCTCCATTAAACCAAAAAGATATCTTCCATTTCTCGAACAACTATCCCATGAACATTACATAATTCAGTAGTTTCTGCCAACAAACTCTCCCCAACCTGAATCTCTCATGCTTTGTAACCGTTGCTTTGACATAGTAACTAAAGCCATTGCATGTACAAGATTTTGGTCTTTCTTTTGTAATTCTTGTGACAAAGTTTTTGTGATTCCTTAAACTATTTTCATTAAATGCAACAAGAATACAAACTCAAAATCTCGCATGAAATACAACAAAGTACTTGCTTCTATACTTTTATCTCTCGATGCATCATTTTCTACTATCTCAATCACTTTAATTGTTTCAAAAAACAAGTTAATAACACTACGAATTGTGTCATAATGTGAGCTCCACCTCGTGTCTCCGGGCCTCTTCAAAGTCGCTTCTTGATTCAACCCATGCCCAGTCTTGAATTCACTAGAAGCAACTCCTTTAATTATTCTTTCTATATGCTTCACTTGAAAAACTTCCTTAAGCTTTTAAGAAACTCCAACAACATTTTCCAAAATTGCAAGATAATCTAAGAATGATTTAAGCTTCTTATGTTTTTTTGCAACTGTCACAAGTGTTAATTGAAGCCGATGAGCGAAATAATGAACATAAAAAACAGACTTATTCTTTGACAAAATTAAACTTTTGAGACCATTGAATTTCCTTCACATGTTACTAGCTCCATCATATCATTGCCCACGTACACGTGACATGCTCAATCCATGTGTTACAAAAAGTCACTCAATAACGCACCCATGTTTTTTCACATAACATAAAATAACAGTTATTTGTTCTTTAATTGATGAATCATGAGTTTCGTCAACTAATAGAGAGAAAAATTATCCTCGATCTCCTCAACTATAGCTTTTGTGTTCAAAAATGCAGCAGCACTACAAATGTCTTTTTGGATTGAAGGTGCTGTCAATTTGTGGTTTTCTAAAGCATTTTTTTACACAACTTTATTCACTTCGTCATTGTTCTCAGATAAAAACTTTAGACTAGAAAGAAATAAACCTCGCTTTTTTGAAGCATCTGATTCATCATGGTCACGGAAAGGCAACCCCTCACTTAAAAGAAATCGAGCACACTTAATAGATGAGAGCAAACAAAGCTTGTAATTTTTTTCTTGGTTAGATATTTTGGCAAGTTTGATATATATGTGTTGCTTTCGGTTCCTTAAATCTTAACAAACTAACATGAATCATCTATGAATACTATTGGGTGACTTTCCAACATGTTCATATAACTATTCTGTCTTCCTCCAATTATTATATCCCTTACCAACAAATGTATTTCCACCCCCTTGACTACCAATATCAGCTTTGAATAGATAACAATATAAGTAAAATATTACATCATATAAGCAAAATATTATCTTTAAATGTATTCTGGCATACTTTTTGTACCATTCGGGATTAAATCTATGTTTCTCTCCATAAATAACAGTTTAAGGGAATTTAGAAAACATTGGTCGATGAGGGCCTTTAAGCAAATATCCTTTGCGAATACTCTCTCTCTCTTGTTAGAATCATATTCCATTATTGATGGTCATAGTCCCGGATCCGCATCAAGTTCCTCTTTTAAATTGAATTCAACTTGGGATTAAGAATTAATATTTTGAGATGGTTCTTCGATAGATGTTTCATTTGAGAGATTTTGAGTAGTGTCATCGACCCGGATGAAGTGTGATGTTGATGATTCATTATTGGAACATTTGAATTTTGATCACATGTCATGAATGTTTAAATCAATCAAAATACAAGTACACAAGAACCCCAAAAAAATAATTATTTTAAGCACCATAAATAGAATTCTATAATATACAACAAATAAATATTCATAATCCAAACTAAAAAAAGAATTTCAAAAAAAACATTTAAATATAATTTAGAAACTTACTTCGGTTACTTGTCATGCTTAAATTTGAATGATTCCCCAAATACTCAAAATCTCAAACCAAATTTATTTTTTATATTCAAACAAAATGAATTAATTTCAAAGTATGAGAAACCAGTAACCAGTTACACTAATAACAAGAAATCTAGTTAGCTGAACAACTTTATAGGTATGAAAATTGAATGAATTGTTCAGAATAGCCTTAAATGTTCAACATGATAAAAATATCAATACACAAACTCTTCTTCAAGTATCTCATTATTGGGCTTTATTAGAAGTCTATACTTTAACAAGATTTCTAGTTTTTCAATTCAAAAAACATTCATATGTAATAGACTTTTTGAGTCTTGCTGACAATAAAACCAATAAAGTATATCGAACATAGATGGAGTTTATTAATGAACAAACAAGTAAAGTTTAAAACACTTGCAAAAATACAAAGAGGACTAAGGAGTCTGATAGAGATCTAGTTTGTAAATTTTCTTCTAAAAAATCTTCCTAGTTATTTTTCACATGATTAATGTGAACCATGTATGTAGGAAATTGTATTGTTTAATTAAAATCTAAAAAAATTGTTAAAAAACCACGCACCCAACAAAAATTAATAAACATGACTAAAATCTAGGCAACATCAAACTCAATAAAACAATGAAATAACCACCAACAGTGACATAATATGTGCAATTTCACTGATTACGTACAAAAATTATATGTTCACCAATTTATTATGTGAAAAAAAGTCCTAATTAGTAATAGTGAAACTTTAAACTATTAAACAAAAAAGTCCTAATTAATTAGTAACCTATTAAGTCCAAAATATAATAAATACATCAAATAAATTGAATTGAGTTTAATACCAAGTCCCAAACCAACAACAAATTCAAACAAACTATTAATTTTAAATTATTAAAAAAAAAAGCTCTAAATTAGTTACCTTTTAAGTTTGATTACTCTAATATGTGCAAGAACTGTGATGCGTAGTGGAGATGTAGTAGAAAACTAATTAGACAAGAAGGAGTGGGCGAAGGCGGAGTCGCAGAGGAGAAGAAACTATAAGCAGGAGAACTGGAGGAGTCAGGACTATAAAAAATAAATGAAGAAGCTACAGAATGAAAAGTGAAGAGGCAAAGAATATAGATTGTATTTAGAATTGATTTATTAATTTTGTTTTGATCCTTTCAAGTTTAACTCTTCCATCAATCTGTTTCCTTAAGTTTATTAACTTACATAGTTGCCCCTACTTCTATACCTATAAAAAAAATTCGATCATATGCATCTTTAGGGTTAAATGCAAAGTCGACCACTGGACTTTTCTAATATTTGGGTATTGAGTCCCTTTCTTCTGGTCAACGCAAACTGAGCCCTTTTCTATTCAAAAATTTGGACTTTGAACCCCCAGGTGCCACATGTGCATTAACCTGCTGACGTGGCATACATGACGCCTACGTGGCACATCTGACGCGATATTTTATATTTTAATTTGACACGTGACAGATGTGATGGGGCTTCTTTAGAATTTTTTCCAAAAATTTGTCTCTCCCAAGGTTTGAACTTGCAACCTCAAATGTGAAACTTAAAGCATCTGACTATTAGAGCATCACATGTTAACTATTAATATTTTACAAGGACTAATCTTTATATCAAAACATTTCATTTCCCCCCTAAAAAATTAAAATACTACACGGTTACTACAATTTTAATATAATAATAATAATAATAATAGTAATAGTAATAGTAATAGTAATAATAATAATTATAATAATAGTATTAGTAATAATAATAATAATAATAATAATAATAATAATAATAATAATAATAATAGTAATAATTATAATAATAATAGTAATAATTATAAGAATAGTAATAATTCATAATAATAATAATAGTAATTATAATATTAGTAATAATAATAATAATTACTAATAATAATAATAAAAATAATTATAATTATAATATTATTATAAATATAATATTAATAATAATAATTATAATAATAGTAATAGTAATAGTAATAGTAGTAGTAGTAGTAGTAGTAGTAGTAGTAGTATAATAATAATAATAATAATAATAATAATAATAATAATAATAATAATAATAATAATATTCCTTATAATATTGATTTCCACAGAATCTTCTGGCATACCAGGTGTGTCTCCAATTTTTAGAATATATTTTTCAAGAGTCTAAGAATCCCAAAGAATGAGTCTCACAAAATGAAGACTTAATCGAGAGAATTCATATTTCCGAAAATCAAATACCTCATGGTATATATGAAACAATACTCCAAATGTAAGACCTTATAAATTAACCACTATCGATATGAATTTTGAATGTTAATGGATTTTTCTCCAAAAAGTAAAATTCGCCAATATTTAAACCAGGAGTTCATGCAGGATAAATACCAGAATTTTAGAAATTGGTATTTTAAGAATCATAATAATGATAAATTAGTAGAAATAAAATTTGATTTTTATACTTATCTGAACAAGAACCAATGTAATTTATCATTTGTTAAATGGTATTATGATTTTGTTTCTAAATCAGACCTTTACAATGAAAGTCAACTAAATGTGTTGACGGGAATCCAAAAGGACTGGATTACCACTAATGGTAGTGTTATCCAATCTATTCATCCACCTCCTAAGTCCCTTGAACTTAGCTCAGGAAATGAAAACACAAAACCTTTAGTTATTAATCCATATGTTGATATTCTTTGAAATACCCGTCAACATGAAGATGTTAAAATAAAAGACATTTTACCTTGTCTAAAAATAATAATTATACAAATTTATTCCTTCAAACTATAGAAAAACAGTTAACTGTGATAAGAACAAATTCATCATATTAATGATAATTGTCGAGTTACTCCTCGTAAGCTTGATCTTCAACCCGTAATCGTTAAACCACCCTTAGAGAAGTTAGTAATTTTAAAATGAAATCTTCTAAATCCGATAATGAGTTCATTGATAATCTTTTAAATAAAATGAAAGATTTAAACCTCACTCCTGCCTCCACGTCCCAGATCAATATGATGTCTGGATAGCCCTCTTCACAAACCAGTAATGCAAATACTGATAATGAAAAAGATTCTGATTCCTTTTCTTCTATTAATATTTTGGAAATCCAAAATAATTTTCAGGAAATGCAAAATATTAATAAAACTACTTTACAAAGAAAAACCCATAAATCGTATGGCTTTATCTCGGACCTAGTAGGTATTATTACCTGACCTACTCCTCAGATATTCTCAGATGAAGAAGACTTTCTTCATTCTCAAAAGTCTTACCATGGAAAAACCATTTATGAATGGAATATTGATGGCAAGACCGAATATCAAATATTCAAAACCATCCATCATATCATGATGTATGCGACTGTCTGTAAATAGAATGATAATACTGATCACCAGATCTGCCGTTTCTTAGTTAATGGTTTCTTCCCAGCATCCTTAAAGGATGGTGGGATAATATGCTAAATGATAAACAGAGAATGTAAGTTCTTCAAGCCTATAAAGAAGAAATTGATTACATTATTAGAATTCTAACCAGAAGGAAGACGTTTGTTACACCTTAGTTCAAGCAGTCCTCCACCATTTTGTTGACCGGACTTATGAATACCGATAGGAGTAGAGAACTTTTACGTAACCTTCGATGCCCTCTCCTCGACCCATTTTAGATGGTATAAGGATGTCTTTCTCATGAAAGTCAGTCATGCAAAGGGCAGATGCTAACAGTGAACATTGGAAGGCCAAATTTATTGACGGCCTCCCTACTTTCTTTGCTGAAAAAGTCCGAAAAAAATTAAGAGATAAACATGATCGAATGAGTATCCCTTATGACCAGTATTTTTATGGCCATCTTATTTCAGTAATTATTGAAGAAAGATTATCGTTATGTAATGATATGAAACTCCAACAATTAATGAAACAACAGAATCTCACTAATAGACATGAGATAGGAGAATTTTGTGACCAATTCTCTTATGATACAAAATTACAGTATCCCAATAAGGCTAAAAAATAACACAGTTCGAAGCACTAGACTTCTCAAGACGTTCTTCTAAGAAATCTAAGAACAAAACCCAGAAAAACCACTAAGAAAAGAAGGAACAATAGTAAAAAAGATAAATCTAAAGTCCAGTGTTATAAATGTGGTAAACCAGGACATTTTTCTAATAAATGTAAATCAAAACTGAAACAGAAACTGAATGAAATGTCCCTTGAAGAAGACATTCAACAAAAAATTCTTAATTGTTTATCCACAAGTGATTCAGAATCAAGTGTAGAGGAAGACTTGGCAGAAATCTATTCTGAATCTGACCATAATTCTGTTAAGGATCAATATCAAGCTTGTACTATTAAAAATAACTGTAATACGACTACTGAAGCTGACTATTGGAAAGCCATTATTGAAATGAATGGTTTAGATATTGGAGGACCCAATATCAATGTCCTAACAAAAACCCAAAAGTCCCTTCTCGACTTACCAGATCAGATTAAAGATCCAGAAATTAAATTAAAGTTTTTGAAAACCTGTTATAAAAACCAAAAAACAGAAGAAATTCTTCCCATAGAACAATATAGCATGAGAGAAGTCATTAAACGTGTTCAAAATGTTTCTACTACTGAAAAGCCTACTACTATCCAGGACCTTAAGAGTGATATTAATATTCTGAAATCTGAAATAAAGCAATTACAGAATACTAATGTTATTATTTTCCAAGACTTAAAAAATATTAAAGAACAATTAATTCATAAACAGGATAATAATATAGAATCCTCTAAGACTGAATCTTCTGATAAGCTAGAATCTTCTGAACATTATTTAATGCTTATGAATAAAGTAGTCTTTCAAAAATGGTATATCAGAATTACTTTTGTTATTAAACCGGATTTTATTATTGAAGATGCCATTGCCCTTGTAGATAGTGGTGCTGACATGAATTGTATCCAGGAAGGGTTAATTCCTACTAAATACTTCCGAAAACCCACTCAATCTTTAACTAGTGCAAGTGGAAACACTATGAATATTAAATACAAGATACACAAGCCTTAATCAGAATCAAGGTTTATGTTTACCTACTTCTTTTGTCCTTATCCATAATATGAATCAAAGTATCATATTAGGCACCCCTTTCTTATGTCTTTTAATGTCTATTTCAAAAATCGATACTTTAGGAATTCATACTACTCTTAACAATGCATATATTGTTTTTGAATTCATAATAAACCTTATACAAAAGAGTTAAATCAAGTTAAACACATGATTTATTCTAAAGAAAAAGATTAATTTTATTCAAAAGAAATAAAATTTCTTCTACTGAATGTAGAATTTTACAACCTTCTTTACAGACAAGATAAAATTGATCTACAAGACTCTTCAAACCTAAATCAGAAGTGATGTCCCAAATGCTTTCTCGAATAGGAAGAAGCATATTATTTCTCTTCCCTATGTCCCTCGATTATAATGAGAAAAATATTCCTACTAAGTCTCGACCTAGTCAAATGAAAAGGAATATTTACTTTTTGCAAACCTGAAATTGAGTCCCTTAAATGAAAAAAATTGATAAAACCTAGTACTTCTCCCCAGAGTTATGCGACTTTTTATGTCAATAAAAATTCGTAAATTGAACGAGGAACACCTAGACTCGTTATTAATTATAAATCGCTTAATGAAGCCCTTGATGGATTAGATATCCAATCCCGAATAAAAAGGACATTCTTGATGAGACTTCGTGATGATGCCACTATTTTCTCTAAATTTGACATGAAATCGAGATTTTGCAAATACAAATTAGAGAATAGGATACTTATAAAAAGCTGCTCCCTTTGGTGGTTATGAATGGAATGTTCTTCCATTTGGTGTCAAAAACGGACCTTCGAATTCCAACATATCATGAATGATATTTTTAATCCCTTTATCAATTTATTATCCATTATATTGATGATGTTTTAATTTTCTCTTCATCCATGAACAAAGATATTAAACATTTAAATATTTTCAAAATGTTATCATAAAAAATGGTTTGGTAGTTTCCGCTAAAATGAAACTTTTCCAAACTAAAATCAGATTTCTTGGACATAATATTTTCAATGGAACTATAATTCCAATTGATAGATGTATCGAATTTGCATCTAAATTTCCAGACGAAATTAAAGGTATTAACCAACTGCAAAGATTTTTGGGAAGTCTTAATTATATTCGAGATTTTTACCCAAATCTTTCCCAAGATATCTTCGCTATTCTCAGATACTCGATTCTGAAAAAATCCTTTACCTTGGACTAATGAACATACTGAAGCAGTAATAAAAATCAAAACCAGGGTTAAACAGATACCTTGTCTTTCCCTACCTAATCCCGATTGGAAAAAGATTGTTCAAACTGATGCTTCTGACACAGGATATGGTGGGATTTTAAAGCAATTTAATCCTAACAGTAAAAGAGAAGATCTTGTCCGTTTTACTTCAGAACTTGGAAAGGACCCTCTTTAAATTATCCTACTATAAAGAAGGAATGCCTTTCAATTGTTAAATGTGTTTTAAAATTTCAGGATGATCTTTTGAATCAGCACTTTTTAATCCGAGTTGATTGCTCAGCTGCAAAACAGATATTTAAAAAAGATGTTCAGAATTTAGCATCTAAACAAATATTTGTAACCTGGCAGAGTACTTTATCCGTATTTGACTTTGATATTTAATATATCAAAGGAAAACAGAATTCTTTACCAGATTTTCTAACCCGAGAATATTTGCAGGAATGACCAAGAGAAGCCGTGTAGTACACAATGAGGCGAGAAAGCAGAAACTAATTTGTACTATACAGAATTCTCGTCCTTAAATACTCAATCGAGCATTTCTTCGGCTTCTTCTAGCCAACCAACAGTAAAGGATGTTCTCCTATTACCCGAACAATACATTCCCAACAAAAATACTAAGAAAGCGAGATTGGTCATTGAACGTAATGATGAGAAATGGATGAAAATCCATGGGAGATAAAGAGACGTTATTTAACGACTCAACAGTCTCTCCCGCTTCAATCGATGATCGCTATGTTTATGAACAAATTATCCTTGAAATTGAAAGATCCATGGACATTAAGCACACGCTTCATGATCCATCAAAATCAGCTAGTCCAATCCAATACAGTAAAACAACCGTCAAGAGCATCATGCCTCTTGCTAATTGGGGTATTAATCCCCATACTACCCGAACCATTGAATCTAGTCACACAGCAGAAACCAGATACAACTATTGGGATTATATTGATTCCTTCACACAAGTATTTTATTATCAGAATCCAATTCATAATCATAGTTGGTTTATCCGTATCTGTCCTGATGTTCTAAAAAATGAAATTCCCAACTGGTTTTTCGTTTGGTGGGATAAATTTGGAATCACTCTTGAAACCCTATCGAATCCCGTTCAAACAGTATTCAAAGAATGGCAAGTAGCTTATGCCCATATACCAGTAAATAAAGATTTGTCAATGCTTAAATTACTGGCCCATTTCATAATTCGTTTCAGTATCCCTTGGATATGGAAATGGGATTTCCAATGTGACTATCAGAATAAAATTCTCCGTCTTAAAAGGGTATTTTTTACCAAATGGTGGGATAAAGCACTTAATCCCACTTTACCAGAACTTCTCAAATCCATAGAAAATCATACTCAGGCTTGTTTAGATGTTATTCCTCAAAGCCTTCCAGCACCAACACCAGTCAATCCTTTTGTCAAAATCCAAGCATACTTAAAACAGAAGTTTCCAAGTCTAACTGAAACTGAACTCATAGTCAAGACCATGGATTATATGAAAATACAATTCCTACAGTCTCTAGTCCAAGATGATGTTTCTATGAAAACAGTTAGTGATGATGAATTTGAACAGGATGAAAATCAATTCAACTTCTTAGCCGGAGAAAGTCAAGAACCAGAACCCACTATGGGAGACTTTTGGGATTCTCTCACTTCCATGATTTCCGAGAAAATGGAACAAGACAAAAAAGGAAAAGGAAAAGCATAAAGCTATTCTCCACTACAAAGATCAATAATCGAGAAAAGGACAACCACAGTACTCCCACCAAGAAAAAACATGGCCACCGTGACTTCAATTATCAAAAAATGACGCCAACTGTCAGCAATAATACTCCACTCAACCGACAACCTGTCTCATGCCTTCCACTTCCTACGTCTGAGAGTTAAAGAAGAAAAGATAAGGATTACTGATCGACTCCACTACCAAGGACACGCTAGATCCTTTCTCATCTTCTTTCTTGTATAAAAGGGGATGTCCTCACCCATTGTAGAGGCAGATTTTCTTTTACGTTTTCTCTGTATTCTCTCTCTCTCTCTCTCTCTAAATATTGAATATATAAGTTTGAAGTTTGAAGATATCCAAGGCTCCTTGTAAGTTTTAAGTATTGCTTCATTAATTATTATGTCTCTTTACTAGAGCTTTTAGATTATCATCTTCGAAAGCGATGTCGTTATAAAACAAAGATATCAAATCGCATCCAATAGCCATAATCGTTTTATTTTTTAGAACGATTCAACAAATCTGAACAATTTATCGTTTTAACTAAAAACGCTATACAGGAAGAAACCTGTCGGCTTATAGTTTTGGGAAGACCCCCAAATCAACAGTAACTTTATGAGATCATATATGTAATAATTTATCTGCTAATATATATTTAATATGCCTTTAAACATTCATGCCATCTTACTAGATGAGATAGATTAAGATTGATGTCTGATTAAGTGGAACGTCACCCAAGTCGTGTTTTAGGACTTTGCCTTTAGCCGTGTTATGGCGTTGTGGCTTTTATCCTCTGTAAATCATTGACAAACGTGCTTTATTTATATCAATCTTTGAACTAATAATAATAACAATAAAATAAATAATTAAAATTCTAAAGAAGCCCCATCATATCAGCCACATGTCAAATTAAAATATAAAATGCAATTGTCGGATCTTGGCGTGTGCCACGTCGGTCAGTCAACGCATACATGTATACTGGGGTTCAAAGTCCAAATTTTTGAATAGAAAGGGACTCAGTTTGCGTTAATCGGAAGAAAGGGGCTCAATACCCAAATATCAGAAAAGTTCAGGGGTCGACTTTGCATTTAATTCGGCATCTTTATGTTTCCACCTAATAGGTCTACACCTGCTTTTAAGTTTGATTACTCTAATATGCGCAAGAGGTGTTGTAAGACCCTAACTTATTATAAATAAAATTGAATTTCCTCTATTCATTATCTTAAAATAATAAGGAGTTAATTTGATATAATAATTTGGTTATGGGTGAAATGTGCAAATTTTGCAAAATATGCAAGTGGTTATAAAATATTCATTGTTGTCAGAGAATATTCGTTTGGTCGTGAAATATTCTTTTTGTCAGGAATATCCGTACGACGACGCAGTCATTTGTGGGCCCCATAACAGAATAACGGTCGGATAAAAAAAATGACAAATTTGAGTTTTTATAAATAATGGTGTAATTATTACCGTTAACACTGTTGGATTACCTAGTAGTTAAAATACAGTAATACGCGTGGTTGCACAGTAGCACATGGTATTGTACAGTATTTTTGAATTATTAATTCTTATGTAAGAAGGCACTACTCAATAATTGTTACAGTAATTACTGTTCAATATTTTATTTTATTGATTCAATAATTGTTGCGTTGATATTTTATATTATTGTTGTTTCAATAATTGTCACGACACATTATTTTCCATCATCAAATCAATAATTCATATTATTTGAATAATATTATTAGATAGCATTATTGGCAATGTCTAGAAAGTTCTGTCAAGGAGAGGTTTGGTCACCTAATTGCGTGCCAGTAGGGAGAAATCCCTATCGGAAAGCCCCTTCTTTCCTGGGAACGGCCTGGTTGTCATTATTGTGATTCTGTAATATTATTTGTGTATAATTAATTATTGATTTATATGATAAGAAAATATTTATTTTATGTGGATATAAAAGAATGATATATTTATTTTATGTGGGTATAAATGAAGGAATTTTAGCATGAAATAATTGTTGAAAGTTTGACATATTTTCTGTGGAATTACAATTATTTTCTCGATAAAATATTCATTCAAATATATTATTATAATATATTATAATCATTTAAATAATATTATATATATATATATATATATATATATATATATGCATGTGTTAAAAGGGACAGAAATATTATTTGAATGCCTTATATTTCTTTTAAGAGTAATTGATGATGGATGCTTCTCCTGCAAACCAATTCTTGTTTCAACATTTTGTGGGCTTTAAGAAGTTGATGGTTAGGCAAAATGGTGCAGGAAAAGGTTGGCAAAAGAAGAAAAGTAAAAGGTTAGGTAGGTTAAGCCTGAAGAAGAAGAAAAAAGGGAATGTTAGGCAGAATGCCTTGTTTTTTTTCCTTTCCTTCCGTTGCTATAAATAGGGGGTAACCCCTCCTTCCTCAACACACCAATTCATAATCAAAAATTCTTATTCTATAGTATTGTGAGTATTTTTCGTGAGTATAAGAATTCTTTGAGCGTAGTTTTTTGCAAGATTTTCTCAGAATAATATCCGATATTCCAGTCAAATCCAGCTTCTACTAAGGTAAAGGATATTATTTTATTGCAATACTCGTGAGAAATATTATTTTCTTTCATACTCCATATTACGTAAGCAATATTGTTTCATCTCGTATTCCTAAGTTTGAACTTATTATAGTAAGTATTTCTTCTATAATTCCTGAAATGATTAGAAATTTTTCTTCATCTAATATCATTTCATAGGAATATTGGTCTGAACTTTTTAATCAAATTTGGAACTTTTCATGATTTCGGCAATCGCTTCACGAGTCTTTGTTAATGGGTCTTTATTCACAAAAGAATTTTTTTTTCCAAGTTATCCGCTGTGACCCTTATTCTTGAAATTGAATCCATGTTTTGATCTTCATTCTTGAATTTTACTCCATGATGGAGTATTTTTAAACTTGAATTATCTAAAGTACGAATCTCTAATCTTTGTCCTTTTGTCTCACTGGATTCGTTCTCTAAAATGTTTTTCATCATCCTCAGTCTTTAATGGTGATACTTGATGAATATCTTTGGCCTGTAGTGCAAAGATGAATGCTTACCTGATGAATATCTTTGGCGACTCAGAATGGGTGATGTATACCTATTTTTGGGGCGTCACAGTTGGTATCAGAGCTTAGTGATATGGTCTCTGGCGAAGATCGGGGAATAGAACTAGGAGGGGAGAGACGAGTAAATCCTTCGCTAGTATGTCCTACCTAAGCTTATTTGTTGGTCGGTCATAATATAGGGATATTATGTGATATGTTAATTTGTTTAATTAACCCCTATTTTATGGTAGTTTTTAAGAATGACAGCTGAGAACGTTAACAATGGAGTGTATGAGACAGTGGAACAACCTTCAATCACCAATCAGGAAAACGTGCAACAGGAAAGCAATATTCCTCCTGTAAACAACACTACCGAGCAAACGATGAATGATGCGATGTTTAGAAGCTTTTGGCAGTTCATGCAAAATCAGACGAGGAAGACTCGGGTGGAAATGATAGCAACGCGCGGTTTGTCACAGCCAAGTAGTTCAAGGAGTTGGGACCACCAAATTTCTGGGGAAAACCGGATTCGATTAAGGCGAAAATGTGGGTCAAGCAAATTACCAAGATATTTGATGTCTTGGGCTGCAACGGAAGAACAGAAGGTTCCATTCGCCACCTTTATGTTCCATGGTGAGACAGATTACTGGTGGGAATTTGTGAAGCGTACCCAGCCAACCGCACTCAGCATGTCTTGGGAAAGATTTCAGAAACTGTTCAATGACAAGTACTTTCCTGAAAGTATTCGTCATATGAAGGAGGTAGAGTTTATTAGACTGGAACAAAATAACATGACGGTGTCCCAGTATGAGGTGAAGTTCGCGGAGTTTGCACCTCATTTGGTGGAGAATGAAGAACGAATGACGCGGATGTTTCTGAGAGGTCTAAAACCCGAGATTCGACAATATCTTATCTCTCATAAATTTTCTTTATATTCAGATGTTGTAAACAGGGCTCAATTATTAGAGCGAGATAATGAGTATGTTCAACAGAGGGACCACGATCAGGGTCATACCGGTGATAGCAGTCATCGGAGCGATGATAACCAGCGAGGAGGAAAAAATACGGACAAAAGCGGTAACCACTCGAGTGGTAATCGTGGCCATGATAATAGGAGAGGTGGGTCAAGTGGAAATTTCAAAAAGAGGAGATTCAACAATGATGGGAAGACATCAGCAGCAGCACCAACACCAACAATAAATTCTAGGGGAGGAAAACGAACGCCAGTTAGATGCTACAGATGTGGAGAGGAGGGACACATAAGTCCAAACTGTTCACAGCCTTCCAAGGTGTGTTTCAGTTGGGGAAAAGACGGTCATATAGCCCGATTTTGTCCTGTAGCGAAGTCAAGTCCAGCGGGGATGGCGACACCAATGGCGACTATGGACAAAACAAAGTCGGTGGTTCAAGGGAGGGAGTTTGTCGTGACTGGCCAAAATGCAAGAAACCCGAACGAGGTGATCATGGGTAAGCTAATCTTGAACTCTTGCGAAGTTTATACCTTACTAGATATCGGTTCTACCCATTATTTTATCTCTCCTGCTTGTGCTCAACGTTTAAACTTGACTCTAGAGAAATTAGACTTTGACTTATCTTTAGAGAATCCGTTAGGAGAAACTTTTATTACATCCACTGTGTATAAATCTTGCTTGATCCAAGTTGGCACCATCACATTACCTATTGATCTTATCTCTTTAAAGATACTTGCATTTTATGTGTGTTGGTTGATTTCTCAATCAATAAATTTGTGCAAGTGTACACAATCAACAAGTAATAAAGTGATAAGATTGAGTGTCGATCCCACAAAGAATTCTAATCAATAAATTTCAACTACTAGCACTATATCAATCCAATTTTATTTAAACAACCATAAACTTGATTTTTCTAAATATGAAAACTAAATTAAGCAATTAAAAGAGAATTTTCTAAAAATAAATTAAATAAATAAAACTAAAATTTTAACGAATGAATGCAGATGAATAAAGATTAAGACTCCAATATCCCCAATTATGAATTATAAACCAAATATCCAATTATCCCAATTATTATGCCTACTGAATTGTTAACGGGAATTCCCAGTGTCAAAAGCCCTTTTTCAAGTGATTAATTAACTTCTATTTAATCCAATTAATCTTGCTATATTCCTATACAAAACAATCAAATTAAACGCATTAAATTCCAATTCCCAACATGTTACATGCAGTGAACAGATATTCCTATTCAATTCACGACCCTAATTATTCGTCATGCAAATAATTAAGTATACATGTTATCATGCCTAGTTCTAACCCTAGATCTCCTCTTTCAATTCCTTCTAGAGTAACAAGGTAATTATTGGTCAAATAATTAATCAATAAACACAAGGCAAGATAAACAATTCACTTTGATATAAATAATTGGAATAAATTGAATAACTAATTTATAGACATAAAAGGTTCAATTGAAATCTTAATTAAAGAATTAGTTCATGACAAAATTTAAAACCAACAATCCTTTGAAAATCATCCTTAAGGAATTACACCAATTGAAAAATAGGAGAAGAAGAAAACTCTAGAGCCAATCCTTCAATCTTCAAGTAATCCATTGCTTAGTCTTTAATTGTGGAAGATCCCCCTTTTAATTTCAGCCAATTAGCCTTTATAGACTCTCCTCTCCCAACCACAATCCTTTTTCCAATCAACTTATCAATTAATCCAAGTCAACTTCAGTCCACGCGTGCAAAATTAGTCAACCATGGTGGGACCTCAGGTACCGGACATGTGTGTAGTTCAATTCAAATACCGATCTTTGGACTTCATTTTAATTACAAAAATGCCATTAAATAGCTAAAACTCCCCGAATTGCCCCTACAACTCCCGAATCTGCAAAACAACCACTAGACACAGTAAAAATTCTTCTAAAAGACTCGAGAATTCAATAATTTAAGCCCACGTATATCCGATTCATGGGTATATTACCCAATCATCAAATACCCCCAAACTTAAATCTTTGTTTGCCCTCAAGCAACAAAACCTAAAACAACACGAAAAACTAAACCACCATGAAAATGCACCTAAAGCTATCTATATGTTCGTAATCCTAGCAATCGAATAGCACACATATATTCATTAGGCCTCAAAAAAATCACAAAAACATGCTAACACATCATATTAAGGCAGATCAATAATATCCCAGCAATAAATAAATCTAAATCTGTTATTACTGATATCGTGCGTGTGTGTTCAACAACCATGCTAACCAATAAAAAGAAAAATATGACACATAATAGATTTCTTAGAAGGCATCATATAGTGTAAACTCAGGAACTCCTCAAATAAATAGATTTGACTAAAATCAAATATTTACCAATGTCCAAGGGTCAACATGGAATACTTATGCTTTATTAACGGGGGCTTTTTGCACTTTCCCACTTTATTATTTTTTTTCTTTTCTTTTTCCTCTTTTTTTTTATTTTACTCATGGCTATGCATTGTCCTATTTCCTTAGGCTTTTCAGTGTTACCTTAACGGGCTTTCGACCAACGACTCCCAAGCCATTAAGACCTTAGGGCGCTAGGTGTAAAGACAATCCCCTCGGGCTTACTTACTTAAGTAACAAAGGCCACAAAACTTGACAAGCATGCCACGGTGTTTTTTTTTCAAAGCTTATATACTCCAAATATTTTTCCCCCAAACTTGAGTTTATGTCTAAATTCAGTCATCATTAGCTATTCAAATTGTTCCTTCATTTCACTAGCATTCATCCTTTAGAACTCTATTATCTATCCATTTAAACTTTCTTAGCCAACATGGTCATTTTGCAAAACGTGCTATCCTGATAATATCAGTGTAAAACAGATAAAGATTTAAATTATGTTAAGAACATCACATCACTATCTTAACAATCCTTACTAGACTTGTTCATGCAATTTTAATTTCATCATTGGCCCCAAACATACATAACTATTAAACAGCTAGAATTAACATGCAATCCTAAATGCAACATTTAACCAACAATAAAAACCCAAATTATCCACAAACTACTAACAATCTACTAATGCAAATAAAAATTAACCACCCCCAAACTTATCAAGAGAAATGTCCTCATGCCAAAACTAAAATAATATAAAACAGAGGACTTCCCTGACGAGTTTATTCCTCGGGTGGAGCATCATCATCCTCGCTCATCTCTTGATCAGAAGGGGGAAACACAGGTAAAATAGGAGCAGTAGGGAACTGGCTAAGATTAACGCCCGGGTACAGTTGAGCATTCATGGCATTTTGAGCAGCAAATTGGTCGACCATATATTTGTAGATGACATCTTGACGTTCAGACAGTCGAACATTTTGAGATTTGAGATTATAGAACCAACTATCAATCTCACGCTGGACAGCTTCAGGAACAACACCACGGTGAGCTGAAGAGGAAGGACCATATGTGGGTGGGGCCGAAGGTTGTGGAACCTGTGGAGCTTCAACTTGGGGAATTATAAAACCTAATCCCCTAGGGTGGTTTTCCCCACCAGTCCATGCTCGATACCGACTGATCAGCTTGTGGTCTAATACCTGCATGGGGGTTTGAATCATCTCATCCGACTTCTATTTGACCCCAAAATTTTCACATAAAACGCATATAAGAGATGGATGGGGTAAACCGCCTATGGTTCCTCCTCGTGCAGCTCGCAAAATTGATTGCTGAATGACGTGTCCTACATCTATCTTCAAGCCTTGAATAATTGAATACAGCAGTACAACCCTCTCTTTGGTGACATGGCTCACATATGTGCATGGCATGAGTTTAGCGCAGATAAAGGCATACCACACCTTTCCATATAGACTGAGGTGAGAAAGAGGGAAAGTCATGCTGCCACGTTCATGTAATGTCCACGTGGTGCCCGGTTGACAAAGTTCTCGGATTATTTTCTCATATTCTGGACCTTGACTCACAAGACTGGCATACTCATCGTTGTGACCCTCTAACGGCAGTTGGTAGCAACCGTTAATGTCTTCTTCATTAACTCAGCAGTCTTGCCCTCACATCTTTAAAGACCCTCAATTTTATGAAATAAAAGTATTCAATTTTCCTATTTAGTAAATGGTTAAATTGATAAAATATTTAAAGTTAAGGGTGATATATATAAAATTTTCAAAATACGCAAGTGGTTATAAAATACTCATTTCTGTTGGGGAATATTCGTTTGGTCGTGGAATATTCTTGTTGTCGGGGAATATTTGTACGACGGCGCAGCCATTTGTGTGCCCCATAACAGAATAACTGTCGGATGAAGAAAACGATAAGTTTGAGTTTTATAAATAAACGGCGTAATTATTACCGTTAACACTATTGGAATTCCTGGTGATTAAAATACAGTAATACGCGTGGTTGCACAGTAGCACACGATATTGCACAATATTTTTGAATGATTGATTCTTACGTAAGAAGACACTAATCAATAATTATTACAGTAATTACTGTTCAATATTTTATTTTATTTATTCAATAATTGCTGCGTTGATATTTTATATTATTGTTGTTTCAATAATTATCACTGCACAGTATTTCCCATTATCAGATCAATAATTCATATTATTTGAATAATATTATTAGATAGAATTATTAGCAATGTCTAGAAAGTTCTGTCAAGGAGAGGTTTGGTTATCTAATTGCGGGCCAGTAAGGAGAAATCCTTATCAGAAAGCCCCCTCTTTCCTGGGAACCACATAGTTGTCATAATTATGATTCTGTAATATTATTTGTGAATAATTAATTATTGATTTATATGATAAGGAAATATTTATTTGATGTGGATATAAATGATGTATTTATTTATGTGGTTATAAATGAAGGAATTAATGTTGAGGTATTTTATCAGTATTTTGTCAGATTGGAGGTATTAAAAGATTAAATTGGTGTTCTTAAAGCCCTATTGCGTGAGTTATAATTTTAATCCAACCGTTGAATCGTTATAATTTTTGGATATGTTATACATATATTAGCCGAGTATATGTCCACAAATTTTGAACCGTTAAAAATTAACGCATGATTTGTTATGAATTTTAAGGAGTGTTGAAAATTATCCGTTTGTGGGTTTCAGATATTTTCTGTCTGGAATTTGGAAAAACTTAAAGCTACAAAGTTGTAGAGAATTCGATTTCGTGTGAAATGGACATGAAATTCGTATTTTTCTGATAAAAGGGCTATTTATTATGAATTACTGAAATTTCAAAAAATTAAATAATTTTTATTAAAATTGGGTGGGACCCACTTTTGGTTGGTGTTGAAAACATGTGCTAGAATTTTTGTTCAAGGGTGATGGCTGGTCTTGGTTGGTTTTGGTATGTGTAGGAAAATAAAATAATAATATTATTTTATTATTTTAGTCTCCTTTGGCGTTCTAGCATTTTCCTATAAATAGGTGCTTAAGTTAGAATTGAAAATCACACCAGAAATAAGTTTTCTTTCTCTCTATATTAACGAGCGTATTTTTATGAGTATTTAGATACTTTGAGAGTTGCTATTCAGTGCAAGGTTCCTTCGACTTTACATTCCGGTCAGAAATATTGCTCTTTTGAGGTAAGGGATTTTAAAGGTTATTATGTTTTTCAGTTTCGTAATTTTTCTGACTTTCAAAAATTCAGAAAAAAATTGAAATGATAATTTGATGAGTTTACTAGATTGTGTTCAAAAATTGCGATCTTTGGATGTATAGATTAGGAGTTATGAATATTATGGGAAAATACTATTTTAAAAGTAAACCCTTATAACTCCTTGTGGTTAACTCCAAGATTGGTAAAATTTTTATTGGAAGTACATGTATATAACAGAAGTATACTCATTTCAGAATTTTTGGATAAAAGTACAGTTTATGATAAATGTCTAAATATTCGGCTGTTTTGGCCATATGAAAAATAGTAAATGAATTTTAAAAATTCTGAGAAAAATATATATTAAATATGGAACTATATTCTGCTAAATCCCAGAAAAAAAATTTGTTTGTACTGATTTGGTATTTTTCATAAAAATGGACTAGTTATGAGTAAATGAATTAAATATGTTATGTGAAGTAAGAAAATTGGAAAATAGGATTTTATGGCTTGGGAATCCTATATGAGGTATATGCAGATTTTTTATGAGGGTTTTGGTTATTGGTGATGAAATCTTATAAGTTTGGCATTTTAGGATGATTAAATGCATTATTTAGTAAAGTGTAAACAATTAAAATAAATTGTTTATAAGTTTAAGAAATGTTATTCTTTCAATATTATTATACCGAAATATTGGTATGGATTTTATTATGGAATTTCTACCTTTTTCATGTCGGGGTTATTATTCATGAATTACTATGCATGAGTTATTATTCACGAGTTACTATTCACGGGGTACTATTCACGACAAAATTAGTTTCTTTTTCTGACTAAATTATCGTTGATTTATGAATCTTACTCTTGAAATTAAATGAAGTTGTTGATCGTGTTGTTTTTATTATCATGTATAACATTTTTATAATCCCGGTGATGAAATTTCTTTTTGACTTAAGTGTAAAGATGGGTAGATTATTGGTGTGATCGTGACTATGGGTTCTCTTTGGCCAGTAGTGCAAAGATGAATTTTTTACTGGTATGATCATGACCATTGAATTTACAATTGAATATTTTTAGCTTAAGTGCAAAGGTGAATTGATCAACATGGTTATAACTATGGTTTATATAAATTTTGAAATGATTATGTATTTCTTTGAGATATTAATATCTTTGGCCCGTAGTGCAAAGATGACCTGTTGTTGAATATCTTTGGCCTGTAGTGCAAAGATGACCGGTTGTTGAATATCTTTGGCATGTAGTGCAAAGATGAACTTATTAGTAAGATTATGAACAGGAACTGTGATTTGGTATAACCATGATTTTTGATGTTTCAAGTAAAGACAGGTGATGAAAATTATCTTCGTCTTGGATGAGAAAAGGAATTTGGAACCACAAATATGATTATGAGTTATTCATATGATTGTGGACAGGAACTGTTGATTTATGTTACAGGGATAAAACATTACTGGTGGACTTTTAACATAGAGAAGATAATAGATCTGATGGTCTATTTGACTCTTCTAATGGATTGCTCGTTCCGCTGCAATTATGGTTGAAAAGTTTTATATGTTCTAAATCTCTGATTTATTACTGATGAAGGCTATTGATAATTTAATTATCTTTAGTCATGATATCCTTTACTGGGCTAGTTATGCTCACCCTTTTGCTTCACAATTCCTTTTAGGTAATAAGAGTGTTCTTGCGAATTCGAGCGGGGATAACAGGGAATAGAATCGGTGGTCTATAGTAAATTGAGGTTCTCCTAAATAGTATGAAAATAATTTTATTAAGAACTTTAGATAAGTGTGTTGTATTGTATCGTCATTTGATATTTAATTTTGGTGAACCGAATAGGGTGAGGTGAACCCAACTTTGGAAGAGTGTTTTGCACTATCATACAAGATGTCTAATGACATACAACCTCGTGTTATCATAAGATAGGGTTGTGCACATCCACTTCTTTGAGTATATCTACGAGCACTACCTATATGATCTTGGAGTTTGGTTGAAATATAATTTTCAATTGCAGACATGAGAGATAGTTATATGTCGAGAAGACTCACCATTAGAAAAGAACATGATAGTAATCTTCTCGTTTTTTCTTTGGGGTCTATTGGGTCAACCAATGATAATTACATCAGTATGATATGATATCTATCATAACCTAGACGCATGGCCTCCCATGTACGAAGGTTTCCTTCAGCACTTTCTAAAGATTTTAATTTCTAAAACAGTTGTTGATTGTACCTTTATGTAAGGTGCCATTGTGACGTGCTATCCAAGGTTGGGACATGAGTCACAGTTGGTATATTTGTATCAAAACTTACAACATATGTTTTGTTGTATTTTGCACGACAATTGTAGTAATAAAGTTGTAGTTATTTTCTATACCATGTATTTAGCGACTCAGAATAGGTTGAATGGATTTGACCTATTTTGGGGGCGTCACACATACACCCCATAGTGGAAATGTTCTGACACATTGGCGTAAAACTCTTTTACTACTGCAATTACTATCAGGTCAGGTTGGGCTGTGAGTGTGACCCAATTCTTTTCTGCAATCATAACCGCCATGTCCCCATCCTTTGATTGATCAAGTCTTAAACCATGTTCGGGGACAAGAGAGCGGGTGGCCATTCTATTATAGCGTTCTTGGGCGGCAACACTCATGAACAGGCGGCTATCAAATTTTAGTTGGGTCGAGGCTGTCCTAGAACCTGCTTGAAGCCATGTAGAAAAGTCTTGGATGCAGAAGGAGAGATCAACTGAAAGAGAAATAGATCGCAACGCAAGTAAATTATTCTAATTTATCAAAACATGTATCCTATGTAACTTGAATGGGAGAGGTTACGTAAAAGTGAAGTGGAAGGGTTCCAATAAGGCACGTGGGAAGGAGTTAAACCAAGAGTAGGAGTTGTGGGCATTCAATCTTTTAAACCGATTAGGACTCCAAACCTGACACCCAGCGTCGGGGCGCTGAGAAGCAGTATCTGGAATTCATGGCTAGCGTCGGGGAGCTAGAAATTACCTGTCTTGGGAGCGCCGGGGCGCTGGGTGTCTCTTGGGGACACTGCTTTGCAGCGCTAGGGCGCTAAAGCTGTTTGTTGGATGCTGATAAGTCACACTTAGGTGCTTACATGAACATCTTAAACTTTTTAGTCTGTTCCCTTCACGTTGCTTATTTATTCCTCTCGCATGCATCCTTGAACTATTGTGCAGTGAGCTGAAAATAAACAAGAAAATCATTAGCCCACGAGATCATACCATGAAATGTAAGTAAAATTAACTAAAATGATCAAAAACAAAATAAACTAAAACACACGGGGTTGCCTCCCCATAGCGCTTAGTTTATAGTAGTCATCCTGACTTTTCTATGTTGCTCAATTGGTTGCTGGATCGGAGAGGTATATGGTCGTAGATTGGCGTGCGATGAGCCCACTCCAATAATGCTTAAGTCTTTGACCGTTCACCTTGAATGTGCACTTTGAATTTGGGTCCTTGACTTCAATATTTTCGTGAGGGGCGACAGATACAATCACGAACGGCCCGAACCAGCGAGATTTCAACTTTCCGGGGAATAAACGCAAACGTGAGTTGAAAAGCAAGACTTGTTGACTTGGTTCGAATTTTTGATCAAGGATTTTCTTATCATTCCAGGTTTTGACTTTCTCCTTGTAGAGTTTTGCGTTGTCATAAGCATTGAACCGAAATTCGTCCATCTCGTTTAGTTCAAGTAACCTTTTTTCACCCGCTGCTTGTAGATCGAAATTAAGTTTCTGAATGGCCCAATGTGCACTATGTTCTAGTTCGACCGGGAGATGACATGCCTTTCCATAGACCATTCTGTAGGGTGACATGCTGATCGGATTCTTGTACGCTGTTCGATATGTCCATAGGGCATCATCTAAACGCATTGCCCAATCTTTCCGTGTCGGATTGACCACCTTCTCCAGGATTCTCTTAACTTCCTGATTCGAGAACCTCTGCCTGACCATTGGTTTGGGGATGATACGCGGCTGCAATTTTATGACGGACCCCATACTTTATAAGCAATTTAGTGAACTGTTTATAACAGAAGTGAGTTCCCTCATCACTGATTATTGCCCTCGGCGTCCCAAATCGTGTGAAGATGTTTTTCTTCAAAAATCGAAGGACAACATTAGCATCATTCGTGGGTAAAGCTGCGGCTTCTACCCATTTGAAAACGTAATCGACCGCCAACAGAATGTACTGATTATTGAAGGAAGATGGGAAAGGTCCCATAAAGTCGATTCCCCACACATCGAATAGCTCAACTTCCAAAATTGTGTTAAGAGGCATTTTATTACGTTTGGAAATATTGCCCACTCGTTGACACCGATCACACTTTAGAATATATAGAGATATCCATCTTTGAAAAGAGAAGGCCAGAAAAATCCCGATTGCAACACTTTGGCGGCTGTCCGATCACCAGCGTAATGACCTCCGTAATCCGATGAGTGACAATGACCTAATATACTATCCATCTCTTCATGTGGCACACATCGTCTGATCATTTGATCCGCACAAGTCTTAAACAAAAATGGTTCGTCCCAATAATATTGCCTAACATCGTGGAGGAACTTCTTTCGTTGTTGCGAATTCAAATCCGGGGGTAACACCTTACCAACCAAGTAATTCACGTAATCTGCATACCACGACAATGTCGTTGTTACTCGAAGAAGCTGTTCACCCGGAAACCTCTCATTAATCATGACGATGTCTTTTTGCTGAACTTTTGTGTTTTCCAACCGAGAAAGATGATCCGCCACCTGGTTCTCAGTACCTTTTCTATCCCGGATCTCCAAATCAAATTCTTGTAGCAACAGTACCCACCGTATTAACCGCATTTTGGCATCCTTCTTCTCAATCAGATACTTAATGGCAGAATGATCAGTGTAAACAATTACTTTGGTCCCTATGAGATATGCTCTGAACTTGTCGAAGGCAAACACAACCGCAAGTAATTCTTTTTCGGTGGTCGTGTAGTTCAATTGAGCATCCGTCAATGTCTTGCTGGAATAGTAGATAGTGTGAAAAATTTTGTCGCGACGTTGTCCCAAAACTGCTCCAACTGCGTAGTCACTGGCGTCGTACATTAATTCAAACGGTAAAGACCAATCGGGCGCTACTATAATTGGAGCTGAGACCAATTTCTTCTTTAATACTTCAAAGCAACAATGCATGACTGATCCATCTTGAACGGTACATCTTTCTCCAAGAGGGAACATAAGGGCTTCGAAATTTTGGAAAAATCTTCAATGAAGCGTCTGTAGAAACCCGCATGCCCCAAGAAGCTTCGAATTCCCTTTACAGATGATGGAGGAGGTAGTTTCTCAATTGTCTCAATCTTCGCTTTGTCCACCTCTAACCCTGCTGTAGAAACCTTATGCCCCAAAATTATCCCCTCTTGCACCATAAAGTGACATTTTCCCAGTAAAGGACTAGGTTAGTCTCCACGCATCGCTTCAACACTAAAACCAGATTTTTCAAGCATATGTCGAAACTATCACCAAACACGGAGAAGTCATCCATAAATACTTCTAAATTCTGTTCTACCATATCTGAGAAGATCGCCATTATGCACCATTGAAAGGTGGCCGGCGCATTACATAAACCAAAAGACATACGTCGGAATGCAAACGTACCGTACGGGCATGTGAATGTGGTTTTTTCTTGATCTTCAGGGGCTATGGCAATTTGATTATACCTGGAATATCCATCCAGCAGATAGTAGAATTGATGTCCCGTTAACCTATCCAACATCTGATCAATGAACGACAAGGGGAAGTGATCCTTGCGTGTGGCTTTATTCAGCTTGCGGTAATCCATACATACTCTCCATCCTGTAATGGTTCTAATAGGGATGAGCTCATTAGCTTCATTCTTCACCACTGTCATACCCCCTTTCTTTGGTATGTACTGTACAGGAGTTACCCATGAACTGTCCGAGATTGGATAGATAATGCCGGCATCCAACCACTTTATAATCTCCTTTTTCACCACATCCTTCATAATGGGGATTAACCTTCCTTGCTGCTCAATGGTTGGTTTTACCCCCTCTTCCAATAAGATTTTATGCATACAGAATGATGGACTAATTCCTCGAATATCCGCTATAGTCCACCCAATTGCTGTTTTGAACTCTCGCAATATCCTTAGCATCTTCTCTTTTTGCGTGTCAGTTAACTCTGTCGAAACAATGACTGGTAGGGTAGCATCTTTTCCCAAGTAGGCATACTGCAGATGAGATGGTAGCGATTTTAATTCCAACACCGGTGGCTCTTCTATCGAGGGTTTAAACTTTTTACCTTCCGTTTCGGGTCTACCAAGGGTGTCGAAGGGTTGGTTACTTTTCCGAATGAAAGGTGATGCATTTAGCCATTTGACATACTCAATGTCATCTTCAATACCATATTCGTCCATCCCGAGCAAAATGGATTCTAGCGGGTCATCTGAATAATTTCCACTGAACTTGTGATTAACTAATTCATCCATGATATCCACCCGTAAACACTCACCTTTTTCTTTCGGATAAAACATCGACTTAAATACATTAAAGGTGACCTGTTGATCTTCAACTCGCATCGTCAATTCACCTTTTTGCACGTAAATCAATGTTTTCCCCGTTGCTAAAAATGGTCGCCCAAGAATAATTGGAATTTCTCTATCTACTTCACAATCCAAGATAAAGAAATCCGCGGGGAAGATGAATTTATCCACTTTCACTAAAACGTCTTTAACAATACCTCGTGGATACGTAACGGACTGATCCGCCAATTGTAAACTGATATTCGTCGATTTTGGTGCTTGAAGTCCAAACTGACTGTAGACGGATAGTGGCATCAAGTTTATACTGGCCCCCAAATCACATAATGCTCGTCCCGAAAACAGATTTCCAATTTCACAAGGAATAGTAAAACTACCTGGATCCTTGAGCTTCAGAGGTAACTTATTCTGGATAATTGCGTTACACTCTTCGGTCAACACCACTGTCTCAAACTCACCCAATTTCCTCTTTTTCGACAAGACTTCCTTCATAAACCTGGCGTAACTCGACATTTGTTCCAAGGCTTCGGCGAATGGGATGTTGATATGCAGTTTTTTGAAAATATCCAAGAATCTTGAAAACTGCTTATCTAACTTGGATTTCTGAAACTTCCGCGGATACGGTATAGGAGGCATTGTGATGGTTGGTTCTGGTGCTTTCCGCTCTAAGGTCTCATCTTGATGTTTTTCGGTTTCCACAACTTCCTCTGTTTCACCTGTTGCGTTGTCCCTCTTTTCCTTATCCTTGACTGTCTCTTGCAAATCCTTTCTACTACGTAGAGTCACAGCCTTGCAATGCTCATCTCTGCCCGAATTTATCTCTGTATCACTAGGGAGTGTTCCATATGGTCGGCTATTCAACGCATGTGCTATCTGCCCCATTTGATTTTCCAGATTCTTTATCGAAGCACCTTGGCTTTTCGCTTTCATATCTACTTGATTCAATAACTTTTCTTGTTCCCCGATCCTTTTGTCAGTAGCTAAAATGAATTTTTCCAAAGCTTCTTCCAAACTTGATTTCCTCTCTGGCTGTTGTTGAGTCTGATTTTGAAATCTGGATGTGTTTTGCTGTCTAGGTGCTTGAGCTTGATTGTTACTCCATGAAAATCCCGGGTGATTTCTCCAACCCGGATTATATGCGTTTTGGTTTGGATACGGTTGGGTAGATCGATTATAGCTCCCTACGAACTGAACTGATTCAATATTTATGGCACATTGATCAGTAGCATGACTCCCAGCACATAACTCACAAACCATTTCTACTTGCTGTGTGGATGGTGGACTCCATGTTTCCATTTTCTTAGCTATTGCAGACACCTGTGCTGCCAATGCTGTCACTGTATCCACTTCAAACTTTCCCGGTGTTTTTGGAGGGTTAGACCTAGTCATGGGCCACTGATAGTTGTTGTTGGCCATCGTTTCTAGCAGTTGATAAGCCTCATCAAAATTCTTAGACATGATCGATCCTCCTGTTGTTGCATCAATACTGGCTCTTGTGGGCGCGTGCAACCCATCACAAAATATCCCAACCTGCATCCACTGTGGGATTCCGTGATGTGGGCATTTACGGAGCATATCTTTGAATCTTTCCCACGCCTCATATAAAATTTCTGAGTCGAACTGTGCGAAGGTGTGAATATCGTTCCGTAGTTTTGCCGACTTAGCTGGTGGGAAAAACTTAGCTAGAAATTTTGGAGCGAAGTCGTCCCAAGCTGTGATTGAACCAGGAGGCAAAGAATGTAACCAACTTCGAGCTTTATCTTTCAACGTAAACAGAAACATCCTCAACCCTATATCATCTTCCGATATATTATTAAACTTGAAGGTGTCGCAAACTTCCAAGAAACTCAAGATGTGCTCATTAGGATCATCTATCGAACTACCCCCAAATTGGCATGTATTTTGGAGCATCTGAATTGTTCCCGGTTTTATCTCAAAACTGTTTACATTGATTGCCGGCCTCCTAATACTCGACTATATATCTGTAACATTTGGCAAGGCATAATCTCTAAGTGATTTTTGTTCTTCCCTTGCCATGTTCACTGGTATTTCTTGTTCTGCCAGGTTTTCTTCCTCAGGTGACACTGCACTATTCAACTGTAATTTCCAGAACTTCCTTTCGATATTGTCTGTATAAGGAAAAAAGTTCCTTTTTAGCCCTTGATCTAGTGTGCATACACTCGCAAAGAATTCCTGTAATTACAAGAAGAAAAATAAATAACGTTTAAATTAAGACCGAATTGATTATAACTAATATGGAATTAATATTAATAAAGAATTCCCCAGCAACGGCACCAAAAACTTGTTGGTTGATTTCTCAATCAATGAATTTGTGCAAGTGTACACAGTCAACAAGTAATAAAGTGATAAGATGAAATTAATCGATCCCATAGAATTCTAATCAATAAATTCCAACTACTAGCACTATATCAATCCAATTTTATTTAAACAACCATAAACGTGATTTTTCTAAATATGAAAACTAAATTAAGCAATTAAAAGAGAATTTTCTAAAAATAAATTAAATAAATAAAACTAAAATGTTAACGAATGAATGCAGATGAATAAAGATTAAGACTCCAATATCCCCAATTATGAACTATAAACCAATTATCCAATTATCCCAATTATTATGCCTACTGAATTATTAACAGGAATTCCCAGTGTCAAAAGCTCTTTTCCAAGGGATCAATTAACTTATATTTAATCCAATTAATCTTGTTATATTCCTATGCAAAACAATCAAATTAAACACATTAAATTCCAATTCCCAACGTGTTACATGCAGTGAACAGATATTCTTATTCAATTCACGACCCTAATTATTCGTCATGCAAATAATTAAGCATACATGTTATCATGCCCAGTTTTAACCCTAGATCTCCTCTTCCAATTCCTTCTAGAGTAACAAGGTAATTATTGACCAAATAATTAATCAATAAGCACAAGGCAAGATAAACAATTCACTTTGATATAAATAATTAGAATAAATCGAATAACTAATTTATAGACATAAAAGGTTCAATTGAAATCTTAATTAAAGAATTAGTTCATGACAGAATTTAAAACCAACAATCCTTTGAAAATCATCCTTAAGGAATTACACCAATTGAAAAATAGGAGAAGAAGAAAACTCTAGAGCCAATCCTTCAATCTTCAAGTAATCCCTTGCTTAGTCTTCAATTGTGGTAGATCCCCTTTTTAATTTCAGCCAATTAGCCTTTGTAGACTCTCCTCTCCCAGCCACAATCCTTTTTCCAATCAACTTATCAATTAATCCAAGTCAACTTCAGTCCACGCGTGCAAAATTAGTCAACCATGGCCGGGCCTCAGCGCCCCGGTGCTGCGTGTAGTTCAATTCCCAGCACCCCGGCGTTGGACTTCATTTTAATTACAAAAATGCCATTAAACAGCTAAAACACCCCAAATTGCTCTACAGCTCCCGAATCTGCAAAATAACCACTAGACAAAGTAAAAATGATTCTAAAAGACTCGAGAATTCAATAATTTAAGCCCACGTATATCCGATTCATGGGTATATTACCCAATCATCAATGTGATTTTAGGGATTGATTGCTTAACTACTCATCATGCCAAAATTAATTATTTTCGTAAGGTTGTTAGTTTTCATATTCCTAACCAACCTGTTATACGAATTCAAGCAACTAAACCACTAAAATCGACCATTTGTCATATCAAGCCATAAAGCTATTCGTTTATTGAAAAATGGATGTCAAGCTTTCTTAGCCCATATTATGGACTTGAACAAAAACACGTCAGATTTGAATAATATTCCCGTTGTTAGTGAATTTCCTGACGTATTTCCTGAAGAACTTCCAGGTCTACCCCCAGAACGTGAAGTTGAATTCTTTATTGATCTTGAACCAGGTACAAAGCCCATTTCTAAAACCCCATATCGAATGGCTCTATTGAACTTCGGAGTTAAAAGTCCAACTACTGAGAATTATTAGACATCGGTTTTATTCGTCCTAGTACATCTCCTTGGGGTGCTCTGTTTTTATTTGTAAAAAAGAAAGATGGGAGTATGCGACTTTGTATTATTCTAACGGAATTAAACCATGAACCCATCGAGAATAGGTATCCCCACCTCGCATTGATGACTGTTTGACCCGATTCTGAGGAGCAATTCTTTTCAAAGATCGATCTTAGATTCGGATATCATCAATGAAGATTAAAACTGAGGATATTCCGAAAACTACCTTCAGAACTCGGTACGGGCGTTATGAATTCTTAGTCATGTCTTTTGGATTGACTAATGCTTCTGCTGCTTTCATGGGTATGATGAACCGTGTATTCAAGGAATATTTAGATCAGTTCATTGTTGTCTTTATTGATGACATCCTCATCTATTCCAAAAGTCGTGAAGATCATGAGCACCATTTGAAGCTGATACTTCAAAGACTTCGTGACAACAAGCTATATGCCAAGCTGAAGAAATGCGAGTTCTGGCTTAAGGAAGTAGCATTCCTTGGGCACGTGGTGTCAAAACATGGAGTATCTGTTGACCTGGCAAAGATTGAAGCAATACAAAGTTGGGAACAACCAAAGTCGGTGACCGAAGTACGTATCTTTTTGGGCTTAGCTGGTTATTATCGGAGATTCGTGGAAGGATTTTCTCGAATCGCTACTCCGTTAACTCAGCTAACTCAGAAAGATACAAAATTCATATGGAGCGAGGAATGTGAGAAGGGTTTCCAAGAGCTTAAGAGGAGACTCATTTTAGCACCTGTTCTGACAATACCATCTGGTTCGGATGGATTTGTTATCTACAACGATGCTTCAGGCAAAGGGTTAGGATGTGTTTTCATGCAACATGGGAAAGTCATAGCCTATCCCTCGCGACAACTCAAAGAATATGAGAGGAATTATCCTACTCATGATCTGGAGTTGGTAGCAGTCGTTTTTGCGTTGAAAATCTGGAGACACTACCTGTATGGGGAGAAAGTGGAGATTTATACGGATCATAAAAGCCTCAAATATTTCTTCTCCCAAAAGGAACTCAACATGCGGCAACGACGTTGGCTCGAGTTGTTGAAAGATTACGACCATAACATTCAATATCATCCTGGAAAAGCAAACGTTGTAGCTGACGCATTGAGTGGAAGATCGTATGCGGGTACGAGTGCGATGTTGTTAACACAAAGACCCATTTTATACGACTTACAAAGGATGGAGATAGAGTTAAAGACTCCAGGGACCCACATGATGATGACAAATATATGAGTAGAACCGACTTTAATTGATAAAGTTAAAGCTGCTCAAGCTACAGACCTGGAGCTGATGCGTATGAAGAAGAAAGTGCAAGAAGGTGTTATTCTGGAAGCAAGAATCGATGAAGAAGGAATACTTCCAGTCAACTCCAGACTTTGCGTTCCTAACGATTCTGACTTAAAGCATAGAATTATGATGGAGGCACACAACACACCATTTGCAATCCATCTTGGGAGTACCAAAATGTATCACGATCTTTGACATACATTTTGGTGGAGTAATATGAAGAGAGATATTGTGGAGTTTATCTCGAGGTGTTTAACCTGTCAACGTGTAAAGGCAGAGCATCAAGTGCCAAATGGTCCAGTGCAACCACTTGAGATTCCAAAATGGAAGTGGGAACACATTAATATAGATTTCGTTATAGGTCTTCCCAAAGTTTCTCAAGGCATAGATGCGATTTGGGTTATTGTTGATAGATTAACCAAGTCTGCTCATTTCTTGCCTATACGTAAGACTTATTCCCTAGAACGTCTTACTCGTATGTACGTGAATGAGATTGTGAGATTGCATGGCATGCCAGTATCCATAGTTTCGGATCGTGACTCAAGATTTACTTCACGATTTTGGGTTAGCTTGCAGAAAGCTATGGGCACGGATTTACGATTCAGTTCGGCATACCATCCTCAAACGGACGGGCAATCAGAAAGGACTATTCAGACCCTTGAAGATCTATTAAGACTTTGTGTCCTAGATTTCAAAGGAAGTTGGGATAAGTACTTGTCATTGGTGGAATTCTCCTACAATAACAGTTATCAAGCAAGTATAGGCATGGCTCCATTCGAGGCGTTGTATGGACGAAAGTGTCGTTCTCCAGTATGTTGGGACGAGGTGGGTGAAGCAACGTTGTTGGGACCAGAATTAGTACGCATGACTACAGAAAAGATTCAAATGATCCGACAATGTATAAAGACCTCACAAGATCGACAAAAGAGTTATGTCGATCTTCATTGAAAGGACGTGAAATTTAATATTGGAGATCATGTACTATTACGTATTGCTCCATTGAAGGGAGTTACAAGATTTGGGAAGAGAGGAAAACTCAATCAACGATTTGTTGGTCCATTTGAGATTCTTGACTGAATAAAAAATGTGGCCTATAGACTCGCATTACCTCCAAGTATGTCTCGTGTTCATAATGTTTTTCATATATCTATGCTTCGTAAATATGTGAAAGACCCAAACCACATTATTGTTTTAGAACCAGACGAGATAGCCGAAGATTTAACGTACGAGGAGGTACCTATCAAGATCTTGGATAGGAAAGAACATGTCCTACGAACAAAGATTATACCACAAGTTAAGGTTTTGTGGAGGAACCATGCTATTGAAGAAATGACCTGGGAGTTGGAATCAGAAATAAAAGTGAGGTACCCTCACCTTTTCGAAACACCAGGTACGTACGTCAATTTCGAGGATGAAATTTCATAAGGTGGGGAGGTTGTAAGACCCCAACTTATTATAAATAAAATTGAATTTCCTTTATTCATTATCTTAAAATAATAAGGAGTTAATTTGATATAATACTTTGGTTATGGGTGAAATGTTTAAATTTTGCAAAATATGCAAGTGGTTATAAAATATTCATTGTTGTCGGGGAATATTCGTTTGGTCGTGGAATATTCTTTTTGTCGGGAATATCCGTCGACTCGCAATGCAAAGATCATTTATGGGCCCCATAACGTAATAACGATCGGGATGAAAAAATGACAAATTTGAGTTTTTATAAATAACGGCGTAATTGTTACCGTTAACACTGTTGGATTACCTAGTGGTTAAAATATAGTAATACCCGTGGTTGCACAGTAGCACATGGTATTGCACAGTATTTTTAAATTATTGATTCTTACGTAAGAAGGCACTACTCAATAATTGTTACATTGATTACTGTTCAATATTTTATTTTATTAATTCAATAATTGCTGCGTTGATATTTTATATTATTGTTGTTTCAATAATTGTTACGGCACAGTATTTTCCATTATCAAATCAATAATTCATATTTTTTGAATAATATTATTAGATAACATTATTGACAATGTCTAGAAAGTTCTGTCAAGGAGAGGTTTGGTCACCTAATTACGCGTCAGTAAGGAGAAATCCTTATCGAAAAGCCCCCTCTTTCTTGGGAACGGGCTGGTTGTCATTATTGTGATTCTGTAATATTATTTGTGAATAATTAATTATTGATTTATATGATAAGGAAATATTTATTTTATGTGGATATAAACGAATGATATATTTATTTTATGTGGGTATAAATGAAGAAATTTTAGCATGAAATAATTGTTGAAAGTTTGACATATTTTCTGTGGAATTACAATTATTTTCTCTGATAAAATATTCATTCAAATATATTATTATAATATATTATAATTGTTTAAATAATAATATTATTATAATATATATATATATATATATATATATATATATATATATATATATACATGTGATAAAAGGGACGAAAATATTATTTGAATGCCTTATATTTTTTTTAAGAGTAATTGATGATGGATGCTTCTCCTGCAAACCAATTCTTGTTTCAACATTTTGTGGGCCTTAAGAAGTTGATGCTTAGGCAAGAATGGTGCAGGGAAAGGTTTGCAGAAGAAGAAAAGTAAAAGGTTAGGTAGGTTAGGCCTGAAGAAGAAAAAAAAAAGGGGAATGTTAGGCAGAATGCCTTGTTTTTTTTTTCATTCCTTCCGTTGCTATAAATAGGGGGTAACTCCTCCTTCCTCAACACACCAATTCATAATCAGAAATTCTTATTCCATAGTATTGTGAGTATTTTTCTTGAGTATAAGAATTTTTTGAGCGTAGTTTTCTGCAAGATTTTCTCAGAATAATATCCGATATTCCAGTCAAATCTAGCTTCTACTAAGGTAAAGGATATTATTTTATTGCAATACTCGTGAGAAATATTATTTTCTTTCATACTCTATATTACGTAAGCAATATTGTTTCATCTCGTATTCCTAAGTTTGAACTTATTATAGTAAGTATTGTTTCTATAATTCCTGAAATGATTAGAAATTTCGCTTCATCTAATATCATTTTATAGGAATATTGGTCTGAACTTTTTAATCAAATTTGGAACTTTCATGACGGTCTTTGCTCACGATTCTTTCGTTCACGTGTATTGTTCACAGTCTTTGTTCACTTCTTTGTTCACAAAATAAATTTTTTTTCAAGTTATCTGTTGTGACCCTTATTCTTGAAATTGAATCTATGTTTTGATCTTCATTCTTGAATTTTACTCCATGATAGAGTATTTTTAAACTTGAATTATCTAAAGTACGAATATCTAATCTTTGTCCTTTTGTCTCACTGGATTCGTTCTCTAAAATATTTTTCATCATCATCAGTCTTTAATGGTGATACTTGATGAATATCTTTGGCCAGTAGTGCAAAGATGAATGATTACTTGATGAATATCTTTGGCGACTCAGAATGGGTGATGTATATCTATTTTGGGGGCGTCACAGGTGTGGTGCGTAGTAGAGATGTAGTAGAAAACCACTTAGACAAGAAGGAGTGAGCGGAGGCGGAGTCGCGGAGGAGAAGAAACTAGAAGTAGGAGGATTGGAGGAGTCAGAAATATGCAAAATAAAAGAAAAAATTGCAGAATGATAAGTGAAGAGGCGAAGAAAATAGCTTATATTTAGGTTTTCTAATTTAAAATTGATTTATGAATTTTGTCTTGATCCCTCCAAGTTTTATTCTTCTATCAATCTGCCCCCTTAAGTTTATTAACGTATATATTTACCCCTACTTCTATACCTATTAAAAAATTAATCATAGGCAGATCACAATAAAAGACATAAACTACTTAACCAAAATGATCCCATTTTCAATTGAAGATGAAACAACCCAAAAACAAAAACTCAATCAGACCAAATAAACAGTAATCACAATCAACCAAATTAATAAAAAAAAAAATCAAACTTGAATCAAACAATCCTTTACAGTTCACACGCTGATGAACATTCAAAACAAAAAATTATAAAAAAAAATACTTCTAAGATTTTAAATTAAGAAGATTTTTGTACTTGTATTTAGAAGTAGTTTAAGAAAAAAATTTCCCGCTCCAAATTTAACTATTTCATTAATTTGTCTCCTTAAATTTATTAATTTATATATTTTTTCTGTCCCAAAACTTTTATTTATTTAAAACTTTTATTAGCATCTCTCTTTGTTCAACATTAACAATGTGGATCCAAAGGCAAGCAATTTCCTGAATCCCCCAAAATTTCAACATTTTTCTTTGTTCACCCTTCACACAGGTATAAAGTAGATTTCGACCCTCCAAAAGTTTACCTCCCCTACTCCAAGCCAATTCCCTTTTCCCGTTCTTTAATAGCCATAACCCATAAAGGAAATAACTGGCTTCCAAATTCCGCACAATGGCATGGCATCCATTCTCTTTGCTTGAGTTTTGGTGAATGCCCCGTATTAAAATGATTCCATTCTCTGACTAAAGTGAGACTGACATGAAGAGGGCATCTGGGTAATACAGCAAGCAAGGAATTGATCCTGCACTCCTCCTCCTGCTATAGCTGGCGAATCATACAAGACAGTATCACCAAACAATGTCTTGGTGAAAATTTTATGCGCGCGCGCACACACACACACACACACACACATATATATATATATATATATATATATATATATAATTTTTAATTTTTATTGTTTTTAGAAACAGAGGAAACCTCAGCCACTACCTTTCGGATGCATACCGGATAGATTTATGGGGCATATCATAATGATGTATATTGCGATTTTCTGACTTTGCATGTCAACTTTTTTATTGTTATTTATGTGAATAAATCTAATTTGTAGTAATTCGGTAAAAAAAATTCTCAATAAATAGCAGGTCACAGACTCACAATACCAAAAAAACAATGCCCACCGCTATTCTTATCTTCAGCGTACAAAATTATGAAAAGCATCAACGTAAAGAAGGCTAGAAATTCTTTTCGATTGCGTATACAAAAAGCGCTAGTTATGGTGTAATGCACAAGAAATTTAGTTCATGTACCACAATTTAAAACATTAGAACCTAGTTTTTGAAACTTACCTATATATAAAACGGATGGAGAACTTTGGCTCTCACCCTAAGTTGTCTGTTTTATAATAAAGTTTAAAAATTGTTATATTTTAGTTAAATTACTTTTTCACAACGGTAAACTCATAGCAACCCAACTTAATCACCAACTTATTTTCTTTATCCCACTTTCTATCCCTATTTTATCTCGTATCTTTTCACATCCATATTTTTCAAGTTTTATTCAAATATTTTATTTTTTTAACTGCACGTAGTGTGTGCCACATAGACATGTTGCAATAAAAGTTGTATGGTAACATTGTAAACTATTACTATTGGATCACACACGCACACACGACAGTAAAGAATTAACATAAAGATTTACATGATTTTTCAATTTGGGTACGTTCACGGGGGGTGAGAGAAGTTGTTGTTATTTATGATCTTAGTACATAAGGTTTTTACAATAGAGAGTACATATTCTATTCCAATCCTAATTCACATTATAACTTAAATACCCATAATGCCCTTGTAACACCGTACTATACCGTGGGGCTACGCCCTCCCCCAAAACCTTTGGTCCAAACTTGATGGGCCAGTTACGAACCACAAGTACCGACATAAACAAAATACTTCAAGAGCTTCCAATAAATGCTAGCTTCAGAAGTACAATAAAAAGCTCTGTGATTGCTTTAGATTAGAATGAAAGTCAAGGTAACTCAAGTGGAGAGAGATCTTACATTTACATCAATCATTCAATATTTTTATTGCTTTGAACTCCACTTCCCACCTTACCCAACACTGAAAGATCCCTCCCAACTGAAAGAGAAGCAAGATTTCTTCCCTATCATTTCACCTGCCAAAAAGAAAGAAAACCAAAACATAATCCAACCTTGTCTCCAACTGTGCAAATAGTTTCTCAAATTAGCTAGGAACCAAAAAGAGTTCATAACTTTGGGTTTGATTTGCATGTACTTTGAACTAACATTACAACATGGCAACAAAGTCGGACTTTGCACAGAAGCTGCTAAACGATCTCCGGCTGAAAAAAGAACGATTGGCTGCATCTCAAAGCTCAAGCAATTCAAATATGATCGCAAGAGGTAAGTGTCTTACATATACATCCAGGTAATATGTAATTAGTAAATGACAAGAAACTGAAATTTTAATTGTTCAGAAAAAAATCTATCAACTTAATTTCAAACCTTGAATATTAATGTTTAATCCAACTGAATATTAATCCAGTTCTTTTTTAGTTTGTTTTAATGTTTCATGTAGCAATATGAATTTAATGTTTTCCTAGAAAAAATTGTGCCATGAAACTAGGGAAATTGTCATTTTAGTGATCTTGCATATGAATTCTTAGGTTCAAAATATATCCTCAATCTTTGCAGGAGTATACATACTTTTTATCTACCTTAATAGTCTATCCAATTTCCCCATTTTTGCTTTCCAAAAAGAAATTGAAAAACAAGCCATTCCACCTATGGAGCAAAGTAGTTTACCCATATAGGCTCATAAAGATTATTTTTCCTCCTGATTCTATTAAAACTACTTTAATTTAGAGTTTTAGGCATCACTGGCTATTATATAATATATATATATATATATATATATATATATATATATATATATGATGCATAACAAGTACTTGTTGTGAATCATAATAATAGATCAAACACTATTATTAGCATCCATTATTGGAATAAACGACCCGGATTACAACTGCAAAAACGTCATCCGCTATTAATAATAACGGACAAAATTAATTACAAATTTACAACCATCCGCTATTAAATAGTAGCGGATGTACCCGTCGTCCGCTACAATTAGTACCGGATGTCATAATTACAGTTTTAATCTCGGCAATTTATTCTTGTATTGGACGATAAAGATGGTGTTTGTTCATCCATAGCACGTACTTACTATTCATATTTATATATTCACTCCTTATTGAAGTGAAACTAGATGGTTTAAAGTTCAGAATTCATGATCCCATAAACTTATCCAAAAAAAAAAAAAATTAAATTATTTTTCTGAATGCTATTATAGACCACGCTAGCCATTAAAACATTCAAACTCTGACTGAGTATATGACCGATGTGTGTTTTCTCACCCTGAATTTGTTTTTGCACAATTATATATTATATGCTTTCTTTTTGTCATGTTTCTGGTGAACAGATGGGCAAAGAAATTCTAGACAGGCCTACAAAGGATCTCAAAAAACTAAAGCACCAGAACCTGTACGTTCAATCTTCAAAATACCTGAATTACTGTGTAATATGCTTCAGACAGTCGAATAAATTGTGAGAACTTGTTTGTTCCTTGTAGATCAGACCCAACACAAACTCGCAGAGGAGGGCTAGTGGAAGCACTAAAGAAAAATCAAGACAGCTGGTTACTTATGGAAGCGGTCAAAGCTCAGAACAAAGAGGCAGTCTGCCCATGGCCTTCATGCTCGCCCTTCACAACGGGGGGAAAGATGGTAAAAACGACTCTTCAGGAAATAGTTCAATGTTGCATTTCCTGCAGCAAATTGGACGGAGATCACTTGATACTGGGAATATGGACAGAAGCAGCAGCTTCAACAAACACCGTACTTCAACTAGCCAGTTCCCAACCTTTTCTCATTTTCATATTAATGAAATTTCAAAAGGGGTACAAAATTTAAACCAGATTCTAAGGGCCTGCTCAAATGGCCTTAACTTTGATAAATATTCGATAGAAGTTGGGAAGGACCTGTTGAAAGGGGCTGTGGATTTGGAAGAGTCCTTGAAAATGCTTGTGAATTTGCAAGAAGCTTCAGAATACATGATCAAGCCTCAGAGGAAAAACCGGATCACTTTACTGGAGGAGGACGAGGATGATGATGCCAACAATGTGACGATGGCTGAACACAAACAACTTGACCTGCCAAGATTCTCCTTTGATAAGCGCTCAAGGAATTCCCATGGCAATAAAGAGGTTACAAAGACTGATCTAAAGCAGAGATTGATGGCACTGACATATCATGACAAGACTCCTAGCTTCCACCAACAAACTCTGACCGATTCAAATTCAGAAACTCATTGGCAGCCTGCTAGTTGGGGTCCTGAACCAAAGAGTCACTCAAATTCATCACAAGCTAGACCAGAAAAGGGGAGAATGTCAAGTGTTATTGCAAAACTTATGGGGCTGGAAGTACATCCAGAAAGAGTAGATCCACAAATCAGACAAAAAGAAGCAGGCCAGAAACAAAGAGAAGGAATAGTCTTCAAGACCACGTATACAACAACCAAGAATGCTGAAGCAAAGACTCGACAGACTGAGAGGCTTGCACCTCTAAGTAACAATAATAATGCTTTGAAACAAGACCACAAGGAACTACAAACTAAAAATTTCACAGTTTCTCTGAAAGCTGAAAAGGTTCAGGTATCTCCTCAACCGAACTCTGTAGAGGCGGTTGCTGATGAACATTCACATAGGAAGAACTTTGGAAGGGCACACAGAACTAGTGAAGGTTCAGGTCCAGAAAAGGCCACCAGCACAATACATAAGCCAAGAAGCAGCATCAGCCATTCAAATCAAATTCCTGAAAATCAGAAGAATAGTCAAGAAAAGGAGAAAGGACAGGATTCTACAAAGCACAAGCAACAAAAAGGTACAGAGAAGGATGAAAATGAAACAAAGGAACGAGTCATCAAGAATGAACTGCAGCAGAAAGTACTACAGAAACATAGGAGCCCCGAAGCTGAAAATATATTGCAAGAAAAAATAGAGAGCAAGGAAAGTGCACTTCAAACAGAAAAGAGAAATTCTGAGCAGCTTATCCAAAGAAGTCAGCAAAAGGTCCAGCAAGACAGTGGATTGCATCAGTTGCACATGCTTCCAAAATCTGAGCTCCAAGAAGAAAAGCATCAAGCAAAGAGACGAGAGCAGAAGAACACAAAACCTATTATGCAGGCTACAACACATAATGGACGTCCAGTGAAATCAAAGGTTCCGTCGAAAACCATGCATGATGCAACAAAATTACAAGAGAAGAATCCACATATGAGCCATACACCAGTCGCTATGAGAAGTTCTACAGAACCTATTGGTGGAATGCCTCTGAAAGAGAAGCCAGATAGCAAACATGATGAAGATTTTGTTGGAGATGAAATCTCTACTAAAATTTCGATAAATGGGAAATTGGACGAAAATGCATCTCCAAGAGAATCAGCATCACAGATAGAGACGGCAAAAGATAGCGTGCTTCCAATTCTTCAAAAGAAGCCTGCCCATGTCCTTGCCACGGGGAAGAAGGTAGAAATTATGAAAACACTTAGACATAAGACCCCTCGCAAGATAAATGAACCAGTAAGCAGAAGAAATGGAACTCTAAACAACTTAGCAAGACCTTCTAAGCATCATAATAATGTTATTCAAGAATCGAGGCAGAGAAGACATGAAAAGACCGTTGGATCAAAAGGAACAGAACAACCAAGTACCGACAGGTCCAAAGAAAGAGAAGGGGTCATGAAAGAATCAAGCAAATTAGAAGCAAGCACTCAACCCCGAGCATGGAACAACAAAAGCATGATGTAGCTGAAGTGATGGTGACTTCTAATGATTCCCAAGACTATGAATGCAGAAGTCCAAAAGTAGCATCCCCTCTAAATTTGAATGACATTGTAAGCACAACTTTATTAAATGCTTATGAAATTACAGATAATGAGGGCTTGATAAAGTGTTTTTAAAACTATACCATACTGCTTCTTATGCATAACTGTTTACATCTTAACATTTGTAGCATCCTCACATTTTCCTTCCTTGAATATTATGCAGAACCATGACATAACTTCTGAAGCTTGTAAGGATTCCAACGATCACCAACGCCAAGCATCTGTCTGCAAAGAAGATTCAGAACAGAAGTCACCAGAAACTTTAGCAAATGCACTTGATGGTAAGTATTAATTTTGAAATAAACAAGTCCCCAGATCTCTAAAGTTGATCTGTTTCTTAAATAACTAGCAGAAGAAAATCAGTCTTCCCATTTTTTGCCTCTCAGCAATACTTGTCAATTAGTATTTTCCTCTATAAAGGTGTGTTCCATCATGTTTTCCCCGTTTATTTACCGAAAACGGACTTATGATATCTCATTATTAAGAAATTTCAAAGCACTTCTAGGCCACTCTTGTTTAGAGCATCTCCAGCAGATGGACTATCTGCTGGACTATAGTTAGTCCATATGACGTCAGCAGATGTCCTTTAGTCTTCAATCTTTTAGCAGATGGACTATCTTGTGGACTACTATAATATAAAATTATTAAAATAATCAATGAATTCAAAAAAAATTCATTCCAACGACCATATTCCATCTAAAAAATAAATTAAAGAGATATTATCAATAAAAAACAAAAATCAAATATAATAAAATACAAATTATTATTAACAAAATACTTACAATTGCTAAATGTTGGAGTAGTTGATTGAAAGATGTAAAATGTATTGAATTATTGTACATATTTATAGATTTTCCAATTACCCTAAAAATTTCTATCCGTTGTTATTTTTTTATAGATTTTTTTATGTTTTGATTATTGTACATATTTTTTTTTATTTCAAATTATTGTATTTTTTTTTGTAGTTGATTAATGTATTGAATTTTTATTTTTATTTTTCCCACTTCATCTTCTTCATCTCCTTCTTCACAGACCTTCTTCTCCTTCATCTCCTTCTTCACAGATCTTCATCTCCTTCTTCTTTTTCTTCTATCCTCTCTCCCATTTAATAATATTAAAATTATAGTCCATGAGATTTTCGTTCCTTGATTTAGTCTTTTTGGATTGCCGGAAAAATGGCCGGACTAAATATAGTCCATCTGCTATAGTCTAGGATTTTCGTAACTCCGGCCTGCTGGAGTTGCTCTTAAACACCTAACCTGCAGAAACTGATACATAAATACAAGCTCGTCCCATCAAGCACTTTTTCTGAACTTAAGCCTTTATTTATCCGCAGCAACATATTTCTTCTATGATGTTATAACAAGGGTTTCAGCTTCATAATTAAATTGCAAAGGAGAAAATAAAAATATTTAAACATTAATCTTTGATGTTGCAGGAAGCATGGAAATTTCTTACCCTCCACAGCAAGAGAAAAAGAAAGCTCGAACATCATGGACACAAGAGCTATTGACAGAAAATGAAAAGCACCTCAAAGAGATACTGATCAAAAGTCCATTATTCCTGAACACAGCAGAGGCACTTTTCAAACTCAACATACCAGTTGGCATTCTTCATGCTAGTGACCAGATTTATCAAGATAAGGTCTCTAAGCTCACAATAGACTGTGCTTATGAAGTAATGAATAGAAAAGGACGAAAACAAGAACTCGTCTTGAAGATATCCATCAGTTACACAAAGGTAAGGTCTTTAGATGATTTGGTCAAACAGTTGTATAGGGATTTTGAAGGGTTAAAATTCTACGGGATGAATGAGCATGATGAATGTGATGCTGCTGAAAACCTGCTCAAAATGCTCGAGAGAGACATCAAAATTACAGATAGAAATATTAACTGTATGTGGGACTTTGGGTGGAATGAGGTGATGTTTGCATATGTTGAAACAGATGACATTATAAAGGATGTGGCGGGACATGTGGTTGATGAACTCATAGACGAAATCATAAGAGAATTGTAACAAGAGAAGCTCCAGTCAATGGTGTTAACTGGGTTGTTTTCTAGTACATTTTGTAATATGAGTTTCGCATTGCCAAACTGTGGTGTTGTAAAAAGGTAAAGTATATAATTATTTGCAGAGTTTTGTTTTGAATTTCTTGCTACAATATATATATATATACACACACAAACTATGTATAAGTTTTAATACAGACATGGTCATCTTATCCAAGAAAGGAGTATTGATTAAATGGTTAAGTTCAGATGACCACCTGGGGTTTGAACGGTTTCCTATTTAACCACCTGTAGTCAGTAAAGCTACATTTAAACTCCCGACTTTTTGAGTTAAAGTGAAAAAGTGTTTTCCGTCTTAACTCCGTTACTTTATTTGACTAAAGACTTAATTACTCTCACCATGGTAAACAGGAATTTGCAAGGAAAAAAGAACAGGCACAAACATCACCATAAAATCCGGCACAAACATCACCATAAAATCCGGCAAGGAGACCAAAAACAATTATATAAATAAATCCTAACAATAATTATATAAATAAATCTTTAAGGGACAAACATAATCAAACCCCAGCCAAGAACAGGCACAATCAAACCCCAGCCAAGCCAATCCCAACCGAATTCCATTGCTGACTAGAATTTTCCCGACTGAATTACAATAATGCCAAACTAAGCCTAAGAGAGCCAAAATGAATTCCAAGACTCACTGAGGCAAACTGTCGAGCACCTTGTGTGCGCTGCCCAAACTGAACTACCTAGCCTCTGTTGCAGTTATCTCTAACCCAAAAAAATTTCAAGCTGATCAAATCAATCAGTCAGAACAACCCAATGCAATTAAAAACCAAGGGAAAGCAATACCAAATCCGAAAGTTAAATAAGCAGCCCCAATGCATATCCTCAATAATTAGATGGAATCCCAGTAAAAATTGAATACCTATAACAGTTTGTTATCTAATTCTATGCTAAATCACACCTTGTAAAAGTTACAATATCTCCAAACTCGACTTACTCAAATAAGAATGGAAGCTTACTCTATAATTGTCGAATCCATTTCCGAATAGGCTACCAGGTTAGGCTTGGATTAGAGTAGGACTAGTTTGATTTTGACGAAATTAGATGTGCAACTGAAAATGGGTCTAATGAGATTGATGTGGGAAGCCTTGGGGCGACCTGGGTCTGATATGAGGAGAGTCGGCGATGGACATAACAGTACCATCGATAACATCCAATTTGAACAAATAAATAGAGCAATAACGAATAAATCCAGATCGAAAAACACAACAGATCTGAACACATCCACTTCCAAACCGAGATGAAATCAGTTCAAGATCTGAGAACTAAAATCAGTTCAAGATCTGAAAAAATGGAAAGATGAATAGGGAGAGCATAACAGATCTGAACGCATCCTCTTCCAAACCGAGATTCATCTTAATCAAACCCCCTACTAATCCGAACAGAGAAACCCCACAATCTAAAAGCCCACGCTTTTCCGGCGAATCCCACCACCGTCTCCGTCAACATCGCCGCCGAGAATCAGAGTGGGTTTGAAGCCTTGTCAAAAACCGGAGATTTGTTTAACTTTGATGAAGCCTCTTCATTTTCTTCCATGGCTAAACAAAGAGGAGGAAGAAGGGCTATTATAGACATTTATCAGTTGTTTTTGACTGTTACACCTCCTCTCTCACGCATTTTTTGGCGTTTGACATACACGCACAGTTAAGTTAAATTAGATAAAAAAGGTGATTTTTTTATTTTAACTCAAAAAATCGAAAGTTTAAATGTAATTTTATTGACTACAAATAATTAAATGAAAAATCGCTCAAACTCCAAGTGATCTTCTAAACTTAACCCTTGATTAAATATGCCCATTTAATTCCATTTTGTTTATTGCTAATATTGACAAAGGCCAGCAATCGTATATTTTTGGAGCGGAGCCGCGGAGGGAGTAATAAGTTCATTTTACGAATCAAAAAGAATAATTCATGTATCATTTTGCAGTATCCGTAGAAATGACAAGAGCTAATTTGTAACACTAACCTCAGTGGGCCGTCTTAGCTCAGCTGGTAGAGCGCGTGGCTTTTAACCACGTGGTCGTGGGTTCGATTCCCACAGACGGCGTTGTGTTTTCTTTATTTTTACATTTGGTCGTGGGTTCCACGAGGCTGTTTTCTCTTCATTTTTAACATGTGGAAATTATTAATGTTATTATCATAAAATTCACTTTATATGTTTCAAAATATAACGTTATTATTGATTTTTTAAAGTTAATAATATTAGTCATTTAAAATTATTGATTTATAATTAGTTTTATTTAATGTAATTATGAAAATTATAAATTATCTAAAAATACTATTAATTATATAATAAATACTTGTTTATTATTTCTTAATTCTTAATAAATTTGCTAGTTTTGAATTTGAAAAATGTTTCAACACTTTCAAAATTTAACAATAGTTTTATTGAATGACTAATTTAGAATGGAGTCAAAAAGTGTGTTTGGAGTTTGGACCTTGTGATAAAATAATCATTTAGCTGCAAAGTTTGAAATGTTTGGTTTTTGTTGGATAAATTTGACCGGTACCTTTAAATTTTTTTTTAATCACAATTATAAAAATAATAAATAATAGAGTTTATAGTGTTTTTTCAATAAAAAATATATTTTCTTTTACAGTTTTTTGTTCAAACTTGTTCTATTATTTATTATTTATTATTTTTATAATTGCGGTTAAAAATAATAAAAAAAATAAAATAAAGGTACCAGTCGTTAAGAGCACCGGACAAAGGTGCTTTCTTTTCTTGACTGTGGTCTGTGAATGACAAAAAGTTGCATGTTTTATAGTTGTTATAATTTAGAGGTTTTGGTCCCATTCTGAATAAGCTCTGAAAGATCGTTAATATAATAGGAGGGTGGATGAGGTCTTATCCTAACGGTTTAGGCTGAGGGCTTGAGATCGATATCTAGGTCGGTCTCAAGTTCGATTATCACTTAGATGAGTTTATTTTTTGACGGTGGAAAGCAAATTCTCATTATGGAAGGTGTGTTTTATTTTTTATGTGATACTTATTTGTGAGTTGTTTATTCTTTTTTTTTAGTCTTTGATATTGTAATAATTAATAATATACTTGATTATGAGATTATATTGTGTTCTTAAAAATGTGGAGGCTTCCAAAAGAATATTATTATTATTATTATTTCCACTTAGAAAAGTAAAAGTAATGCTTTCACCACAAGTAATAAAAGCTTTGTCTTTAAGAATCTAGGTAAAAATCGAGCATTAGGTACCAAACAAGTAGGTATAAAGCTTGTGCCTAATTTAGGTACTTAATTTGAAAGTTGTATACTTTTTCTCATGCGATGTTATTTAAGCCATTACTTTACGTGCGAAGGAATTATTCTAAACTTTGTCCTCCTTTATGCGTTACTCCCTAAAGTAACATAATATTCTACAATCGACTAGACTGCTCCAACTAAATTCTCTTTTATCGTCTCATATACTTTTCTGATTTTAATGCTATCTAGAACGTGTGATGTTGCCAAGAACTCGCAAAAAGTGTTTCCTTAACGTCAAAGTAAGACATATATATATAGTCCGCTTCTCTAGCGAATTAGAAGGAACGGAGTAAGAATGAATCGACTATAACGACAATTTGTTTTGTCATTATAACATAAAAAACTGATTTTTTTCCATCCTTCATTTGATATATATATATATATATATATATATATATATATATATATATATATATATATATATATGGCTAGCCTTGGTTGAATTTTAAAAATAAGACAAAGGTAGATAAAATAAAAACATGAGTATTTTGGTATGCCTTTTAGGAGAAAAAGTAAAATATGTGTGTTTTAATTAAAGTTTTTTTTTTATGAAAGGAATAAATAGAAATGTAGGCCTATTTTATCTCCTAATTAAATTTATTCTTAAAAAATGAGAAGATCTGGGCGATGAATATTTTTTACTATCAATCTGAACCACACTTGAATTACGTTATTAATGAATTCTTCATCGATTCCGTCTATGTCTATAGATATACTAGCGTTTATAGCATTTAGATCTCTAAATGTATCGACACCGTATTTTTTTTTTATGTTGCGTTTGAGTCATAAATATTATATTGTGAGTTAAATAAAATGTGTTTAAAATAAATTACTCAAAGACAATAAAAATGCGTGAATTTTTAAATAATCTAAGTACACTACACTTCGTTGCATAAACAAAAACAAATTTAAAGAGTTAAAATTTAATACGCTGCAAAATGTATATACTAAAAAATATGATAAATTATTAAAATAATAACGATAATTATATCTAATATAACTACATCGTTAATGAGATGTTATAATACTACCTCCACTTGATCCACTTATGTATAGACCGACAATGTATAAATTTTTATTTCATATTCAAAATAAGCAGGGATAAGATGGTACTCCATAATATGTTGTTCAAAATAAATAAATAATGAAAAATAATATTTTTACATATAATTTTAATATATATATATATATATATATATATATATATATATATATATATATATATATATATATATATATATATATATATATGACTGGAAGACTAGAGTTAACTGACGACGTTTAGATAAATGCATTCAGCTAAGCCGAATAATACGTATTTTAAGCAACCAAACAAGTGAAATATCAATTGTGTCGAGGTCGAAATTTTTTCCTAAAGGTGTTATTTCTACCCTTTTTATGTTTTTTATATCTTTTTAATTAATTTATTTAAAAGGTGATTTTTAGGAAAAAATTGACATAAATGTCAACGAGGTTTTGAAAGGTTGATTTTAATGATGTGTCAATTAGACAAAGTCGTCGGTTGGTATATGATTCAAGTGGATGTACCAACTCATCCAAATTGTCAGGATTTTTGCAATCGAGAAGATGCAACTCCGTAAAATTGGTCTGAAACCGAGATTTATAGAGTTCGGACAGTGGCGGAACCAGAACATTTTTAGAGGGGGGTCAAAATACATCAGTAAAAAAAATTATTTATTGACGCTTGGAGTGCTTCTTTCAAATTCATTTTGCCCAATTATAGTATTTCACAATATCCTATTCTAACCCTTGTCAGTATTTGAGTTGTGAGTCTAATGACTTTAAATACATATATATATATATATATATATATATATATATATATATATATATAAATTTCCCTCGAACTATGAGACTATTAATCAGACTTTGAAATTTTTAGTCAACTGATTAGCTACTTTTATAAATAAATTATAAATTATAATATTATATATTCAAAACCTTATATTGTGGTTCTGGTCATCTTTCTTTGGAGACAACTGAGAGGAGTCACTCAAAGCAAGAAAATGAATTAAGTTATTCTCATTTACAAAAAATTAATGTCAAGGTATGATTAAGCTGTCGATAAGACAAATGAGCTAGTGCAATATTAATTAATTAATCATCAAACTTATTTAACATTATTTTATCTTATAGTAATTGTTAGAGTGTGATTATTTGGGTTAGCCAATGTGTAGCCCAATTTATTTAATGGGTTAGATTTGGTATTAACCCATCATATATATTTATTTTGACAGTGGGAGAGTCCTTATTAAAGTAAGATTGTGTTTCCTTATTTGGTGGGATAAGGAGGTTTAATTTGGGAAGGAATCTATCAGTCATTAATTGCAGTTATAAAGTAATTCTACAAAGTGTGAGACCCCAAATTTTATGAATAAAGATTTAAATTTCTCAATTTTTTTTTGAATATTATGGTATGAATTTGATATAATGTTATAGTTGTGGGTAATATTTATAAATTTTGTAAAGTACACAAGTTGTTATATAATATTCAATTGGTCGGAGAATATTCGTTGTAACCGGAAATATTCATACGACGGCACAATCATTGGTGGACCCCACAACGAAATTATTGTCGGATTGAGAAAACGACAAAAATATTTTTATGAAAATAACGGCGGAAGTTTTACCGTTAACTGTTGAAACACCGGTGTTAAAAGTAAAGAATATGTCTGGCGTGGTTGCATAGTAGCACACGATATTGATTATTGATGTTTACGTGAGAAGTCACTCGGTTTTGTTCAATTATTACTACGATAATTTACTACATAGTATCTCACGTTATTTGATTCAATTATTGTCAATATTTTATATATTATTAAATCAATAATTGAGACGACAAAGTTATTAATATTATTAATTGCAATATTAACGATGTCAGAAGTTACATCGAGTAGATGATTGGTCACCTAATTGCGCCAATAGGAGAAATCCTTATTGGAAATTCCTCTCTTTCACAGGACGACACAGGTCGATTAATAGTGTGAATTATAATAATGATGATGAAGTTTATTTTATTATTATTATAAATGTAATAAAATGCAGAATACTTTTTATAAAGTTTTGTTTTATTTGATTATAAATAGAATATATTATATTTTATTATGCACAGTGTTTTGCATAGTGTTTGTATAGTAAATTTTTTATATAAAACATAATACTTTTTATAAAGTTTTGTTTTATTTGATTATAAATAGAATATATTATATTTTATTATCGTAGTGTTTGCATAGTGCATGTATAGTGTTTGCATAGTAAAATCTTTTTATATAAAACAGAATACTTTTATAAAGTTATTTGTTTTATTAGATTTTAAATAATATATATTTTATAAATTTTATTTTATTATATAATTATAAATAGAATATATTATATTTTATTACATAGTATCCTTTTCATTCTCCTATAAATAGGATGCTTAGTTAGAATTGAAAACACACCAGAAATTCAGAGAATTCTTCTTCTATAATCTTGAGCGTATTTCTTTAGAGTTTAAGAAAGCTTTGAGCGTATAAAATAGTGCAAGTTTTCTTCAAGTATATCCCCGCCCTACCCGTCGGAATACTCTTCTTTTTAAGGTAAGGGGTATTATTTCTTTCGTATTCGTATTCATGAAGAGAATTATTTTCTTTCAAATACTCGTAAGAGCTGTTATTCCATTCTTTATTATTATGTTGGAATACCACCTCATCTGAAATCTATATACATGGTAAAATTCTTACATTATTCCATTCTTTATTATTACATTGGAATAACTTTTCTGCGTGTGGTCTATCGCATGCCAGTGAATTCTATTGTTATTCCATTCTTTATTATTCTTTTGAATATCATGTATGCATGCGGATTCTGCATGACCGGGTTCCATTCTTTATTATTACAGTCGAAATATCCTATCTACATGCATGATTACGCGTGACGTGGTTCTATTCTTTATTATTACATTTGGAATATCACATGCATGCGGATTCGCATTACTGGTTCCATTCTTTATTATTTTGTTGGAATAACTTTTATCTATGTTGATTCACGCATGCATGGTAAATGATCCTTTGTATTCATTCCTTATTAAATTGTGGAAATGATCATGCTGCACGGATTACTGCATGGCGAAGCGAAAATCTATTTGCGCTTTCATATATTCTATTATACTCGGTTGGTTAAAGTTTTGGCTTCTATACTCCATGAAATTAGTAGAATATCCTCGGATATTTAAGCTTCATCCAAAGATATCTTTTCATGGAAATATTCTTCTGAGCATTCTTGAAGTTTACTCCATAAAGCAGTATCATGTTGATAATTTGGACATTATTGAGTTCAGGATAAATTAACTTATAAATCTTTAAAATTTATTCTTGAACTTGTTTTATTGAATTATTATGTCATTGTCATCATCCTCATGTTTATATTATGTTGAAAGTCATCTGTGGCCTGTATTACATAGATGGACTTGGTATGATTATGACCAGAGATTATTCGGTATAATCATGACCGTAATGTTATAAATGATATGGTAAAAGTCCTCATTGGCCCGTAGTGCATTGATGGACAGTTGTTGGCATGATCATGACCATTGATGAAAACACGAATATCCTTGGCCCGTAGTGCATGGATAATTTGTGGTTGTGATAGTAATAAATATCCTTGGTCGTAATGCAGGGATGATGTGGATTATTTATTGAGCTGAGTCTCAGTGATAAAAGTGATGAAAAACCTTTTAAATCATAAAAGATAGTAGATTTTATTCTCTACTTGACACTTCTAATGGATTGCTTGTTCATTGCGCAAGAGCTAAACTTGATGTTTGTTATATTATATCGCTTTTAACATCATGTTGAAGGCTAACGATAATTTATTACGCATTATCTTAGTCATAATATTTTTTACTGGGCTAGTTGAGCTCACCCTTTTGCTTTCATTGTTCTATTCAGGATATGAGAACGTAGCAGGGACTAGTCGGGGAACGGAGTGATGATCCAGATGATAGCATTAGTAGTCCTCACTATTCTATGAAATAGTGTGATAATAAATGTATTGAGGACTTATTTTGAATTTGATTCTTTATCTGAAGATAATATTTGTATTAAAACTCACAGCTCATGTTGTATATTTAAGATTGTATTTGTATTCTGTACCATGTATTTGGCGACTCAGAATAGGTGATGTATACCTATTTTGGGGGTGTCACACAAAGGAATTTTATTCCTGATTGAATTATGGTGTACATGACAGCTATAAATATAGCAATAAGCAAGGGTTTAGGGGAGGCAGAACACAAGAGCATATATATGATACAAATAAACACTTTGTACTCTCCATATTATTATAGTGGATTACTCTCTCTCTCTCTCTCTCTCTCTCTCTCTTTCTCTCCGTGGTTTTTTTCCAATTTTGGGTTTTCACGTAAATTCTTGTGTTCATATTTTATATCTCTTTGTTTATGTTTATGTGAGTGTATTTCGTGAGTTTGATTTCACAACAACACAATCAACCGCTAGCGCGATTTTGGCCTGCTGTTTTGGTGATTTCGTCAGGTGTACAAAATCAGGCGTTAACATTGGCGTCGTCTGTGGGAACGCAAAATTCTGTTAAAAAAATCACCAACATAATTAATCTATCTCCGTATCGGCTTGACTACCACAAGAAAGTTGAGCCTACATATAAAGCTAAGTTACTCTCTTTTATTAAATTAATATATGTCAGGAATAAACATGTGAATGATATTCTTATTTATATATGATTTGATTATGATATATATGTGAATGAATATGCAAGTATGCTTGCATTAAGAAAAGTTGTAAAGTCTTCTGATAGATTATAAAAACATATGTACAAGGACTTAGAATGAATTGATCAAATATGTTAGGTTGATCCTACATAAGCAAAACAGCTCTGTAAAGTCCTTAAAAAGAAATAATGTACAAGGACTATAAACATAGAAAGATCAAACATGTTAGGTTGATCTTATGATGTAATAGATAGGCTTGTCTAATCATCGAACACTGCACCAGAAATCGTAGTCTGCCAGGAGAGTCAAGGATAACTCAAGAGCTATCGAGGCAGAATCGTAGTCTGCAAGATAGTAGATCTCGGAGTTCGTAGACTTCCAGGAGAGACGAGGAAGGATCATAGTGCATCGAGTAAAGATTCTTGAATGTGTGTCTCTTTGAAAAGTCATGTTCGAATCGTAGAGACGACTCGCCACTGAAGTCGACCGAGCATCTGCCGAAGTCAAGTCAAGAATCATAGACTACACTCGGAGTCATAGAGTCTACTAACAGCCAAGTCAAGGATCGTAGACTACACTCAGAATAGTAGAGTCTACTGATCGTATCAAAGACAGAGATTGTAGTCGAGCACGATCAGATGAAGACAACAAGCACAACGACAGAAATTGTAGTGTCAAGATCTGATCTCGGAGTCGTAGTGTCTGCACAGCCGAAGCTGAATCGTAGAGTGCAGAGCTAAGACCTCAATATATGTGCTCACAAAGCCAAAGAAGAATCGTAGAGCAAACATGATTCTCAACAATTGAGCACTCCCAGAATATCCAAAGGAATAAAGCCTCTGGTTGGTACTGCAAAGATACATCTCACCTAAAGGAAGCTAGATAGCACTCAACGAATGGCATGCAAACTATTAGAAGATCTAAGCATCAACCTAATCAGCATCCAGATTGAGTTGTGAAGCCATTCAAAATGAAGTCTTCCACAAGGTGATCATAAGAAGACTTCAGTAGCTGACTAAGGAAAGTCAGCTTGTGCAGTAGCTATCAAGTAGAAAGATGACAACGATCTTGGAAGTAACCAGGATCGTAGTGTTTGCCAAACAAAGAAGGAACTGATGGAGTATACACAAGATACTGGTCTGCCTCTAAAGTACAAGGCTAAAGTGATTAAGCATTGGGTCAGTCCATTGATGATAAGTGAACGGGAGATCACAAGGAGAAAGTGAAATTTGGACATGCCACAAATCAAGTGTCTTGTTATTCGAGGAAGGGCGAGCAAGGAGTCAAGCAATCGATGTCGAGAAAAGTTGAGGCAAATGTAAGTGTTGAAGCATTTGCATTTAAAAAAGGAAGAGTTGTTCTTCACTAGAGATCAAGTGAACACTCTTCAAGATCATAGTGTTGACTCTACATGTCAATAAACATCAATCAATAAGACACTACGATCAGGTCCGAGAAGAAGTGCATCAGAATCGTTGAGTTTGAACAACTGAAGATTGAAGCATTGGAAACAGTTCAATCTGAAGGTTGGCATTCGGACAAAAGCTTATTAAGAGCATCGATGCAAGGACAACCTCTGATCAAGAAATCAGAAGGGAAAAATAAAGTCGTTAACCTGCCCGAGACATCAAAGTAACATATCTGACGGGGTAGGTGAAATAGTAGACTGCAGTGTCAGAAAGTCAGAAAAAGATGTCATGTCACATCGGCAGTCTGCACCAAATAACTCGAAATCTATGAAGAAATTTGAATAGCTCTCAACGGCTACCTTCCAACGGGAAGATTGGAAAGCAGTATAAATCAACAGAGCTTCAAAGATCAAGAAGAACTGCTGATTAAAAAGTTGCAGAATCGTTGAGTTTTTGGGAATGCTATTGTTGACTCTACGAGTTCCACAAAAGATCAACAGAACTAGTCTCAGTGACAGTGAGACTAACAAGGTGGAAGTGAAGCAACTTTGAAGAAGGACTTAAACGGATTAGAGCTTCACTCAACAAAGATGAGAATGTAATTGAAGATGGCAACCAAGCTGAGAGCCGAGAAGGCCAAAAAGATAGCATTTAGAAAAGTGGCAGAGTACAAAGAAGATCAGGAGAGCTACTCTACGAATCACCATGAACCTAAAGTCGAATCCCGAACAAATGCGTAACCATGTCTGCAAAACATTCAAGAAGGGTTCAGGGATTGCTAAGTGCCAGAAGAAGTCTACCAAAAGCTCAGGGACTTAGCAAATCCAGATGGTGATGGTGCACAGCTGACATCAGATGAAGATGAGCAGAAAAGAGTAAAGATCAGCTGCACCAAAGAAGATGTGGTCTAGACTCGAAGCAGAATGGAAAGAGGACCACACTAAGCTGCTAAGTACAAAAGATGTTCAGAGCTTAAAGACATCCTAGCGGCTCAGCAACAACAACAATAACAACTACTACAACAACAAGAAGTCAGGGCCTGAGGGGTCCTTGTCCGGAGGGACAAAATGAAGTTCCAAGCCTGCTGGGCTTGAAGAGTTCCTAGGGAATTAGAGAAGTTCCAAGGCTGCTAGTGTGACGCCCCCAAAATAGGTATACATCACCCATCTTGAGTTGCCAAATACATGGTACAGAATATAAATACAAACTTAATTATACAACAGTCGTGTAATATACGAAAAAACATAGCTGAGAGTTTAAACAGGAATGTTGCCTTCTAGATAATATCCACTCTCAAATAGAGTCCTCATTACATTTATTGTCACACTATTTTATAGAATAGTGAGGACTACTAATACACCATCTCTGACTATCACTCCGTTCCCCGACTAGTCTCGGCTACGTTCTCATTTCCTGAAGAGAACAATGAAAGCAAAAGGGTGAGCTCAACTAGCCCAGTAAGAAATATTATGACTAAGATAATGCAGAATAAATTATCATTAGTCTTCAACAATGTTAAACTGATAAAATACAATAGAAATCAAGTTTAACTGCAGTGGAATAAGCAATCCATTAAAAGAGTCAAGTAGAGCATAATATCTACTATCTTCTATGATTTAAAATGTTTTCATCAATTTTTATCACGAGACTCGACAATAAATAAACCACATCATCGAGTCATTCTCGCACTACGCCAATGATATTCATTAAATCATCAATGGTCATGACTATACCGAATAATCCTCGGTCATAATCATACCAAAAAGCGTCCATCAATGCACTACAGAAAACACTCGAGGACTTTTACCATATCATTTATAACATTACGGTGTCATGATTATACCTTAATGATCCCTGGTCATAATCATACCAAGTCCATCTATTCACGTAAGCCAAAGACTTTCATCACAATATAAGCATGAGGATAATGACAATGACATAATAATTCAATAAAACAAGTTCAAGAATAAATTTTAAAGATTTATAAGTTAATTTATCTTGAAATCAATTACTTCCAAATTGTCAACATGATATTGCTTTGTGGAGTAAAATTCAAGGATGCTCAGAAGAATATTTCCATGAAAAGATACTGGATGAAGCGCAAATATCCAGGATATTCTACTAATTTCATGGAGTATAGAAGCCAAAACTTTAACCAACTGAGTATAAAAGAATATATGAAAATGCAAATGGATTTTCGTCACCATGCGAGTAATCCACGTGAGATGCATTATTTCCACAATTAATAAGGAATGAATACGAAGGATCATTCACCATGCATGTGGTAATCCACATGATGAGTTATTCCAGCAGAATAATAAAGAATGGAATAATAGAAGAATTCACCAGTGCATGCGATAGACCGCATGCAGACGTGTTATTCTCAACGAATAATAATAAAGAATGGAACCAGTCGCGCCAGTAATCCGCATGCATGCATAATATTCCAACAGAATAATAAAGAATGGAACCAGTCATGCAGAATCCGCATAAAATGTGGATGTTCCAACAGAATAATAAAGAATGGAACCCGGTAATGCGTAATTACGCACGCATGTGATGTGTTCAATGTAATAATAAAGAATGGAATAACAATAGAATTCACCGGGCGTGCGATAGACCACATGTATGCGTTATTCCAATGAAATAATAAAGAATGGAACAATAGAAGAATTTCACCATGTATGCGGTATTAGTACTTAAGCATGACAGACAAAGTTATTCCAACATAATAATAAAGAATGGAATAACAACTCTTACGAGTATTGAAAGAAAATAACTCTCTTCATGAATACGAAAGAATAATACCCCTTACCTTAGAAGAAACTGGATATTGGAATAAATGGTAGCGGACTTTTCTTCTTCTTTCTCTTTATAATTTCTCTCTATAATAATTGCTCTATAAAGCTTTAGTGAATTGGTGAGAAATGAAGGAAGAATGAGCTTCTATTTATAGAAAAATATAGTTTCGATAATTGCACGTTTTGGGGCTCGAAATATTATAGTATAATACCTTCAACTTTTCTTTCATTTTAATTTAGTCTTGCAAGTATTATCAAACTTGCACCACCTCCCCTAATAGTAAATAATGTGAATCAATAGTTATAATCATGTGAAAATATGAATTACAGTATAGTACCTCCATCTATACCTCCATTTTTAACTTAGTCATGCAAGTATTATCAATCTTGCACCAACTCCCCTAATAGTACAAGAATGTGAATTAATAGTACATACATATGAACAAATAGTTATAATCTTGTGAATTAATATCAATTAATTGCTCATTTATCCGATTAATTACCCGATTGGTCAATATAACCTACACACATCAATTAATATCGAAATAAATGTCGATTTTCACTAACACTAATAATTCTAACACAATGAAACTATCAATTTCATCTTTAATCAATACGAACTTATTCGTCATTAATATTATAACTCACAATATTTAACAACCAGGTCGCCTTCAGGAGGAAGGGGGTTTTTCGATAAGGATTTCTCCATATTGGCGCAATTAGATGACCAAACCTCTCCTCGATGTAACTTCTAGACATTATAAATATTGCAATTTAATAATATGAATAACTTTGTCGTCTCAATTATTGATTTAATAATATATCATATTATGCGATGATAATCTTATGACAATAATCGAATCAATAATATGAGAGATATGATGCGGCAATTCATGTAGCAATAATTGAGTATAAGCGGTGACTTCTCACGTAAGCATCAATAACCAATCTGGGTGTGCTAATATGCAACCACACGTATTCATCGTACTTTTACTACTTAGGGTAGTTCAACAGTTTTAACGGTAACACTTTCGTAGTTATTTTTAATAAAAGATAATTACATGCGCTTTTTACTACTACGACAATACTTCCGTTAATGGGGTCCACCAATGATTGTGGTCGTCAAATAATTATGAATATTCTCTGTTAAAATAAATATTTCCCGACCAATCAAATATTTTATAACCACTTGCTTACTTTGCAAAATTTGTAAATATTACCCACAACTATAACATTATATCAAATCCACACCATAATATTCAAAAAAAAAATATTTCGAGAAATTTAAATCTTTATTCATAAAATCTGGGGTCTCATAGCTAGCCTTGAAGAGTTCTTAGTGAACTGAAGTCCCAAGGTCACCGGGCCTGAAGGAATCTTAGTGATTCGTGGTCTTGCCTTCCTTAGTGGAAATCTCGCTAGTTGAAAGCGGAAGAGTGGATTAGAGCTTGAGTCTCCGAACCACTTAAAACCCTTATGTCTTTTACTTTATGTCATTTACATTATGTACATTAACTTCTATAATCAAGCTATGTATGTTTTTTAACTGCTTACCAACGAACTAACTCTACTAACAATGTATGTATGATTATGAATATATCAATGAAGGGGATCTTTTACTTATTCCGCTCTGCTTGAAAAGATTCTTATGTTTGTCATATGCTAAATTATTAGCAATACAAAATAAATCAGAAAAGTATTTAAAATTAAAGAAAAGGATCTATTCAACCCCCCCCCCCCCTTCTAGATCTATTGTGCCTACTAGGAACTAACAATTGGTATCAGAGCAGGTTCTCATGCTATATTCAAAAGCTAATCGCTTTGAGTCTGATCCTAGGCACAAACATTGTTCTAAACTTAGTTTAGTATTAAGTCACTTTTTATATGTAGATGAGCTCACACGTTGGATATATTGTATATGCGAGTAAATGTGTATATATACAGAAGTTTTGCTTCAGTTGGTCCATACTCTCGATTGCCATATCAACAAGACCAATCCTTGCTCATAAGTCAATCTTGTTGTCTGAAGACCAGCTAGAAAGCTCAAATGACATCAACAGAAAAGAGTCAAACATCCACCAGCCTGAAGAGATGAAAAGGCCATACATGCTAAGAAATGTTTGTATTCAAAGAAGAAAGAAGAACTTCTCAAACATGTATATGGCCAACCAGCAGCTGGATGTAAGCTTTGTAAACTCAAGGATGTCAAAGAACTAAAGATGCTGATATTCTCTTAGTTTGCATCTTCAAGACCACGATTGATTGATTGAAGATCAACTGGAGCAACTAGCTGTCAGAAATAAATGAGAAAACATGCACATCAATGCCTAAACTCAGTATATCTAAAGATAAATCACTGTTAAAAAACTGACAGTAAAAAGGTACGGTTCCTCACTAATATAAAAATGAACATCATTATTGCACATCACTTATGAACTATAACAGTTTTCCTTCAAGGAGTTATAATCTACCTAAAAAGGTGAATAGAGAAAGTACACTGATGGTGAAAACTCAAATGTCTATAAACTTTCTCTCCATCTAAGTTTTAGGTTAAAGATGACAACTTGAAAGAAACCTAAAATGGGTTTTAAGAGCATTTCAGGTCGAATGAATGTGAAGTAATCTTTGCTGATGGGTTAATGTGTTTGTACATCCTATGGTCTAAATGTTTAATGACACATAAAATATGATCAGGTCTACAAGAGAATCTTGAAGATTCATAGAAACTGATCACCTCCATGAATCAACCAAATACTAATAAATCGTAGAGTTGATTCTCACTCTGTGAACATTTTAACCTTGTGAACATAACTTAGCAAATGATGAAACCATCAAGGAAAAGAGTGTTCCATTAAAATGGCAGATTTCTCTCACACTCACCACCATGCATCTCAAAATATATTATCTAAATTAAGTATATGCATGAATACGATTGATGGTGGTTAATATGATGATTATCCTAAGATATGAGGAACAGGGGTTTAGAAAACTAACCTAGCAGGACCCATTTAACCATGGGTACCAAAAATTAGAAATGTATAACCTACAAGTACTTGGTCTATCTGACCACACTAAGGAATGCTAAAGCAAAAGACTTCAGTCAAGAAGATTCAACCAAATGAGAGGGCTTAGGATCATTCGAAATAATTCTGACCAAAACTCCTACATGTCAAAGTCTGTCCTTGAAGACCTACTGAGCTAATCTAAATGAAGCTCAAATGATTGCTAACCTTTATATAAAAGCAAGCCACTCAACTAAAGATGAAAAAGGGTCTTAGATGCTCAAGCATGCAAAACTTGTCCTCAAGGACGCCCACATCAGAGGACCATCGAGCATCAAACATAAGGAACTTATTACGGGAGCAGAGCTTCACGAGCACAAGCGACAAGGAAGACTACGTTCGTAGTGCTGTCAAAGGATCGAAGAATGATCAACTCTGAAGATTTAATGACTTCATCCATAAGGAGATATGCAGGGATGCTTCCCAATGTACATGAAGGAAAAGAATCACACCTCACTGAAAAGACAGCATCAACCATGAGGGAGCAGTGATCTGTTAAGGAACAACAACACTGAAATATTCTATGAGGCAATGTACCAGCTACAAAGTCCCAAAACTTTATGGCTGATGAACCAAATGAAGATCCATAGTCAGTAGGAACGTCTCAAAATGTACTACTGATAACCTATCAGCCACCTAACTCAAAATCGTGGAGTGCCTACAATTAAATATCTGATCGTAGTGTAAAAGTAGGAAGACACCACGATCATAGCAAATGCAATTGTCTGAAGTTGATAGAGGACCTCCTCACCAGAAAAGGTCAAAAGAGATATCAATGCAAATTACTCCTAAAGCATTTCATCTGGAAAGAGCCTCAAGGAGAAACCTGACCCTTAGCTCACTCTAAGAGGTTGGCCCTTCCTGAGCTACCTTAACCAAAAGAATTGCTTAATCAAGTTTATCTCAAGGATCAAGACAGTTAACGATCGCAGAGTAGAGTTTGAGAGAACCAACGATCGTGATGTAACCTCTCCGATCGCAGTACAACCTCAGCGATCGTAGAAACAGACTCGATGATCGAAGTCTTACAAGAGTCTACTCTTTAACTTATAAGGAGCTTGGAAGAACAAGACAAATGCTCAAACATTCAGATTATGGGAGATAAGTTTGAAGACTGGTTGAAAAGATGTCCTGCTGAAGAAACGTGCCCAAGGTTTCATGAAATACATCAGTAGTTGAACCTTGCAGGTTCAAAATGAGAAAAATATCAAAACCATCCAATGCAACATCTCTCAAGTGTTGATCGTTGAGTCAACAACGGAAAACGTAGAGTCCATAGCTGCCTTATCATGCTACTCTACGAACTAGAGAGGTCAACGGTCAATCCACGTCAATCAAACGTCTACTCTTCTAAAAGAGACATCTAACTGAAAAGCTAATGGGGAGTTATAGCTCATTACTGGACATCGTGCAACCAATGGCTAGTTGACACGTCAAAGCGTATGCAGAGTCAGAAGGAACTGCCATAAAGACACATTCAAAATCTGCAAACAGTTACCAGAACCTATTGAACCTCTCTCCCTCCCATTTTTCAAACCCTAGAATTCTCTTCGAAGCCAAACCAATCAAACTTCCAGAGCCCAAATCACATTCAGCTAAATCTCTCCGAATCACATACCATATACCTTGAACTCCTCAAATGGCAGAATGGAAAGTTATAACTGGTATTCAACTCGGGTTTACAAAGTTTGAAGAATCAGAGATGAAGTTTAAGGACATACTTGAACTCGTAAAGAAAGCTGGGTTCTCTGAGTGCTTGGAGGCCAACACTCCAGTTTATACAGAGCTAGTAAAGTAGTTCTATTCAAATGCTTCAACGAATTCTGGGCTTCTAACCACTAAGGTGAAAGGATCAAGTCTAAAAATAAGAGCATCAGACATCAATCAATGTCTAGGGTTTCCCAATCAAGGTCTGATAAACCTGGATGAAGTCAACATTGAGGAAGGCAAGAGGCTAATGCGGTACCAAAGAAACCCTAGCCTGAAGGACATGAAGAAGAAGGAATTTCCTGAGGAATTCGAGTTCTTTGCTGAAATAGTGGGAAAATGTATACTATGCAAGGATACTGCACACGACACTGTACTCGATCATCAGTTAAAGATTATGTCTGCGATAGTTCTGAAGAATCAAATCAATTTTGGAGCCATCCGGTTCGATCAAATCTCTAAATGGATAGAAAAGGCTGAGTTGAAGAAATCTACAGAGAAACCACTTACAAAAGTATTTCATGGAAGATTGCTAAGTATTGTGATGAAGAAGAAGCTGGGAAGCAAGATTAAGGATGATGAGGGAGAACCTCTGAATGTTCACAAAGTAATGTCTCCACAACTATTTATAAATTGGAAGAAAAATCCAAAGAAAAATAGGAGGCTAACACAAACTAAAAGCAGCAGAAAAGTCTCCGCAAAGAAGAGAAATGCAAAGGAGGAAGAAAGCTCTGAGTCTGATGACTCTACATCAGTTACTGCCACTCTAACAAAGAAGAAGTCTAAGAATGTGAAGAATGCAAAGGCTTCGTCAAGCTATGTTTCCACTGATAAGAAGAAACAAGGAATAGAAGGAAAACCAGCATCAACTGCTGTAAACCCAAAAAGAAGAAGAAGCAACAGATTGCTTTAAGAGCCTTCAAGAAAGAAAGCTAAGGTGGTAAACAAACCAGCCCCAGTTCCCCAGGAAAGTCCATCCAACAAAGAAGAACATGAAGAGTTTGAAGATGGGAAGGGAACTGAAAGTTCAAAGATTGAACCCTCAAGGAGCAAGTTCAAAAATGAAGAAGAAGTTGAATCTATGGAAGAAAGAATCAAGGTTGATAATGAAGAAAAGGAATATGCAAGTCCTATGACTAACTCTCAGAGTACTCACTCTGAAGATGAAGAGAAGCTGCAAGATGACCCATCTGAATCTCCAAATACAAATGCTCCAACAAGCCCTCATGATGGCTCAAAAGATGATGAATTGGAAAAAGAAACACTTGCCCCTGCCAATGATGAAAATCAAGGAAGCTTGCCTGATAACTCAAAGGCCTTAGAGTCTGAAAAAGAAGAAGAATCTGATTTGCCCATAGCTGAACCTCCAAGGAGAAGGAAGAGCTACAAACTACTGGCTAAATTTGCCTCTAACAAGAAAAGTGATCACTCTACTGCAGTCATTGAAGTAAGTGATGATGAATCTGAGGAAGAAAGTGCTGAAGATGGAACTAGTGATGAAGAAAATAAATCCAAGGAAGATATTGCTGAAGAAGGTTCTGAAAATGAAATTCTACAAGAAGACTTCACTGATGAATCTGATGAAGGAAGTCAGCAAGATTCTGGATCAAAAAGGGAAGAAATAGAGAAAGATTCTGATTCTGCACCTCAAAAATCAGAGGAACCAGAATACTATCCTATTCTCTCTCCAACTAGAATCAGCAGAAGAATAGTAGTAGAAGTCTTTGATGAACCACCAGCTGAACCAGTAACAAGATGGATAAATCATGGAAATGAACAACTTCGAGTTGTAAGAATGACCATAGATGAAGTGCTTCATAACTGAAAAAATATGGAGTTAGATTGCACAACTATATTATATAATTCTGAAGATCTTCTGCTGAGATGGTTCTTTCCATGGATGCCTTGGCTAAAAGCACATAATGAGAGAGATGAAAGTTACTTCAACTGGTGCTACTCTCATTTTCCAAATTTGGAACTTGTGTCACAAAACTTCCCCAGGGTAAAGAAGTTTTCAACCATGATGATCAATGACCAACCCCATTACAAAGTCTATCGACATGCTGGCAATCACTATATTCCCTACGATCGTAGAGTGAACTCTGAAGGCAGAAGGTTTATGACCAAGGAGATAATCGTAGAGTCTGTTCACTCTATCACTGATAGTGTTCAAGTTTAAGATGAGAAGCCTTCATCTGCTCAAGCACTGTTGCCCAACATCCCTTCATCTTCCAATATCGATTGGTACTCAACGATCTTTCAGATTGTTAACACTTTCGAAAATCTATCCAAGGATGAAAATCGTAGAGTCCAAGCTAGTGTTCAACAAGAAGTTGCCAGACCAGATGACCAAATTCCTATGGAGCAGGAGCAGGAGCTGTTGAGGAATTCTGCTGAGCTGGTTGAGAAGATATCTCTAATCAATGAAGAGTCAAAAATGTTGACAGCAACAGAAGATAACCCAGTTCAAGACAGAATCCAAACCACTATGGCAGATGTATCTCTTAAAATCAAAGAGAGAGATCACATCTATTTGAAGGCCATACATGATCAAAAGGCTGAAGCTCTATGAGTACAAAAGCAAATGAAGAACAACTAAAAGTCCTCTCTGACAAGATTGACAACATGAATCAGTCCTTCTCTATGCAACTTGAGTTAAGCCAACAAGAACTCAAGATTGAAGATGATAACTCCTCTTATCAAATGGAGCAGCTTATGTCCAACATGGAACTACTCTCTCAAGTGATTAATGACAAAAAGGGGGAGAAAAAGAGGCATAAAAAAAGGCAGAGTAAGAGGCATTCAAGAAAGGGCAAGGAGAGCGAGACGAGACAAATCAAAGAAGACAAAGAAGAAAGCGAAGAAAGATGGTTCATCATCGAGGGGGAGCCAAAGGATGATGAGCCTAAGACCGAGGGGAGCCGCCAGAAGAGGAGAAGGAGGAGCAAACAAATCAAAACAGGATGAGTAGTGATCAATGGACATCCTGAAACATACATGGAGCCAAAGAGGTACATCTCTAACTAGTTAGGTATGTTCTGGATCCAGGATGTAAAATGTCATAATGTATTAAATTTCATATTATTATAAATGACATTTATGATTATCTATTTTAGAAATACAGTAACTCACTGTATATAAGATTCATTCATAACATGCATATGCACTTATTGTTTTTGTCATAATCAAATAGGGGGAGATTGTCAGGAATAAACATGTGAATGATATTCTTATTTATATATGATTTGATTATGATATATATGTGAATGAATATGCAAGTATGCTTGCATTAAGAAAAGTTGTAAAGCCCTCTGATAGATTATAGAAACATATGTACAATGACTTATAGAATGAATTGATCAAATATGTTAGGTTGATCCTGTAAGACCTCGAATTTTACGAAATGAAAGTATTCAATTTTTATAATTATTATTCTATTTAGTAAATGGTTAAATTGATAAAAGTACAGTAATACGCGTGGTTGCATAGTAGCACACGGTATTGATTATTGATGCTTATGTGAGAAGTCACTCAGTTATACTCAATTATTGCTATAATAATTGCTGCATCATATCTCTCATATTATTGATTCAATTATTGTCACGAAGATCATCTGCATAATATTTTATATATTATTAAATCAATAATTGAGACGACAAAGTTATTCATATTATTATTTGCAATATTGACAATCTCTAGAAGTTACATCGAAGAAGAGGTTTGGTCACCTAATTGCGTGCCAATAAGGAGAAATCCTTATCTAAGCCCCTCTTTCCTGGAAAACGACACAGGTTGTTAAATATTGTGAGTTATAATATTAATGATGAATGTTATTAAAATCAAATTTGAGTTCGGAGTTGAATTTGGACGCTTGGACGTGATATTTGAGTCCTAACGATGAAATTAGTAGAAATAGACTATAAACACAAAATTTGTTGGGATTGACTTTTTGGTCAAAAAATCAACAGGTTGACTTTTTCGGAAAAAGTCAAACTTTGAAATTTCAAAAATGAAATTTTTGAGAAAAATATTTCCATTGTGTTGGGATTGTTAGTGTTAGTGGAAATCGACATTTATTTCGATAATAATTGATGTGTGTAGGTTATATTGACCAATCGGGTAATTAATCGAATAAATGAGCAATTAATTGTTATTAATTCACATGATTATAACTATTTGTTCACATCTGTGTACTATTGATTCACATTCATGTACTATTAGGGGAGTTGGTGCAAGATTGATAATACTTGCATGACTAAGTTAAAAATGGAGGTATAGATGGAGGTACTATACTATAATTCGTATTTTCACATGATTATAACTATTGATTCACATGATTGAACATTTGATTCACATTATTTACTATTAGGGGTGGTGGTGCAAGTTTGATAATACTTGCAGGACTAAATTAAAAAAAAAGAGGAAGGTATTTGTTGGGCTTGCACGAAAACGCAAAATGAAATTAAAATTTTAAAGCAATTTAAAACCCCTAAAAGCGAGGATCCATCAAAAATCAATTAATTGAGAGGTTTAGAGATTATACGGATATAAACAAAAAACGAGAATCAAACCGATCATGCGCCTCGAATCTCCAACACAATACAAATCAATTAAGCCTTCTACGGTATCCACATGAACGCCGCATCAACCGTCGAACGATTCTCGCAATAAGAAGGACTTCAGTACTTAGCCACCAAAAGGAATGGATTTTCTAAAATCGCTTTTCTCTCTAGTCTCTCTCTAAGAATGCGGCTAGGGTTTTCAATTATGATATCTTACCCTAAGTAGTCATTATATATCATATATATAGTACTTAAAAGGAATTAATCAAATCAAAACCTAATTTTATAAAATCCGAATTTATATATATATCTCTTAATTAAGTCTTACTTAATTAATATACATATATACAAATTATCCTTTTAATTTAAATTAAATGATTTAAATACTATTAATCATATTAATATATTTAAATCCTTAAAATTTAAATTAATTCCCTTTAAATAACGTTACTATGTGTGACCACATAGGTTATTATTACGTTGGCAATAATTTTAAAATCATATTATAAAATTATAAACAGGTGAAGCGCATTTAGTAATGCATCATCGCTACCCAAGTAATAATAAGATCGATGATTCGATGCAACCTTTTACGTGACCAATGTTTCAATGTAATTTAATCCTTTTAACCTTAATACCCTAGATTAAACTCGAGTCATGGAATGTGTCATACTCTTCATAATTTAATCTGAGTTTTCTTGATCAATGAGTAGACTATATGAAATAAATCACTATTTGAGCATGGCCATGCATTTCATAGTCCTACTCAATCAAGAACTATGGGATATCACCCATAATATATAGGATGGTTAAATTCCATCTAGATCACTCATATTTCTCACACGATTAATGATGAACCCAATAATCACCTTTATAGTCCACCCTATTAAAGGTGACATTTGATGATATCAAAGTACATAAATTCTCGTGTAGTAATATATAGCGATTTCAGTGTCCGGAGGACCATTACATCATTATCACTATGAGAATTGCTAATGACACTTCACATAATGCTCCATATAGAATTCTCATGGTGGGTCCATCCAAAGACATCGTTCTCTAACATGTACCTATGCATTGACTTAATATCTCATATATTTATGACCAATGAGATTTGGTCATCAATCGATCCACATACTAGTCTCAATGCATCATTGTTGTCCCATCAACAATGATACTCGACTAGGGACATTTAAGAACACTGATACTAATGGTAATATATATAATCTCATGTTCAAGTCACATACTTGAAACTATATAATTTGTATCATTATTCTAAGGAATTTTATTATGTTAACAATTATATTACGCAGTAAATAAAACCATAATAAAATCATATATTTATTCAATCAAATACAATATCAAAACGTTAAGCAATTATATCAAATAATTGGCCTCTAGGGCATAAACTCTAATAGTATTATACTGTAATATTTCGAGCCCCAAAATGTGCAATTATCTAAACTATATTTTCCTATAAATAGAAGCTCATTCTTCCTTCATTTCTCACCAATTCACTAAAACTTTAGAGCAATTATTATAGAGAGATATTATAGAGAGAAAGAAGAAGAGAAGTCTGCTACCTCACTATTTCAATATCCAGTTTCTTCTAAGGTAAGGGGTATTATTCTTTCGTATTCATGAAGAGAAAAATTGTTATCCCATTCTTTATTATTATGTTGGAATAACCTGTCTATGCGAAGTACCGCATACATGGTGAAATTCTTCTGTTATTCCATTCTTTATTATTCTGTTGGAATAACATGTACATGCTGATCTATCGCATGCCTGGTGAATTCTCTTGTTATTCCATTCTTTATTATTCTGTTGGAATATCCTGTCTGTGCGGATTACGCACAACCTGGTTCCATTCTTTATTATTCTGTTGGAATATCCTGTTTGTGCGAATTACGTATGACCTTGTTCCATTCTTTATTATTCTGTTGGAATATCTTATGCATGCGGATACGCATGACCGGTTCCATTCTTTATTATTACATTGGAATATCCTCATGCATGCGATTACGCATGACACTGGTTCCATTCTTTATTATTCTGTTGGGAATAAATTGTCTGTGCGGTTTACCGCATGCATGGTGAATGATCCTTTGTATTCATTCCTTATTAAATTGTGGAAATGATCTGTTTACGTGGATTACCGCATGGCGGGTGAAAATTCATTTGCATTTTTCGTAATTTTTCAGACCCTCAAAAATTCTGGAAAAAATTGAAATGATAATTTGATGAGTTTTCTATATTGTGTCCAAAGATGGCGATTTTTTGATGTATAAATTAAGAGTTATGGATTTTATGAGAAAAGCCTATTTTAAAAGTAAACCCTTATAACTCCTTGTGGTTAACTCCAAATTGGTGAAATTTTTATTGGGAGTACATGTATATAACAGAGTATACCACCAGAAATTTAGGAATTTTTGGACAAAAGTACAATTTATGATAAATGTCTAAATATTCTAAGCGCTTTGGCCATGTGAAAAATAGTAAATGAATTTTAAAAATTCTGAGAAAAATATATGTTCAATATGGGACTATATTCTGTTAAATCCTAGAAAAGAAAAATATTTGGGATTGATTTGGTATTTTTCATGAAAATGGTTTAGTTACGAACATATGAATTAAATATGTTATGTGAAGTGAAAAATTGAAAAATAGGATTTTATGGCTTGAGAATCCTATATAAGGTATATGCAGATTTTTGATGAGGGATTTGATCATTGGTAATGAAATATTATGAGTATGGCATTTTTGAATGATTAAATGCATTATTTGGTAAAGTGTAAACAATTGAAATAAATTGTTTATAAGTTTAAGAAGTGATTAAAATATTGTTATAATATTAATAATATTAGATTATGAGTTTATTAAGTGATTGATAATATTTGGATAAATTTAAAGTCTTTAATATTTATCATTGTTTTCGTTTGATTAATGCTTATATCATTGTCATCATCCCCATGCTTATATTATGATGAAAGTCATCTTTGGCTTACGTGCAAAGATGGACTATTGATTATTGGTTTTATAGTTGTATATCTTTGGCTTACGTGCAAAGATGGAATGTTGATTATTGGTTTTACAGTTGTATATCTTTGGCTTACGTGCAAAGATGGATCGTTGATTATTAGTTTTTGATTTGTATATCTTTGGCTTACGCGTGCAAGATGAACAATTGATTGATGAGTATCTTTGGCTTATGTGCATAGATGAACTGCTTATTGGTATGATTATGACCGAGGATCATTCGGTATAATCATGACCGTAATGTTATAAATAATGTGGTAAAAGTCCTCATTGGCTCGTAGTGCATTGATGGACGATTATTGGTATGATTATAACCGAGGATTATTCGGTATAATCATGACCATTGATGATTACATGAATATTCTTGGTAATTTATGCGGGATGATTCGATGATGTAGATTATTTATTAAAATCGAGTCTCGGTGATAAAATATTGATTATACACTTTTAATTCATAAAGATAGTAGATATCATGCTCTACTTGACTCTTACGAAATACATTGTATGTCTTTGGCCCATAGTGCAAAGATGAATTGTTAATGAATATCTTTGGTTGTAGTGCAAAGATGAATTTATTAGTATGATTATGAGCGGGAATTGTGATTTGGTATAACCATATTTTTGATGTTTCGGTGAAGATAGGTGATGAAAATTATCTTCGTCCTAAAAAGCGAAGAGAAATTTAGAATCACAATTATGATTATGAGTTATTCATATGATTGTGGATAGGAATTGTTGATTGATATTACGAGGATAAAACATTATTGGTGAACTTTTAACATGGAGAAGATAATTGATCCGATGGTTTATTTGACTCTTCTAATGGATTGCTTTCGTTCATTTGAACTATGGTTAAAAAGTTTTATCATCTACCATATGTTCTAAATCTCCGATTTATTAACGATGAAGGCTATTGATGATGTAAATTATCTTTAGTCATGATATTCTTTATTTGGGCTAGTTGTGCTCACCCTTTTTGCTTCACAATTCCTTTTAGGTAATAAGAGTGTTGCCGTAATCGAAATGGGGATAACGAGGGGAATAGAATCGGTGGTCTATAGTCATTGAGGTTCTCCGTAAATAGTATGGAAATAATTTTATTGAGAACTTTAGATAAGTGTGTCGTATTGTATACGTCATTTGATATTTAATTTTGGTGAACCGAATAGGGTGAGGTGAACCCAACTTTGGAAGGGTATTTTGCCACTATCATACAAGATGTCTAATGACATAAAACCTCATGTTATCATAAGACAGGGTTGTGCACATCCACTTGCTGAGTATATCTACGAGCACTACCTATATGATCTTAGAGTTTGGTTGAAATATAATTTTCAATTATAGACAGTGGAGATAGTTATATGTCAAGAGAAGACTCACCATTGGAAAGAACATAATAGTAATCTTCTCATTTTTCTTTGGGGTCTATTGGGTCAACCAAGGATAATTCTGTGAACATATGATATCTATCATAACCTTGACTCATGGCCTCCTATGTACGAAGGTTTCCTTGAGCACTTCCTAAAGATTTTAATTTCTAAAACAGTTTTTGACTGTACTTTTATTTAAAGTACTATTGTAAGGTTGTGGTCGAGGAACCATAAGAGTTACATACATTTGTATTAAAACTCACGCTTTAAGCGTGGTAAGTATTCTACACTTTACAGCTTCAACAATTGTATAAATGAAGTTTGTAAATGATTTTTATAGTGTGATATCTGGCAACTCAGAATGGGTCGTGTGGACCTATTTTGGGGGCGTCACAGATCCTACATAAGAAAAATATCTCTGTAAAGTCCTTAAAAAGAAATGATGTATAAGGACTATAAACATAGAAAGATCAAACATGTTAGGTTGATCTTATGATGTAATATATAGGCTTGTCTGATCGTCGAACACTGCACCAGAAATCGTAGTCTGCAAGGAGAGTCAAGGATAACTCAAGATCTATAGAGGCAGAATCGTAGTCTGCAAGATAGTAGATCTCGAAGTTCGTAGACTTCTAGGAGAGGCGAGGAAGGATCGTAGTGTGTAGAGTAAAAAGCTTCTCTGAGTCAGTAGTCTGCTTTGAGGAAGTCATGTTCGTAATCGTGAGACACACCGCCCACGAAGTCGATCGAACATCTGCGCCAAGTCAAGTCAAGAATCATAGACTACACTCGTAGTCGTGAGTCTACTAACACCCCAAGTTAAGGATCGTAGACTACACTCGTAATCGTAGAGAGTCTCTTGAACGTATCAAAGGCAGAGATCATAGTCGAGCAAGATCAGATGAAGACAACAAGCACAACGATAGAAATCGTAGTGTCAAGATCTGATCTCGGAGTCGTAGTGTCTGCACAACAGAAGATGAATCATAGAGTGCAGATCTAAGACCTCAACAGATGTGCTCACAAAGCCAAAGAAGAATCGTAGAGCAAACATGATTCTCAAAAATTAAGCACTCCTAGAATATCCAAAGGAATGAAACCTCTGGTTGGTACTGCAAAGATACATCTCACCTAAAGGAAGCCAGAGAGCACTCAAAGAATGGCATGCAAGTTATTAGAAGATCTAAGCATCAACCTAATCAGCATCCAGATTGAGTTGTGAAGCCATTCAAAATGAAGTCTTCCACAAGATGATCATAAGAAGACTTCAGTAGTTGACTAAGGAAAGTTAGCTTGTGCAGTAGCTGTCAAGTAGAAAGATGACAACGATCTTGGAAGTAACCAGGATCGTAGTGTTTGCCAAACAAAGAAGGAACTGATGGAGTATACACAGAGATACTGGTCTGCCTCTGAAGTACAAGGCTAAAGTGATTAAGCATTGGGTCAGTCCATTAATGATAAGTGAACGGAAGATCACAAGGAGAAAGCGAGCTGGACACGCCAAAAATCTAAAGTGTCTTGTTATTCAGAAGGGGCCAGAGCAAGGAGTCAAGCCATCAGTATTTGAGAAATGTTGAGGCAAACAGAAGTGTTGAAGCACTACACAAAAAAAGGAAGAGTTGTTCTTCACTAGAGATCAAGTGAACACTCTTCAAGATCGTAGTGTTGACTCTATATGTCAATAAGCATCAGTCAATAAGACACTACGATCAGGTCTGAGAAGAAGTGCATCAGAATCGTTGAGTTCGAACAACTGAGGATTGAAGCATTGACAACGGTTCAATCTGAAAGTTAGTATTCAGACAAAAGCTTATTGAGAGCATTGATGCAAGGACAACCTCTGATCAAGAAATCAAAAGGGAGAAATAAAGTCATCGGCCTGCCCGAGACATCAAAGTAACATATCAGACGGGGTAGGTGAAACAAAGAGATCGCGATTATCGGAAAGTCGAGAAAAGATGTCATGTCACATCGGCAGTCTGCACCAAAAAACTCGAGATCTGTGAAGCAATTTGAATAGCTTTCAACGGCTACCTTCCAACGGGAAGATTGGAAAGCAGTATAAATCAACAGAGCTTCAAAGATCAAGAAGAACTGATGATTAAAAAGTTGCAGAATTTTTGAGTTGTTGGGAATGCTATTGTTGACTCTACGAGTTCCACCAAAGATCAACAGAACAAGTCTCAGTGAAAGTGAGACTACCAAGGTGAAAGTGAAGTAGCTTTGAAGAAGAACTTAAACGGATTAGAGCTTCACTCAAAAAAGATGAGAATGCCATTGAAGATGGCTGCCAAGCTGAGAGCCAAGAAGGCCAAAGAGATAGCATTTAGAAAAGTGGCAGAGTACAAAGAAGATTAGGAGAGCCACTCTATGAATCACCATGAACCTAAAGCTAAAACTGAACAAGTGCAGAACCATGTCTGCAAAACATTCAAGAAGGTTTCAGGGATTGCTAAGTGCCAAAAGAAGTCTACCAAAAGCTCAAGGACTTAGTAAATCCAGATGGTGATGGTGCACAGCTGACATTAGATGAAGATGAGCAGAAAAGAGTAAATATTAGCTGCACCAAAGAAGATGTGGTCCAGACTCGAAGCAGAATGGAAAGAGGACCACACCAAGCTGCTAAGTACAAAAGATGTTCAGAGCTTAAAGACATCTTAGCAGCTCAGCACCAACAACAACAAAAACTACAACAACAAGAAGCCATGGCCTGAGGGGTCCTTGTCCGGAGGGACTAAATAAAGTTCCAAGCCTGCTGGGCTTGAAGAGTTCCTAGGGAACTAGAGAAGTTCCAAGGCTGCTAGCCTTGAAGAGTTCTTAGTGAACTGAAGTCCCAAGGTTGTTGGCCTTGAAGGAATCTTAGTGATTTAGGGTGCTGCCCTTCCTTAGTGGAAATCCTTCTAGTTGAAAGTAGAAGAGTGGATTAGGAGCTTGAGTCTCTGAACCACTTAAAACCCCTTGTGTCTTTTACTTATGTTATTTACATTATGTACATTAACTGCTATAACTTCTATGTATGTTTTAACTGTTTACCACTGAACTAACTCTACGAACAATGTATGTATGATTATGAATATATCAATAAAGTGGATCTTTTACTTATTCCGCTGTGCTTGAAAAGATTCTTATGTTTGTCATATGCTAAATTATTACCAATACAAAATAAATCAGAAAAATATTTAAAATTAAAGAAAAGGATCTATTCAACCCCCCTTCTAGATCTATTGTGCCTACTGGGAACTAATAATATATATATATATATATATATATATATATATATATACACACACACAACATGTACATCTTCAGCTATGAATCCCTTTGTGAAAATTAAAATTGACGAATCAACATACACAACATATTACATACACATCTATGTGTACAACTATAAGAGACGCAACTCTTGAAAATAGCAGAGCCTTTTTCTGTACTTAAAAAAAACATAGGAAGAATTCAATGGCAATGCTAATTTTGTCTCTATCTTGTTTATACTTAAATTTTTCCTTTGCATGTTCGCTTTCTCAAGCTACTGAAAACAAACAGGACTGGCCAAAGAGTGTTGCCAAATGGTCAGATATTGACACACTAAAAATTACTCATCTTCAGTATTAAAAAATCAACATAACATGTTTGGCGCTCTCGTTGGTGGTCTTATATGGTCTTCGGTCTGCAGAGGAGAAAATATTTTTGGGCAAGTCCACTTCGGATAATAGCAGCTCACTTCAAATTATATTACACCGGTTTCATCATGTCTTCAGTTGTTTACTTTCGGCGGATATAAATTAGGTGCGTTCCATTCTTTTGATTCCGGGGACGGAATCCTTTTTAAGGGGTAGGTGATGTAATACCCGAAAAAAAAATTCAATAATAAAAATTACCTTGTTTTAAAACATTTTTTTGGATGTCATTAATTTTGGGTCAAAAAAAAATAATCATTTAATTTTTGTGGGCTAATGTATTAATAAGTGATGGATAATTTAAAGTGATAAAATTGGGCTTTAAATTAACTGGGTATAATTTATATTTAAGTAATATTAAAATCCTACTAAAATTAAAAGAAACAATAAAATATATAAATAATATGTAAAACCTAACTACTTCATTATATCTTATATCTGATACGAATTAATTGAGAGAAATAGAGGAAGAAAAAAGCGGCGACAACAATAACAGAAGGAAAAGGGGGAATTGCAAGTTAAGTTTTGTACAAGGTAAATTAAACCTTTTATTGAATTATTTTGCTGAGCATATAGGTTACCATGAGTAGGAATTGTTTGAATTTTTGGGTAAGATATGTAAACCATTTTAGATCAGTACAATTAAGAAAGAGTCTGACTTTGAATTTCGTGCACATATATATGACTTAATACTTTTTCACCAAACCTTATTATTATTGTTGTTTAGATTCCAAATAGTTCAGTAATGTGTGTTTATATATTTCACTAAAATATTACTATGAAAGTAAAATGATGCAAGGAAACTTTTACAGTAAATTAAAATATTGTGAAACAAGAAAGTGTAATCTAAACTTAGTTAGTTTAAAAGTTTTTTTAAAAAAAACGTGTATAATAATAATAATAATACGTGCTTTAGGAAAAGTAAATTGTAATTAGTAATTTAACATATAGTTTATTAATTTATTTTGTTAATTTGTGTAATTAGTTCGAACGGAGGGAATTTAAGGAGTACATTTGGAATATAATTTTGGGTATTACATTGCTTAATCCAAGTACGGATTCCGTACTCTTTCAGCGAGACTCTTTTATTTTTAATTTATTCGTTTCGTTATACGTTTTGAAAATTAGTATTGCCTCTCATGATTAATTCTTGTCAAATTCATTGTGATAATTTCGTTTGGCGTTCATAGTTGGAACTCATATTTGTACTCTATAGACTAGTACAACATGTCTAAATTTATTTTGATATTTGTAGTAATGTGCATGTTAATATTTTTGAAGACTTTGTGTTGATATCTCGTTTCAGTTTAACATGTACATGTTAGAACTCCTTTGTTGTGTCGCATGTGTTGTGACATTATGTTTTGTTAGAATCTGGTAGGGTATACATGAGCTATAACCACCTGTGTAAAATTACCACAGCATGCATATCCTCTTAGCACCGAGGCATGACACCTTCCGTAGCGGTGTGATCAGTCCACGGCATCTCCGTTTTGTGCTCCGGTGGGAGTTGGCCATTTGGTGTTTTGTTGTGGGAGGCGTATGGGTCGACCCTAGTTTTCTGTTCTGTTCTGTTCTGCGGATTGGTGATGTTTGTGCCAAACACACCTTTCGATTTTACATGCATTGGATTCGCGGTCCAATGTGTGTGACTTGTCTGTGTGGCATTATTTGATTTGCCTGTGTGGCATTATTTGACTTGCTTGTGTGGCAAGGTATATTTCTGTTTTATTCTGAGCTCGGTATAAAATAACACCCAGCCATTTGATTCAGCCTACTATTTCGTTGTATTAGTTTTGTTCGTTTCATTTTATTTCATTTAATTGAGTTAGTTGTTTCAGTTCATTATTTGTATTTTATATCCGTACTAGGCATTTGGCTCATGATGTGTTTTTCTTCCGGCAGGTAATCAGGGGAATCAAGGGCAAGGGTGATGAGAGCTCCATTCATTCCAATGATTTAGAAATATTCTGTTTAGACTTGATGTGTCAGTTTACTTGGAATTGTAATAATTATTTTAGATTGTGGTTTGAGTCAGTTTAAGATTTATTATGGTTGACTTGTGGTATTTATTTGTTATTAAGACTATTCTTTTGTGGCTTTTAGCCTTGCTATTAAATTCATCAGTTTTGTTTTGTTTTGAGTAACCTCTCTTTCTATTTCGGAAAGGGGGTGTTATAGAGTTGGTATCAGAGCTTAGGTTCTTTCTTGTAGAAAACCTATTTAGGTTTGACCTGTGAGTTATGGGTAGACTTCTGGGTTAGGTTTTTGTTATGTTTAATTTTCTGTTCAGCTATCATATCAGCTATATTCAAATCTGTCTTTAATATGCTTTGTCATCTATTCGTTGATCTCTTTGTTAGATGGCTCGTAGATCCGCCAGAGTTGCTGGGAGGCGAGGCAGCAATAGGGGAAGAGGTGAGGGTTAGCTCAATGAGCAACGTAATGATCAGATAAATGCTCAATTGGCTACCTTGGTGAATCAGTCAGTAATCGGCGTTACCTCGATCGGTGCACACAGTCAGTTTATATCGATGCGATCGTGGCCACCGTAAATTCTGAACAAGAGAATCCGAGAAATAATGGTCAGCATGCAAACATTGAGGAAGGGAATGCAGATGGTCATGGTCAGCAGGGGGTTCCAATGTATGTGTGGTTGGAGAGGTTTCAGAAGTAGAAACCACAGACATTCAATGCAGCTCCAATTCCAATTGATGCAGAGAATTGGATTGTTCACTTAGAGAAGATTTTTGATGTGTTGGGATGTTTGGATAATCAGAAAGTGTACTTGCAGTGTACAAGCTAGAAGGGGATGCACAGAGGTAGTGGAAAGCGATGAAAACAATAAAGGGTGATGGCTATGTTGAGACACTTAGTTGGGCGGAGTTTTGTGAGGTCTTCTATCAGCAGTACTTCCCAGCTGCTGATAAAGAGGCCTATGCTAGGGAGTATCTGTCGATTCGGCAGAAAGATGATGAGTCCATCACGGACTTCATGACGAGGTTCACCAGGTTGGAAGGATTTGCGGGAACCTCAGCAGGGACCGCAGCAGAACAGGCAGAGAAGTTTAAATGGAGAATTCATTACAGGTATCGGCAACATCTCATTAATACCAAGTTTGCAGACATGTCAGCAGTGGCTAATGCGGCCAAGAATATTGAGATGGAGAGACAGGACTTTCGGTCTTCTAAACCGAAAGGGAGTCGAAAGAGGGACAGAGATGACCAGCAGGGTCAAACTTTGGGTCAGCACGGGAAAAATCAGGGTGGTCAGTGGAACTGGAATCGTGGTGGTCAGCAAGAGCAGTGGCGTGGCCAGAATCAGAATAGGGGTTATCAGCAGATGCCTCAGTAAGGGCAAAATCATCAGCTTCAGCTACCTTGGTATGGATAGAATCGTCAGCAGGGGCAAAATCAGGGTCGTTATCCAGGACCAGCTGGTGGGGGTAACCCGAATCTCATTCCGATAACTCCTTGTGCTACTTGTAGGGCAAATCATCCAGGGAGGCAGTGCCACAGACTCAAAGGTACATGCTTTTTGTGTGGAAAGATGGGTCATATGGCTAGAGATTGTACCGGGCCACGTGGAAATGGTGGAGGTGGTGATAATGGTGGGAATTGAGGTCAGCGTCAAGGTGGTCGAGTGTTTGCCTTGACGTATAACCAGCGACAATGCACAATCTTTTTACGCACTCTTTTTAGTTGGCAATCGTGAGGCGTCTATTTTTTTTGATACATGTTCTACTCATTCCATTGTTGCTCAGTCTTTTGTTCGGCACCTGGGTGTGCCATCTCAGTTCTTAGATTCTGTTATGTCTATTGCTACCCCGATGGGGACTTCGGTTGTTATTTCTAATTTATATCGAGGGTGTCCGGTCAGTTTTGGGGATAAGATTCGTAGAGCTAATCTTCTTCCGATGAGTATGCATGATTTTGATGTCATTCTTGGGATGGACTGGTTAGATAAGCACCAGGCCACTATCGATTGTCAGGCGAAGAAGGTTATACTTGGAGATGTGAAGTCTCCGGAGTTCGTGTTTCAGGGTTCATAGCCGAGTAGGGTGTTGAAGTTGATTTCAGCTTTGAAGGCTGAGAAGTTGGTAGCAAAGGGTTGTGAGGGGTATTTGGCGTTTGTAAAGGATACCTCTAAGGGTGAGTCCCGTATTGAGGATGTTCCAATTGTTCGTGATTTTTCCGATGTGTTTCCTAAGGAGTTGTCAGGATTGCCACCACAGCGAGAAGTGGAGTTTGCTATTGAGCTTGTTCCTGGTGCGGAGCCTATCTCTAAGGCGCCGTATTGGATGGCACCGTTGGAGTTGCAAGAATTGAAAAGCGATTCTGAGAACTGCTGTTAGATCGTGGGCGTGATTCGACCGAGTGTTTCGCCGTAAGTGCTCCAGTCTTATTTGTGAAGAAGAAGGATGGGTCTATGAGATTGTGCATAGACTACGGGGGAGTTGAACAAGATCACCATCGAGAATCGGTATCCATTCTTAGATTGATGACTTGTTTGACCAACTTGGGGGCTTAAATATTTTTCAAGATAGACTTAAGATCGGGTTATCATCAATTGAGGGTGAGCGATGAGGATATCCCTAAGACAGCTTTTCGTACTCAATATGGGCATTACGAGTTTTTGGTGATGCCATTCGGGTTGACAAATGCTCCGGCGGTGTTTATGGATTTGATAAATCGGGTGTTCAGGGAGTACTTGGACCAATTTGTCATTGTCTTTATTGATGACATTTTGGTTTACTCCAAGTCTAAGGAAGAGCATGAGGAGCATCTTCGCACAGTGTTGGGGATCTTGCAGAAAGAGAAGTTGTATGGTAAATTCTCTAAATGCGAGTTTTGGTTGGAGCAGGTTGCATTTTTGGGCCATGTTGTTTCTGCTGAAGGCATTAAGGTGGATCCTGCGAAGGTTGAGGCTATCACTAAATGGCCAAGACCTACTACAGTGGCAGAGATTAGGAGTTTCTTGGGTTTGGCAGGGTACTATAGGAGGTTTGTGGAAGGGTTTTCCTTGCTTGCCTTGCCATTGACTCAGTTGATGAGAAAGGGCACGAAGTTTGTGTGGAATGAGGAGCGCGAGAAAAGTTTTGAGGAGTTAAAGAAACGACTTGTGACAACTCCAATACTTACATTGCCGTCGGGGACTGGAGGTTACCAGATTTATAGCGATGTTTCTAAGAAGGGCTTGGGGTGTGTTTTGATGCAACACGGTAAGGTGATTACTTATGCTTCTAGGCAACTTAAACCTTAAGAGGTGAACTACCCCACACATGATTTGGAGTTGGCAGCAGTGATATTTGCCTTAAAGATTTGGAGGCATTATTTGTATGGAGAGACTTGTGATATCTTCACCGATCACAAAAGTCTTAAATATATTTTCACTTAGAAGGAGCTCAATATGAGGCAGAGGCGTTGGTTGGAGCTTCTAAAAGACTATGATGCTAGAATTCAGTATCACCCGGGAAAGGCAAATGTGGTTGCAGATGCTCTTAGTCGAAAGAGTTCAGGGAGTATAGCAGCCCTTATTACACAACCTCAGCTTATTTCAGATATGGAGCGGATCGAGTTGGAGTTGTATGTACGAGGTTCAGATGGGCATTTGGCGGGTATGAGAGTGGAGCCCTCTCTTATCTCGCGGGTCAAAGAAGCTCAAAAAGAAGATGGGGAGTTATGGAGTATGACGCAGAATTTAGAGGAGGGCAAGCAGCCCGAGTTTAGTATTGATGACCATGGTGTGATTTGGTTGGGTAAGCGGTTGTGTGTACCGTTTGATCCAATCATTCGGGAGGCAGTGTTGGCTGAGGCTCATAGTTCACCATTTTCTATTCATCCAGGTTCTACAAAGATATATAGGGATTTGAAGAAGAATTTTTGGTGGAATGGGATGAAACGAGACGTGCCTGAATATGTTGGGAAGTGCCTCACTTGTCAACAAGTGAAGATAGAACATCAACGAGCTAGTGGTTTGCTGCAACAGTTAGACATTCCAGTGTGGAAGTGGGAGGATATCATAATGGACTTTGTGGCTGGTTTGCCTAAGACTTTCAAGAAGAATGATGCCATTTGGGTAGTGGTGGTCCGGCTAACCAAATCGGCACACTTTTTGGCTATCCATGAGGGTTACTCGGTGGATAGGTTGGCACATATCTTTCAGTAGGAGATTGTTAGACTTCATGGTACTCCGGTTTCTATTGTTTCAGACTGGGACCCACGGTTTACTTCAAGGTTTTGGAAAGGGTTTCAACGAGCTTAGGGCACTCGGCTCAACTTTAGTACTTCTTTCCATCCGCAAACTGATGGACAATCCGAGCGGACAATTCAGACATTAGAGGACATGTTGAGGTCTTGTGCACTTGAGTGGTCGGGTAATTGGGATGATTACTTGAGCCTAGTTGAGTTTGCTTATAACAACAGTTGGCATGCAAGTATTGGAATGGATCTTTTTGAGTTACTGTATTGTAGAAAGTGTCGGGCACCAACTTGTTGGGATGAGGTTGGCGAAAGGGCCATAGAAGGGTCTGAGTTAGTTCAAATCACTACGGAGAAGGTAGCGGTGGCTAAAGAGAAATTGAAGTCTGCTCGATCACGGCAGAAGTGTTATGCTGATAAGCATATGAGGACTTTAGAATTTGAACCTGGTGAGCACGTGTTTCTAAAAGTTTTTTCTTGGAAGGGCATTCGGCGATTTGGGTTGAAAGGGAAACTTAGTCCGCGTTATATTGGCCCATTTGAGATTCTGGAGAGGGTTGGTGATGTTGCATATCGGTTAGCTTTGCCTCCACAACTAGCTCATGTGTACAATGTGTTCCATGTATTGGTGTTGAGGAGTTACCAATATCATCCATTGCATGTGGTGCAATATCCGTTCGATAAGATTCGTGAGGATCTTACTTGTAAGGAACAAGCTGAGGCGATTTTGGATCGTCAAGAAAGGATCATGAAGAGGAAGACTATTCCGTTTGTTAAGGTTTTGTGGAGGAATCATTCGGAGTGGGAAGCCACTTGGGAGATGGAAGAGGCTATTCGAGCAGAGTATTCGCATCTCTTTGAAAATTAGGTGCGTTCCATTCTTTTGATTCCGGGGACAGAATCCTTTTTAAGGGGTAGGTGATGTAATACCCGGAAAAAAAAAATTCGATAATAAAAATTACCTTGTTTTAAAACATATTTTTTTGGATGTCATTTATTTTGGGTCAAAAAAAAATAATCATTTAATTTTTGTGGGCTAATGTATTAATAAGTGATGGATAATTTAAAGTGATAAAATTGGGCTTTAAATTAACTGGGTATAATTTATATTTAAGTAATATTAAAATCCTACTAAAATTAAAAGAAACAATAAAATATATAAATAATATGTAAAACCTAACTACTTCATTATATCTTATATCTGATACGAATTAACTGAGAGAAATAGAGGAAGAGAAAAGCGGCGACAACAATAACAAAAGGAAAAGGGAGAATTGCAAGTTAAGTTTTGTACAAGGTAAATTAAACCTTTTATTGAATTATTTTGCTGAGCATATAGGTTACCATGAGTAGGAATTGTTTGAATTTTTGGGTAAGATATGTAAACCATTTTAGATCAGTACAATTAAGAAAGAGTCTGACTTTGAATTCCGTGCACATATATATGACTTAATACTTTTTCACCAAACCTTATTATTATTGTTGTTTAGATTCCAAATAGTTCAGTAGTGTGTGTTTATATATTTCACTAAAATATTACTATGAAAGTAAAATGATGCAAGGAAACTTTTACAGTAAATTAAAATATTGTGAAACAAGAAAGTGTAATCTAAACTTAGTTAGTTTAAAAGTTTAAAAAAACGTGTATAATAATAATAATAATAATAATAATAATAATAATAATAATAATAATAATAATAATAATAATAATAATAATAATAATAATAATAATAATAATAATACGTGCTTTAGGAAAAGTAAATTGTAATTAGTAATTTAACATATAGTTTATTAATTTATTTTGTTAATTTGTGTAATTAGTTCGAACGGAGGGAATTTAAGGAGTACATTTGGAATATAATTTTGGGTATTACATTGCATAATCCAGGTACGGATTCCATATCTTTCAGCGAGACTCTTTTGTTTTTAATTTGTTCGTTTCGTTATACGTTTTGAAAATTAGTATTGCCTCTCATGATTAATTGTTGTCAAATTCATTGTGATAGTTTCGTTTGGCGTTCATAGTGGAACTCATATTTGTACTCTGTAGACTAGTACAACATGTCTAAATTTATTTTGATATTTGTAGTAATGTGCATGTTAATATTTTTGAAGACTTTGTGTTGATATCTCGTTTCAGTTTAACATGTACATGTTAGAACCCCTTTGTTGTGTGGCATGTGTTGTGACATTATATTTTGTTAGAATCTGTAGGGTATACCGAGCTATAACCACCGTGGGGGTACCACAGCATGTCCTCTTCGCACCGAGGCATGACACCTTCTCGCGTGTGATCGATCCACGGCGTCTCCGTTTTGTGCTCCGGTGGGAGTTGGCCATTTGATGTTTTGTTGTGGGAAGCGTATGGGTCGACCCTAGTTTTCTGTTATGTTCTGTTCTGTTCTGCGGATTGGTGATGTTTGTGCCAAACACACCTTCCGATTTTACATGCATTGGATTCGCGGTCCAATGTGTGTGACTTGCCTGTGTGGCATTATTTGATTTGCCTGTGTGGCATTATTTGACTTGCCTGTGTGGCAAGGTATATTTCTGTTTTATTCTGAGCTCGGTATGAAATAACACCCAGCCATTTGATTCAGTCTACTATTTCGTTGTATTAGTTTTGTTCGTTTCGTTTCAGTTCGTTTCGTTTTATTTCATTCAATTGAGTTAGTTGTTTCGGTTCATTATTTGTATTCTATATCCGTACTAGGCATTTGGCTCATGCTGTGTTTTTCTTCCGGCAGGTAATCAGGGGAATCAAGGGCAAGTGTGATGAGAGCTCCATTCATTCCAATGATTTAGAAATATTCTGTTTAGACTTGATGTGTCAGTTTACTTGGAATTATAATAATTATTTTAGATTGTGATTTGAGTCAATTTGAGATTTATTATGATTGACTTGTGGTATTTATCAGTTATTAAGACTATTCTTTTGTGACTTTGAGCCTTGCTATTAAATTTATCAGTTTTATTATGTTTTGAATAACCTCTCTTTCTATTTCAGAAAGGGAGTGTTACAGTTAAAATAGAAAAAAAATCAATTTATTACTCTATCAATCCCATAAAAATTGGCTTACTTTGACGGTTGATCATTTTTATAATAAAAATTTATACTCTTTTCTTGAAAATATAAGTGGAAAAACTATAATTATAAGAAATTATATCGAATTTACTACCCTCTCTAATTTTCATAAATTTGAAAATATAAATAAATATACTTAATTCTAAAATTTGTTAATATGATAAAAAAATAAAATCAAACTATGAGAAACGGATGGAGTAATATTTTGTAAATTAGTCTTTTTTTTCTTTCAAATAACTAGTTTTTTTAAAATAATAATAATATTTTTTTTATAAATAAACGTGTTATAAATTCCTTCACCCTCTATTCGAATAAAAAAAAAATTAAAATTATTACTTGCATAAAATAATACTCCACCTTTTTACTTTACTGTCAAAGAAGTTAATTCCGAGGAAGTAACTTGTATATAATTTTTTGATATGTTATTTATAGAAAATATGATATAATATTTTTAATCAAAAAATTATATACGAAGTTGATTTGAATTTCACCATCCTAATCCCAGAGCGGAGATACATACAACGTATCTATTCAGGCAGCTGACAGACCAAAAGTACCACCTCCCCTTTCCACAGGATAAATAAAAAGATAAAATAATTTTTTAACTTCTTTTTCTTCAATCATTTCTCTTCTTCTTCCTCAAAAACAGAGCGAAGAGCGGCAGAGCAGAAACAAAGAAAAAACAAACTTATTTTTCTCTCCAGTAGTTATGGTAAATCCTTGTTCAACTTCAGCCTTCTTCATTCTCTTCCTTCTTCAGGTTACCTCCCATGTTGCTAGTATGTCTCGTTACACTTCAATTTCAATTTTCTTCTATTATTTTACATGATTTTATTTAAGGATTTGTTCCCATTTTTAATATTTGCTGTATTTTATGGATTTGTTCGTCATTATTTTCATATAATTTTTTAAGCAAATTTAATATCCTGTCTCCCTTTACGTTGAACTTTTAAACTGCTCTGTATTTGCAGAGGCGGAACCGTTTATTGGTATAAACTATGGCCAAGTCGCCGACAACCTCCCGCCACCGTCGGCGGCGGCGAAGCTACTACAATCCACCGCAATCGAGAAGGTCCGGTTGTACGGAGCCGATCCGGTCATCATAAAAGCACTTGCAAACACTGGAATCGGAATCGCCATCGGGGCGGCAAATGGAGACATCCCTGCTTTGGCCTCCGACCCGAACTTCGCCAAAAGCTGGATCAATTCCAATGTAATCCCGTTTTATCCATCCAGCAAGGTAATTATAATTAACGTTGGGAATGAAGTCATGAGCTCCGGCGACTCGAGTTTGATGACTCAGCTCTTGCCGGCGATGCAAAATGTCCAGAATGCCCTCAATTCAGCTTCCTTAGGTGGGAAAATTAAGGTCTCGACGGTCCATTCCATGGCGGTGTTGAAGCAGTCTGATCCGCCGTCGTCTGGGAGCTTTGATCCAAGTATCGGAGATTTGCTAAAGGGTTTGTTAGGGTTTAATAAGGCAACTGGCTCGCCTTTTACCATCAATCCGTACCCCTTCTTTGCTTACCAAAGTGATCCTAGGCCTGAGACTCTGGCCTTTTGCCTGTTTCAACCAAACTCGGGACGAGTCGACTCGGGCACCAACATCAAGTACACCAACATGTTTGATGCTCAGGTGAGCAGCCTCTGATTCTTGTTATTTTCATTTGAACAAGTAAAGTACATCTGTTACAAAGTAAGAGTCCCACTGGGCTTTTCAATTTATCCCCGACTTATTTTAAATAAATGACTTATAAGTTAAAATATAAGTGGACTTATAAGTAATTTTAAGTTGTGACTTATAAATAAAAGTGTTGCATCAATTTGACTTATAAGTCAAAAGTGAAGTTAAAACAAGTTATGAAAGTGTTCGGATTTCATAAGTAAAAATAAATTAATAAAAAGAGAGGCAAAATAAAAAAGGGGCAAAATAGACATTGCAGTTTGTCAAACTAACTTATTTTAAAATGACTTATAAGTCATTTTAAAAAAAGTTACAAATATTTGCTTATTTTTTTTTACTTAAAACTCAACTTATAAGTAGAAAAATAAGTCATTCCCAAACAGGTGAATAGTAACAAATGACTTATAAGTTGGTTTTGACCAACTTATAAGTTATTGCCGTTAGGCTCAACCCATTAGCACGTTTTAAGCAATATCTTCTCAATACACTAAAATGTGACACTTCTACAATTGTTCTAGCGTTACTTGAACACTTTAAACTACATTAATAGCAGCAGCTAACATATCCCTACAATTATTAATAGAAGTGTAGTAATGTGATAGTGGTATAATAATATTCAATATAGCCGTAATGACACACTAAGGTAAAATTTTTATGTTAATTTATAAGCTAAAATTAGAATTGTATATCTAATTTTGGAACGAACTTAGAAAAAATGTGTCATTAGTTTGGGATGGAGGGAGTATAAGAAAGTACAAACAATAGATGCTACCCGCCAAAGAATTAGTACAAAATTTTGACATGAAGTTGTTATGTTTATATACTGATGGAAATTTTACTTGAATTTTGAGAGAGCAAAATGGGCTATACTTGAAATCATGTACTGAAAACATGTTTAATCATTGTAGGTGGATGCTGTTCGATCTGCATTGAACTCAATGGCTTCTAAGGATGTTGAAATTGTGATTGCCGAGACAGGCTGGCCATATAAAGGAGACAACAACGAGGTTGGCACAAGTGTTGAGAATGCCAAGGCTTACAATGACAATTTGATTGCGCACCTTAGGTCTATGGTGGGAACTCCATTGATGCCAGGGAAATCAGTGGATACATATCTCTTTGCATTGTTTGATGAGGATTTGAAACCTGGTCCGGCCTCCGAGCGCTCATTTGGGCTTTTCAAGCCTGATTTAACCATGGCCTATGATGTTGCACTTTCTAAGACTAGCCAGGTGAGGATTTACTATAACCTCTGTTTTCCTATAATGCCTTTCTATTGCTATTATCTTAATTTGTCAGTTTTCTTCCAGTTCTAAATTTAAACATCCATATTGCATTGTCTTCCTTAAATATGGTTATCTATTAGAGTTGCGTGTCATTAGACTTGGAGATTTTCATGGTACAAGTGTTCTCACTATTTTACTTGATTGTATCTTGCTTTGTTAACAATAAATTTTTTTATACATTTATATATTAGAAATTAGAAAAATATATAAAATTCAACGCATGCCCCAACATATTGTATCTTGTTTTCTAGGAAAATGTTATGTCATGCATTGTGTTGAATCCGTGCTTCGTGAAAGTGATACACTTATTTAAGCTATTACTTGATGTTGTAAAATTTAGCTCTCATATTCATTTTTGAATTATCTGCCATTTGTTAGGAGACCATCGTCTAACAGACATGATTTATTCCATTTCTAGACTCCATCGACGCCAAAAACCCCAGCAACACCAACAAACCCATCAACAACTCCATCAGCAGCGCCAAAAAATGCTGCTTGGTGTGTGCCTAAGGCAGGTGTATCAGACACCCAACTACAAGATAATCTGGATTATGCTTGTGCATTTGGCGTTGATTGCACTCCAATCCAACCAGGTGGAGCTTGTTTTGAACCTAACACCCTGGCAGCTCATGCTACTTATGCCATGAATCTCCTCTACCAAACTGCAGGGAGGAATCCGTGGAACTGTGATTTCTCACAAACAGCCATGCTTTCATCCACTAATCCTAGTAAGTGTTCTATAATTGAGTTGTTCAAACTTGCAACAAAATAGTTTACCATTATAAAAAAACAGTTCTTGATAAGTTTGTTCATAACATTTTAGAGCTATTACTCTGAGGAAGCTGATTTGATGACTTGAATATAATACTTGTCAGCCTCCTTTTATAAACTCTCATTAATTTCTGAATCTGGTTTTTAGGTCATGATGGATGCACTTATCCTGGTGGGAGTACCTAAGGGCTAAGCTCAAAGGACTGCAAAAATATATGTCTAATAATGGTGGTGAGCTTTTAATCTTATTCTTATTCTTCATGGAGTGGGTTGGATATACATAATTATATATTGTAATAGAAGGGAGAGATGGTTGCTGCAATTTTCACTATAATGTAAAGGAATAATTATTTTATGTTTGGTTTGTAATGCTTGTAATTGTTCATATATATTAATTTGAAGTAGAAATTAATACTATGGGGTTCTCTTTTAGTTGTTGAAATATCAACAGAGCGCTCATTCTTGTCATGTTGATTTTTGACCGGCATTGTACCTCTGTTTATTCATTTTTTTTCCTATACATTTTATTGTCATTTTATGATCCATATATCTATGTTCCATGGAGAGATTGAAAATAAGTTAAATTGAACAAGGCTATTGCATTGAACACAAATTTTTAGAGAAATACCCACGTGTGATATTTAGGAGAAATATCACTTTTCTTTTCTATCTGTATACTCTTCTTTTCTCTCCCTTTCTCTATTCTTCTCATAATATTTGGTATCAGAGCGATACCTTCCTGGAGGCCGTTAATGACGGAGGGAACTCATTTGACACAGATAAAAAAATCTCACAAAATTATGGAAGAAAAGTTATAGGATTTGACTCGAGGTCATGATAGTTTGGGAGCCACTGTTACAGTTATGAGGGAACATTTGATGGGATTTGATGATAGATTAAAAGTCGTGGGACTTGTGTAAGGAATCATAGACTGGAGTGTCAAGAATTGTAGAGTGGGGTTAGAAGGATAAAATTGTAATTTTCATTTTATTTCTATTTTCATTTTTAAATACATATAATGTCACTGAGTAATGCATGAAATGAATTATTCTGTTTCTCTCTCTTAATTTCCAATCTTCTCTCTACGGAGTACAATCCGTCAAGGATATGTTAGTCTCGACGAAATATTCGGTTGGACTTAAGTCCCTCGAAAGTATTCTATTTGCGACGGAATTCCGTCGAACATAAATATCCCTTATGGCGCCAAAGCCTCCCGCCTACGCGAAAGATAAACTCGACGGAATGTATATATGACCGACGGAATTTCGTCGATAATAATGTATACTCGACGGACCTAATGCCGACAGAATTCAGTCGAAAATAATCTAAACCCTATTTTCATTTAGCAGCTGCCTCAAAAGAAATTTTATTTTTCTATTTCTTTCTCTCTTGCTCTGCACCTCCCCTCATCCGTTCGCCACCTCCCCACATCCCATTCCACTGCCTATCTCGCTCCCATCCACTCCACTGCTACCTTCGGTCGACGTTGACCACACGACGGTGGTGGACGACCTTCACGGCGGTGTAAGAGCTTTACATGATAGAGCCGAGCTTCACGGCGGTGTCATTTTGGCCATTCGGTCAATTTTGTGCATTACAGGTTCAATTAGTTTCTAATTTTTCTAATTTTTTTTTTCTGAAATGCATAATTATGTATAGTGATTTTAGATGTCAATTTTGGGTACTGAAATTGTGCAACTAATTTGTGCAAGTTGTATAATATTGGTTTGATTTTGGCCTAACTGAGCATTCACTGAATATGTATATATTACATTGAATATGTATGTATATACTGTAAGACCCCGAATTTTATGAAATAAAAGTATTCAATTTTTCTTATAATTACAATTCAGTAAATGGTTAAATTGATAAAAAGTTAAAGTTAAAGGTGATATATGAAATTTTTTAAAAAATACGCAAGTGGTTATAAAATATTCATTGTTGTCGGGGAATATTCGTTTGGTCATGGAATATTCTTTCTATTGGGGAATATTCAATGACGACGCCAGCCATATCATTTGTGGGCCCCATTACGAGAATAACCGCTTTATGAAGAAAAAGACAAATTAAAGTTTTTATAAATAATCTACGTAGTAGTTACACAATTAACAATCGTTGGAATACTCGATGGGTAAAGTAAAGTAATACAGCGTTGTTGCACGATAACACGGTATTACCAGATTGCATGTATTTTTTTTGAATTATTGATTCTTACGTAAGAAGGCACTACTAAATAATTGTTACAATAATTACTTTATTGAGATTTTTATTTTATTGATTCAATAATTCTTTGCATTGATATTTTATATTCTTGTTGTTTCAATAAATTGTCATTACACAATTTTTCCATTATCGGAGCAATAATTCATATTATCCGAATAATATTATTGGATAACATTATTGGCAATGTCTAGAAAGTTACATCAAGGAGAGGTTTGGTCACCTAATTGCGCTTGTACGTAGTGAGAGATCCTTATTGAAAGCCCTCTTTCCTCAGAAGCACTACTGGTTGCGATCTTGTGATTCTCAGAATATTATTTGTGAATAATTAATTATTGATTTATATGATGAGAAAAATATTGATTTTATGTGGATATAGATGAAGAAAATTTTTAATGTGACAATTGTTGAAAATTAATATTTTATCTTTTTCTGATAAAATAATTCATTTAAATATATTATTTTAATAATATATTAACGCTGATATTTTTATAATGAATGTGGGATATATGAGTATACGAGGAAAAAGAGTATTTTTGTTGTAATAAATATTAAAAACAAATTTTGTGTGTCGGTAGACCCATTTCTTGACTGAAATTTGATTATAGCTTGTAAAATCGCTCGTTTATGGATTTTGGTCAATTTCTGTTTGGAATTTGGAAAAACTTCCTTCTGTAAAGTTGTAGATAATAGAATTTCCTATGGAAATTATGAGTTTCAATTTTTCTGATAAAAGAGCTAATTATTATGAATTATTGAAGTTTCAAAGTCTCAAATAATTGATTTTTGGAAGTTTTAATTATGTTTTTTAAGAAAAACGTTTTTCAAATGTTGGTGGCCATCTTTAACATGTGCTTGGTGGTCAAATCATTTCAAAGTGGGCGTAGGAATGTGTTTTGTAAATATTAATATTATATTAAATTTTACTCTTTGGTGTTCTAAGCATTTTTATAAATAGGGTGCTTAGGTTAGAATTGAAAATCACACCGAAATGAAGTTTTCTCTCTATATTATCGGCGTATTCTTGTGAGTATTTTGAGTATACTTTGAGTATTGCTATCTGGTTAAGTTCAAGTCATAGCCTATATCCTGTTTTCAACTAAAGTCTTGTCTTTCGAGGTAAGGGATGTTATTTTCTTCGTAAATGATATTATTTCTTCAATATCATTATGCCGAAATATTGGTTGGAACTTTTTATCAAATTTGGAACTTTTTCATGTCGGGGTTACTATTCACGAGTTACTATTCACGAGTTACTATTCACGAGTACTATTCACGAAGCGTGATGATGTTTTTTTGTGAAAATTCTATCTTTTGAGGTCGGAGTTACTATTCACGTATACAACACTATTCACGAATACGATACTATTCACAGAAAAATTAAATTTTCTTTTTTGTGTCCAAGATTGTTTGTTATGATTCCTATCTTTGATTGGATCTATGTTTTGATCTTCATTCTTGAATTTTACTCCAATCTGTTTATTTATGAAGTATTTTTGAACTTGGATTATTTAAAGTACGAATCCTTAATACTTGTTCTTTTGTTTCACTGGATTCGTTTTCTTTAAAATATTTTTCATCATCCTCAGTCCTAAATGATGATATTACTGAATATCTTTGGCCTGTAGTGAAAAGATGAATGATTTCTTGATGAATATCTTTGGTTCGTAGTGCAAAGATGAACAAGTGTTGAGAAGAACACGACCGATCGATTAATATCTTTGGCCCGTGTAGTGCAAAGATGAGCAGTGTTTAGATGAACATGACTTAATGATGAATATCTTTGGCACGTAGTGCAAAGATGAATATTTGATTCGGATATATATTGATTGATGTTACAGGGATAAAATATCGACGATGAACTTTTAAATTCATATATAGAAGATAGTAGTTTGCATTCTCTACTTAACTCTTTTAATGAATTGTTGTTTCCGCTGCAGTTGTTGATTTAAAACTGGTTGTCTATTGTATTCTATTAGATTTTTCCCTGTTGAAGACTAACGATAATTTGCTCTATGTTATCTTAGTCATAATGTTCTTTACTGGGCTAGTTGAGCTCACCCTTTTCCTTGTTGTTCCATTTTTCTTCTCAAGAGGCGAGAATGTAGCGAGTACTAGTCGGGGTATGGAATGAAGGTTCTAGAGAGAGTTGTTTAGTAGTCCTCACCATTTTTGTAAAATAATGTATCAATAATTATGATGGGGATTTATTTGCGTGTGGATATTGTCTAGATGGCAATATTTGTATTTAAACTCACAGTTTATATGTTGTAATAATAAAGTTGTAGTTATTTTTGTACCATGTATTTGGCGACTCAGAATGGGTTGGATGGAATGGACCTATTTTGGGGGCGTCACAGTTGGTATCAGAGCTTAGGGATATGATCTCTGGCGGAGATCGGGGAATAGAACTAGGAGGGGAGAGATGAGTAAATCTTTCGCTAGTGTGTCCTACCTAAGCTTAATTGTTGATCGGTCATAATATACGGATATTATGTGATATGTTAATTTGCTTAATTAACCCTTGTTTTATGACAGTATTTGAGAATGGCAGTTGAGAATGCTAACAATGGAGTGAATGAGACTGTGGGGATACCTCTAATCACTAACCATGATAATGTGATGTCAGACGAAGAAGGAATTAGAGATATCCATGTGGTGAGTGAAGAATTGATAGTTGCACCCGAGATAGTCGCAGAGGTAACAGCTTAGAGTGAGGAAGAAGAGGTACCTGAGGAGAGTTTATTAGAGGTATTATATGATCAAAATGTAGAATTTCAAAATCGTATTCATGAGTTAGAAGAGCAGGCTCAAGAACGGCAGGCGGTCGTGGAGCAAAAGGATGCAACAATTCAAGCTTGTATTACTCGATATGTGATGCTTGAACAGAAGCATTCTTTAGCAGAGTATAAGATGATAAAGATGGAATTTGAGCTGAAAGAAGAAAAAACTGAACGAGTGAGAATAAGTGATGCATGGGTAAAAGCCACACGACACGTGGATATTGTGGAAAGAGATGTCCGATCTAAGAAGGCTAAAATAGATGATATGAATTTCTCGTTTTGGAAAGCAATTGGGAGAACTCAACATCGAGTTTTGAATTACCTGTCACAGAAGCGGTCAACTGAATTTGATATGGATCAAGATTGATGATTTAGATCATGAATCGAGATCTGAAGAGGCGATTGAGGGAGGAATATGCCCTATAGAAAAGTATGTTCCAACGGTAGTGATGACGCCAAATCCTGCCCCAGACAAGTCAAAACCGGGTAGTTCGAGGGATAGCGGTTGTCATGACTTCCCAACAAGTGAGGAACCCAAATGAAGTTATCACGGAGATGAAGCAATGGAGAAATCATGATGACCCGGGAGATAGAATCTAAAATGAAAGCAAGGTATTCTCAACTTTTCGAAATACCAGGTACGTAAATTTCGGGGACGAAATTTCATAAGGAGGGGAGATTGTAAGACCCCGAATTTTATGAAATAAAAGTATTCAATTTTTCTTATAATTACAATTCAGTAAATGGTTAAATTGATAAAAAGTTAAAGTTAAGGGTGATATATGAAATTTTTTCAAAAATACGCAAGTGGTTATAAAATATTCATTGTTGTCGGGGAATATTCGTTTGGTCATGGAATATTCTTTCAGTTGGGGAATATTAAATGCATGCACGCACGCAGTCATTTGTGGGCCCCATAATGTAATAACCGCTTGGATGAAGAAAAAGACAAATTAAAGTTTTTATAAATAACAGCGTAGTAGTTCTTACCGCATAACATTGCTCAATACCCTATTGGGTAAAGTAAAGTAATACAGCGTTGTTGTTGCATGCGATAAAGCACACCAGTATTGCACAAAGATTTTTGAATTATTGATTCTTACGTAAGAAGGCACTACTAAATAATTGTTACAAGAATTATTCTTTGTTCGAGATTTTATTTTATTGATTCAATAATTCTTTGCATTGATATTTTATGTTCTTGTTGTTTCAATAAATTGTCATTACACAAGATTTTCCATTATCTACAATAATTCATATTATCTGAATAATATTATTGGATAACATTATTGGCAATGTCTAGAAAGTTACATCTAAGGAGAGGTTTGGTCACCTAATTGCGTGCAGAGTAAGGAGAGATCCTTATTGAAAGCCCCTCTTCCCACTAAGAACTACCGGTTGCCAATCTCGTGATTCCAGTAATATTATTTGTGAATAATTAATTATTGATTTATATGATGAGAAAAATATTGATTTTATGTGGATATAGATGGAGAAAATTTTTAATGTGACAATTGTCGAAAATTAATATTTTATCTTTTTCTGATAAAATAATTCATTTAAATATATTATTTTAATAATATATTAACGCTGATATTTTTATAATGAATGTGGGATATATGAGTATACGAGGAAAAAGAGTATTTTTGTTGCAATAAATATTAAAAACAAATTTTGTGTGTCGGTAGACCCATTTCTTGACTGAAATTTGATTATAGCTTGTAAAATCGCTTGTTTATGGATTTTGGTCAATTTCTGTTTGGAATTTGGAAAAACTTCCTTCTGTAAAGTTGTAGATAATGGAATTTCCTATGGAAATTCGCGAGTTTCGAATTTTTCTGATAAAAGAGCTAATTATTATGAATTATTGAAGTTTCAAAGCTCCGAAATAATTGATTTTTGGAAGTTTTAATTATGTTTTTTAAGAAAAACGTTTTTCAAATGTTGGTGGCCATCTTTAACATGTGCTTGGTGGCTGAAATCAGATTTCAAAGTGGGCGTAGGAATGTGTTTTGTAAATATTAATATTATATTAAATTTTCTCTTTTTGGTGTTCTAAAGCATTTTCTATAAATAGGGTGCTTAGGTTAGAATTGAAAATCACACCGTAAATCAAGTTTTCTCTCTATATTATCGAGCGTATTCTTGTGAGTATTTTGAGTATACTTTGAGTATTGCTATACTGATTGCAAGTTCAAGTCATAGCCTATATCCTGTTTTTAACTAAGAAATCTTGTCTTTCGAGGTAAGGATGTTATTTTCTTCAGAAATGATATTATTTCTTCAATATCATTATCTTAGAAATATTGGTTGGAACTTTTATCAAATTTGGAACTTTTTCATGCTCGGGTTACTTATTCACGAGTTACTATTCACGAGTTACTATTCACGAGTACTATTCACGAAGCGTGATGATGTTTTTTTGTGAAAATTCTATCTTTTGAGGTCGGAGTTACTATTCACGTATACGGCACTATTCACGAATAACGACACTATTCACGAAAAAATTAAATTTTCTTTTTGTGTCCAAGATTGTCTGTTATGATTCCTATCTTTGATTGGATCTATGTTTTGATCTTCATTCTTGAATTTTACTCCAATGCTTTTATTTATGAAGTATTTTTGAACTTGGATTATTTAAAAGTACGAATCCTTAATACTTGTTCTTTTGTTTCAATTGGATTCGCTTTTCTTTAAAATATTTTTCATCATCCTCAGTCCTAAATGATGATATTACTGAATATCTTTGGCCTATAGTGAAAAGATGAATGATTTCTTGATGAATATCTTTGGCCCGTAGTGCAAAGATGAACAAGTGTTGAGATGAACATGATCGATCGATTAATATCTTTGGCCCGTAGTGTGCAAGATGAACAGTGTTTAGATGAACATGACTAATCGATGAATATCTTTGGCACAGAGTGCAAAGATGAATATTTGATTCGAGATATATATTGATTGATGTTACTGAGGATAAAATATCGACGATGAACTTTTAAATTCATATATAGAAGATAGTATTTTGCATTCTCTACTTAACTCTTCTAATGAATTGTTGTTTCACCGCAATTTGTTGATTTAAAAGCGGTTGTCTATTGTATTCTATTAGATTTTTCCCTGTTGAAGACTAACGATAATTTGCTCTATGTTATCTTAGTCATAATGTTCTTTACTGGGCTAGTTGAGCTCACCCTTTTCCTTGTTGTTCCATTTTTCTTCTCAGGAGGCGAGAATGTAGCGAGTATTAGTTGGGGTATGGAATGAAGGTTCTAGAGAGAGTTGTTTAGTAGTCCTCACCATTTTTGTAAAAAAATGTATCAATAATTATGATGGGGATTTATTTGCGTGTGGATATTATCTAGATAGCAATATTTGTATTTAAACTCACAATTTATATGTTGTAATAATAAAGTTGTAGTTATTTTTGTACCATGTATTTGGCGACTCAGAATGAGTTGGATGGAATGGACCTATTTTGGGGGCGTCACATATACCAATATATTGAATTGGGGATGAACAATGTTTTTACTGGTTTGAGCAATTATATATTGAATATGTTTTTTATATGAATGATTTGGGCTGAGCATAATTTTGTTGTTTTTTATTTTATTGACATGAATTACTGTTATAAATGTTGGATCGATCATAGTCATATGAATTGCAGAAGATTTTGATGATATATATTTGTAAGGTGTAATTCACTGCGATTCATTCTGATTATAATGAATTTGATTTTGGGTAGTGTAATCAGTATATTGTTGTGATATGTGATATTTCTGACGGAATTCCCAACAGAATTTCTGTTAGAATGATTCAATTGCAAAATTTATGGGCCCAACTTTTTAATATTTATGTATTTTAATTAGTTTCCAATATTGAAATGAACTAAGTAACATTTATTTAGTTTCAAACTACTAAAAAAATAATGGGTATATTATACCATAAACTAAATTTAATTAATATTTTGTATGATAAGATAATATAAATTAGTAAAATCAAATAACATAATTAAGATAAAATAAAATAAAATAAATTAATTTATTGTAATTAAATTAAATTAAATAATATAATATAAAATATATAGTAATATAATACAATCAAATAAATTAAATTAATTTAATTTAATTTACATACAATAAATTATAAATAAAATAATACAATATAAAATACAAAGATACTAATTAGTTCATAAAATAAAATAAAATGAAATAAATTATAATAAAAAATAAAAAATAAAAAAGTATTTAAAAATAAAATAAAAAACAAAACAAAATAAAATTAAACTATAAAAATAAAAATAAAATAAAACAAAATAAATTAAATTAAATTAAATTAAAATACATAATTAAAATAAAATATAATAAAACAAAATAAAATAAAAATAAAATAAAATAAAATAAACTTCATCTACGAATAAGCTATCTTTAAATTTGGTTTATGACGAGATCTTGACGGTAGCTTGAGCGATTGAAGAATTGTCCTGAACTACTATCTGAGATCATCAATTACCAAAGCGATGCTCGGATCTGACATGAATACGCCATGTATATATCTCGGGATGATCTTGCGCTTGAAGACCAAGTCCGAGCAGATAAAGAAGAATCGAGGCCATCTATGGATTGTACATACTTCTGGTCGTTTCAGGAGGTTAAGTCGATATGTATTTATATTTAATTTAGTTTAATATTAAACTACATCTATAGTAAAGTAAGGTGATATTAATTAATGTATGATTTAGGCCATGCGGAACAACTTGGGCCGACCTCCTACTATGATGGAGTTTTGGGATAGAGTCCATAAGCCGAAGGATTCGACTTCGGGGTCGATGATGTCTCCCGCATCATTAGCTATACGGGTACTACATTTACTACAATGATTATAATTTAGATTATAATTTAGGATCATATTACGTAATTAATATAATGATACCGAGTTAACTCACATTTACATATATTAAATTACAGGACCGGTTTGAGAAGCTTCGGGACACGCGTTTAGCTGAGTTATAGGCTGCTATGGGCGATCCCGAGACATTAGATTCTACTATCCCTACGCCTGAGATTAGTGTATCTCAGGATGAGGAGATGACTCTTTGGGTCGAGTCTCAGGATCTTCCTAGTAGCACTATCGGTCGGTATCGAGTGCTGGGGTTGTCGAGGATACCAACCTATACACTACCTAGAGGTATAATATGATAGTATAGATTTCTTGTTCATGAATAAACTAATTTTTATTATTATTGATATTATATTTATTTTTGCAAGCACTAGCCAGCGTCTGCGTTCGAGAGCCCCCGTGGGACCATCACATACGGGCACTGACTTAGATGACGCTATGTTCTAGAGGGTTATAGTGGCGGTGTCTGAGCGGTATGGTACAGGTCCTTTATTACATCATCAGGACCTTCCCAAACGTGCTCTCCTCCACCAGCTTTCTTAGGACATCGCAGCTGGTGCCACAGCCGAAAGTACGGGTATCCCTTCGCGATATGTGACGAGGTGGTCCGAATGGTGGTTACCTTACTCTTGGACGCTTTTGGACCGCTGTTGAGTCAGCCCTCGACTACTTAGGTATACTATTCATTTTAAATTTCTATATCCTGCATGTTATTTAATTTTCATTTATTTGCATCTTTAATTGTATTATATATATGGACTAATTGGTTATATTTTTAATTGTATCAACAGGGTGCTCATTTTGATCACGAGGGGAGGGACGACGTCGATTTATTTTCATATACCAAGAAATGGCAGCGGCGTCGATGCCCTTGCTTGGTGATCCTCCTCCTCACACCGGGGTAATCTTCTTGGCTTGACTTAGTTTAGTTGATATTTGACATTTTTGTAGTTTAAACCTTGTATGTAATTCATATAGCCAAACTTTTATGTGAACAATTCATTTTTGTATATATTATAGAGTATTGTATGTAGTTCAAGAGTATTTTTGTATGCATGTGAACAAAAGTCAGTTATATATGTTGAACTTGTATATGTTGTTGGACGGTTATTATTATGTTGACTGTACTGTTAGAAATATAAACATGTTTACAGGTATAAAAATGTGGGTTAAAACCTTGGATGTTGCCAAAACAGAGTAAATATTCAAAAAAAAAAAATCCTTATCCTCGACGGAATAAGGTAAGATTGACGGAATTCCGTCGGAAATAAGCCTGTATACATGCCACAAGGTGTTCCCACGTGGCAGCTTAATACTGACCGAATAAGATCGATGGAAGGTATCCAGTTGAGGATATATTAAAATCGACGGAATATTCGGTCGACAATATGTTTATCGGAGTTACTTATTCCCTACTAAAATCTCGACGGACTTAATTTCGACGTGCTTAAACCCGACCGAATCCCCGACTGAATCTTCCGTCGAGATTAAGGTATACTCGACGGAATATCCTTAACCTTGACGGAATATTCCGTCAGAAATAAGCCGTTTTCTTGTAGTGTCTCTACTTCTTTCTGTATGGCAATCTTCTTCTTCTTCTTTTCCCTTAATATCTCTCAAATCTATGATTTTCTCATATTTCTCTTAAGATTTTGGTTAATTGTGAGTAAGGATTGAATTTAGATCTCAATTCCTTACATTTGGTATCAAAGCTAGATCGATTGGTGCCCATGGATACTAATAATCAACGATTAACTAATTTGGAGAGTAACATTCATGATTTACAAATCAGCTGCAATCTTCTGTGGAAACATTGAAGAGAGGATTCGATGAGAAATTGGAACTGATGTTGAAAGGATTTGAAGCTATGTTATTAGCTCAGAATCAGAAATAAGGTTTGAGTCCATCTGGAGCTGATAGACAGCCTTCAGGTATTGTTCCCCCACATTCATCTCAGCAGCCTACTGAATCTGTCCTTGGATCTTATGGAGGAGGTGTTTCTTCATTCAGTAACTATGAAGGAATATTTTGCACGATTAAATTTGAATTTCCTAAATTCCATGGTACTAACCCTAGGTCATGGATTAGGAAATGTAATAAATTGTTCTCTTATCATAATGTTGCTAAGAATCAGAAACTTTACTTAGCTACTATGCACCTGGAGGGAGAAACTGAGAATTGGTACTCTAGCTTTGTTAAAAGTGGACTTGAATTGACATGGAATGGGTTAATTGATGAACTGTTGGCTAGATTTAGTCATGAGATTAAAGTTAATCCCATAGCTGAACTCAAAAATTGCAACAAACAGGAACAATGGATGAATATAGAGCTAGATTTGAAGAGCTCAGGGGTTGGACTTTAATAAAGAATTCTAAATTGAATGAATAATTTTTTATTGACTGTTTTGTTGGTGGCTTACGTGAGGAGATTCAGTTAGGTATTCAAAAGTTGGATTTTACAACTCTTAAGGAAGCAATTCGTTTAGCTAGAGTTGAGGAACCCAAATTAGAAGCTTGGATTAAAAAGAGCAGAGTTGTTTTTAGACCTTCTACTAACACTAATTCGGCAAGCAAAACTTCTATGGTAGCATCTGGTGGGCAAATGTTTTCTAGTGAGGAATGCGGAATTCTGGAAATACTAATGCAGATAATAGAATGGGAGTTAATACAATTGAACCTAAAAAATCCTTACCTATTAGGAACTTGACCAGGGAACAAATTTCTGAGAAAAGGAGTAAAGGCCTGTGTTTTTCATGTGATGAACCTTATGTTCTAGGACATGTATGCAATCAACCTCACTTGTTTATGATGATACCTTTTGAGGCAGATGAACTAAATTTGGAATCAGATGAATAAACTGTGTGTGAACCAGAGTTGGTGCCAAAGGCAGAGCAAAATACATTATTACAAGATGGTAAGTTAGATGATGTTCAAATAACTTTACATGCTCTGTTAAGCCACAATGCAAACAACACTATTAGAGTGCAAGGAACAGTGAATAATAAACCAGTGAGTATCCTTATTGATAGTGGGAGTACTGGGAATTTTTTAGATTCACAAGCTGCTAAGAGACTTAAGGTCAAACTTGAGGATATTAATCCAATAACAGTGTGTGTGGCTGATGATTTTCAGGTACACAACACTTAAGTGTGTACTAATTTCAAATGGCAGGTTCAGAATTTGGACTTAACTACTGAGATGTGGGTACTTCCTTTGGGAGTAGTTGATGCAATACTTGGAGTTCAGTGGTTAAAAACTGTGAGTCTAGTTATTTTTGACTTCAACAAATTACAACTTCAGTTTTATCAAAATGAGGAATTAGTAACATTGCAAGGGAAAACATAGATGTTACCCCTACTATACACCTTATGAATTTCAGAGAATTTAAGAAGGTGTTACAAACAACTTCCCATGGTTTTTTGGGTATCTCTATGGTATTATGGAGTGTGAAGATTGCAGTCCTATAAATCCTTCTTGTCCTAAACTGCAAGAGTTGTTAGCTTCATTTTCTGATATATTTGCAGAACCACAAGGTTTGCCTTATGTGAGATCGTATGATCACTATATTAACTTGAAGGAGGGTAGCCAACCGATTAATTTGAGGCCCTACAGATACCCTTATGTTCAGAAATCAGAAATTGAGAAAATTGTTGTTGACTTACTAAAAACTGGGGTTATCCAAAACAGTAGTAGTCCATTTGCTTTCCCAGTTTTGTTGGTTAAAAAACATGACAACACATGGAGAATGTGTATTGATTATAGGGCTTTAAATGATGTTACTATTAAGGATAAGTTCCCTATACCTGTAATTGATGAGTTGTTAGATGAACTTCATGGTGAAAAATGGTATTCTAATCTTAGAGTTGGGTTATCACTAGATTAGAGTCCATCCTTCAGATATTCCTAAAACTTCTTTTAGGACTCATACTGATTATTATGAATTTAAAGTAATGCCGTTCAAATTAACTAATTCACAAACCAATTTTTAGAGTCTCATGAATACTGTGTTTGCTCTTTACTTAAGGAAATTCATCTTGGTTTTCTTTGATGATATTCTGATCTACAGTCCCACTTATGATTGTCATTTGGAACATGTTGAGATAACTTTGAAGTCGTTAAGGCAACGTGAATTGTATGCAAAAATGTCCAACTTTACCTTTGCTACACAAAAGGTACAATACCTTGGTCATATCATTACTTCTGAAGGAGTATAAACTAATCCAACTAAGGTGGAGTGTATGGTTAAGTGGCCCACGCCCATGAACCTTAAGAGTTTAAGAGGATTCTTGGGTTTAACAGGTTACTACAGAAAATTTATTATGGTTTTCTTAGTAAGCCATTAATTGACATGTTAAGGAAAGATCAGTTCCAATAGAGTCATGAGGCTGAGGTAACTTTTGACAATCTTAAACAAGCTATGGTTAGTGCTCTAGTTTTAGTTATGCCTGATTTCACCATTCCGTTTGTAGTAGAGACTGATGCTAGTGGTATTGGTGTAGGAGCAGTGTTAATGTAGGGGGATAGACCAATTGCTTTTCTATACAAGGCCATTGCTTCTAAGTATTTGGGATTATCGACCTATGAGAAAGAACTGATGGTTGTTGTATATACGGTGCAGAAATGGAGACATTATCTAATGGACAACAAATTCATTATTAAAATAGATCATCAAAGTCTCAAGTATTTGTTGGATCAACGAATTACTACTACTAATCAGCAAAAGTGGATTACCAAGCTCATTGGACTAGATAACGAGATATGGTACAAGAAAGGCAAGGAGAATTTAGAAGCAGATGGATTGTCTAAGCAATTTGTTGAAAATCCTATGTGTGGAATGGAAACTGGTGTTCAAATTGGTCAACTCTCACTACAATATTACCTAAATGGGTTCAAGATGTAGTTGAAACATGGGCAACTGATGCATACCTGTAAGAAATTATCTCTCAATTAGTACTGAGTCCTTCCTCAGTACCTGATTATTCTTTTGTGATCGGAAGGCTGAGGTATAAGGGTAAGTTGGTTATGGGAAATTGTAAGACCCCAACTTTTTATGAATAAAGATTTAATTTTCTCTAAATGTTATTTTGAATAATAAGGTGTGGATTTGATATAATGTTATAGATGTGGGTAATATTTACAAATTTTGCAAAGTAAGAAAGTTGTTATAAAATATTCGTTTGGTCGGGTAATATTATTTTTGTCGGGAATATCCGTACGACGACAGAATTATTGGTGGACCCCACAATGGAATAACTATCGGATATAGAAAGCGACAAAAATAACATTTTCATAGAATAATGACAAAACTTTTACCGTTAAACCGTTGAAATACCCGGTGATAAAGAACAGTAATACGCGTTGTTGCATAGTAGCACACAATGTCTCTGATTATTGATGCTTACGTAAGAAGTCACTTAGTTTTATTCAATTATTGCAACAGTAGTTGCTGCATAGTATCTCATATTATTGATTCAATTATTATCATAGTATCACCTGCACAATATTTTATATTATTAAATCAATAATTGAGATGACAACGTTATTCATATTATTAATTGCATTATTGACAATGTCTAGAAAGTTCTGTCGAGGGAAGGGGTTTGGTTACCTAATTGCATGCCAATAAGGAGAAGTCCTTATCAGAAAGCCCCCTCTTTCCTGGGAATGATCTGGTTGTCAATATTGTGAGTTATAATATTAATGATGAATAATTGTTGAAAGATTAAAAATGTGTTAATTGAAGATAAAGTGATTTGTGGTAAATATTTATTCAATATTTGATATAAATAAGAAGTCTGTTATGAGACGTTTGTTGTAAGTTTGGTTTATTCTATGGGACCCGTATGTCATCATCTAAAAGTCACTTTCGCCAATAGTACTTACCTTTACAGACGTCAAACCACTTGCCATTTCACATTACAGGCGTCAAACCACTTGCCTTTTCATATTACAGGTGTCAAACCAGTTTTCTTTTTACTTTACTTGTCGTCAAGCCACTTGCCTCTTCACATTGCAAGGGCTAAGCTAGAAATCTTCTATAAATAGAAGCTTATTTCTTCTTTCATTCTCACCAATTCACTAAGACTCACAAGAGAAAGCTATAGAGAGAATCAGAGAGAAAGAAGAAGAGTATTCTGCTACTAAACTAATGCAGTATCTAAATCTCCTACTAAAGTAAGGGGTATTATTTATTTCATATTCATAAGATATATTATTTCTTGTATTCGTAAAGGATATTATTTTTGTTCAATATTCGTAAGAAATAATATTTTCTTCCATACTCTGTAGTATGTAAGTAATATTATTTTATTTCATATTCCTAATTCCACACTTATTTTGATAAGTATTGCTTCTATACTCTTTGAAATTAGTAGAATATACTTGAAATTTGCGCTTCATCTAGTATCGTTTCACAGAAATATTTTTCTGAACATTCTTTTTAAGTTTTAATCTTTTCATGTCGGGGTACTCTTCATGGAGTATTATTCACGGCAAAAATTGATTTCTTTTCTGTCCAAATTATTTTTGATACATGATTATTATTCTTGAATTTTACTCCACAAAGCAGTTATTATGTTGACAATTTGGATATTCTTAAACTCTAGATAAATTGAATTATAAATCTTTAAAATTTATCCTTGATCTCATTTAATTGAATTCTTATATCATTGTCATCATCCTCATGCTTATATTGTGATAAAAGTCATCTTTGGCCCGTAGTGCATAGATGGACTGTTGATTGGTATGATTATGACTAGGAATTATGTATCGGTATAATCATGATCTGTAATGTTACAAATGATGTGGTAAAAGTCCTCATTGGCTTGTAGTGCATTGATGGACATTTGTTTGACATGATCATGACCACTGGTGATAATAACGAATATCCTTGGCCCATAGTGCATGGATGATTCGTGGATGTGATACTAATGAATATCCTTGACCCGTAGTGCATGGATAATTCAGTGATGTGGATTATTTATTGAGATGTGTTACAGAGATAAAATATTGATGACAAACTTTTAAATCGTAGAAGATAGTAGATATCATGCTATACTTGACTCTTCTAATGGATTGCTTGTTCCGCTGCAGTTAAACTTGTTGTCTATTGTATTCTATCAGTTGTTATACTGTTGAAGGCTAAGGATAATTTATTATGCATTATCTTAGTCATAATATTCTTTATTGGGCTAGTTGAGCTCACCTTTTCTTTCATTGTTCTCTTCAGGAAATGAGAATATAGCTGGGACTAGTCGAGGAATGGAGTGATGGTCCAAGATGGTGGCTATAATAGTCCTCACTATTCTATAAAATAGTGTGATAATAATTGTAATGAGGACTCCATTTGAGTTTGAATATTGTCTACGAGACAATATTCGTGTTAAAATTCTCAACTACGTTTTGTCGTATTATATAAATGAAGTTTGTATTTAAATTCTGTACCATGTATTTGGCGACTCAATGGGTTGTGTATACCTATTTTGGGGGCGTCACAGTTGGTATCAAAGCTTAAGGATATGATCCTTGGCTGAGATTTGAGGCTAGAGTTATGAGGGAGAGACGGGTAAATCCTTTGCTAGTGTGTCTTACCTAAGCTTATTTGTTATTTAATTGGTCGGTCAGAATATAGGGATAATATGTAGCATGTTAATTAACCCTTGTTTTGTGGTAGTGTTTGAAAATAACATCTGAAAATGTTGAGATAAGCAATGGAGCACATGAGACCATTGAGTCAACGCCGACCAATAACCAGGATAATGTGCATCAAGAAGGTAATAATCCACATTTAAACAACAATACTGACCAAATGATGAACGACGGGATGTTTAAGAGCTTTCTGCAATTCATGCAACATTAAGCGAGAGAGACTCCTATTCAAAATGCAAGTGGAAACACTGGCAACTCACGGATGGTTACTGCTAAGAAATTTAAGGAGTTGGGATCACATGAGTTTTTGGGAAAGCCAGAACCACTTAAGGCAGAGACGTGGATTAAGCAGATCACCAAGATATTTGATGTCTTGGGATTCTCCGAGGGGCAAAAGGTTCCCTTTTCCACCTTCATGTTGCGAGGAGAGGCAGGTTATTTATGGGAATCTGTAAAACGTACTCAACCATCCGCACTAAAGATGTCTTGGGAGAAGTTACAAGAATTGTTCAATGACAAGTACTTTCCTGAAAGTATTCGTTACATTAGGGGGTAGAATTCATCAAGCTGGAGCAAAACAATATAATCGTATCACAATACGAGGCTAAGTTTGTCGAGTTATCCTAGTTTGCATCGATAATGAGGAGCGAATGACGCGAATGTTTCTGCGAGGTTTGAAACTCAAAATACGTCAATATCTCATTTCTCACAAACTTTGCTTGTATTCAGATGTTGTGAATAGGGCTCAGTTATTAGAATGCAATTATGAGTCAGCTCAACCAAAAGGCAATGACCAACAACACGATAATAATCGTACCGGTGGCAACGACCATCGAAACAATGATAACCATCGTGGAGGAAATTATCATGCCAGAAATAGTAACCACTTCGGTTGTAATCATGGCCAAGATAATAGGAAAGGTGAACTAAGTGGGAACAACTTTGAGAAGAGAAGATTCAACAATGATGTAAAGACATCGATAGCAGCACCATCACCCATTTTCGAGGAAGGGGAACGACCACTAGTCGTATGCTACAAATGCGGACAAGAGGGACACATCCGTCCAAACTGTACGCAACAACCCAAAGTTTGTTTCAATTGTGGAAAGGAGGTCATTTAGCTCGATTTTGTCATGCAGCGAAGTCAAGTTCAGATGGGATGGCAACACCAAAGGCTGTCCCAGACAAGTGAAAGTCTGTAGTTTAAGGGAGAGCGCTTTTTGTAACTTCCCAAAAAGTGAGGAACCCGAACGAAGTTATTTTGGGTAAGCTAATCATAAACCCTTGCGAAGTCTATACCTTATTTGATACTGGTTCTACCCATTCTTTTATTTCACCTACTTGCGCTCAACGTTTAAATTTGACTCCAGAGAAATTAGACTTTGACTTATCTATTGAAACTCCATTAAGAGAAACCTTCATTACATCCACTGTTTATAAATCTTGTTTGATTTAAATCGGCACCCTCACATTACCTGTTGATCACATCTCTTTGAAAATACTTGCATTTGATGTGATTTTAGGAATTGACTGGTTAACTACTCATCATGCTAAAATTGATTATTTTCGTAAGGTTGTTAGCTTTCATATTCCTAACCAACCTGTTATGTGAATTCAAGCAACAAAACCACTAAAGTCAATCACTGTCATATTAAGCCATAAAGCCATTCTTTTATTGAAAAACGGATGTCAAGCTTTCTTAGCCCATGTCACGGATTTAAACAAAAATAAGTCAGATTTGAATGATATTTCTATTGTTAATAAATTTCCTAACGTAATCCTTGAAGAACTTCTTGGCCTACCCCCAGAGCGTGAAATCGAATTTTGTATTGACCTTGAACCCGGTACAAAACCCTCAAATATTTCTTCACGTAGAACGAACGTAATATGCGCCAAAGACGTTGGCTCGAGCTGTTGAAAGATTACGATCATACCATTCAATACCATCTTGGAAAAGCGAACATAGTAGCTTACGCATTGAGTAGAAGATCGTATGCGGTTACGAGTGCGATGTTGTTAACACAAAGACCCATTTCGTATAACTTACAAATAATGGAGATAGAGTTAAAGACTCCAGGGACCCACGTGATGATGTCAAATATACGAGTAGAACCGACTTTAATCGATAAAGTTAAAACTGTGGCCTATAGACTCACCTTACTGCCAAGTATGTCTTGTGTTCATAACATTTTTCACATATCTATGCTACGTAAATATGTGGAAGACCCAAACCACATTATTGAATTATAACCAGACGAGATAACAGAAGATTTAACGTATGAAGAGGTACCTGTTAAAATCTTGGATAAGAAGGAACATATTCTACGGTCAAAGGTTATACCTCAAGTCAAAGTTTTGTGGAGAAACTACGGTATTGAGTAAATGACCTGGGAGTTAGAATCTGAAATGAAAACAAGGTATCCTCACCTCTTCGGCATTCCAGGTACGTACCCCAATTTTGAGGACGAAATTTCATAAAGAGGGGAGGTTGTAAGACCCCAACTTTTTATGAATAAAGATTTAATTTTCTCTAAATGTTATTTTGAATAATAAGGTGTGGATTTGATATAATGTTATAGTTGTGGGTAATATTTATAACTTTTGTAAAGTAAGCAAGTTGTTATAAAATATTCGTTTGGTCGGTGAATATTCTTTTTGTCAGAAATATCCCTATGATGGCATAATCATTAGTGGACCCCACAATGGAATAACTGTCGGATATAGAAAGCGACAAAAATAACATTTTCATAGAATAACGACAAAACTTTTACCGTTAAACTGTTGAAATACTCGGTGATAAAAGAACATTAATATGCGTTGTTGCACAGTAGCACACGGTAGTGCACAATGTCTCTGATTATTGATGCTTACTTAAGAAGTCACTCAGTTTTATTCAATTATTGCAACAGTAGTTGCTGCATAGTATATCATATTATTGATTCAATTATTGTCATAGTATCACCTGCACAATATTTTATATTATTAAATCAATAATTGAGACGACAAAGTTATTTATATTATTATTTACATTATTGACAATGTCTAGAAAGTTCTGTCGAGGGAAGGGGTTTGGTTACCTAATTGCATGCCAATAAGGAGAAGTCCTTATCAGAAAGCCCCCTCTTTCCTGGGAATGATCTGGTTGTCAATATTGTGAGTTATAATATTAATGATGAATAATTGTTGAAAGATTAAAAATGTGTTAATTGAAGATAAAGTGATTTGTGGTAAATATTTATTTAATCTTTGATATAAATAAGAAGTCTATTATGAGACGTTTGTTGTAAGTTTGGTTTATTCTATGGGACCCGTATGTCATCATCTAAAAGTCACTTTCGCCAATAGTAATTGCCTTTACAGACGTCAAACCACTTGCCATTTCACATTACAGGCGTCAAACCACTTGCCTTTTCATATTACAGGTGTCAAACCACTTTTCTTTTTACTTTACTTGTCGTTAAGCCACTTGCCTCTTCACATTGCAAGGGCTAAGCTAGAAATCTTCTATAAATAGAAGCTTATTTCTTCTTTCATTCTCACCAATTCACTAAGACTCACAAGAGAAAGCTATAGAGAGAATCAGAGAGAAAGAAGAAGAGTATTCTGCTACTACACTATTGCAGTATCTAAATCTCCTACTAAAGTAAGGGGTATTATTTATTTCATATTCATAAGATATATTATTTCTCGTATTCATAAAGGATATTATTTTTGTTCAATATTCGTAAGAAATAATATTTTCTTCCATACTCTGTAGTATGTAAGTAATATTATTTCGTTTCATATTCCTAATTCCACACTTATTTTGATAAGTATTGCTTCTATACTCTTTGAAATTAGTAGAATATACTTGAAATTTGCGCTTCATCTAGTATCGTTTCACAGAAATATTTTTCTGAACATTCTTTTTAAGTTTTAATCTTTTCATGCCGGGGTACTCTTCATGGAGTATTATCACGGGGTACTATTCATGACAAAAATTGATTTCTTTTTTGTCCAAATTATTTTTGATACATGATTATTATTCTTGAATTTTACTCCACAAAGCAGTTATTATGTTGACAATTTGGATATTCTTAAACTCTAGATAAATTGAATTATAAATCTTTAAAATTTATCCTTGATCTCACTTAATATTCACTTAAGAGTCACTTTTGACAATAGTAATTGCCTTTACCAGACGTTAAACCACTTGCCGTTTCACATTACAGGCGTCAAACCACTTGCCTTTTCATATTACAGGCATCAAACCACTTTTCTTTTTACATTACCAGTCGTCAAGCCACTTGCCTTTTCACATTGCAAGGGCTAAGCTAGAAATCTTCTATAAACAGAAGCTTATTTCTTCTTTCATTCTCACCAATTCACTAAGACTCACAAGAGAAAGCTATAGAGAGTGTTGGGAGATTGCATATTTAAAATTTGAAGTTGAAATTTAATTGTCATGATTATATGTAAAGTCCTTCAAAGGAACACATGTACAAGGACTTAGTGATAGATCAAATTTGTTAGGTTGATCTGAACTTTAATGTTTATCATTCTGTAAATGAATGTATAGAAGAAGAGATCAAAGCTGTTAGGTTGATCTATATTTTGAAATGTAATAGATAGGCTTCAACTGAATTGAAGTCTATCAAGATGATCAAGAGATTGCAGAAGACAAGGCAGAAACATAGAGCGTTGAGGATCGTAGTGTATCTGCTTTAAAAGGGTCTCTCTGAAATCGTAGAGTGATCTAACGCCATCTTGAGCCAAGTCGAATTAAGTAGAGTGCTCTCGGAAGCATAGAGTCTGCAAGACAAGCAAGTGAAGATCGTAGTGTACCAATCCTTAAGAGAAATCGTAGTGTTCTCATCTTTCAGCACAAGAATAAGTACCAAGGTGTTATGACACCACGATCAGAATCGTAGAGCTTCATCTGTCTGTGTCAGAAGCATCGAGCCTCGTCCACGTGTTTAAAGATTAATCACATCAAATATGGAATGAGCTATAGATGTTGAAGACCTCGGGAGTCCCAATGACACAACAGTCATCCTTAGTATATAACAAAGAAACGTATTGAAGAAGCTAAGGAAAGTACCATGAGTAAGCAGAAAACACCTTTTCAGGTGTTAGGTGAGATAGCAGTCTGCTGTGTCAGTGGGTTAGTCTGCTGATCAGAAGTTATGCAGAAAGTCTCCATCAAAGCTCAGAAATATTAAATACATTTAATGCTTCAACGGATGTCTCCAATGGATACATTTTCAAAGGCATCATATATATAAAACATCAGCAGATGAAAAAAGTTAAGCAAGCACAAAACAAAAAAGCTGAAGAACACTCAACGATCAAACTCTACGATCGAAAAGAAAAATTTGCTCGGTTCTTTTCTTTCAAAAGCTTAACGACAACTGAGTAGCACCATTCAAGAACTCATAAACTACTATCAAGTGAAGTAAGAAGTTCCAAGTCAGAAGAACTTAAAGAGTTCTAAGTGAACTGTGAAGAATCAAGTCTGCTGGACTTGAAGAGTTCAAAAGTGAACTAAGAAGTGCCAAGACTGCTGGTCTTGAAGGAATCTGTAAGATTCAGAAAGTCTAAAGATATCCTTAGTGGATTTCCTACTCGAGGAGTAGAAGAGTGGACTAGGAGCTTTAAGTGCTCTGAACCACTTAAAATTGTCGTGTCTCTTACACTCTTGCTATAACGGCTATAACTGTTATAACTGCTATAACTTCCTCACTCTCGTTAACTTACTATATCTTAAAGGGAGAACAAACAAATCTTAATTCCGTTGTGTTTGAACCATTATCAAAACTAACAAAGCATTTTAAAGAAGAATTTAAAATATCTATTCAACCCCCGTTCTAGATAACTATTGGTATCAGAGCAGGTTCTATCAAATAGCTTACAAAGCTTAAGTAGATCCAATGACACATCTGATAAGCGAATCAAAGACTGGAGGAGGCAGCAAGCCACCTATGTGCAACAAGGATAAATTCGCCAACTGGAAAGTTCGTATGCAAGCCTACATGTAATCAATAGATGAAGATCTATTTGAAACTGTTCAAAATGGGCCCTACATTCCTACCAAGCTTGCTCCTACTCTAGACGATCCAAACAGAATCCAGATCAAGGTCAAAGAAGAATGGACTGACAATGAAGAAAAAGCTGTCCAACTTGACAAAAAGGCCAAGAACATCTTGTTTCAATCGTTAGAAGACGATCTGTTTGAAAATGTGGTAAACAAAAAAACATCAAAGGAAGTGTGGGAAGCATTACTCATCATGCATGAAGGAACAAAAGAAGTCAGAGAAAACAAGCAATCTCTCCTGACTCAGCAATATAAAATGTTTACACACATTCAAGGAGAAAACGTCACTTCCACCTACAAAAGATTCAATGTACTGCTCAACTCTCTCCGAGACTATAGAAAGATCTATCCAAATAAAGATCTAATCATAAAGTTCATGAGAGCTTTACCCAACAAGTGGGATGCCAAAACCACTGCCATCATAGAATCAAAGAATCTCCATGAAATAACTGTTCAACAGTTATATGACAACCTTCTCACATATGAACTGGAGCTCACTCAACGAGCAGAAACTCTATCTGAAGGAAGAAAGAAAGACAAAGGAGTTACTTTAAAAGCAATAGACAACACTTCCAAAGCTAATACTGAGAATGACTCTTATTATGGTGAAGATGATGATGAGGACTTTGCAATGTTGGTAAAAAGACTTAGAAGGTTCATGCGTCAAGGCAAAAGCAGCAAACCTAAGAAGTTCAACAACTACAACAGCCATGAACAAATAAACGACTTATGATACAACTGCAAAAAGCCTGGCCATTTCATTGCAAACTGCAACAAACTTCTTAGAGAAGAACTGAAGAAGAAATCAAATTCAAAGAAGGAATTTAAAGGCAATAAAAGGCCTCAGAAGAAAGACAAAGGTCTTGTAGCTGGAGGATCGTAGAGTGACTCAGACAATGACTCAACTCCCGAATCTGGAGATGATGAAGATCCTCAAATGACAAATCTTTGTCTAATGGCCAAGCATGATAAGGATAAAAAGAACTCCAACATTCATGAAGTAAGTATAGATGAGGTATTTGACTTTAACTCTCCTGATGTAGACATAGATGATTTAAGAACTACACTACATGGCATAACATCTGATCTACATCAGTACATGAAATGGTTCAGAGTTCTGTCCAAAGATTATTCACTTCTTCAAAAGGAGAAAGAGAAAGTTCAAGAAAAACTGGAAATAACCCTTCTAAGTACTGACTCTCTCTCCAAGCTTGAAGCTGAGTATAAACTCTTAAAACAGACCAATGAGCTCAATGCTCAAAGAGAGTCAAGTCTAACTTCTAAAATTGAGGAACTAGAAAGGACAATCTCTACATGGAATAAATCCTCTTCATCCATGGACTCCCTGATCTCTAGTCAGAGAAGTGCATCTGACAAAACAAGTTTAGGCTTTGGGGAATCCACTTCAGAGCCATATGTGGAAAAGATAAAGGAAACTAGCCCTAGTAATGCTCTAATTTTTAGTAAAAACATTATATTTGTGAAATCCTCACAGAAGGAAGAACCAGTCCAACCCTCCTCATCAGATCCAACTTATGTTCCAAGGAATAAAGGATCTTATGCTGGCCTAGGTTTCAAAAGAAAGAAGAATAACTTAGTCTCTACTCTCCAACCTCGAAGGGTCATAGAGTCGAGTAAAATCAACTCCACGAACCAAATGGGAAGGAATAGTTGAGTTAAGCCCCACTCTTCATAAATTATGAAACACAAGGACACATGGAAAAAGGAAGGAAGGACTGCTAAAAACCCACATAAGTCCAAATGGAGGAAGAAGCAACACACACACACAAGCATGAATTGTATTAGATGTTTTGTATGTAATAAGACTGGTCACAAGGCTGCAATATGCTACCATAATCCTATGCATGTGAAACCCAAAATTAAGCAAATTTGGGTTCCTAAGGGTACTATCAAAGTAGGACCCATGCAAGTATGGGTACCAAAATGAGAGTTTTATCTTACCACAGAAACCAAGCTCCACGATCACAACTTGGTATCTGGACAGTGGATGCTCAAGGCACATGATAGGGAACAAAGCCCTTATGTTTAACTACATAGAGAAGGAGGGTCCTTCAGTCATCTTTGGAGACAATGGCTCTGGCAAGACAAGTGGATATGGCTCAGTTGGGAATGGTGCAGTGTCCTTCAATAAAGTAGCTTATGTGGAAGGTTTACAACACAATCTTCTGAGCATAAGCCAACTCTGCGACAAGGGTCATCAAGTCACTTTCCTCAATAATCAATGTCAAGTCAGAGATCTGAAGAAATCCTCTATAAAGCTGACCGGAACAAGAGAAGGAAATGTCTATACTATCAATCTTGATCAACTAAGCTCGGACGAGACGATATGCTTTCTGGCTAAAGCATCTGAAGAAATGAGCTGGTTATGGCATAGAAGATTATCTCATCTCAACTTCAAAAGCATATCTAAACTGGCCTCCAAGGATCCAATGGCAGGCTTACCCAAGTTTAGCTTTGTCAAAGAAAGGCCATACAATGCCTGTCAGCTTGGAAAGCAGACCGGAAACTCATTTAAGAGCACAATTGTCAACTCAATTGACAAACCTTTGCAGCTGCTTCACATGGATCTTTTTGGGTTAATTCCAACAACAAGCCTTGGAGGGAAGAGGTACTCACTAGTCGTAGTAGATGACTACACCAGATTCATATGGGTGTTCTTTCTAAACTCAAAAGATGAAACTAGTTCCCAACTAATCAAAATGTTCAGACTAGTGATGAACGAGAAAGGGGAGAAAATCAAGTCTATAAGAAGTGATCATGGCAGAGAATTCGACTTCTCTGAGATGGACCAGTTCTGCATAGACAATGGCATCAGTCACAACTTCTCAGCTCCACGAACCCCTCAGTAAAATGGAGTAGCTGAGAGAAAGAACAGAACGTTAATAGAAGCTGGAAGAACTCTCTTGGGCAAAGAAACCCATTTGCTGAATACTTTTGGAAGGAAGCTATCATCTTGCATCTTGCTACACTCAGAACAGATCTCTTGTACACTCTACGTTAAAGAAGACTCCCTACGAACTATGGAAAGGGAGAAAGCCAAATGTCAGCTACTTTCATGTATTTGGCTATGCATGTTATATACTCAACAATGGTAAACAATATCTGACAAAGTTCCAACCCAAGTCTGACGAAGGAATCTTTCTCGGATTGCCACAGACAGTAAAGCTTATAGAGTGTTCAACAAGAAAACACTAAGTGTTGAAGTCTCAATTCACATCTTCTTTGATGAAACAGACTTGGACAAAACAATGTCTCAAGACACTACTAATGATAATTCAGACACTACGAACGAGGTCGTCGAGCTCAACACCACGATCGTAGTTCTAGAAAATGAGATCATAGAACAAGAAGAGGAGATCGTAGAGAGAACTACGCAAGACAACGAACCTCCACATTAAGAAGCTGAAATTAATCTTGAAGGTCTTAGACAAGAAGGCATCAGGACAGATGTTCCAATAGGAAATAGATGGGCAAGAGATCACACTCAAGACTTAATCATTAGAGACCCGAATGTAAGAGTCAAAACAAGAGCTGCCACCCAAAATGAGTGTTTCTATCTGAGCTTTCTGTCACAAATGGAACCCAAGAAGATAGAAGACACTATGGAAGACTCCAGCTGGATAGAAGCCATGCAAGAAGAACTAAATCAGTTTGAAAGAAGCAAAGTATGGAGATTAGTTCCAAGACCAAAGAGTCATCCTGTCATTGGCACCAAGTGGGTTTTCAGGAATAAGATGGATGAAGATGGAGTAATAGCAAGGAACAAGGCAAGACTAGTGGCTAAAGGTTACTCTCAAGAAGAAGGCATTGACTACGATGAGACCTTTGCATCTATTGCCAGATTAGAAGCCATCATCATATTTCTTGCCTTTGCTGCTCACATGAAATTCAAAGTCTTTCAGATGGATGTCAAAAGTGTATTCCTGAATGGTGAACTTCAAGAAGAAGTATATGTAGAACAACCTCCAGGTTTCATCAATCCAACTCTCTCTAATTATGTCTATAGATTAGACAAAGCCTTATATGGTCTTAAACAAGCACTTAGAGCATGGTATGAAACATTAACTAATTTTCTTATTGAAAATGGGTTCACAAGAGGTAGAGTAGACACCACATTATTTCTTAGAAAGCATAAAGACAAAATCTTATTAGTTCAAATATATGTTGATGACATTATCTTTGGCTCTACTGATGAAAAATTATGTAAGAGATTTGCCAAGCTTATGCGAGAAGCAAGTTTGAAGTGAGCATGATGGGTGAAATTGAACTTCTTTCTTGAATTTGCAAGTAAAAGCAAAGCGATGAAGGAATCTTCATAAACCAAGCCAAGTACATTAAAGACTTACTTAAAAAGTATGTCATGGAATCGACCTCTCCCATGAAAAAACCCCAATTGCTCCGAGAACCAAGCTTGACAAAGATGAAAAGGGTAAAAGTATTGAGATAACTTCGATCGAGAGGTATGATAGGCTCTCTTTTATATCTCTTTGCCAGATGAACCCGACATAATGTTTGCGATTTCAAGCTAATCCTAAGGAATCACACTTAACTACTGTAAAAAGGATTTTCAGGTATTTTAAAGGCACACCTCACTTGGGGCTTTGGTATCCCAAGGAGTCCTCTTTTGAACTGACAGGATATACAGATGCTGATTTTGCAGGCTGCAAAATAGATAGAAAAAGTACTAGTGGCACACACATCAATTTTGTTGGGAAATGAGACTTGTGTCCTGGTTTAGCAAGAAGCAAAACTCAGTATCTACATCAACAGCAGAAGCTGAATATATTGTTGTTGACAGCTTTTGTGCTCAAATTTTATGGATGCAAAATCAACTGGCATATTATGGGTTTGACTTCAAATCTATACCTGTTCATTGTGATAACACTAGTGCCATAGCAATAACACACAATCCTGTCATGCATTCTAGGACTAAGCATATAGAAATAAGATATCATTTTATTAGGGATCATATTCAAAATGGAACCATATCTCTACAATATATCCCTACTGAAAATCAACTTGCTGACGTCTTTACAAAACCTCTAGATGAATCTAGATTTAATAAATTAATAAGTGATCTAGGCATGCTAAATCTACAACCATAAAATCTATGCTCTAGTTTGTGCTAACCATGCAGATATAAAGGCTATGTTCAAAATCGTAGACATGACCAAAGAAAGTCCACGATCGTAGAGTTGCAATGACATGAAAGACCATGATCGTAGAGCTTCCTCAACATGACAAAGAAGCATCCTGTGATGACAAACGTTCCAACAAATCCAAGCAATCTCTCTGTCAAGCGCCTCAGGGACAAACCTAATCCTTAGTTCATTCTAAGAGGTTGGCCCTTCCTGAGCTACCCTAACTCAGAAGAAATGCCAAGTTAAAAGTTCATCACTAGGAACAGAGCAGATAATGTTCGTAGAGCAGATTCAGCAGTGGACTCAACGATGACAATGACAACCTCAATGACCGTAGTGCTACTTCAACGATCGTGGTCCTCCCAAAGACTACACTAGCTCAGGAGGAGCTAAGGGCAAATCTGTATTTTCCACACAAGTTAAAATCGTTGAGCTAAGCAAAACTTGACACATGTCCCACTACGTAGATCGAATGGAGGGAAGTTACAAGTATAGTTTAAAAAGGTTTTTTTTTGAAAACTCACCTCAGAAGTTCAAAAAGCTTATATCTCTCTCTCTACAAGCAGAAACCCTAGTCTTCAAAAAAGCTCAATCAACTTCAGTGCAAAGAAATCAATGTCGGCTTCAAGTATTATCACTGGTTACCGACTCTGTTTCGACGAGTTCAAGATAGCTGACTCTCAATTCCACAAGATTCTGTCTCTAGTAAAGAAAGCTGGTCTTGAAGAGGCTCTGGGCACCAGCACATGGATTTACCCAAAGCTAATTAAGGAATTTTATAGCAATGGAGTTTTTGAGAACAACATCATCACCACAAGAGTTTGGGGAGTACAACTCAAGCTCAAGGCTGAAGACATAAATCTGGCCCTAGGCTTCAAGTCAAAGGGACTCCTATCGATAGAGGTCATCGATTTCCATGATGGATTGAAGAAGATGCATCACCAAAAGAATCAGACTGTCAAGGAGTACAAGAAGAAGGAATTTCCCCAAAAATATGAGTTTTTGGCTGACATTGTTGGAAAGTGCATATGTTGCAAAAGTTCTGGCCACAACTCAGTGAATGAAGTACAATTGAAGCTTATGACAACAATCTGCTATGGGATCCGACTCAACTTTGGAGCCTTAATCATCGATTGGATTGGAAAGTGGATGCTTAATTCAAAGATTTCAAAGAGCTTTGGTAAGATGCTCTACGGGCGATTTATAAGCATTATCTTACAATCAGCACTGGGTGACAAAATTGGAGATAATGAAGGAGAATCCATTAATCCCAATAGGAGGATGACCCAGCAGCTGTTTGAAAACTGGAAAAGAAATCCAGCTGAAAATGTCAGAATGATATCTAACTCCAGTGGAAGAACTGGTGATGCAAAGGGGACTGGAATACTAGGAAATATATATGTTGTAAAGGAGATTAAAGAAGAAGAAGAAATCAACAAGGAAGAACCCATTGCTTTAATCAGAAAGAGCAAGGGTAAAAGAAAAATGAAGGCTCAACTGGCAGAGGAGCCTCAAGGCTTGACTACTGAGGCACCTCAAGAGAGTTCAGGCACTGAAACTCTAAAAAAATTGTAAAGAAAAGAATAGCAATCTGAGGAAGAAGAAGACATAGATACCATCTCTCAGCTGCTTAAGAAAGGAAAGCGGAGTCATAATTCTAAGAAGACCTCTTTCTCTTCAATCGTAGAGTCTATACCGATCGTAGAATCCAAATTGGACACCACTCTCGAAGAGGATGCTGCAACAGCTTCTCAGCCTGATCAACCATTCAGAGCTGAAGCTAAAGAAAGTGTTGAGGCTATGGCTCAGCCTAAAAAGTCAAAAAGAAAACTTGTCAAGAAATACATTCTTGTTAATGAAAAAGCTTAAAATGAGGAATATAAAAGGATATCTGCAGAGAAGGGGCTATCCGAAGTAAGTCAGAAGAACACAACTCAAATTGAGGAGGAGCTGCCTGAAGTTCCCACTCTAGAGAGTGCTTCAGCTGAGGGGGAGCTGTTTGAAATACAAATAGATGATATAGCTGAGGGGGAGCATTATGAAGCCCTCATGAAAGAAGAAGCTTCTTTTGAAGAGGAACTGCTAAGAGATCATCAGGAATCTCCCTATGTTCCTAAAGAAATTCTGGCTTCAGAAACTGCAGGATTAGAAAGAAGTGAAGCTATGGAGGGTGAGAAAGAAGAAAAGCAAGGAAGTGCAGTGGAGGTAATTGTTGAAGTGGAATCTTCACAAGAAGGCAGAGAAGAAGAAGAAGAAGATGAGGTTGAGATTATAGCTATAGGCTGTGATGGTTATAGGAAAGCTACCTACAATCAACTGTTCTCCTACCTACCTATGATGCCTTTTTACAGAGCCCAAATTCTCAACTCTTGGGATCACATGTTCTGGACCTTCAAAGTCTATCCAGCAATCTCAGTGCTAGCTCATGGATTCCCAGGAAATCTCAACTTTGCCCGAAAGCTGATCACAAATGACTCTTCTTCAGTAAACAGGCATGAGGTACAAACTATTCCCATGTCTTTCAGAATTAATCAATGCCCATCATCATGTTTTAACCAATTCTATGAATTACCAAGATGGTTGGAAGTGATTCTTCATCTACTCAATCAATTCCTAGTTACAAAATCCCAACATTTTATAATTGATGAACCAAATGTGCCCAGTTTTCTTCTGATACAATCCCCTATCATCTAACACTTTACGATTACTGATCCAAGCCCAATTGTAGAGTCATATGCTCAAGTCATAGAATCACCTCATCCTGAAGCTCAACCCCACACACCAGTCCCTCCATCAGATGTCCCTTCCTCGTCCTCTAATGAATATTTCAACCTTGATCTTGCTCTTTACACTATGCAAGATCAATATACAAGGACCCTTTCTCCAAATAGTTCGCAACTCCTTGAACTCATATCAGATCTTCCCACCAAAACAGAGTTGTCTGAAGCATCCAAAAAGGTGACCAAGGACATACAAGAAGAACTTGAAGTTCACTGAGACCTTGTTTAACTAAGGCTGACTCATCTGATAGATGCTGCAAACACTCTCCCAAGCACCCTAAGTTTTGAGCTCATAAAGAAGCTTAGGGAGATCATAAAGGAGATGATTCAAAGCATAAATGATAGGGATCAAATCCACTTTCAAGCCGCTAAGAAACACAGGGATGCTGTTCTTATTTTACAGACCACTTAGGAGTCCCAAAACAACTTTATGATATAAAGTATCACGAATCTACAAAATGCAGTGAAAGAATTTCAAGAATTCTCAATGGGTCAAATGAAATAGACGGAAAATGTCCTGACCATTCTCCAAAAGAGGGAAGCTCGTTCTGATTCTCTAATTAAAGAGAACCGTGAAGACATTACTCAATCCCAATATTAGCTCAACGAGCTTGTCCAAGGCATGACTCACTTATCTGAAGACATTCGAGCCCTTGATGCTGACATAAAGGGGGAGAATAAAGGGAAAGGAGGCAGAGGCACATTCATAGCTCAATCCATAAGAAGCCCTCCTACAAGACAAACTCAACATCAGACTCCACGATCTGAACAACAGCAAATTTTCATGGCACAACCATTAAGGAGTCAAGGCCCTTCTTCCAGCTCACACGAAGTGACCACCACATGCCTATGAATGTCAATTGGAGATCCTGCATTCATGAATAGGCACGATCATAATGAAAGACTAAGTCAAAGCGAGCTGGAAGATATAACAAGGAGAGACGAAGCAAACAGGAGAAGAAGAGCTGAGGAGTATGCAAATCCTCCGAGAAGCAAAAGGCAAAAGAAATAGAGATAAGTTGAAACTCAATTTTTATTGATGTAACTAAGCTTAAATGTAATATCTATCTTTACAAACATCAATAAATTCATGCTTATTCTCTAGAAGTTTCAGCTGCTCACTGAAACACTAAGTTATATTTACTTTCTAGTAACTGCATCTAGAAATTGATAGTCATGATACAAATCTCCTTGGTTATGTCAACATCAAATAGGGGGAGATTGTTGGGAGATTGCATATTTAAAATTTGAAGTTGAAATTTAATTGTCATGAATATATGTAAAGTCCTTCAAAGGAACACATGTACAAGGACTTAGTGATAGATCAAATTTGTTAGGTTGATCTGAACTTTAATGTTTATCTTTCTGTAAATGAATGTATAGAAAAAGAGATCAAAGCTGTTAGATTGATCTATATTTTGAAATGTAATAGATAGGCTTCAACTGAATCGAAGTCTATCAAGATGATCAAGAGATTGCAGAAGACAAGGCAGAAACATAGAACGTTGAGGATCGTAGTGTATCTGCTTTAAAAGGGTCTCTCTGAAATTGTAGAGTAGTCCTAACGCTTACTGAGCCAAGTCAGAATTCGTAGAGTGCTCTTGGAAGCATAGAGTCTGCAAGACAAGCAAGTGAAGATTGTAGTGTATCAGTCCTTAAGAGAAATCATAGTGTTCTCATCTTTCAGCACCAGACTAAGTACCAAGGTGTTATAACACCATGATCAGAATCGTAGAGCTTCATCTGTCTGTGTCAGAAGCATCGAGCCTCGTCCACGTGTTTAAAGATTAATCACATCAAATGTGGAATGAGCTGTAGATGTTGAAGACCTCGGGAGTCCCAATGACACAACAATCATCCTTAGTATATAACAAAGAAACGTATTGAAGAAGCTAAGGAAAGTACTATGAGTCAGTAGAAAACACCTTTTCAGATGTTAGGTGAGATAGCAGTCTGCTGTGTCAGTGGGCCAGTCTGCTGATCAAAAGTTATACATAAAGTCTCCATCAAAGCTCAGAAATGTCAAATACATTTAATGCTTCAACAGATGTCTTCAGTAGATGAAAGAAGTTAAGCAAACACAAAACAAAAAATCTGAAGAACACTCAATGATCAAACTCTATGATCTGAAAAAGAGAAAGCTTGCTCAGCTACTCAGTTCTTTCGAACAAAAGCTTAACGACAACTGAGTAGTACCATTCAAGAACACATCAACTACTATTAAGTGAAGTAAGAAGTTCCAATTCAGAAGGACTTGAAGAGTTCTAAGTGAACTGTGAAGAACCAAGTCTGCTGGACTTGAAGAGTTCAAAAGTGAACTAAGAAGTGCCAAGACTACTGGTCTTGAAGGAATCTTTGAGATTCAGAAAGTGTAAAGATATCCTTAGTGGATTTCCTACTCGAGGAGTAGAAGAGTGTGTCAGGAATATGCATGTGAATGATATTCCTATTTACATATAATTTGATTATGATATGTATATATATGAATGAATATGCAAGTATGGTTGCATTAAGAAAAGCTGTAAAGTCCTTTGATAGATAATAGAAACATATGTACAAGGACTTAGAATTAATTGATCAAATGTGTTAGGTTGATCCTACTTAAGCAAAACAGCTTTATAAAGTCCTTAAAAAGAAATGATGTACAAGGACTATAAATATAGTAAGATCAAGCATGTTAGGTTGATCTTATGATGGAATAGATAGGCTTGTCTGATCATCGAGCACTGCACAAGAAATCGTAGTCTGCCAGAAGAGTCAAGGAAAACTCGAGAGCTATCGAGGCAGAATCGTAGTTTGCGAAATAGTAGATCTCAGAGTTCGTAGATTTCCAGGAGAGACGAGGAAGGATCGTAGTGTGTCGAGGAGAACTTTCTTATGGCCGTAGTCTGCTGAGGAAGTCATGTTCAGAATCGTAGAGACATCATGCCTATGAGCCAACTGAGTATCTGCCAAAGCCAGTCAAGAATCGTAGACTACACTCGGAGTCGTAGAGTCTACTAATGTCAAAACCAATTCAAGAATCGTAGACTGCACTTAGAATCGTAGAGTCTACTGATCATATCAAAGGCAGAGATTGTAGTCGAGCAAGATCAGATGAAGACAAATCGTAGTATCAAGATCTGATCTCAAAGTCGTAGTGTCTGCACAGCTGAAGCTGAATCATAGAATACAGAGCTAAGACCTTAACATATGTGCTTGAAAGGCCACAGTAGAATCGTAGAGCAAACACGATTCTCCACAATTGAGCAATCCCAGAATATCCAAAGGAATGAAGCCTCTGGTTGGAAATGCAAAGATACATCTCACTTGAAGGAAGCTAGAGAGCACTCAACGAATGGCATGCAAGCTAATAGAAGATCTAAGCATCAACTAAATCAGCATCCAGATTGAGTTGAGAAGCTATTCAAGGTAAAGTCTTCTACAAGATGATCATAAGAAGACTTGATGGTGACTAAGGAAAGTCGAAGATATCGCATGAGTATCGAAGAAGAAGATGACTACGATCCTGAAAGTAATCAGAATCGTAGTGTTTGCCAAACAAAGAAGAAACTGATGAAAGATACTGGTCAGCCTCTGAATAACAAGGCTAAAGTGATTAAGCATTGGGTCAGTCCATTGATGATAAGTGAACGGGAGATGACAAGGAGAAAGCGAGCTGGACACGCTACAAATCTGAAGTGTCTTATTATTCATAAGGGGCCAGAGCAATAAGTCAAGCCATCAGTGTCTGAGAACAGTCAAGGCAAACAGAAGTGTTGAAGCACTACACTAGAGAACAAAGAGGTGTTCTACACTAAAGATCAAGTGAACACTCCTCAAGATCGTAGTGTTTCTTCTACCTGTCAGCAAGACACTACGATTAGGTCCATGAAGACATGCATCAGAAACGTAGAGTTCGAATAGCTGAAGACTGAAGCATTGGCAACGGTTCAATCTGAAGGGTAATATTCGGACAAAAGCTTGAGAGCATCGATGCAAGGACAACCTCTGATCGAGAAATCAGAAGGGTGAAATAAAGTCTTCGACCTACCCAAGATATCAAAGTGAAATATCTGACAGGGTAGGTGAAACAGTAGACTGCAGTGTTAGGAAGTCAGAAAAAGATGTCATGTCACATCTGCAGTCTACACCAAATAACTCGAGATCTGCGAAGCAATTTGAATAACCTTCAATGGATAATTTCCAACGGGAAGATTGGGAAGTAGTATAAATAAACAGAGCTTCAAAGATCAAGTGTTGCTGATGATTGTGAAGTTGTAGAATCGTTGAGTTGGTGAATGTTATTGTTGACTCTACGAGTTCCACCAAAGATCAATAGAACAAGTCTGAGTGACAGTGAGACTACCAAGGTGGAAGTGAAACAACTTTGAAGAAGGACTCTAACAGATCAAAGCTTCACTCAACAAAGATGAGAATGCCACTAAAGATGGCAGCCAAGCTGAGAGCCGAGAAGGCCAAGAAGATAGCATTCAGGAAAGTGGCTGAGTACAAGGAAGATCAAGAGAGACACTCTACGAATCGCCATGAACCGAAAGCTGAAAGTGAACAAGTGCAGAACCATGTCTGCAAAGTATTCAAGAAGGGTTCAGGGTTTACTAAGTGCCAGACAAAGTCTACTAAAAGCACAGAGACTTAGCAAACCCAGATGGTGATGGTGCACAGCTGATACCAGATGAAGATGAGTAGAAAAGAGAAAAGATCAGCTGCACCAAAGAAGATGTGGTTCGGACTCGAAGCTGAAAGCAAAGAGGATCATACTAAGCTGCTAAGTACAAAAGATGTTCAGAGCTCAATGACATCTTAGCAGCTCAGCACCAACAACACCAACAACAACAAGAAGTCAGGGCCTGAGGGGTCCTTGTCCGGAGGGACTAAATGAAGTTCTAAGCCTGCTGGGCTTGAAGAGTTCCTAGGGAACTAGAGAAGTTTCAAGGCTACTGGCCTTGAAGAGTTCTTAGTGAACTGAAGTCCCAAGGCGGCTGGCCTTGAAGGAATCTTAGTGATTCGGGTCTTTGCCTTCCTTAGTGGAAATCTGCTAGTTGAAAGTAGAAGAGTGGATTAGGAGCTTGAGTCTCGAACCACTTAAAACCCTTGTGTGTCTTTTACTTTATGTCATTTACATTATGTACATTAAGCTGCTATAATCAGCTATGTATGTTTTTTTAACTGCTTACCAATTGAACTAACTCTACGAACAATGTATGTATGATTATGAATATATCAATGAAGGGGATCTTTTACTTATTCCGCTGTGCTTGAAAAGATTCTTATGTTTGTTACATGCTAAATTATTAGCAATACAAAATAAACCAGAAAAGTATTTTAAAGTAAAAGGATCTATTCAACCCCCCCTTCTAGATCTATTATGCCTACTGGGAACTAACAATTGGTATCAAAGCAGGTTCTCATGCTATATTCAAAAGCTAATCGCTTTGAGTCTGATCCTAGGCACAAACATTGTTCTAAACTTAGTTTAGTAGTAAGTCAATTGTGATATGCAAATGAACTCACACATTATAAATTTTGTGTACAGGTAAATGTGCATATACACCTGAAGCTGCTCAGATTGGTCCATGTTCTTGATTGCCATATCAACAAGACCAATCCTTGCTCACGGTCAATCTTATAGTCTAGAGACCAGGCTAGAAAGCTCAAGAGACATCAACAAAAAAGATTCAAACATCCACCAGCCTGAAAAGATGAAAAGGCCATACATGCTAAGTAATGCTTATCCAGAGAAGAAAGAAGAACTTCTTAAACATATGTCTAGCCAACCTGCAGCTGGATGTAAACCTTGTGAACTCAAGGATGTCAAAGAATTAGAAATGCTGACACTCTCTTAGCTTGTATCTTCAAGACCACGACTGATTGACTGAAGATCAACTGGAGCAACTAGCTGTCAGAAGCAAATGAAAAAAAAACATGTACATCAATGCCTAAACTCAGAATATCTAAGATAAATGACAGTTAAGAAACTAACAACAAAAAGGTACGGTTCCTCACTAATATAGATATGAGCATCATATTTGCACCTTATTTATGAACTATAACAGTTTTCCTTCAATTATTCATAATCTCTCTAAAAAGGTGAAGAGAAAAAGTACACTAAAAATGGAAACTCAAATGTCTATAAACTTTCTCTCCATCCAAGTTTTAGGTTGAAGATGATAGCTTGAAAGAGACCTGAAATGGTTTTAAGAACCTCACAGGTCAATTGAATGTGAAGTAATCTTTGCTGATGGGTAAATGTGCTTCGTACATCCTACGTTCTAAGTGTTTAATGACACATAGAGTATGATCAGATCTACAAGAGAATCTTGAAGATTTATAGAAACTGATCACCTCCATGAATCAACCAAATGCTAATAAATCGTAGAGCTGATTCTCACTCTGTGAACATTTAAACTCTGTGATCATAACTTAGAATATGATGAAACCATCAAGGAAAAGAGTGTTGTATTAAAATAACAAATTTCTCACACTCACCACCATGCATCTCAAAATATATTATCTAAATAAAATATATGCATAAATACGACTGATGGTGGTCAACATGATGTTTACTCAAATATGAGGAACATGGGTTTGGTAAACTAACCTAGCAGGACCCATTTGACCATAGGTACCAAAAAATTAGAAATAAATAACCTACAGGTACTTGGTCTATCTGACCACACTAAGGAATGCTAAAGCCAAAGACTCCAGTCAAGAGGAGTCAAACAGCAGAAGGCTTAGGACTGTTCAAAAATAATTCTGACAAACCTCTTACATGTCAAAGCCTGTCCTTGAAGACCTACTTAGCTAATCTAAATAAAGCTCAAATGGCTGCAAACCTTTATATGAAAGCATGCCACTCAACCAGAGAGTAAGTCTTAGATGCTTAAACAAGCAAAACTTGTTCTCAAGGAAGCTCACATCAGAGGACTATCGAGCATCAAAAACTCATTATGGGAGCAAAACTCCACAAGTACAAACTGTAAAAGAAGACTACGGTCGTAGTGCTGTCAAAGGATCGTAGAATGATCAACCTTGAAGATGCCCATTTCTACGATATAAGAAGATTTGGTGATTCCAGTCAGAAGGAGATATGCAAGGCTGTCTTCTAATACACATAAAAAAAGGGGAATCACATCTATCTGAGAAGACAGTATCAACCATGGGGAGCAGTGATATGTTAAGGAATAACAATACTGAGATATACTATGAAGTAGTGTACCAGCTACAGAGTCCCAAAACTTTGTGGCTGATGAACCAAATGAAGATCCATAGTCAATAGGAACATTTTAAAACGTACTACTAATAACCTTTCAGCCACCCAACTCAAAACCATAAAGAGTCTACGATCAAACATCTGATCGTAGTGGAATAACAGCAGGACACCACGATTACAACAAATGCAATTGTCTAAAGTTAGTAAAGGACCTCACCACCAGAAAAGGTTAAATGAGATATCAGTGCAAATCACTTCTAAAGTAATTCATCTGGAAAGTGCCTTAGGGACAAACCTAACCCTTAGCTCACTCTAAGAGGTTAGCCCTTCCTGAGCAACCTTAACCCAGAAGAATTGCTTAATCAAGTTCATCTCAAGGACCAAGTCAGTCAACGATCGTAGAGTAGAGGTTGAAGAGAACTCCACGATCGTAGTGCAACCTCAACGATCGTAGAAGCAGACTCGATGATCGCAATCCTATAAGAGGCTACTCTTAACTTATGAGGAGTTGGAAGAACAAGAAAATTGCTCAATCATTCAAAATGAGGGAAGACAAGCTCGAATGCTGGTTGAAAAGATGTCCTACTGAAGGAAAGTGCCCAAGGCTTTATAAAGCACAACAGTGGATGAGGCGTGGAGGTTCAAAATGAGAAGTAATGTCAAAACCATCCACTGCAACATCTTTCAGAGAATTGATCGTTGAGTCAACAAAGGAAAACGTAGAGTCAATAGCTGTCCTATCATGCTACTCTACGAACTCAAGAGGTCAAAGGTCAATCCACGTCAATCAAACGTCCACTCTTCTAAAAGAGACAGCTAACTGACAAGTTACTGGGGAGTTACAGCTTGTTACTGGGTATCATGTAACCAATGACTGGGTGACACATCACAGCATTTGCAGGGATAGAAGAAACTACCTTAAAGACAAATTCAAAATCTACAAACAGTTGTTGGAAACTATCAAAACTTCTTCCCTCTCATTTTCAAACCCTAAAAGCCTGTTCACTTCCTGAATCCATTAATCCTCCAAATCCTTACCTAAATCACAGTTAACTATATCTCACAAGACTTCCTAAAACCAACACCCATATTCCTCGAACTCCTCAAATGGCAGATTGACGAGTAATCACTGGCATTCAGTTAGGAACCATGACGTTCGGAAAATCCGAGAAGAAGTTTAGGGATATTCTTGAACTTGTAAGGAAGGCCGGGTTCTCAGAATGTCTTGAGGAAAACACACGAATATATGGTGACCTGGTCAAGGAGTTTCATTCAAACGCAACCATAAATTCTGGAATCCTCTCCACCAAGGTTAAGGGTCAGATTCTGAAACTAAACTCTTCTGACATCAATCAATGCTTAGGCCTTCCTGACCGAAATCTGAAAAGCTTGGAGGAGATTGACACAGAAAAAGCTAAGAAGATTATGTAGTACAGAAGAAACCCTAGTCTGAAGGACATGAAGAAAAAAGAGTTTCCTGAAGAATTCGAGTTCCTTGCTAAAATCGTGGGGAAATGTATCTTATGCAAAGACACTGCACATGATACTGTGATTGAGCAATAACTGAATATCATGTCTGCCATAGTCTTGAAGGAACACATCAACTTTGGAGTACATCTACTCGATCATATATATGTAAGTGGTTTGGATAAGGAAGAAAAGAAAAGATTAACTGAAAAACCACTCATAAAGGTTTTTCATGGGAGATTCTTAAGTATCATCTTGAAGAAAAAGTTGAAGAATAAAATCAAGGATGATGATGGCAAAATTCTTAATGTTCACAAGGTAATGTCTCCACAATTGTTCGTAAATTGGAAGAAAAACCCAAAGGAGAATAGAAGGTTAACTACATCAGGAAGCAACAGAAAGATCTCTGCAAAGAAGAGAAAGGCAAAGAAGGAAGAAAGTTAAAGTCGGTGACTCGACATCGATTCTTGATACATCGACAAGCGAAAGCCTAAGAATATGAAGAATTCTAAAGGCTTCGTCAATATATGTCCCCACCGATAAGAAAATACAAGAAGCGGAAGAAAATCAAATCATCATCAACCTCAAAAACCAAAAAGAAAAGAAGAAGAAGCAGCATGCGCTTCAAGAACCACCCAAGAAGAAAGCAAAAGGGATGAAGAAATCAGTTCCAGTTCCCCAAGGAAGCACATCTAACAAAGAAGAAAACGTAGAGTCAAAAGAAGAAAAGGAAACTGATGATCTCAAGAAATGAATCCGGAGATCGAGATCCAAAGAATAAAGGTGGAGCTGGATCCATGAAAGAAGATGTAAACTCTAGTGATGAAGAAGAATATTCAAGTCCTATGGCCAATTCTCAGAGTACTCACTTTGAAGTTGAAGAGAAGATGCAAAATGACCCATTTGGATCTCCAAATGCAAGTGCTCCAACAAGCCCTCATGATGACTCAAAAGATGATGAATTCGAAAAAGAATCACCTGCCCCTGTCAATGATGAAAATCAAGGAAGCTTGCCTGTTAACTCCAAGGCTTCAGAGTCTAAAGAAGAAGAAGAATCTGATTCACCCATAGCTGAACCTCCAAGGAGGAGGAAGAGCTACAGACTACTGGCTAAATTTGCCTCTAACGAGAGAAATGATCACTCTACTGCAGTCATTGAAGTAAGTGATAATGAATCTGATGAAGAAAGTGCTGAAGATGGAAGTAGTGATGAATCTAAGGAAAATACTGCTGAAGAAGGTTCTGAAAATGAAATTCAACAAGAAGAATTCATTGATGAATCTGATGAAAGAAATTAGCAAAATCAAGCTCAAAAAGGGAAGAGATAGAAAAAGATTCCGATTCTGCACATCAGGAATCTGAGGAACTAGAATACTATCATGTTCTCTCTCCGGCCAGAATTAGCAGAAGAATTGTAGTGGAAGTCTTTAATGAGCCACCAGTAGAACCAGCATCAAGATGGATAAATCATGGAAATGAACAACTTTGAGTTGTAAGGATGACTACAGATGAAGTGCTTCATAATTGGAAAAATATGGAGTTACATTGCACAACTATACTGTACAATTCTGAAGACCTTCTGATGAGGTGGTTCTTTCCATGGATGCCTTGGCTAAAAGCACACAGTGAGAGAGATGAGAGTTACTTCAACTGGTGCTACTCTCAGTTTCCAAATTTGGAACTGGTGTCACAAAATTTCCCTAGGGTTAAGAAGTTTGCAACCATGATGATCAACAACAAGCCCCACTATATGATCTACCGACATGCTAAAAATCATTATATTCCTTATGATCGTAGAGTGGACTCTGATGGAAAAAGGAATATGACGAAGACATTGATAGTAGAGTCTGTTCACTCTACCACTGTTCAGATGTCTCTATCTGACCAAGCATAACTATCTGACATTCCTACATCCTCCCACGATTGGTACTCAACGATCTTTCAGATTGTCAACACTTTCGAAAATATGTCTAAGGATGAAGATCGTAGAGTCCAATCTGGTGTTCAGCAAGAGACTGCCCAACCAAATGACGAAGTTTCTATGGAGCAAGAGCTAATGAAAAACTCCAATGAACTGATTGAGAAGATATCTCTAATCCATGAAGAATCAAAGAGGGTGACAGCAACTGGAGATAATTCAGTTCAAGATAGACTCCAAGCAACTATGGCTGATGTATCTCTCAAAATCAAAGATAGAGATCACATCTATCTGAAGGCCTTAAATGATCAGAAGGCAGATGCACTAAGAACTCAGAAAGCTAATGAAGAGCAACTACAAGCCCTCTCTGACAAGATTGACAACGTGAATCAGTCATTCTCTATGCAACTTGAGTCAAGCCAACAAGAACTCAAGATTGAAGTCGGTAACGCCTCCTATCTGATGGAGCAGCTTACCCAAATGATTATTGATAAAAAGGGAGAGAAAAAGAGGCATAAAAAGAGACGGAGTAAAAGGAATTCAAGAAAAGGCAAGGAGAGCAGGAGCAAACAAGAAAGGAAGATAAAGAAGAAGAAAGCAAAATAAGAAGATAGTTCATCATCCGAGGGGGAGCCAAAGGATGATGAGCCTAAGGCTGAGGGGGAGCCAAAGCCAGAACTAAAAAAAAGAGAAAGGAATAGCTCCACATCCGAGGAGGAGCAGGAGCAATGGAATCAAACAGATGAATAGCTGACCAATAGACATCCTGGAAACATACATGGAGCCAAAGAGGTACATCTCTAACTAGTTAGGTATGTTCTTGATCCAGGATGTAAATTGTCATAGTGTATTAAATTCCATATTATTATAAATGACATTCATGATTATCTATTTTAGAAATACAACAACTCACTGTATATAAGATTCATTCATAACATGCATATGCACTTATTATTTTTGTCATAATCAAATAGGGGGAGATTGTTAGGAATATGCATGTGAATGATATTCTTATTTACATATGATTTGATTATGATATGTATATATATGAATGAATATGCAAGTATGCTTGCATTAAGAAAAGCTGTAAAGTCCTTTGATAGATAATAGAAACATATGTACAAGGACTTAAAATGAATTGATCAAATGTGTTAGGTTGATCCTACTTAAGCAAAATAGCTTTGTAAAGTTCTTAAAAAGAAATGATGTACAAGGACTATAAATATAGTAAGATCAAGCATGTTAGGTTGATCTTATTATGCAATAGATAGGCTTGTCTGATTGTCGAGCACTGCACCAGAAATCGTAGTCTGCCAGGAGAGTCAAGGAAAACTCGAGAGCTATCGAGGCAGAATCGTAGTCTGCAAAATAGTAGATCTCGGAGTTCGCAGACTTTCAGGAGAGACGAGGAAGGATCGTAGTGTGTCGAGGAGAACTTCCTCGGTAGTAGTAGTAAAATGAGGGAAGTCGTGTTCAAAATCGTGAGAGACAAAGATGCCTCTGAGCCGACCGAGCATCTGCCAAAGCCGGTCGAAGAATCGTAGACTACACTCGAGTCGTGAGAGTCTACTAATGTCAAAGCCAATTCAAGAATCGTAGACTGCACTTAGAATCGTAAAGTCTACTGATCGTATCAAAAGCAGAGATTGTAGTCGAGTAAGATCAGATGAAGACAAATTGTAGTATCAAGATCTGATCTCAAAGTCGTAGTGTCTGCACAGCCGAAGCTGAATCATAGAATGCAAAGCTAAGACCTTAACAGATGTGCTCACAAGGCCACAGTAGAATCGTAGAGCAAACACGATTCTCAATAATTGAGCACTCCCAGAATATCCAAAGGAATGAAGCCTCTGAATGGAAATGCAAAGATACATCTCACTTGAAGGAAGCTAGAGAGCACTCAACGAATGGTATGCAAGCTAATAGAAGATCTAAACATCAACTAAATCAGCATCCAGATTGAGTTGAGAAGCTATTCAAGGTAAAGTCTTCCACAAGATGATCATAAGATGACTTCAGTAGCTGACTAAGGAAAGTCAGCATATCTGCGATGAGTAAATTGTCGAGAAGAAAGATGACAACGATCCTGAAAGTAATCAGAATCGTAGTGTTTTCCAAACAAAGAAGAAACTGATGGAGTATACACAAAGATACTGGTCAGCCTCTGAATAATAAGGCTAAAGTGATTAAGCATTGGGTCAGTTCATTGATGATAAGTGAACGGGAGATGACAAGGAGAAAGCGAGCTGGACATGCCACAAATCTGAAGTGTCTTATTATTCAGAAGGGGCCAGAGAAAGAAGTCAAGCCATCAGTGTTTGAGAACAGTCAAGGCAAATAGAAGTGTTGAAGCACTGTACTAGAGAACAAAGAGGTGTTCTACACTAAAGATCAAGTGAACACTCCTGAAGATCGTAGTGTTGCTTCTACCTGTCAACAAGACACTACGATCAGGTCCATGAAGACATGCATCAGAAACGTAGAGTTCGAATAGCTGAAGACTGAAGCATTGACAACAGTTCAATCTGAAGGGTAATATTCGGACAAAAGCTTGAGAGCATCGATGCAAGGACAACCTCTAATCGAGAAATTAGAAGGGTGAAGTAAAGTCTTTGACCTGCCCAAGATATCAAAGTGACATATCTGACAGGGTAGGTGAAACAGTATACTGTAGTGTCAGGAAGTCATAAAAAATGTCATGTCACATCTGCAGTTTGCACCAAATAACTCGAGATCTGCGAAGCAATTTGAATAACCTTCAACGGCTACTTTTCAACGGAAAGATTGGGAAGTAGTATAAATAAACAGAGCTTCAAAGATCAAGTGTTGCTGATGATTGTGAAGTTGCAGAATCGTTGAGTTGGTGAATGCTATTGTTGACTCTACGAGTTCCACCAAAGATCAATAGAACAAGTCTCAGTGACAGTAAGACTACCAAGGTGGAAGTGAAACAGCTTTGAGGAAGGACTCTAACAGATCAAAGTTTCACTCAACAAAGATGAGAATGCCACTAAAGATGGCAGCCAAGTTGAGGCCAAGAAGGCCAAGAAGATAGCATTCGGAGACGTTGGTGAGTACAAGGAAGATCAAGAGAGACACTCTATGAATCGCCATGAACCGAAAGCTGAAAGTGAACAAGTGCAGAACCATGTCTGCAAAGTATTCAAGAAGGGTTCAGGGTTTGCTAAGTGCCATACAAAGTCTACTAAAAGCACGAGACTTAGCAAACCCAGGATGGTGATGGTCTTGGTGATACCGTGATGAAGATGAAGCGAGAAAAGAGAAAAAGATCAGTTGCACCAAAGAAGATATGGTCCTGGACTCGAAGTCGAAAGCAAAGAGGATCATACTAAGCTGCTAAGTACAAAAGATGTTCAGAGCTCAATGACATCTTAGCAGCTCAGCACCAACAACACCAACAACAACAAGAAGTCGAGGGCTGAGGGGTCCTTGTCCGGAGGGACTTAATGAAGTTCTAAGCTGCTTTGGGCTTGAAGAGTTCCTAGGAACTAGAGAAGTTTCAAGGTCACCGCCTTGAAGAGTTCTTAGTGAACTGAAGTCCCAAGGCTACCGGCCTTGAAGGAATCTTAGTGATTCGGTCTTGCCCTTCCTTAGTGGAAATCTCTGTAGTTGAAAGCGGAAAGAGTGGATTAGGAGCTTGAGTCTCGAACCACTTAAAACCCTTGTGTCTTTTACTTTATGTCATTTATATTATGTACATTAACTGCTATAACTGTTATGTATGTTTTAACTGCTTACCACTGAACTAACTCTATTTAGAGGGTAAAGTGGATTCTTGGTTTCAAGAATTCCAAGATGAGGTGGGAATTATTGTGTGAGCAAGATTTGTGGAAGAAATATTGATTAGGTATGAATCACCTGATGCTAAGGATCCATTTGAGGAATTTAAAATTTTAAAACAAATTGGTATTGTGAGTGAATATCAAGATTAGTTTGAACGATTGAAGTCCAAAAGTAAGCATTATACAAAGAAATTTTTTATTTCAAATTTTATTAGTGGATTGCAAAAAGAGATCAGATATGTGTTTAAATTGTTGAAACCTCTTACTTTGTCTGAAGCTATAAGTCTGACAAAATATTAACAATCTGCACTAGGAGAACTTGATACTCCTAATGACAATAATCTTCCTTTCTTGCCACAACCCACCAACACCCTACCTCCTTTATTGCCCAAACAAAATTCTTCCCAGAATCAAGAAACAAAGCCATATAACTCCAGTTCCAATTATACCAGATCACAATTTTCCAGTTCTAACAATTTCAGCACGAACTATACTAGACCTACCAAAAATTCCAGATCATATCGTCAACCAGTTCAACTAAATCAAACCCATATATCATTAAAAGGTTGTCACCTGCAGAGATGCAACATAGAAGAGAGAAGAGGGGTTATGTTATAACTGTGATGAAAAGTTTACTGTTGGCCATCAATGTAAGAGAACAAATTTACGTGTTAAAACTTGACTCCAAGGAGGAGCAACAAGAGGAAATTCAAGTCATTGATGAAATTGAGGAATTAGATTACTCAGAGGAAATTTATAGTGACATGAAGATTTATGTAAGGGCCTTAAATGGGGAAGTGAACCACAATAATTTACGAGTTAAAGGAATGGTAAAAAAAACCCATTGACAATTTTTGATTGACACCGGAAGCATTCACAGTTTCCTTGATTCATAAGCTGCAGAAATTTTAGGGTGTACGTTGGAGCCAACAACTAAGTTACTTGTTATAGTGGCTGATGGAAGTAAAGTCATAAGTGATGCCAAATGTCCTATGTTGAAATGGTCTATACAAGGGTAGGAGTATATACATGAAGTTAGGGTGTTACCCCTTTAGGGTTATGATGTGAAGTTGGGAGTGGACTGGATGGGAAAATACAATCCAGTTACCTTTAATTTTCATAAATTAAAACTAATTTTCTAGAGGAATGGGAAATAAGTTACAATAAAAGAACTACTGAACAAGCTATGTTGCATCCTTTCACGGTGAAGGAAATTAAAAGACTTGTTAAGAAGAAGTTTTTGGGTTTGATTGGACAATTGTTTTCACTAACAACACAAGTAGAAGTCCAGGATAGTAGTGCACAATCAGTTACAGGTGTACAAAACCAACTTAAACCTTTACTTGAAGAGTTTTCTGTTGTGTTTCAAGAGCCCAAGCAGTTACCTTCACACAGATCTTATGACCACAATATTAAGTTGAAAGAAGGAGCTCAACCAGTAAATACCAGGCCCTACAAATACCCTTTTGCACAAAAGATTGAATTTGAGAAAATTATTAAAGACATGTTGGATAGTGGAATTATACAGCATAATACCAGCTCTTTAGCTCACCAGTTTTGTTTGTTAAGGAAAAAAAATGGAAGCCGGAGGTTTTGCATAGATTACAGGGACCTTAACAACATTACCATAAAAGATAACTTTCTTATACCAGTGGTGGAAAAACTCTTAAATGAGCTCAATGGGGCTATTTATTTTTTTAATGACTTGAGGGAGATGCTTACACGTAAATACTGATGAATGCGGGTGACATGCAAAAACCAACTTTCAAAACTCATAGTGGACACTGCGAATTTCTAGTCATGCCCTTTGGGCTGACTAATGCTCCAACAACATTCCAAGCCTTGATGAATAACATTTTTGATGAATATTTGATTATGTTTTCTCTGACTATATTTTGGTCTATAGTTAGAATTTCCAATCTCATTTAGGTCATTTTAAAGAAGTATTCATGATTCTTAGATACAACCAACTTTACGCAAAAAATGTCAAAGTGCTCTCTTGCTTAGAAAAAGATTAAATACTTGGGATACATTATAACCAGAGAAGGGGTAACAGTGGATCCAACCAAAATAGTTGTGGTGGCTAATTGGCCCACACCGAAAATAGTGAAAGAATTATAGGGATTTTTGGGACTGACAGGTTACTACAGAAAATTTGTTAAGTCCTATGGGGAAGTGAGTAAAACATTGACAACTCTATTACAAAATGATAAATTTCAATGAAGTGATGCAGCTGGAGAAACATTTCAACATTTAAAGCTCGCATTGTCTAGTACACTAGTTGTAGCATTACCTGATTTCACTAAATAGAGATGCCAGTAACAAGGGAGTAGGAGCAGTTCTTATGCAAAATGATAGACCAATAACATTCTTGAGTAAAGCATTGTGTCCAAGAGCTTTGGGTCTATCTACTTATGAGAAAGAACTCCTAGCAATTGTGATAGCAGTGAACAAATTAAATAGATACTTTATTAATGATCTGGGCAGTTTATTATCAGAACATTATATTATCGGGTGAAAGGTTTTATCGCCATCGAGGAGGCTATAGGGAGTCTGAAGCTGCACTCGTACTCATAAAATAAGTTGAGGGATTGGGATGGGAGCAGTAATCCTAGGCCAGATAACAAGTTGGATACACAGCCGAAGAAAAATTTCAATAATGGGGGTTCGGGAGGTGGCGGGCCACCCTTCCCGAACCGGAGAGTTAACAAGGTTTACACCCCTCTTAACACGGATCGAGAGAAGATATTGGAGGAGATGAAAAATAAATCATACTTTGAACTGTACCTAGTTGATATAGGCAAAATCATAATCAATATTGTAACTACCATTAGGTCGCTGGACACTCAATCGAGGATTGTCGGCATATGAAGAATTTGATTGAAAAAAACTTTCAGAACGTGGAGTTAGTCCATTATGTAGTTAGACGGGAAGGTTCGGAGAAGAAGAAAGAATGCCCAAATCGGGAACAACCGAAGGATCGACAACCCTGATAAATAGGTTTTATACTTATAGATCAAGTATTAACTGATTAGAAGTGTTGCTTATTCCCATTATTTTAGTATTTCTTCATGCATTTATGTGTCACTTTTGTAGGATCTATGCTTGGGAGCTGTGTGGCGATAATTGGTATGGAGTAGCATGGAAAAGACCAGAAAAACTACAAATCAAGGGCAGCGCGACCGCGCCCAAAATAACTTAGGTGCGGTACCGCGCGCTGACTTCAAATGATCAAAAGATCCTTTCTATCGTGGTCGCGAATTAATGGCCATAAAAGCGATTCAAAAATAACGTGTAGCCCGCCCGATTGAGTTGACCAAGTTTAACTTTTCATTTAAACAGAGCAATCGAGGTGTAACGTGAAGAGGATTAATAGTAGGACTAGGATTAGCTTCAGAGAGTATACATATATATAGTCATTTTTATTCAGTTTATGGGGGACTCCATTAGATTTTAGATATTCCATTAGATTTAGGATTCAAAACCCTAGTTGAGATTCAAACTTGGAGACTTGAAGCAATTATGAAAGCACGAAGGATTCAAGTCAAGAGCTGAAAGAGAGGCTCAAGGATTCTGTTCACAGATTCTATTATCTTCCTTATCTTTTACTTTGTATTTTGAATGATTTTTTATCAATTGTGGATCATGGATTTTACTTCAATTATGAATTAATTTCTATTTAAGATTACAAAGGATCTTATTGCGTAATTTATTTTGATATGCTTCTTTGTTAATTAATGTTATCTATTTTAGGATTGTCTATTATGATTTATGCTTAATTGTTTAATTGTCTGATCAATAATTACTGTGGTAATCTATATGAACTCGAGAGATGGATTATAGATTTAGACCTGATCATAATAACATGTGATTGTGTTTTCTGCATGGCGATGGAACTCATAATTTTTGTCTAAGATAGAGATATACCTATACGCCGCATGTATTCTTATAGAGAACACTTGCTTTAAATCATCTTTAATTATAATTCACATAGAGATATAGTAGATTAGTTAATTAGGGTGTTCATCTTAATTCTATCATCTGTGAATTTAAGTTGATTTATTTATGGTGCATCAAGAGATGGTCATAGATATTGATGTATTATTGATTAACAATTTGGAGTAAGTAGCATGACTTAACAGGAAGTGTATTGATCTAAGTGAAGCAATAAGTGAAATTCTAATCTTAAGTCTTCATTATCTGGTTGCAATCTAGTGGTATTTAGTATTAGTTTTATTAAATATTTTACTTCACAATCTTAAATCATCTGTTTAAATTAAATTAATTTGGTTAAGAGTTAGTACTTGGTAATTTTTATTAAATAATTCATCATGGGAACGATAATCTACTTACACTTTATTACTTGTTGATCGTGTATACTTGCACGTATTCATTGATTGCAAAATCTATCAACAAGTTTTTGGCGCTGTTACCGAAAAATTAATTTAATAATTTTTGTAAATATTAATTTCAATCAAATTAGTCTTAATTTAAACATTTTTTAGTTATTTATATCTTTTTCTATTTTACTTTCTTTTCAGAAACCATGGCTGAATTTAGTTTCAGTGACCGTATACGAGAATGACTCAGCCAAGGGAAGTGGAGATTGATGGACTCGATGCACTTACTGCATTGTCAACACAATTAGAGACACTTTCGAGGAAGTTTAACGCTTTAACAGCACAACCTATTCAAAGTGTGGCAGTTATTTGTGATTATTGTGCTGGAAACCATCCGAGTCATCAATGCACCATCAATTTTGATGCAATGCGATGTGGCGATGGCATGACCTCAACAATTATGCCTATCCCAATAACTATCATCAGAATTGGGAGTATCACCTGAATTTTTCATGGATCCATAATCATCAAGATCAATTTTATACTCTAAGTCTAACATACCCACCGGAATTCTCATGTCCACCTGCATTACAATAGGAAGAAAATTCAAATTTTGACGAACTTTTGTCTAAGTTCATAGCTTCGAGTGATGAGATGATGATTAGTGAAGAGATGTCGAGTCAAAATTTTGTGAATCAAATGGAACAAATCATCAATGCCTCAAACAATTGTCCTCAATACACTTGGCCCTGTGACATGGTTCCCTAGACTAATGGAGTGCCCGAACTAAATCTGCAACCAAATGAGCCAAAAGATGTAGATGTTGAGAGAGATGAGACAAGTGGAGACCAGGAAAAGAAGGTCGGCAAAGATCAAGCCTTGAGTTCCAACGTAGATGATCTAATTTTGATAGTGCCCTATGCATCTTCTCCACCAAAGTTCAAGGATCCGAACAGTTTTGCAATCCCATGCTCAATTGGTAGTCATGTCGTCGGCAAAGCTCTATGTGACATGAGAGCTAGTATAAAATTGGTGCCATGGTGTGATGTAAAAGGGAAGATAGATGAGGAATTAGTTATGTTAGAAAATACTTACTGCCACAATCTGTTCATAGACACAATGGAGCAAGTTCCTAGTTACCTGAAGTTCTTAAAAGGGAATCTATCTAAAAAAAGCCTGCTAATGACTTGTAATCAATGGCCCTTTTAGTTCGGAATCTCTCAAAAGATACATTGCTACTGATGGATGTTGGGTTCCTCAAATTCCAAAGGGAAATTGGATAGAGAGTCGAAGAAGTCCAGCTGAAGGACTTTAAAGCAAGCGCTTAATGGGAGGCAACCCATCCATTTACTGTTTTAGTTTCAATTCGTAATAATTCTTAGAAGTTAGTAGTCATTTAAGTGTTTTCAGTAGTATTAATAGGTTGTTTTGTGATCCATAGGTTCAACTTTGTTGTTGTAATGATGAAGGGTCAGACAGAAGTCACAAGCCAAGAGTTTTCCAGGACACAAGGCAACGTGATCACGCCCAAATTAAACGGGAGAGCAGTGCGGTCGCGCCTGTCCTCATAATTAGAGAACAACTCTGCCACTACAGTGCGACAACGCCCAATCAAGGCTAAATTCAAGCATAACCGCACCGCGATCGAACCCTAGTGTTAAAACAGTACAGTACTATGCGTCATAAAATGATTTTTAGTATTTTTATAATTAAAGAGGTGTCAAATGCCATTTGAATTAGCTAAACACATATTCAAATATTGCTTATGTTAAGCTTTTGAATGTCCAACTAAATTGATTTGGTATGGACTCTAGATTGAGTAAGAATTTCCCCATAATGAGATTATTTTATATTGCGTCCTGGGGACGGCAAAAAAGAACTGAAAGAAATTGTTCCGTTAAGATAGTGTTGATCAACACAGAACATCTTTGAATTAGGAAATTCTGTTTCTGCAAAATAGCGACAAAGATAGTATGGGTTAACACAGGGTATAAACAGGTTGATTACCTATGTACCCGTAAGATATGTCGTTTTGCAGATGAATTTCTATTAAAATCTTTTCAGAAACAAAGTTCATGGTCTATATGACCCTTGAAAAGCTCATTCCTAAGTGAATTATTTGAATTCTTAAGTTCTTTAGATTTGCCTCACAATTATTGAACAATTGTGAAGGATTTCTATTCTGAAAGTTGAGTTTAGAAAGGGTAGAGTTCTTTGGAAGGAAGTAGGTTGTAAAATACGACGATTTTAAGCAAATTTTTCAAAAAGGAGAAATGGAGGGATACGAAGAATAAAGATTTTCGGATCATGGAATTAATGGAAATAATTACATGAAAATTAGAAATGAATAATTCAGAGAATTTTTGGACTTTTGGAGCATTAGAGGTATAAGTATGAAATAGCAGAAACTATTAATTTTTGGAGATGTATGTTAATATGTGTATTATGCTATGTGAAATAATATATTTTATTATTTTAGAACAAGGCCGACAAAATAGAGATCAATAAACTTAAATCGAGTAGGAAGGGCTCGGTATTGTGATTCTGAAGACGAAATTCTTATAAGGAGGGAAGAATGTGACGATCTGAATTTTCAGAAAAGTATTATAATAAGTATTTAAATAAATAAAATTTTTATTATGTGATATTAGACTGCTTAACTGAATAGTTGTTGTGCAAAATGTGTTTTCGTGAATAAATTGTTGAACATTTAGCGATTGAAATTTTTTGGAGAATATTAAAATAAAAATTTATTAAAATAAATTTGTATTTTATTGTATTATATTGTATGTGTGATTACACGCGAGGTAATATGTGTATGTTTAGGATATGGTAAATATATTAATTTATATTTACTATATGTAAATAAATTGTTATACATAATTTATAATGTGAAGAGAATAAATTTATTTGATTTATTATACTGCTTATGTAAATTTATGTGATATAACATAAGTATGTGTGTGTGAGGCAATGAATATATATATATATATATATATATATATATATATATATATATATACATTACATTACATTACATGTAAAAATATGGTTAAAATGCAATTGTTAAATAAAAAGGATATGTTGAAGGATGTAAAATAAAAGTATGCGTTAAATGAAATGTATTAAAATAATTTACGAAAATAAATTATATTAATATAATAAATTTTATACATTAAATAAATTATTTAATGTATAGCTTCCATTTTAATGAAAAATATTTTTTTTATATAGTACATTTAATATTTAATGTATGGAAGTAATATTATAAGATGTATTATGTGTATGATGTACTAAAGTATGTAATATAAATATAAGTATAGGGATAGCAGTTAAAAACATGAGTAATGCCCAAATCTGTGTCTGGCAAATTAGAGAAGCAGGAGCTGGCAGCTTAGTATGCTACTAGACCTAAGACTCATTAGAGCTATTACTTGCCCAACAAATTTAATACGTAATGACCAATAAATAAAAGCTCCCCTACCCAATTTCTTTCTCCACCCGCCACTTCCCAAACCGAAAAAAAACAAACAAAACAAAACCGAGTGTTCGGGAGTATTTTGCCGATTTTCATGTGGGCTGAATGTCTCATATTAAAAAGATTTTGTAAGTTCGATGGGACGAAGTCATTCTGGATGTTGAAGGTGTTCGAGTTCGGGCAATCGAATCTTCTAGGTCGGGGTCTTATTCGGATTTTATGGTGGTCGGATTCGGGTATCTGAGTCTTTTGGGCCAGAACCCTATTTTGACATATGATATTCGGGGTCGGGCCTTCGAGACCTTTGAACCAAAGCCCAGACCATATTGTGAGCTCGGTGGAGTTGGTTCTGTACAGTGGGGTAGTCCACGTATGGAGTCCAGAGTAATAGGGAGTCTGAATTGTAAGACCCCAACTTTTATGAATAAAGAATAATTTTCTCGAAATATATTTTTGAATATTATGATGTGGATTTGATATAATATTATAGTTGTGGGTAATATTTACAAATTTTGCAAAGTAAGCAAGTGGTTATATAATATTCGATTGGTCAGGAAATATTCGTTTTAACAGGAAATATTAAATGCAATGTGGCACAATCATTGGTGGACCCCACAACGGAAGTATTATCGTAGTTAGAAAATGATGAAATTATCTTTTATAAAAATAACTGGCGAAAGTGTTCTGAAAAAAAAGCGTTGAACTACCCTAGTAGTAAAAATACGATGTCTGGCGTGGTTGCATAAGTAGTAGCACATTATTGATTATTGATGCTTACGTGAGAAGTTACTCAGTTATACTCAATTATTGTTATAGTAATTACTGCATCATATCTCTCATATTATTGATTCAATTATTCTCACAGTATCATCTGCATAATATATATTATTAAATCAATAATTGAGACGACAAAGTTATTCATAATAAGCAATATTGACAATGTCTAGAAGTTATGTCAAGCAGAGGTTTGGTCACCTAATTGCGCACCAATAAGGAGAAATCCTTATCGGAAAACCCCCTCTTTCCTGGGAACGACCTGGTTGTTAAATATTGTGAATTATAATATTAATGATGAATAAGTTCGTGTTGATTAAAGATGAATTGGATAGTTCCATTGTGTTGGAATTATTAGTGTTAGTAAAAATCAACATTTATTTCGATAATAATTGATGTCTGGAGGTAATATTGACCAATCGGGTAATTAATCGGATAAATGAGCAATTAATTGCTATTAACTCACTTGATTATAACTATTTATTTACATGTGTGTACTATTGATTCACATTCTTGTACTTTTAGGGGAGGTGGTGTAAGATTGATAATACTTGCATGACTAAGTTAAAAATAGAGGTATAGTTGAAGGTACTATACTGTAATTCATATTTTCACATGATTATAACTTTTGATTCACATGATTGAACTATTGATTCATATTATTTACTATTAGGGGAGGTGGTGCAAGTTTGATAATACTTGCAGGACTAAATTAAAAATGAATAAAAAGAGGAAGGTATTATCTTGTAATATTTTGAGCCCCAAAGCGTGCAATTATCGAAACTATATTTTCCTATAAATAGAAGCTCATTCTTCCTTCATTTCTCACCAATTCACTAAAGCTATAGAGCAATTATTATAGAGAGAAGAAGAAGAAAGTACTACTACCTCACAATTCCAATATCCGATCTTCTTCTAAGGTAAGGGTATTATTCTTTCGTATTCATGATGAGGGTTATTTTCTTTCAATACTCGTAAGGGTTGTTATTCCATTCTTTATTATTATGTTGGAATAACTTTGTATGTCTGGATCACCGCATACATGGTGAAATTCTTACATTATTCCATTCTTTATTATTACATTGGAATAACTTTTGTTTGTCTGATCTATTGCATGCACTCGTGAATTTCATTGTTATTCCATTCTTTATTATTATGTTGGAATATCCTATCTGCATGCGGATTACATGACTGGTTCCATTCTTTGTTATTACATTTGGAATATCACATGCATGTCTGCAGATTCTGCATGACACAGTTCCATTCTTTATTATTACATTGGAATAACTCATGCATGCGGATTACATACGCTTAGTGTAATTCTTTTGTTATTCCATTCTTTATTATTACATTGGAATAACTTTTCCTGCATGCGGATTACGTCGCCTTTGGTGAATTCTTACATTATTCCATTCTTTATTATTACATTGGAATAACTTTGTCATGTGGATTACAGCATGCATGGTGAATGATCCTTCGTATTCATTCCTTATTAAATTGTAAAAATAATATGTCTACGTGGATTACCGCATGGCGGGCAAAAAATTCATTTTGCGGTTTCATATATTCTATTATACTCAGTTGGTTAAAGTTTTGGCTTCTATACTCCATGAAATTAGTGGAATATCCTTGATATTTGTGCTTCATCTAGTATCTTTTCATGGAAATATTCTTCTGAGCATTCTTGAATTTTACTCCACAAAGAAGTATCGTGTTAAAAATTTGGACGTTATTGATTTCTAGATAAATTTAAATTATAAATCTTTAAAATTTATCCTTGAACTTGTTTTATTGAATTATTATGTCATCGTCATCATCCTCATGCTTATATTATGATGAAAGTCATCTTTGGCTTACGTGCATAGATGGACTTGGTATGATTATGACCAGGGATTATTCGGTATAATCATGACCATAATGTGACGAATAATGTGGTAAAAGTCCTCAATGGCCTGTAGTTCATTGATGGATAGTTGTTGGTGTGATTATGACCAGGGATTATTCGGTATAGTCATGACCATTTGTGACGCCCCCAAAAATAGGTATACATCACCCATCTTGAGTCGCCAAATACATGGTACATAATACAAATACAAACTTAATTATACAACTGTCGTGTAATATACGACAATACATAAACTGAGAGTTTTAATAGGAATATTGTCATCTAGACAATATCCACACTCAAAGGAGTCCTCATTACATTTATTGTCACACTATTTAACAGAATAGTGAGGACTACTAATGTTATCATCTGGACCGTCACTCCTTTCCCCGACTAAGTCCCAATATATTCTCATTTTCTCAAGAGAAAAAAGTGAAAGAAAGGGTGAGCTCAACTAGCCCAAAGAAGAAATATTATGACTATGATAATAAAGAATAAATTATCAATAGTCTTTAACAATGTTAAATTGATAAAATACAATAGACATCAAGTTTAACTACAATGAACAAGCAATCCATTAGAAGAGTCAAGTAGAGAATAAAATCTACTATCTTCTATGGTATAAAATGTTTTCATCAATTTTTATCATTTGAGACTCGACTTAATAAATAAAACACATCATCTAATCATCCCCATACTTTCGAAGCAAGGATATTCATTAAATCATCAATGGTCATGACTATACCGAACAATCCACAGTCATAATCATACCAAAAACATGTCCATCAATGTATTACGAATTTTGAGGACTTTTACCATATCATTTATAACATTACAGGTCACGATTATACCGAATGATCCTTGGTCATAATCATACTAAGTCCATCTATACACGTAAGCCAAAGATGATTTTCATTATAATATAAGCATGAGGATGATGGCAATGACATAATAATTCAATAAAAACAAGTTCAAGAATTAATTTATCCAGAAATTAATAACGTCCAAATTGTCAACATGATACTTCTTTGTGGAGTAAAATTCAAGAATGCTCAGAAGAATATTTCCATGAAAAGATACTGGATGAAGCGCAAATATCAAGGATATTCCAATAATTTCATGGAGTATAGAAGCCAAAACTTTAACCAACTGAGTATAATAGAATATATGAAACTGCAAATGGATTTTCACCCGCCATGCGATAATCCACGTATACAGATTATTTCTACAATTTAATAAGGAATGAATACAAAGGATCATTCACCATGCATGTGGTAATCCACATAGACGAGTTATTTCAACGAATAATAAAGAATAGAATAATGGAAGGATTCACCGTAAATGCGATAGATCGCACGACATGTGTTATTCCAAATGAATAATAAATAATGGAACCGAATCCCAAGGTAACGCGCAAAACAAGATATTACGAAAGAATAATAAATAATGGAACCGGTCCCAAGAAACGCACGACATGTGATATTTTGACGAATAATAAATAATAGAATAACAATGAAAATCACCATGCATGCGATAAAATCAGCATACGCATAAAAGTTATTCCAATGAATAATAAATAATGGAACCAGTCCGACGTAAGCGCATGCATGTGATATTCGGCGAATAATAATGAACGGAATAATAGAAGAATTTCACCATGTATGCGGTACTTCGCATAAACAGGTTATTCCAACATAATAATAAAGAATGGAATAACAGAAGAATTTCACCATGTATGCGGTACTTCGTATAATTAGGTTATTCCAACATAATAATAAAGAATGGAATAACGAAGAATTTCACCATGTATGCGGTACTTACATATGTGAGTTATTCAACATAATAATAAAGAATAGAATAACAGAAGTTCTCTTCATGAATACGAAAGAAATAATACCCCTTACCTTAGAAGAAACTGGATATTGGAATAGAGAGGTAGCTGACTTCTCTTCTTCTTTCTCTCTATAATTTCTCTCTCAAGAGTTTCAGTGAATTCGTAAGAAATAATGAAGGAATGAGCTTCTATTTATAGGAGAATGGACTGAATAGTAACTAATTCATGAATGGTCCAGATTGATTTACTTTTAAACGGACGGTCCATATTGATTTACTATTAAAACTTAAAGCAACGGTCCATACTGATTTACTATTAAAACGTTAAACCAGCGATCCATATTGATTCACTATTATAACTTTCCACCAGCGGTCTATATTGATTCACTATTATAACTTTAACCAACGGTCTGAAAAATTAGCACATCTCCTCATGGAATAATATTGTACCCAAAAATGATTTGGACCGAAAAGAAATATATTTTTTGGGTGAATAGTACCCCGTGAATAGTAACTCGTGAATATTAACTTGTGAATAGTAACTCATAAATAGTAACTCGTGAATAGTACTCCGACACAAAAAGTGCCCCGAATACCCAATTGAACAATATAACCTCCAGACATCAATTATTATCAACATAAATATCGATTTCTACTAACACTAATAATTTTCACACAATGGAACTATCAATTTTATCTTTAATCAACACGAGTTTATTCATCATCAAAATTATAAATCACAATATTTAACAACCAGGTCGTTCCCAGGAAAGAGGGGGCTTTCCAATAAGGATTTCTCCCTATTGGCGCGCAATTAGGTGACCAAACCTCTCCTTGACAGAACTTCTAGACATTATAAATATTACAATTTAATAATGTGAATAACTTTGTCGTCTCAATTATTGATTTAATAATATATCATATTATTGTACATGATACTGTGACAATCGAATCAATAATATGAGAGATATGATGCAAAGAAATTATCAGCAACAATTGAGTATAACCGGTGAGTGACTTCTCACGTAAGCATCAATAACCAATACCGGTGTGCTACTATGCAACCACGCCAGACATTCTTTGTACTTTACTACTGGGTAGTTCAACAGTTTTAACGGTAACACTTCCGCCGTTATTTTTATAAAAAGATAATTCTGTCGTTTTCTTACTACGATAATACTTTCGTTGTGGGGTCCACCAATGATTGTGCCGTTGTATAAATATTTCCTGTTAAAACGAATATTCCCCGACCAATCGAATATTATATAACCACTTGCTTACTTTGAAAAATTTGTAAATATTACCCACAACTATAACATTATATTATATCCACACCATAATATTCAAAAATATAATTCGAGAGAAATTAATCTTTATTCATAAAAGACGGGGTCTTGGAAAGGATGGAAATAGAGTTAATATTGTCAACGCAAAGGCCCATTTTATATGACTTGGAAAGGATGAAAATAGAGTTAAAGATTTCAGGGACCCATGTGATGATGGTGAATATACGAGTGGAACTGACTTTAATCAATAAAGTTAAAGCGCTTTCAAGCTCCGAAGACTGGAGGAGATGCGTATGAGGAAGAAAGTGCAAGAAGGTGCTATTTCAGAAGCAAGAATTGATGAAGAAGGAATACTTCAAGTCAACTCCAGACTTTGTGTTCCTAACAATTCTGACTTGAAGTATAAAATCATGATGGAGGCGCACAATACACCGTTTGCAATCCATCCCAGGAGTACCAAAATGTATCGTGATCTTCGACATACATTTTGGTAGAGCAATATGAAGAGAGAGATAGCGGGGTTTATCTCAAGGTGTCTAACTTGTCAACGAGTCAAGGCAGAGCATCAAGTGCCAAAAGGTCCATTGCAACCACTTGAAATTCCAGAATTGAAGTGGGAGAACATTACCATAGATTTCATTACTGGTCTTCCCAAGGTTTCTCAAGGCATAAATGCTATTTGGGTCATTGTTGATAGATTGACCAAGTCTGCTCATTTCTTACCGATACGAGAAACTTATACACTTGAACGTCTTGCTAGTATGTACATAAATGAGATTGTAAGATTGCATGGTATGCCAATATCCATAGTTTCTGATCGAGACCCAAGATTCACTTCAAGATTTTGGGTTAGTTTACAAAAAGCTATGGGCACGGATTTACGATTTAGTTTGGCATATCATCCTCAAATGGATGGGCAGTCGGAAAGGACAATTCAAACTCTTGAAGATTTATTAAGACTCTGTGTCCTTGACTTCAAGGGAAGTTGGGACAAGTTCTTACCATTGGTGGAGTTTTCCTACAATAATAGTTATCAAACAAGTATTGGCATGGCTCCATTTGAGGCTTTGTATGGAAGAAAGTGTTGTTCTCCAGTATGCTGGGATGAGGTGGGTGAAGCAACGTTGTTGGGACCGGATTTGGTACGTATGCCTACGAAAAAGATTCAAATGATCCAACAACGTATAAAAACCTCACAAGATCGACAAAAGAGTTATGCTGATCTTCATCAAAAGGACGTGGAATTCAATATTGGAGATCATGTGTTGTTACGTATTGCTCCATGGAAAGAAGTTACGAGATTTGGAAAGAGAGGAAAGCTCAATCCTCGATTTATTGGCTCATTTTTAATCCTAGATCGAGTAGGAACTGTGGCCTATAGACTCGCCTTACCGCCAAGTATGTCTCATGTTCATAACTTTTTTCATATATCTATGTTACGTAAATATGTGAAAGACCTGAACCACATTATTGAATTAGAACCAAACGAGATAGAGGAAGATTTAACGTATGAAGAGTTACCTGTTAAAATCTTGGATAAGAAGGATCATATTCTACGCTCCAAGGTTATACCTTAAGTCAAAGTTTTGTGGAGAAACCATGATGTGGAAGAAATGACCTGGGAGTTAGAATTTGAGATGAAGTCAAGATATCCTCACCTCTTCGATATACCAGGTACGTACCCTAATTTCGAGGATGAAATTTCATAAGAAGTGGAGGTTGTAAGACCCCAACTTTTATGAATAAAGAATAATTTTCTCGAAATATATTTTTGAATATTATGGTGTGGATTTCATATAATGTTATAGTTGTGGGTAATATTTACAAATTTTGCAAAGTAAGCAAGTGGTTATATAATATTCGATTGGTCGGGGAATATTCATTTTAACAGGGAATATTTGTATGACAGCGCAATCATTGGTGGACCCCACAACGGAAGTATTGTCATAGTTAGAAAATGACAGAATTATCTTTTTATAAAAATAACTACGAAAGTGTTACCATTAAAATGCTTTGTTGAACTACAGCGGTAAAAAAAGTACGATAATATGCGTGGTTTCATAAGTAGCACACGGTATTGATTATTGATGCTTACGTGAGAAGTCACTTAGTTATACTCAATTATTGCTACAGTGATTACTGCATCATATCTCTCATATTATTGATTCAATTATTGTCACAATATCATCTGCATAATATATATTATTAAATCAATAATTGAGACGACAAAGTTATTCATATTATTATTTGCAATATTGACAATGTCTAGAAGTTCTGTCAAGGAGAGGTTTGGTCATCTATTTACGCGCTAATAAGAAGAAATCCTTATCGAAAAGCCCCCTCTTTCCTGGGAATGACCTGGTTGTTAAATATTGTGAATTATAATATTAATGATGAATAAGTTCGTGTTGATTAAAGATGAATTGGATAGTTCCATTGTGTTGGAATTATTAGTGTTAGTGAAAATCGACATTTATTTCGATAATAATTGATGTTTGGAGGTTATATTGACCAATCGGGTAATTAATCGGATAAATGAGCAATTAATTGCTATTAATTCACATGATTATAACTATTTGTTCACATGTGTATACTATTGATTCACATTCTTGTACTATTAGAGGAGGTGGTGCAAGATTAATAATACTTGCATGACTAAGTTAAAAATGGAGGTATAGTTGAAGGTACTATACTGTAATTCGTATTTTCACATGATTATAACTTTTGATTCACATGATTGAACTATTGATTCATATTATTTACTATTAGGGGAGGTGGTGCAAGTTTGATAATACTTACAGGACTAAATTAAAAATGAATAAAAAGAGGAAGGTATTATACTGTAATATTTTGAGCCCCAAAATGTGCAATTATCGAAACTATATTTTCCTATAAATAGAAGCTCATTCTTCCTTCATTTCTCACCAATTCACTAAACCGGGAAGTTTGGTAGGACGTGTAACCGGGAAGAAGAGAAGCGGACACCTCGAGGCCGTGTTGTCGGTAGCAGGTTCCTCGCCAAGGAAGGATTGGGCCTACCCGGGGGTATCCATCTCGTTCTCAGATGAGGATTATCCAATAGATCTAATAGAACCACACAATGGGGCGTTGGTGATAACAGCACAGGTCGGGCCAGTGGAGATGAAGATGATGATGATTGATAATGGGACCTCATTCGACATACTGTACACTCATGCTTATCAAAGGATGGATCTGGAAGGAAAAAAGATGGAGTTGGGTGGAGAAGGCCCGTTGTATGGTTTCAGTGGGGACCTGATACACATGTCAGGCACCATCGAACTGCCCGTCAAGTTTGGTATGGCTTCCCAGTAGGCAGAGATAATGGTTAGATTCTTTGTGGTAGAGGTGGATTCGGCATACAACGCTATATTGGGAAGGCCGACACTAGCAGCACTGCAAGCCATTACGTCCATCCCCCATTTTAAGATCAAGTTTCCGACACCGAACGGGATAGAGGAGGTAAAAAGGGATCTTGATATTGCCCGAAGGTGATATCGGAACACATTAATTTCTTCAAGGGTCGGGGTCAGTAAGAAAAAAAAATGATGGCCATTGAAATAGAGCCATTCACTGAGAGCAGCACAGAACTGATGGCCCTGCCTGTCGAAGAAATGGAAGATGTGGAATTGGTCCCGGGTAATACAGAGAAGTTAATCAAAATTCAGTCGGGGTTGACAGAACCCTTACGGACGGGGCTGGTAGATCTGCTTCGGGTGTATGCCGACATCTTTGCATGGGAGCCTAGTGACATGCTTGGGGTAAGAGAGTCGGTGGCCCTGCACAATTTGCATGTTGACCCAAAGAGGAAACCAGTGATACAAAAAAGAAGGATTTTTGTTCCAAAGAGGCAGAGGATCATAGACGAAGAAATCACCAAACTTCTGGAAGTGGGATTTATATTCGAAATTGACTACCCCGAATGGTTGGCTAATGTGGTGTTGGTTCAGAAATAGAACGGGAAGTGGAGGCTATGCATCGATTACACAGGACCTGACACAAGGCATGCCCAAAAGATTTCTATCCTTTGCCTAACATAGACTAGTTGATTGATGCCACATCGGGGTACGACATGTTGAGCTTCATGGATGCCTTCTCAGGATACCACCAGATTTTGATGAGCAAGGAAGACATCCCGAAGACGAGTTTCATCACGTATCGGGCCATATATACGTATCAAAAGATGACCTTTGGACTGCTAAATACCGGGGCAATATATTAGCGAATGATGAACTTCGTGTTCAGGAAGCAGTTGGGTCGAAGCATGGAGGTTTACGTGGACGACAAGATCGTTAAAATCATGTCAGTTCGGGATCACCTCGAAGATCTAAAGAACTACTTTGAGATAGTCGGATGACATAAGCTGCGGTTGAACCCGACTAAATGTACCTTCGGTTTGGGGTCAGGAAAGTTTTTGGGATACTTAATCAGTAAAAGGGGCATTGAAGCGAATCCGAAGAAGATTCAGGCGATTCTAGATATGAAATCACCAAAGACATACAAAGATGTTCAAAGGTTGACTGGTCGGATTGGGGCCCTTAAGAGATTCGTATCAAAATCAGCTGAAAGGTGTCTACCATTTTTTGACACCCTCAAAGGACCAAAGAATGAGAAGAGCTTTCAATGGACTTCAGAATGCGAGGATGCGCTCCAAGGAATTAAGAAGTATTTGTCTTCGGCGCCGTTGTTGATGAAGCCCATCCCTTCGGAACCATTATACTTATACTTGGCTGCAAGCTCGATGGCAGCGGGGGCAGCACTAGTGAGGGACAAGGGGGAAGACAGTTCCCGGTGTACTATGTCAGCCACATTCTTTGGGACGTAGAAATAAGATACCCGATTCTAAAAAATTTCGCTTATGCCTTGATCATTGCAAGCAGAAAGTTTCGGCATTATTTTCAGGGTCGGTTGGTGGTAGTGTATACCGATCAGCTATTGAAGAAAGTACTGCACAAGCCATAAGTGTCGGGTCGGTTGGCCGCGTGGGCGATGGAATTAACACAATTTGCTTTAGAATACCATCCCCGCACAGTAATCAAGGGGCAGGCGTTGGTAGACTTCATAGTAGAATGTTCTTTTACAGAATAGGACGTGAGTACAATTATCGAAGCTCAACAGGGACCAACTTTGTGGACTTTGTATGTAGATGAGTCGTCGACTTCGGACATCAGTGGAGCAGGAGTTATTCTGAAAAGTCCCGAAGCGTTTATAGTCCAGCAAGCCATTCGATTCTAGTTCAAGGCCATGAACAACGAAGCAGAATATGAAGCCATTTTAGCTGGACTTCGGTTCACCCGAAGCTTAGAAGTGCAGAAGCTAGTCATCTACAGTGATTCCCAGCTGGTAATTAAGCAGATATCGGGGGAATATGAGGCTCGTGGGGAAAGGATGTCAAAATATCTGGCCGAAGTAAAAGATAAACTCATGTACTTCAGCACACATAGTTGTCAAGGGATCGATCAGTCAGACAATATGGTAGCAGATGATCTGGCCAGACTGGCAACTACCGAAGTGAGTTCATTCAACGGGTCAGTATACTTAGAGGTATTGGAACAACCCAGCGTTCTGAAGGCGGACGTGTTAGCCCTAGATTGACTCGATTGCTGGCTCACACCGTACATATCATATTTGGTTGATGGGGTGTTACCTTCAGATCGCATATTGTCAAGAAAGATCAAACACAGGAGTTCAAATTTTATTCTTATTGATGGAGAGCTATACCGAAGGGCCTTTAGCTCCCCACTGCTCAAATGATTAACTCCATCGGAAGTAGATTACACACTTCGGGAAGTACATGAAGGGATTTATAGGGATCACATGGGAGCCAAATCACTAGCATACAAGATTCTGAAACAGGGATACTATTAGCCAACCATCTACCAGGAGGCCAAAAACTTTGTCAAAAAATACTCCAAATGCTAGCTGAACAACACCATCCCACATCAGCCTCCCGAAGAATTATGGTTGGTGTTATCCCCGATTCCATTTGTTATATGGGGACTCGACATCCTGGGTCCTCTGCCAAAGGCCAAGGGGAAAGTGTGCTTCGTGATTGTGGCCATTGATTACATGACCAAGTGGGTCGAAGCCAAACCTCTACAGAAGATCACCGAACAAGAGTGTTTGAAGTTTTTCAAAGAGGGTGTTGTCTACCGATTCGATATCCTGATGGCAGTTGTCTCGGACAATGGCAGACAATTTGTAGGGTCAAAATTTGAAGCTTTTCTGAAAGAGTTGGGAATTCAGCATCGAAAGACCTCAGTCTCTCACCCTCAATCGAACGATCAAGTTGAAGTCACCAACTGAACCCTTTTTAACGGAATTAAACGGAGGTTAGACGAATTAAAACTGAGTAATTCTTATGGTCGGTGGCCATAAGAATTACTCAGTGTCTTGTGGGTTTATCGGACTACTCTAAGAACAACAACTGGGGATTCACTATTTCGATTGACATATGGGACCGATGCACTCAGACCTGTTGAGATCGGATCTCCTACCCTTCGGGTCAGCCAATATAAGGATGTATATAACGATCAGGGCCTACGGTTAAACCTGGACCTCTTGGAGGAAGTTCGGGACTTAGCTATGATAAGGTTTGCGATTTACCAAAAGAGAACAGCCCGACACTACAACCAGAAGGTGAAGCAAAGAAGATTCGAGGTTGGAGATTTAGTCCTTCGGGAATCCGAGGCTTCAACCCCCTGCAACACCGCAAACCTTAGCCGGCTGGAGGGGCCGTATGAAGTGGACGAAGTGCCGAAGCCAGGTACATACCGACTTTGAGCAATAGATGGTTCTGAAGTAAAGAATACATGGCATGTTGGAAGACTTAGAAAATTTTACCAGTAAAAGTTATGTCATTCTTTTCTTTGTTTATGTACACCTCTTTATTTATCAATGAAATAAATGAGATTTTTCTTCGGAAATGTTTGCACTCCATTTATATTCATAAGCTTTTACATATCCGATCAGACAAACTTTGGACTTAAGCTGATCAGGAAGTTGAAAATGACATAACTGATCGGTAAAAGTCACGGGTATAATTGATCGAGAAAACTGCAATTGTTCATCAGACGAACTTCGAGCATAACACGATCAGAAAGTTTAAATAACATAACTGATCGAGAAAAGTCGCGAGTATAACTAATCAAAAAAATTTACAAACAAAAATTTGGTACTTCATTCATATTTTCAAATTTTTACAAGACCCGATCGTATAAGATTCGGGCAAAGTACAAATAAAGAGAAAAAAATGAAGATTACAAAAATTATAAGTCCTAAGCGAAGCTAATCTCCAGCTTCAGATTCTTTATCCGAAGAGTCTAGAACGGAAGCAACGAGGTCAACAGTAATCAACTTGGCCCGAGCCTTCTCCCGATAGGTTTCATAGCCTTCAACGAACTGAGCTATGATCTTTTCGATCAAGGCCGGGGATTCTTCATATTCTTCAATCGTATATTGCTTGTCCTTAGCACGTTCATCATTCAAGGCGTGGTTCTCCTGGATCACGTGCATAAGCTTATTGTGCATCCCGTCGAACTTCTCCTCAAGCTGATGAAGCGCCTGCAACTGGTCATTGCTCTCTTCGGATAAAAGATCTTTCTCCTGGAGCAACTTCTTCGCATGACCTTCAAGGCCGACGAACTCATGTTGAAGCAAGGAATACTTTTCTTTCAGTTCTTCGGCCTATCGTTCAGCCTCGGTAGCCTTATTCTGTGTCTCGGCATGAAGATCCCTTTCTTTCTTCAGGCCCGAGTTTAGACCTCGAACCTCAGTTTTGAGAAACAGCACGTCTGACCTCAGCTGGACTTCCTTTTTGGTCGTTCGGGCAAAAGGCAGAATGGCTCGGGCGAGGATGACGTTGGCCTGCAGCAGAAGGAGCATATCAGCTATGAAGAATAAAGCATGACGATAACAGAAGAGGTTAACCAATTTGGGAATTACCTAACACTGAGCACGAACATAGGCTACGAGATACTCTTCGGAAGAGAATCCCTTAAAATGTTCGTCATCACCGAAAAGTTTAAAATGATCGAACATCTGGGGTCGGACGTGAAATTCCCCGTCTCTCCCCTCCTAGTTCTTGTCTCACATCTCAGCCAGGGATCATATCCCTAAGCTTTGATACCAACTGTGATGCCCCCAAAATAGGTATACATCACCCATCTTGAGTCGCCAAATACATGGTACAAAATTCAAATACAACTTAATAATACAACTGTCGTGTAAAATACGACAAAACATAAACTGAGAGTTTTAATACGAATATTGTCTTTTAGACAGTATATAAACTCAAATGGAGTCCTCAATATATTTATTATCACACTATTTCATAGAATAGTGAGGACTACTAATGCTATCATCAGTATCATCACTCCGTTCCCCGACTAGTCCCTGCTACGTTCTCATTTTCTGAAGAGAACAATGAAAGAAAAAGGGTGAGCTCAACTAGCCCAGTAAGAAATATTATGACTAAGATAATGCAGAATAAATTATCGTTAGCCTTCAACAGTGTTAAACTGATAAAATATAACAAACATCAAATTTAACTGCAGCGGAACAAGCAATCCTTTAGAAGAGTCAAATAGAGAATAAAATCTACTATCTTCTATGATTTAAAAGGTTTTTCATCACTATTATCGTTGCGACTCAGCTTTATAAATAATCCACATCATCCCTGCACTACAGCTAAGGATATTCATTAGTATCACGACCACAAATTATCCATGCACTACGGGCCAAGGATATTTGTGTTTTCATCAATGGTCATGATCATGCCAACAACTGTCCATCAATGCACTACGGGCCAATGAGGACTTTTACCACATCATTTGTAACATTACTACTCATGATTATACCGAATAATCCTCGGTCATAATCATACCAAGTCCATCTATGCACTACAGGCCACAGATGACTTTCAACATAATATAAACATGAGGATGATGACAATGATATAAGAATTCAATAAAACAAGTTCAAGGATAAATTTTTAAAGATTTATAATTTAATTTATTCAGAAATCAATAACGTCCAAATTGTTAACATAATACTACTTTGTGGAGTAAAATTCAAGAATAATATTGTACCAAAAATAATTTGGACCAAAAACAAATCAATTTTTATCATGAATAGTACCCCGGGTGAATAGTACTTGAGTGAATAGTACCCCGTGAATAGTAATTTGGGAATAGTAACCCGTGAATAGTATTTCGGCATGAAAAAGTTAAAACTTATCAAAAATGTTTAGAATAATATTTCCATGAAAAGATACTGGATGAAGCGCAAATATCAAGGATATTCTACTAATTTCATGGAGTATAGAAGCCAAAACTCTAACAAAACGAGTATAGAATTCAAAATCTGAAATGAAATAATATTAATTACATACTACAGAGTATGGAAGAAAATATTATTTCAAGCGAATATTGAACAAAAATAACATCCCTTACCTTGAAAAGAAGAGTATTCTAACTGGTATAGCGGGGATATTCTTGAAGAAAACTTTTACTGCTTTCTACGATCAAAGCTTTCTAAAACTCTAAAGAAATACGCTCAATATTATAGAAGAAGAATTCTCTTATTCTGGTGTGATTTTCAATTCTAACTAAGCATCCTATTTATAGGAGAATGGAAGGGCATTGTGCAAGAAAAAATCACGGATGCAATAGATGTGCAACTCACGGATGAAAACTTTGAGAATCACAGATGCTAATTTTCAATCAACTATCCAATAAAAACAAAACAAAATAATAAAATAATATATATATATATATATATATATATAAACATGCTTTCAATTTATATATATATATATATATCAATATTATATATACACCACTTGGTTTTATCCCCCCCATCATCAACATCAATCCCCACCCCCAAAAGTCACTTTCATCATATATATATATATATATATATATATATATATATATATATATATATATATATATATATATAAAAAAAACTAAAATAACTTTCTCCGACTATTTTGAAAAATGGGTAAGTCACGGATCCCAATAATACGCAAAAAATTACATCAAATACTTCATAAAAATCCTCTCAATATTTTTAACAATATTTATCATCATTATTATAATTCGCAATATTTAACAACCAGGTCGTTCCCAGGAAAGAGGTGGCTTTCCAATAAGGATTTCTCCCTATTCACGCAATTAGGTGACCAAACCTCTCCTTGACAGAACTTCTAGACATTGTCAATATTGCAAATAATAATATTAATAACTCTGTCGTCTCAATTATTGATTTAATAATATATAAAATATCAACAATAATTGAATCAAATAATGTGAGATACTATGCAACAATTATTGTAGCAATAATTGAACAAAACTGAGTTACTTCTCACGTAAGCATCAATAATAAATCTGGTATGCTACTATGCAACCACGCGTATTCGCATTTCTTAACACCGGTGTTTCAACAGTTAACGGTAAAACTTTCGCCGTTATTTTTATAAAAAGATATTTTTGTCGTTTTCTCAATCCGACAATAATTCCGTTGTGGGGTCCACCAATGATTTTGCCGTCGCACGAATATTTCCTGTTAAAACGAATATTCCCCGACCAGTCGAATATTATATAACAACTTGCGTACTTTGCAAAATTTATAAATATTACCCATAACTATAACATTATATCAAATTCACTCCATAATATTCAAAAATGATATTTATAGAAAATTCATCTTTATTCATAAAAGTTGGGGTCTTACAACCTCCTCTTTTTATGAAATTTTGCCCTCGAAATTAGGGTACATACCTGGTATGTCGAAGAGGTAAGGATACCTTGATTTCATTTCAGATTCTAACTCTTAGGTTATTTCCTCAACATCGTGGTTTCTCCACAAAACTTTGACTTGAGGTATAACCTTGGAGCTTAAAATATGTTCCTTCTTGTCCAAGATTTTAACAGGAACCTCTTCATACGTTAAATCTTCCGCTATTTCATCCGGTTCTAACTCAATAATGTGGTTCGGGTCTTCCACATATTTACGTAACATGGATATGTGATAAAAACATTACGAACATGAGACATACTTGGCGGTAAAGCGAGTCTATAGGCCACAGTTCCTACTCGATCGAGGATTAAAAATGGGCCAATGAATTGAGGATTGAGCTTTCCTCTCTTTCCAAATCTCGTAACTCCTTTCCATGGAGCAACACGTAATAACACATGATTTCCAATATCGAATTCCACGTCCTTTCGATGAAGATCAACATAACTCTTTTGTTGATATTGTGAGGTTTTTATACGTTGTCGGATCGTTTGAATCTTTTTCGTAGTCATACGTACCAACTCCGATCCCAACAATGTTTTTTCACCCACCTCATCCTAGCATACTGGAGAACGACGCGTTCTTCTATACAACGCCTCGAATGGGGCCATGCCAATACTTGCCTGATAACTGTTATTGTAAAAAAACTCCACCAATGATAAGAACTTGTCCCAACTTCCTTTGAAGTCAAGGACACAGAGTCTTAATAGATCTTCAAGAGTTTGAATAGTCCTCTCCGACTGCCCGTCTGTCTGAGGCTGATATGTCGAGCTAAATCATAAATTCGTGCCCATAGCTTAAGGCAAACTAACCCAAAATCGTGAAGTGAATCTTGGGTCTCGATCAGAAACTATGGATACTGGCATACCATGCAGTCTTACAATCTCGTTTATGTACATACGAGCAAGACATTCAAGTGTATAAGTTTCTCGTATAGGTAAGAAATGAGCAGACTTGGTCAATCTATCAACAATGACCAAAATTGCATCTATGCCTTGAGAAACCTTGGGAAGACCAGTAACAAAATCCATGGTAATGTGCTCCCACTTCCATTCTAGAATTTTAAGTGGTTGCAATAGACCTTTTGGCACTTGATGCTCTGCCTTGACTCATTGACAAGTTAAACACCTTGAGATAAACTCCGCTATCTCTCTTTTCATATTGCTCCACCAAAATGTATGTCGAATATCACGAAACATTTTGGTACTCCCAAGATGGATTACAAACGGTGTGTTATGCGCCTCCATCATGATTTTATACTTTAAATAAGGGTTGTTAGGATCACAAAGTCTGGATTTGACTTGAAGTATTCCTTTTTCATCGATTATTACTTCCAGCATAACACCTTCTTGCACTTTCTTCCTCATACGCATTAGCTCCAGGTCTGTAGCTTAAGCAGGTTTAACTTTATCGATTAAAGTCGGTTCTACTCGTATATTCACCATCATCACATGGGTCCCTGGAGTCTTTAACTCTATCTCCATCCTTTTCACGTCATACAAAATGGGTCTTTGCGTTGACAATATCGCATTTGTACCCGCATATGATCTTCTACTCAATGCGTCAGCTACTACGTTCGCTTTTCCAGGATGGTATTGGATGGTATGATCATAATCTTTCAACAGCTCAAGCCAACGTCTTTGCCGCATGTTGAGTTCCTTTTGGGTGAAGAAATATTTGAGGCTTTTATGATCCGTAAAGATCTCCACTTTCTCCCCATACAGGTAATGCCTCCAGATCTTTAGTGAAAAAATGACTGCTGCCAACCTTAGATCATGAGTAGGATAATTTCTCTCATATTCTTTGAGTTGTCGAGAGGCATAGGCTATGACTTTCCCATGCTGCATGAGAATACATCCTAACCCTTTGCTCAAGCATCATCTTTGAGATGACAAATCCCTCCGAGCCGGATGGTATTGTCGAACAGTCTTTGAAATGAGTCTCTCTTGAGTTCTTGAAAACTCTTCTCACATTCGTCGCTCAATCAATTTTGTATCTTTCCGAGTCAATTTGAGTTAATGGAGTAGCGATTCGAGAAAACCCTTCTAAGAATCTCCGATAATAACCAAATTAAGCGAGAAAGGTACGTGATTTGATCATCGATTTAGGTTGCTCCCAACTTTGAATAGCTTCAATCTTTGTCGTCAACGGATATTCCATGACTTGATACTACGTGCCCAAGGAATGCTACTTCCTCAAGCCAGAACTCGCATTTCTTCAACTTGGCATAAAGCTTGTTTTCACGAAGCTTTTGGAGTATCAGCCTCAAGTGTTGCTCATGATCTTCACGGCTTTTGGAATATATGAGGATGTCATCAATAAAGACGACCATAAAGTGATCCAAATATTCCTTGAATACTCGGTTCATCATATCCATGAAGGCAGCAAGAGCATTAGTCAATCCAAAGGACATGACTAGGAATTTATAATGCCCGTACCGAGTTCTGAAAGCCATATTTCAAAATCAATTTTTGAAAAGAATTTGGCGCCTTGCAACTGGTCAAACATGTTATCAATGCGAGGCATCGGATATCTATTTTTGACAGTGACATGGTTCAACTCCCGATAATCAATATAAAGTCGCATAGGATAGGAGCACCCCAAGGAGAAGTAGTAGGACGAATGAAACCAATGTCTAACAATTCCTACAGTTGGGTCTTTAACTCCTGAAGTTCAATAGGAGCCATTCGATATGGGGCTTTAGAAATGGGTTTTGTACCGGGTTCAAGGTCGATACAAAATTCAATTTCATGCTCTGGGGGTAGGCCTGGAAGTTCTTCAGGAAAAACGTCAAGAAATTTATTAACAATAGAAATATCATTCAAAACTGACATATTTTTGTTTAAATCCGTGATATGAGCTAAGAAAGCTTGACATCCGTTTTTCAATAAACGAATAGCTTTATGGCTTGAGATGACAATGATTGATTTTAATGGTTTGGTTGCTTGAATTCGCATAATAGGTTGGTTAGGAATATGAAAGCTAACAACCTTACGAAAATAATCAATTTTTGCATGATGAGTAGTTAACCAATCAATCCCTAGAATTACGTCAAATGCAAGTATTTTTAATGAAATAAGATCGACAGGTAATGTGAGGGTACCGATTTGAACCAAACAAGACTTATAAACAGTGGATGTAATGAAGGTTTCTCCCAACGGAGTTTCAACAGATAAGTCAAAGTCTAATTTCTTTGGGGTCAAATTTAAACGTTGAGCGCAAGTAGGAGAAATAAAAGAATGGGTAGAACCGGTATCAAATAAGGTATAGACTTCACTATAGTTTATGATAAGCTTACCCATGATGACCTCGTTCGGGTTCCTTGCTTTCTGGGAGGTTATGACAAATGCTCTCCCTTGAACTACTGGTTTTGACTTTTTTGGAACGGCCATCCCAGCTGGACTTGGCTTCCTTGAACTACAAAATCGAGCTAGGTGTCCTTCTCTTCCATAATTGTAACACATTTTGGACTGCTGCGCACAGTTTGGACTGATATGTCCCACCCCTCCGCATTTGAAACATATGATAGGTGGTCGTTCTCCTTCCTTAACAACGGGTGCTGGTATTGACATCTTTCCATCATTGTTGAATCTCCTCTTCTTGAATTATCCACTCTTATTGCCTTGGCCATGATTACCACTAAAGTGGTTACCATTTCTGGCCTGTTGATTCCCTCCACGCTTGTTGTCACCGCTTTGATGACCGCAACCACTGGTATTTTCATTTTGCCGGCTGCTCTCTTTTGGTTGGGTTGACTCATTATCGCGCTCCAATAACTGATCCCTATTAACAACATCTGAATACAAACACAATTTATGAGAGATAAGATATTGACGTATCTCGGGTTTTAAACCTCTTATAAACATCCGCGTCATTCTCTCCTCATTATCAACTAAGTGGGACGTAAACCGGGATAACTCGGCAAACTTGGCTTCGTACTGCGACACGGTCATGTTGTTTTGCTCCAGTTTAATGAACTCTACCTCTTTCATGTGACGAATACTTTCGGGAAAGTACTTGTCATTGAACAGTTCTTGGAACTTCTCCCAAGACATCTTCAGTGCGGTAGGTTGAGTACGCTTTACAGATTCCCACTAGTAATCTGCCTCTGCCCGCAACATGAAGGTGGCAAAGGGAACCTTTTGCTCCTTAGAGCATCCCAAGACATCAAATATCTTGTTGATCTGCTTTATCCAATTCTCCGCCTTAAGTGGTTTTGGCTATCCAAAGAACTCTGGTGGTCCCAGCTCCTTGAATCTGCTTTTCTATCGATGGCCGTCAGAGTTGCCGGTGTTTCCACCGCATTTTGGGCGAGGCCGCTCTCTACTTTGATGTTGCATGAATTGCATAAAGCCTCTGAACATTCCATCGTTCATCATTTGGTTAGTGTTGTCGTTTGCATGAGGATTGTCGCCTTCTTGATGCACATTTTCCTGGTTATTGATCTATGGAGACTCAACGGTCTCCTGTTCTCTATTGCTATTCTCAACATTCTCATATGTCATTTTCAAATACTGCCACAAAACAAGGGTTAATTGACATGTCACATATTATCCCTATACTCTGATTGACCAATTAAATACCAAATAAACTTAGGTAGGTCATACTAGTGAAGGAATTCCCCGTCTCTCCCCTTCTAGTTCTTGTCTCACATCTCAACCAGGGATCATATCCCTAAGCTTTGATACCAACTGTGACGCCCCCAAAATAGGTATACATCACCCATCTTGAGTCGCCAAATACATGGTACAAAATTCAAATACAACTTAATAATACAACCGTGTGTAAAAATACGACAAAGCATAAATTGAGAGTTTTAATACGAATATTGTCTTCTAGACAGTATTCAAACTCAAATGGAGTCCTCAATACATTTATTATCACACTATTTCATAGAATAGTGAGGACTACTAATGTTATCATCTGGACCGTCACTCCGTTCCCTGACTAGTCCCTGCTACGTTCTCATTTCCTGAAGAGAACAATGAAAGCAAAAGGGTGAGCTCAACTAGCCCAGTAAGAACTATTATGACTAAGATAATGCAGAATAAATTATCGTTAGCCTTCAATAGTGTTGAACTGATAAAATATAACAAACATCAAGTTTAATCTGCGGTGAACAAGCAATCCTTTAGAAAGTCCGATGAGAATAAAATCTACTATCTTCTATGATTTAAAAGGTTTTTCATCACTTTTATCGCTGAGACTCAGCTTTATAAATAATCCACATCATCCCTGCACTACGGCCAAGGATATTCATTAGTATCACGACCACAAATTATCCATGCACTACGGGCCAAGGATATTCGTGTTTTCATCAATGGTCATGAACATGCCAACAACTGTCCATCAATGCACTACGAGCCAATGAGGACTTTTACCTCATCATTTGTAACATTACGATCATGATTATACCGAATAATCCTTGGTCATAATCATACCAAGTCCATCTATGCACTACAGGCCACAGATGACTTTCAACATAATATAAACATGAGGATGATGACAATGATATAAGAATTCAATAAAACAAGTTCAAGGATAAATTTTTAAAGATTTATAATTTAATTTATCCAGAAATCAATAACGTCCAAATTGTCAACATGATACTGCTTTGTGGAGTAAAATTCAAGAATAATATTGTACTAAAAATAATTTAGACCAAAAACGAATCAATTTTTATCATGAATAGTACCCCGGGTGAATAGTATTCAAGTGAATAGTACCCTGTGAATAGTAATTCAAGAATAGTAACCCGTGAATAGTATTTCGGCATGAAAAAGTTAAAACTTATCAAAAATGCTCAGAATAATATTTCCATGAAAAGATACTGGATGAAGCGCAAATATCAAGGATATTCTACTAATTTCATGGAGTTTAGAAGCCAAAACTCTAACAAAACGAGTATAGAAATCGAAATCTGAAACGAAATAATATTACTTACATACTACAGAGTGTGGAAGAAAATATTATTTCAAGCGAATATTGAACAAAAATAATATCCCTTACCTTGAAAAGAAGAGTATTCTAACTAGTATAGCGGGGATATTCTTGAAGAAAATTTTTACTATTTTCTACGCTCAAAGCTTTCTAAAACTCAAAAGAAATACGCTCAATATTATAGAAGAAGAATTCTTTGATTCTGGTGTGATTTTCAATTCTAACTAAGCATCCTATTTATAGGAGAATGGAAGGGCACTGAGTAAGAAAAAATCACGGATGCAATAGATGTGCAACTCACGGATGAAAACTTTGAGAATCACGGATGCTAATTTTCAATCAACCATCCAATAAAAACAAAACAAAAAAATATAATATATATATATATATATATAAACACATGCTTTCAATTTATATATATCAATATATATGATGAAAGTGACTTTGGGGGGTGGGGGATTGATGTTGGTCACCCCGGGGGGGATAAAAACCAAGTGGTGTATATATAATATTGATATATATAAATTGAAAGCATGTTTATATATATATATATATATATATATATATATATATATATGATGAAAGTGACTTTGGGGGTGGGGATTGATGTTGGTCACTTGGGGGGATAAAACCAAGTGGTGTATATATAATATTGATACACCAACATCAATTCCCCCCGACTGACTAACATCAATCCCCACCCCCAAAGTCACTTTCATCACACACACATATATATATATATATATATATATATATAACTGAGATAACTTTCTCCTGACTATTTTGAAAAATGGGTAAGTGGGGATCCCAATAATACGCAAAAATTACATTAAATACTTCATAAAAATCCTCTCAATATTTTTAACAACATTTATCATCATTATTATAATTCGCAATATTTAATAACCAGGTCGTTCCCAGGAAAGAGGGGGCTTTCTAATAAGAATTTCTCCCTATTGGTGCGCAATTAGGTGACCAAACCTCTCCTTGACAGAACTTCTAGACATTGTCAATATTGCAAATAATAATATTAATAACTCTGTCATCGCAATTATTGATTTAATAATATATAAAATATCGATAATAATTGAATCAAATAACGTGAGATACTATGCAACAATTACTGTAGCAATAATTGAACAAAACTGAGTGACTTCTCACGTAAGCATCAATAATCAATACCATGTGCTACTATGTAATCACGCGTATTACTGTACTAACACCGGGTGTTTCAACAGTTAACGGTAAAACTTTCGTCGTTATTTTTATAAAAAGATATTTTTGTCGTTTTCTCAATCCGACAATAATTCTGTTGTGAGGTCCATCAATCATTGTGCCGTCGTACGAATATTCCCTGTTAAAACGAATATTCCCCGACCAATCGAATATTATATAACAACTTGCGTACTTTGAAAAATTTATAAATATTACCCACAACTATAACATTATATCAAATTCACTCCATAATATTCAAAAATGATATTTATAAAAAATTTCTCTTTATTCATAAAAGTTGGGGTCATACAATGTCATCCTTTGTTGCTAGATGGAGTCTTCATAAAGGTGACCCGACCATCCACTCGGTTAAGTTGGCGAAAGCCAAGTTCCTTTGACTTCCCGACTTTAAACAAGACGAAGAAGAAATCAAGGTCGGGGGTGATCCCGACCTCCTGACAAAGAGAAATAAAAGAAATCAAATGGATATACGAGTTCGGCACCAGTTGTACGAACCCGATACCGACGAAACAGAGGAAGGAGGAAATGAACTCATGAAGGGGAAATCGGACCCCATATTTCAGGGTCCAGAGAGGAATGGCCATCCAGTTGCCTTCGGGCCACCAGAACATCCTTCCGTTCGGCTCTGGAACCCGAAGATTATACTCCTTCGGGATATTGAAGAGAGTTCGAATGTCAGAAAGTTGGGATGTGGTGATGGTAGACTTCGTGTTGATGTGAGAATAGTCGGTTTCAGAAGCGTAAATACTTTGGATTTTTGTTTCGGCACCACCGGCTGTAGTGTCAGTGAGTGCCGTTGGTAGATCAACCATAATCAGATCGACGGCGGTCATGGAGGTAGAAAGGACGGTTGGGGGAACTTGCTCAGTGGGAGGAAGAGTGCCAGAATCAGCCATTGAGGAGAAGAAAGTTGGAATGTAGAGATTTGGAAGCAAAGATGAACAGAAAAAGGCTTGAATTGGAGGAAGAATGTGGGATGTAATACTCACCGGAAATCGCCTGGCCAGAAAATTCGAGAGCAGAGTTTGAAATGAGAAAACCGAGAAAAGTGACAGAGTTGGAAGGATGGGGGTTTTATAAAATGAGTTACCTGAGAGACCCAGTATGTTATTTATGACCGTAGTGGGGGCGATCTGGGAAGCGTGTGACATTTCAAGAAATGAGGAAAAACCGCTTAAATTCCCCAGGCAACTCATCATTTGCTGTCATGACTATTTGAATTCGTGTCTTTTCAAGTCTCTAATTATAAATAAATTATAACAAGAGACTGGGGGGCAATGTTCGGGAGTGTTTTGCCGACCTTCATGTGGGCTGAAGGCCTGACATTAGAAGGGTTTTGTAAGCCCGATGGGCTGATGTCATCCTGGATGCTGAAGGTGTTCGAGCTCGGGCAACCGAGTCTTCTAGGCCGTGGTCCTATTCAGATTTTATGGTGGTCGGGTTCGGGTATCTGAGTCCTTTGGGCCAGAACCCTATTCTGGCGTATGATGTTCGGGGTCGGGCCTTCGAGACCTTTGGACCGAAGCCCAGACCATATTGTAAGCTCGGTCGAGTTGGGCATGTACAGTGGGGTAGCCCACGTATGGAGTCCAGAGTAATAGGGAGTCTGAATGGTTATGGAGTCTAGTCCTAACCCTATTTAAATAAGGTAACTCCTAAGGTAGTAGGGGAATTGGATTTCGCTTGTACCTTTTAAGGAGATTGTGTGGGACCCAAATTATGGTAACTGCAATGTTTAGGAGTCCTAAACCGACTCGAAAAGGGATTCTAAGATACGAGAACACTATAAATATAAGACTTGTGTTTCAATCAAGAGGTAATACTTTCTTTAAGCACTAAACATCAAAACCTCCATTGTTAAACCTTGTGAACGGCCTGTACTTATTCTCACACCGAAGCTATCCCTCGGCGGCACAAGTCGTCAAGCTTCATGAGTGATTTGTTATTGTGCAGGTTTAAGCGCGTGGATTCTGTGATTGGACGCGTTGACAAAACTTGGTGTTAACACCAAGTAAGAGAAATAGAAAGAAAGGAGCAAGCGGTAGGTGGATCGGGGAGGAAGAAAGAAAATGAAGGTTTGACATTCTCAAGTAAAATCTTATTAATCTCTTTCAGTTATGTCTTTATATGAATTTATATTGAACGTAGATAAAATTCAACCATAAAAAAGGGGGCTAATTACCGTACATGGGTATTGGTCATGGTAAATATCCATGAAACTGTAAAGGAAATGAGTTTATTTCATTTAAGGGGGTGTATTCAATTAAGATTTTTAAAGACTTTTTTTAAGTGACATATTTTTGTAGAATTTATGGGATTTTAATGACTTTCAAAGACTTTAAAAACTTTTTTAAAATGACTTTAATAGACTCTATGAAATAAGTAATAGACTTTTATAAACTTTTTATCAAGACTGTGATAGACTTTTGTATACTTCTAATATATCTTGCAACTTATATTAATTGTTAATTAGCCCATGTGTACAACATCTCCCTCTTTTTTTATGAACTAGAGTAAATCTCATTATATTATTGTGGCATGAGATTTTATATATGTTGAAAGCGTTCATATTATTCTACTCATTTCATAATACATTTGAATACTCGGATACTAATAAAACTTTAGAAACTACTGACGCAATACAAAAATTAAGCTCACTTTTCATTGAGCTATATATACTTTATGCATATGTGTATGCTTATTTGGAATTATTGTTTTTCATTCCAGTCTACAAAAATTGTCATCAATACTTATTTATGTAACTAGCAATTAAAAAATTAATATAAACATTTGCAATATATATCGATTTCCATTCAAATATTTGAATATTACCTCGTCTTAGTATCAAAATTTGCAAATAAAAATAATATATACTTGTTTCATGTATATTTTAAAATAGCAAGTTATTTTTAAATAAAAAAAATATTTTTTATTTATATTATTTTTAATAAATTTTAGTTTAGTAATGTAACATATACTAAAATTATGATAAAAAGCTTGAAAAACTTATATATTTTATACAACTATATCACTATAAAGTACGTACTCTATATAAATTACTTTCCTCTCTCTCACTTTTTTTTTTTTCTTCATTTAACTCCGATTCTAAGTTAATTTACGAAATTATAAAATTTTAAAATATTGTGTATTTATTTTTATTTTTGAAATAATAATGTGTGTTTACTATTAAATAACAAATAAATTCAAAATTTAAAAATTTTGAATTTTATCGTTGACTACAAAAAAATAAAATAAATATTTTATTTTTGTGGAGTGCAACAGTATATTAATTATTCTAGATTATAAAATAATTAGAAATATTGGATTCATGTGAAGTATATTTTAAATTTATTTAGTTTATTAAGATGAGATATGAAGTCTTTAGAAATCTTTAGAGATATAAGTCGACTTTTAGATATGGGTTGATAGTTATAATTCTTCTTAAAGTCGGTTGAAAATCTACCATTTAATAGAAATCAAAAAATCATGACTTTTTGAATATCAAAATACTTTTATGAGACTTTTGTAAAAATCCTAATTCAATACCACCTAACTTTTAAAGACATTAAAAAAGTTGTAATTGAATACCACTAAACTTTTATAAACTCTTTAAATATCTTGATTGAATACAACCAAACTTTTAAAATCTTTAAAAGTCTTTAAAAATCTTAATTGAATACACCCCCTTAGTGTTAAAACCCCATATAACTACTGAAATCAATTCAAAACAGTCTCAGAAGACAGTTTAAACAAAAACGAAAAGAAGTCAGTAGTAAAATAATGAGGAATAGCGAATGTTTTCTTTGCCAGAAATTTTTTTTGGAAGCTTGTTTCAACGTGAAATATTTAATGGATTTTGTAACTAATTATATATATGGACTCCTAAGAATGTGTAGATGATTTATGGGCAGAAGAGCAATCAAAAACTCGTCGGAAAGCTTTTAGGGTCGCCGGAAAAGATGATCGGAAAGTCATTGTCGGCGAACTTTCCGGCAGTCCGTTGGGCTATTTCCGATCAGAATTTGGAAAAACTTTGTATTAGAAGGTTGTAGATAATTTATTTTTATACGAAATGGACATAAAATTCGTAATTTTATGATAAGAAGTTTAATTATTATGATGTTTTGAAGTTTCAACACTTTGGAAATAATAATTAAATTATCAAAAGATTGTGTTGAACTAAAATATTTTTACAGAAATCTTATGATATCATTTAGAATTTCTGGGAAATTTTGGTGAATTTTAGAAGAGAAGAAGCATTTACTATATTTTAAAACTATTTAAAGTTAGTGATAATTCATAGAAAATTCTATGAATGGTGAAAAATTATGAAATTTGCTGAAAAATCCTATAATATTATTTATGAATTAATGTAATTTTTTGAAGAATTATTAAAAATCATAAGTATTTATTATATTTTTAAGCCATTTAAAGTTGGTTTAAAAATGATAGAAATTCATTGAAAATTCTATGAATGATGAAAATTATGAAATTTGGAAGAAAATCCTATAATATTATTTCATAATTTCTAGAAAGTTTTGGAGAATTATTAAAGAGAAAAAAGTAATTATGGAATTTTTTTTAAAGCTATTTAAAGTTAGTTTAAAAATTAGTAGAAATTCATAAAAAATTCTATGAATGGTGAAAAATTATGAAATTTTTTGGAAAATCTCATAATAATATAATATTAATATTGATGGTGTTTTGAAGATATAAAGTATGTGGAGTGATTATTTCTATTTTGAAGTTATTAAATGATAGTTTTTATAAATGAAAATAATTACAGAAAATTCTCAGATAATTCGAAAAATATGAAAATTGGTTAGAAAGTCTAAAATAATAATCTAAGAACTTTAGAAGTATTATTAGGCTCATGAGGTTCAGGGACGTTATGAATTGTGCGTTGACTGACTAATGAACGTAAACGGATAAGTAAAGAAGAAGTTATGATAGTAAAATGATGAAAACGAGTTTAATAATACGGATTAAGATGAATTTTTGAAGTAATAATATATTTTGCGTAAAATAACATATTTTGAAGTAAGAAAGAGATTGTCTGAGATTCTAAGAATTTTTGGGACGTAACTCCGAATATTAGGGATTATTTAAAAAGTTAACAAAAATATTAAAATATAATAATGGGAAGTAAATTAATAAGTGAATATTATTAAGAGAAAGTTAAATTGTTGATAAGAAATATTCTATAATGTTATAGATGACTCGGATTTGAGTACAAGAGAAAGAAATATTGGATGTGAATAATATAGATGATGAACTACGTAAATCGAGGAAAGTTTTTCAATTCCTTTGTGTTATGTGATCTAGATATTATATGATATTGTAAGACCCCAATTTTTTATGAATAAAAATTTAATTTTCTCTAAATATTATTTTGAATAATAAGGTATGATTTGATATAATGGTATAATTATGGCTGATATGTGCAAATTTTGCGAAGTAAGCAAGTTGTTATAAAATATTCGTTTAGTCGGGGAATATTCATTTTGTCGGGGAATATTCGTACGACGACACAATCATTGGTGTACCCCACATAACGGAATAACTGTCGAATATAGAAAGCAACAGAAATAACCTTTTTATAAAAATAATGGCAAAACTTTTACCGTTAACTGATGAAATACCCGGTAATAAAAGTACAATAATACGCGTGGTTGCACAGTAGCACACGGTATTGTACAATATCTCTGATTATTGATTCTTACGTAAGAAGTCACTCAGTTCATTTAATAATTGCCACAGTAGTTGTTGCATAGTATCTCATATTATTGATTCAATTATTGTCACAGTATCATCTGCACAATATTTTATATTATTAAATCAATAATTGAGACGATACAGTTATTCATATTATTATTTGCATTATTGATAATATTTAGAAAATTCTATTGAGGAAAGGGGTTAAGTTATTTAATTGCGCGCTAATAAGAAAAATTCTTTATCGAAAAGCCCCCTCTTTCTTGAGAATGATCTGGTTGTCAATATTGTGAGTTATAATATTAATGATGAATAATTGTTGAAAGATTAAAAATGTGTTTATTGAAAATAAGTTATTTGTAATAAATATTTATTTAATTTTTAATATAAATAGAGGGGTTTTTCATAAAGTATTTGTTGTAAGTTTGGCTTATTACATGGACCCCCACTTACTCATTTTTCAAAATCACCGGTAGAAAGTTATCTCAGTTTTGTTTTATTATTATTATTATAATAGTAAAAACTTTTTATATAAAAAAGAATACTTTTTATATTATATATAAAGTTATTCGTTTTATTAGATTATAAATAGAATATATTATATTTTATATAAAGTTTTCGTTTTATTAAAATATTTTATTGCACGGTGATGAATAGTAAAAATTAGATTTTCGTCGATTCTGGGCCCGTGAAATTTCTTTCTGTTCACCCGTGATTTTCTTTTAAATAGTATCCTGCCATTGTCCTATAAATAGGATGCTTAGTTAGGAAATGAAAACCACACTAGAATCAGAGAATTCTTCTTCTATAATATTGTGCGTATTTCTTTTGAGCATAAGGATAATTTGAGTGTAGCAAATAGTGCAAGTTTCTTTAAGAATATCTCCGCTATACCAGTCAGAATTACTCTTCTACTAAGGTAAGGGATATTATTTTCATTCAATATTCGTATGAAATATTATTTTTTCACATACTCTATAGTATGTAAATAATATTATTTCATTTCATATTACTAAATCTACACTTATTTTGATAAGTATTGCTTTTATACTCCATAAAATTAGTAGAATATCTTTGAATTTTGCGCTTCATCTAGTATCGTTTCATTGAAATATTTTTCTGAACTTTTTTTTATTAAATTTTAATCTTTTTATGCCGGGATACTATTCACGGGATACTATTCACTCGGATATTATTCACCCGGAGTACTATTCACGGGTAATTCATGATAAAATTAGTTTCTTTTTTGTCCAAATTATTTTTTATTCATGAATATCATTATTGAATTTTACTCTACAATTAATTATCATGTTTACAATTTGGACATTCTTAAACTATGGATAAATTGAATTATAAAATTTTAATATTTATCCTTGATCTCACTTGATTGATTTCTTATATCATTGTTATCATCCTCATATTTATATTGTGGTGAAAATCATATTTGGCCAGTAGTGCATAGATGGACTGTTGATTGGTATGATTATGACCACGAATTGTGTATTGGTATAATCATGACCTGTAATGTTACAGACAAATGATGTGGTGAAAGTCCACTTTGGCCCGTAGTGCATAGATGGACAGTTGTTTGGCATGATCATGACCACTGATGATACGAACGGATATCCTTGTCCCGTAGTGCATGGATAATTCGTTGATGTGAAATATTTATTGAGTTGTCTTATAGAGATAAAATATTGATGATTTGGTTTTATGGTTATGTATGAGTTGTTTAACATATTGGCAATGTGTACTTGTACAGTATGATTTGAAGTGGTAATTAGTTTTCTTTGTTATGTTTGGATGCGTTGTGTTGGTTGTGGTTATTTAATAAACTACCTATAATCATTACGTGGTACAAATTTTGTATGAGACTTTCATGTATCTATTATTTTTTGTCTTTAACGTGGTTGTGTTAGTGAAGATTTTGTAATGTACAACTCACTCTTAGTGTAAGGTGCACATTGTGCCAATGAGGGAGAGGTTAAAGAAAAAGTTTGAAATGTTCCATTCACTGTTAATGTAAGTTGAAGATTGGAAGCAGATAGAGATTCGATTGGCTGAAATTAATTCAGTGATAATATTTGGAAGCATGGAGAATTTTTTGCACTAGAGGTATTATTATTAAAATTAGAATTTTTCCTTTAGCGCTTTGACTTTTGGGAATATTTTTATAGGTTATTATACTGATTGTTGGAAAGCTTGCTCAATTTAAAATTGTTTTGTTCCAATGGGGAATGAGGTACTACTTGGTTAACTTATTAGTTTTTTTAACACTTATAAATATTCAAATTGAATAAACAGTTTATCGAAGCGATGATGAATGACTTGGATGGAACATGGAAGCACTTGATGCATATGGCTCACTTGCATTACTTTAAGGTATTAATATCTTCTTACCATTCTATTAATTTTCAATTTTAATATTTGATATAACTGCAAAAATAGAAAAAAGGGATGGAGGTCTGATTTTCCCCTATCTTCGAAAGCGATTCCAGATCCCCAAGCTCTTCAACAAGCTAGCATTCACTCTATCCTACTGCTAACTGATGCCCTAACCCATAAAGAAAGTATTGGAAGTTGAATTCAGAGGTTGGAGTTTTGGAGAAAGAGAGGAGGGGATGGGTAGTTCTGGTTAGGAGGGGTAGTTCTAGGTAAGAGGGGATGGGTAGTTCTAAGTAAGAGAATATTATTTTTATAGGTTCTATATATATATATATATATATTATAGATATATAAATATATACTATTTATAAATATATTTATATTTAAATTTATGATAAATATCAAAATATATATTTTTATATACAGTGAGAGTAGTACAAACTAGCAACAAAAAAATAGTATCACATGTTTAACCTAGGATCTACACAAAACAAACAACACGGAGCAACAGGTAACATGACACAGAAGCTCGCTACCAGAGCCAAATAGCAACAGCCAACATACAACTTTGCACAACTACATTAAGCAACAAATATTTTAAACCACCCCATAAAGCAACATGTGATTGCACTACAAGACTACAAATGATGTTATTTCTTTTATGGTTTTATAGCTGTGTATGAGTTGTTTAACATATGGGCAATGTGTACTTGTACATTATGATTTGAAGCGGTAATTAGTTTTCTTTGTTATGCTTGGATGTGTTGTGTTGGTTGTGGTTATTTAATAAACTACCCATAATCATTACGTGGTACTAATTTTGTATCAGACTTTGATGTATCTATTATTTTTTTGTCTTTAACTTGGTTGTGTCAAGTGAAGATTTTGTAATGTACAACTCACTCTTAGTGTAAGGTGCACATTGTGCCAATGAGGGGAGAGGTTAAATGAAAATTTTGAAATGTACAATTCACTGTTAATGCAAGTTAAAGATTGGAAGCAGATAGAGATTCGATTAATTCAGTGCTAATATTTGGAAGCATGGTTTTTTGCACTAGAGGTATTATTATTAAAATTAGAAGTTTTCCTTTAGCACTTTGACTAATACAGTACTGATCCAAGTTAATTAACTAACTTTTGGGAATATTTTTATAGGTTATTATACTGATTTTTGGAAAGCTTGCTCATCAATTTAAAATTGTTTTGTTCCAATGGGGAATTAGGTACTGCTTGGTTAACTTATTAGTTTTTTTTAACACTTATAAATATTCAAATTGAGTAAACTTGTTTATCAAAAACAGCAACAACTTGGACTGGAACATGGAAGTACTGATGCACATGGCTCCACCCGCTACTTTAAGGTATTAATATATTTTTATCATTTTATTAATTTTCAATTTTAATATTTGATATAACTGCAAAAATAGGAAAAAGGAATGGAGGTAGTAAGAAAGTATTGGAAGTTGAATTCGGGGGTTGGAGTTTTGGAGAAAGAGATGAGGGGATGGGTAGTTCTAGATAGGAGAATATTATTTTTATAGGTTCTAAATATATATATAATATAGTGTATATGTATATATATTATAGATATATAAATATAGAGCAAGGATCAAGTGTATACCCCTTATCTTACTCACCCGTGCTCACCCCCCTTTAGCAACGGACCCGACGACGGTTTCGTTCATACAACCGTCGTCTATACTTTTAGCGACAGACAACATATAGCGTCGCTAAAAGTATGTAGCGACGGTTGTATAATAAAACACACATCCGTCCGTCTGCTAAAAAAGGGGTGAGCACGAGTGAGTTAGATAAGGGTATGCTTTGATCCCGCCGATAAATATATACTATTTATAAATATATTTTTATTTAAATTTATGATAAATATCAAAATATATATTTTTATATGCAATAAGAGTAGTACGAACTAGCAACAAAAAAATAGTAGCACATGTTTAACCTAGGATCTACATAAAGCAAACAACACGGAGCAACAGGTAACATGACACAAAAGCTCGCTACCAGAGCCAAATAGCAACAGCCAACATGTAACTTTGCACAACTACATTAAGCAACAATTATTTCAAACCACACTATAAAACAACATGTGATTGCACTACAACACTACAAATGGTGTTATTTTTTTTATGGTTTTATGGTTCTGTATGAGTTGTTTAACATATGGGCAATGTGTACTTATACATTATGATTTGAAGTGGTATTTAGATTTCTTTGTTATGCTTGGATGCATTGTGTTGGTTGAGGTTATTTAGTAAACTACCTATAATCATTACGTGGTACGAATTTTGTATGAGACTTTCATGTATCTATTATTTTTTGTCTTTAACGTGGTTGTGTTAAGTGAAGATTTTGTAATGTACAACTCACTCTTATTGTAAAGTGCACATTGTAATTCACTGTTAATGTAAGTTGAAGATTGGAAGTAGATAGAGATTCGATTGGCTGGAATTAATTCAGTGCTAATATTTGGAAGCATAGAGAATTTTTTGCACTAGAGGTATTATTTTTAAAATTAGAATTTTTCCTTTAGCACTTTGATTGATATAGTACTGATGCAAGTTAATTAATTAACTCTTTGGAATATTTTTTACAGGTTATTATACTGATTGTTGGAAAGCTTGCTCAATTTAAAATTATTTTTTTTCCAATGGGGAATGATGTTCTACTTGGTTAACTTATTAGTTTTTTTAACACTTGTAAATATTCAAATTGAGTAAACTTGTTTATCAAAAACAGCAACAGCTTGGACTGGAACATGGAAGTACTGATGCACATGACTCCGCCGGCTACTTTAAGGTATTAATATCTTCTTACCATTCTATTAATTTTTAATTTTAATATTTGATATAACTTCAAAAATAGAAAAAAGGGATGGAGGTAGTTAGAAAGTATTGGAAGTTGAATTTGGAGGTTGGAGTTTTTGAGAAAGAGAGGAGGGGATGGGAAGTTCTAGGTAGGAGAATATTATTTTTATACGTTCTAAATATATATATAATATAGTGTATATATATATACATATATATATTATAGATATATAAATATATACTATTTATAAATATATTTTTATTTAAATTTATGATAAATATCAAAATATATATTTTTATATCCAATAAGAGTAGTACGAACTAGCAACAAAAAAGTAGTAGAACATGTTTAACCTAGGATCTACATAAAGCAAACAACACGGAGCAACAAGTAACATGATACAGAAGCTCGCTACCAGAGCCAAATAGCAACAGCCAACATGCAACTTTGCACAACTACATTAAGCAACAATTATTTCAAATGACCTCATAAAGCAACATGTGATTGCACTACAACACTACAAATGGTGTTATTTCTTTTATGGTTCATGCTCCCGACCAACAATAGTGATCAACGGAGATGTCTCTCTCTGTACCAACTGTTCCCTGACGACATGAATGTCTCGGGGCTCCTCCTTTGTAGGTACTCGGGGTTTCCTCCTCCCCAGCTCGACTAGCTCCTCTAACATCCGACATCCTGATAACAAAATTTTAAGTTTTAGTTACTAATCTGTGCTAGCGAAAACATAATTTAACACATAAGCACATAAAGTCTTTTATTATCTTCAATGAATTAAGAAATTCATTTCTTATAACTCGATAAGAGTTTACCACCACTATGTTCTCGATCTCCTACAAGTCTACTACCTAAGGCTGTTCCCCCACCTAAGGTTCATAACCTACAGCTTTGATACCAACCTGTGACACCCCCAAATCTGGTACTTCTATTTCCACAGGATTTGGTGTTCACTGTACAAATATCATCTATCTATCTACCCATAAATAAATGCAAACCATGCAATAGATAGAAATAATAAATAAATCTCCCCTTATGGGGTTACATCAACTACATAAAAATACAATCCCAGGTCACTCTAACCTTAAACATTTGTGCGGAATCATAAACAATAACAAGTCTTAATAACATCAAGTCTGAAAATAAATACATAAGAACAATAAATCTTCCTCATTTGTTAACCTTGCCCTTGCCTTTACTAGTGGAAGGCTCGTCTGATCTTTCGTTCTTAACTGCAATGTTATTATTACGCAAGAGTAAGCACAATTGCCCACAAGTATAACAATATAACAAATGAATAATAACATGCGAATAAATCAAAGACTTCTGAAATAGAAAACTCGGCTTTTGAATCAAGAATGAATAGCAAGAGACAAAAGAACTTCTGAGGGTCATAAGACCTTGAACTATGTCCTAGGTTGTCAAATGTTTATACTTGAAACCTTTAACATTCATAAGACTATGGACTCTTCTTCTCGTACTTAGGGGATCAAATTTCAGTACCATAATCGCATACAATATCTTAACGCTAACACATAAGTAATCCCTTATACAGGGTTGTTCATCTCAGTTTGACATTAGAGTCCGCACCAAAGGAAGTTTGGTTTGGATAATTCATCAAGGGTTCTGGAATTTAGAACGCTCATCAACTATGGACTAGTCGAATCATTAAGGGTTCACTAGTCTAACAAAGTTCAGCAATAACTGATAATTTAAAATTGAATAACAATCTCAAAAGGTATACAATAGAATAATTATTGTATAACAGAATCATACTTTGAAAGATTAATACATTTTAATACAATAAAATGGACTTGATCAATAATAACGAGAATTTGCTCAAAGTAAAGAGACAACTTATAAGCTCATATAAAGATAACGAGTAGGGTTAGGAAACATGCCTCGTGCGTAGATTACACGTTAATTATACTCGTTCCTTGATTTAAATCCTATATACCATTTACATTCACAATACCAATCAATTATCACGTAACTAGTCGTCATACGCTCATTCTTTTTGTTTAAACTCGAATTATGACTATACTTAGTCAAATTACTACACTCATTGCCACAATTAACACTTCATGAACAATAAGCTAACTATGCATTCAATCATTCAATTCACACATAAACGTGTTATTGACATGTTAAGAATTTATTTTAACACCTCATTATATGTCTAACATGTTTTCATGTTCATTAGGTTAAGTTACTAACACATTGCTAGACTTGAACATTTAAAAACTCATTTCTTGACCATTCTCATAAGTGGCTACTACCGTAACCGTTAGGCTTTCTTGGCACTACTGGCTGGTACTGCATGCTATTGAGACTTGTGACTGCACAAGGCAAGCAGACTTAGGCTTGAGTTGGCTTGCGCCACACAAAAACTCTAGTTTCAATTTCTAGTTCACAAGAACACGTAATCAAAGCAATTTATCATTACATGGTCATTAAATTCATCAAATTAAACATACCCATATACTAGAATTAGTACATAATCATTACCCAACATTTATAGAGTAATTTTAACCAATTAAAACACATAATCACATAATTAAAACATGTAAATTTCACTGTTCTTGATGTTCTTGAAGGTTTTGAACATAAAACATGAAAATTAACACTACGGATTCATTATAACACCAAATCCATCCATTCAAGTTTTGTTTTCTTCGTTTTAGCATGCATAATCATATACAAGTGTGAATTTTACAAAATAATTTATGTTTGACATATTAATTTTACGTATAAGGGCCATATGGCCATATAATATACTCTGTAATTTTTGAAACAACAACATACGTTATAATATTATGAAATTGATGATATGGAACCATCTAATACATAGGAAAACACATTAAAACAACATCTTAACACATATATGTACATAATCTTTACTCTTTCCAATTTACAAAGACTTTACAGAAAACTTAAAAGCCATATTTATTTTACAAAAACTTAAACAACGTAATTAAACTGGGTTGAAGAATTACCCAAAGCTTAGATTAGTAGGAGATGACTTCCTTCTCAACTCTTCTTCAATCACACACTCACAATCTCAAGAATTATCAATTTTCTCTCTGAATTCTCAAATTTTCTATCTGCTTTTCCAGACTTAGAAAAATGAAGAAGAAGAAAACGTATATAATAAAAGAAAGGAACTGACGCGTTGAGGTCAATTACTCAATCATGGGTAACTGCTAACAACTCCCCTTAGGGCCTTGTTTGGCTGGCAATAATAGATTTTAAAATCATTTAATTTAATAAAACTTTTATAATATTGTTTAAATCATGTCACAACCAATTAGATAATAACTATGTCACATAGTCATATAATTAAATTTCTCATTTATTAACTATGTCAAATTTTTAAATCTCTAATTAATTATTAAATTAATTAAAATACTATTAGGCTTATTAAATATTTCTTTTTAATTCAGTAAGCTCACATAAATACATACTTCGAATAATAAAAATTCACCACATTAATTTAATAAATATAACATATATAATTAAATTAATCACCACAACTTCATCAATTAATTATTTAATCTAATAATTAATTCATCGAAAAATATTTATTAAATCCAATAAATATTAAAATTAAATTACAAAATCTCGGTTGTCACATCTTTCCCCCCTTAAAAGGATTCTGTCATCAGAATCACAACTCAAACAATTCGTCCCGTTACATTCTCCCCCCTTACAAAGATTTTGTCCCCAGAATCGCTTACACATAAGTTAAGTAAATAAATTAGGATAATTCTTCATCATATTCTCTTTCGAGTTCCCACGTAGCTTCTTCAAATATTGTGGTTCCTCCAAATTACCTTAATAGAAGGTATTACTTTATTCCTTAGAACTTGCTCTTTTTTTTTTGACAATAATCAAACATGAATTTCTTCTTAAGATAAGTCTTTGTCAAAAATGTAGGGTTCATATTCAATCACGTGCTTGTAATCGGGTTTGTAGGATCGTAGGACTGAGACATGGAAAACGTTGTGGACATTCTCTAGAGCTGGAGGTAAGGCTACCTCATAAGCAACTTCTCCGACCCTTTGCAGAACTTCAAAGGGTCCAATGAATCTTGGGCTTAATTTCTCTTTCTTTCCGAACCTAATCTTTCCCTTCCACGGAGAGACCTTTAAAAACACATAACTACCCGGTTCGAACTTAACATTTTTATGGTGTGAATCATTGTATTTCTTATGTCTATCCTGAGATGCTGTCAATCTTGTTCGGATCACTTTGACTATTTCTGCTGTTTGTTATACCAATCCTGGGCCTAGTAATTGTCTTTCGCCAACTTCATCCCAGTATAGCGGAGTTTTGCACTTTCTCCCGTATAACACTTTATAAGGCGGCATGCCAATACTAACGTGGTAACTGTTGTTGTAGTTGAACTCTACGAGCGGTAGATGGTCATCCCAATTTCCTTTAAAGTCCATTATACAAGCTCTTAACATATCTTCTAATGTCTGAATTGTTCTTTCACTCTGTCCATCCGTCTGAGGGTGATATGTCGTGCTCATTCGTAACTGTGTACCCATGCATTCTTGTAGACATTTCCAGAAGTTTGACGTAAAGCGCGGATCTCTATCAGAAACAATTGACACTGGAACTCCGTGCCTTGAAACAATCTCTTTCACATATAACCTTGCCAACTGATCTAAGTTGAATCTGATTTTGATGGGAAGGAAGTGTGCAGATTTCGTCAATCGGTCAACAATAACCCATACTGCGTCGTAGCCTTTCTGAATTATTGGTAGGCCAACCACGAAATCCATCGTAATATGTTCCCATTTCCATTCTGGAATCTCTAAAGGTTGTAGTAACCCACTCGGCCTCTGATGTTCTACTTTCACTTTCTGACATGTCAGGCACTTGGCAACATATTCTGCAACCTCTCGTTTCAAATTTGGCCACCAGAAATGTTGTTGAAGATCTTGGTACATCTTGGTACTACCAGGGTGAATCGAATATCGTGAGTTATGAGCCTCGCTCAAAATTTCTTTCTTAATCTCTGGTACTGGCGGTACCCAAATTCTATTCTCAAATCTCAGTATTCCTTCCCTATCCATCTTGAATCTTGATTTGGTTCCTTCGGATATCTTCTTTTTAGCCGTTTTACATTTATCATCCTAAAGTTGAGCCTCCTTAACTTTATCTAGTAGAGTTCTACCAGATTGTATCTGAAATAGCTTCTCATCAATCTCCATATGACACTTCACTTCCAATTCCAGCTTTTCCATTACTGAAATTAACTCCACCTGATCAGTCAAGATCATCGCCCCCCCACCCTTTCTATTTAAGGCGCTTAAGAACCACATTTGCCTTACCCGGATGGTATAGAATCTTACAATGTAGTCCTTAATTAACTCCAACCACCTTCTTTGGCGATGTTTAAGTCTTTCTCGTAAAAAAATATTTTGCACTCTTGTGGTCTCAGATATATTTCACACTTCTCCCCATAGAGATAGTGCCTCCAGATTTTCAAAGCGAAAACCACTGCAACTAACTCCAAGCCGTGGGTCGGATACCCCTTCTCATAATCCTTCAATTGTCGTGACGCATACACAATGACTCTACCATTCTGCATAAGCACACAACCAAGTCCTTTATGCGATGCATCACTATATACCATAAAATTTCCTGTGTCATCCGGAAGAGATAACACAGGTGTTGAACTCAACCTCTTCTTTAATTCTTGAAAGCTTTCCTCACACTTCTCCGTCCAAACAAATTTCACCGATTTTCTAGTCAAATTCGTCAACGGAGTTGCGATCTTGGAAAAATCCTGAATGAATCTTCTGTAATAACCTGCCAATCCGTGAAAACTTCTTACTTTCGACGGCGTCTTCGGCTGATCCCAGTTAATCACAACTTTGACTTTGGAGGGATCCACCGAAATTCCGTCCCTACCGATCACATGTCCAAGAAATTGTACTCTTTCAATCCAAAATTCACATTTTGAAAACTTGGCATATAGCTTCTCTCTTCTCAATGTCTCTAACGTCACCCTCAAATGCTCTTCATGTTCTTCCTTAGTTTTCGAATATACCAAAATATCATCTATAAATACCACTATGAATTTGTCTAAAAATGATTTGAACACTCCATTCATTAAGCCCATAAATGCTGCAGGAGCATTCGTTAGACCAAATGACATTACCAAGAATTCGTAGTGACCATATCTTGTTCTGAATGCTGTCTTTGGTACATCCTTTGGTCTCACCTTCAGTTGATGATAACCACTCCTCAAGTCTATCTTTGAAAAGTATCTCGCTCCCTTTAACTGATCGAACAAGTTTTCGATTCGTGGTAATGGATACCTATTCTTTATCGTGATCTTATTCGTTCTCTATAATCGATGCAGAGCCGCATTGTCCCATCCTTCTTCTTCACGAATAAAACCGGCGCTCCCCACGGTGATACACTTGGTTGAATATACTTCTTGTCTAGTAATTCTTGTAGTTGGACCATCAATTCTTTCATTTTTACTGGTGCCATTCAGTACGGTGCCTTAGATATTGGAGCCATTCCTGGAGCCAAATCAATCACAAATTCAACTGCTCTATCTGGAGGAAGTCCTGGCAAATCATCCAGAAATACGTCTGCGAAATCTCGCACTACTAGTATCTCATCTATTTTCAGATTCTCTTTACGACTATCGACTATGTAAGCTAGATATCCTACACACCTTTGCCTTTTAACAACCTCCCCGGCTCGCATCATCGCCGATAACTCACTTGTTCAGGCGACTTGCTACCATAAAACACAACCTTTGACGGAGTCATAAGGTTAATACGCTTCTTCTGGCAGTTAATTACCGCCCCATAATTAGATAACCAGTCCATACCCAAAATAACATCGAATTCTCCAAGTCGAATATGGATAAGATCTACGTTCATGATATTACCCTTAATATCCACTCTACAGTTCTTATGCACGTACTTAACATGGATTATTTCTCTATTCGTAATTTCTATGTTCATGGGGTATTCTAACTCGTCCTTAAGCAATTCTAAGTTCTTAGCAAAGTCATCTGATATAAATGAACAAGTAGCACCCGAATCAAATAATACATAAGCATTAACTTTATTGATCGAATGATACCGACACCACATCGCGAGATCGCATCGCATCCTCAGATCACATGTTGAATGTTCTAGCGGTCTCTTGATTTGGTTGCAGCTTGGTCCCACGATAGTCAAAGTGCTTCCATCATTGTTTCCTCTATTCCTCCCCGATCCCGTCCCCTCCAGATCCCTTCTTAGGACAATCCTCGCAAGATGATCCTTTGAGCCACAAGTGAAGCAGTGCACCCTTCTTTGGGTTAGGATAAGAGGTGCTATTGTGGCCTTCGACCACAATTGTAAGTAGCACACTCGCTTCCCTTTATGCAAACTCCCGATGAGTTTTTCATGTGTCAGGCATGCTTCGATCTTCTTCTTCTGCCCTCCTTGTTGACTTTCAGCTGACGAATTATCATACCACTTTCTCTTCTGATTATGGCTACCCCCCGTACTACTCCCACCACTCTTGCTAATTCCTTCATTCTCACTCTTTTTCTTCTTCCGATCCTCGATTATATTTAGTTACCGCATCTCTTCCACCCTCAAATGAGTATGGCCTTCTCTAACACTCCAAAGAAAAGTGTTCAATTGGAACATTGACACCTTACTATACAACCAGTGGCTTCAAATTCCTCGCTCAAAATGCTCTTGCCTTCCTCTCATCAATATGCACTTGGTATGTGGCGAACCTAGCCAACTCGTTGAACCTTGCCGCATAATCGCTACTTGACATACATACTCCCCTGCTTTCAACTCCAGAAACCGAACTTCCATTTGATTTTGTGAATCGGGTCTGAAAAATACATCTCAAAAAATATTTCCTTGAATCTCTCCTGTGTTACTACACCTTCTTCTCCTCGTACTTTGTTTGCTTGCTCGCCACCAATAATCGGCTTTCAGACTTCAAAGATGAATGTTGTATACGCGGTTTTCGTCTTCTTCCTTACTCTAGCGACGCCAAACACCTTCTCCATCTCCATAACCCATGTTTGAGCCTCGATTGGGTTTATGGAACCTTTAAACTCAAGCGGTCCCACCGCCTTTGAAATCCTTAAACGAGGTGTTTGGTGGAGCTTGTGGTTGATCGTTAATTGCTCCGGCTAATAGGTTCACCAATTCTTTAATGTGGATTAGCATTAAGGCCGTGTGTTGTTATTCATTGGTTCTTCTTGAGTTTTGTTTGACGGTTTTGTCTTCTTCTAGGCGATATTTCGTTAAGAATATACGCTTATTAGGTCTTTATTCAATCACTTAAACATTTAAGGCTTAACTAGAACATTTAATCATAATTCACTTAACACATCAATTCAAATAAACTCGCTATTTTATTCAATTCAAAAGTTTTAACATCATACGATAGCATCACTGCTATTTACATCAACTATCCCGAGATAAAGAATCTACAGGATTTAAAAAATTAAAATATTCCTTTGTTTATAAACACATCGGAATTTACATTTTAACTACCAGATAGGATTCACATAAATAAACTAATCATATCACTGCCTATTAAGGCGCTGAATAGCCTTGCCACGTTCCTCTTCCATGATGCGGGACATCGTCCTGCGATGTAGCATATACGATGGTAATCCTTCAAACTGGATTGGGTATCTCATTACTCGATCCTGGACCTCATCCGTTGCGTTTTGAAGTGTAGAGTACGTCTCCCCAAGCTTAGCCTTCTTCACACGACAATCCTCTTCTGCAAGATCAGCCCGACGTGACTCTCTTACCCAACCCTCCTCTGCCATGGCCAGTCTTTCTGAGCTCTCTTTCAGCTCCTTCTTCAACTTTTCTATTTCTTCAGACTTTTCCTCGATTTGACCCTTCTCGTGAACCAAATCCCACTCCATGTTTCCTAAATGTGTGTGAAGAGTCACAATTTCCCCATCCTTCTGCTCGATGGTAATCATCAATAATGACTCTCTCTTTCACTCTGAATGTTGTCTTGCAACTCTATGTAACGATCATAAAGCGCATCATACATCTCAGCATCGATGAAGTTCTGTGGGAACTCCTCTTCCTTCCTCTTCTTCTTCGTAATCCTCCTCTAGATCGGCTTAGGCTCATGCTCCCACCAACAACAAAGGATCAATGGAGATGGCTCTCTTTGTACACTAACTGCTCTCGACGACATAAATGTCTCTGGCTCCTCCTCCAGTAGGTACTCGGGGTTCCTCCTCCCCAGCTCAACTAGCTCCTCTAACATCCGACATCCCGACAACAAAATTTTAAGTTTTAGTTACTAATCATAAGCTATAATAACACATAATTTAACACATAAGCACATAAAGTCTTTTATTATCTTCAATGAATTAAGAAATTCATTTCTTATAACTCGATAAGAGTTTACCACCACTATGTTCTCGATCTCCTACAAGGCTACTACTTAAGGTTGTTCCCCTACCTAAGGTTCATAACCTATAGCTTTAATACCAACTTGTGATACCCCCAAATCCAGTACTTCCATTTTCACAGGATTTGGTGTTCACTATACAAATATCATCTATCTATCTACCCATAAATAAATGCAAACCATGCAATAGATAGAAATAATAAATAAATCTCCCCTTATGGGGTTACATCAACTACATAAAAATACAATCCCAGGTCACTCTAACCTTAAACATTTGTGCGGAATCATAAACAATAACAAGTCTTAATAACATCAAGTCTGAAAATAAATACATAAGAACAATAAATCTTCCTCATTTGTTAACCTTGCCCTTGCCTTTACTAGTGGAAGGCTCGTCTGATCTTTCGTTCTTAACTGCAATGTTATTATTACGCAAGAGTAAGCACAATTGCCCACAAGTATAACAATATAACAAATGAATAATAACATGCGAATAAATCAAAGACTTCTGAAATAGAAAACTCAAATTTTGAATCAAGAATGAATAAAGAAGAGACAAAAGAACTTCGAGGGTCATAAGACCTTGAACTATGTCCTAGTTGTCAAATGTTTATACTTGAAACCTTTAATAGCTTATAAGACTATGGACTCTTCTTCTCGTACTTAGGGGATCAAATTTCTTAGTACCATATCATCGTACAATATCTTAACGCTAACGCATAAGTAATCCCCTATACAAGTTTGTTCATCTCAGTTTGACATTAGAGTCCACACCAAAGGAAGTTTGGTTTGAATAATTCATCAAGGGTTCTGGAATTTAGAACGCTCATCAACTATGGACTAGTCGAATCATTAAGGGTTCACTAGTCTAACAAAGTTCAGCAATAACTGATAATTTAAAATTGAATAACAATCTCAAAAGGTATATAATAGAATAATTATTGTATAACAGAATCATACTTTGAAAGATTAATACATTTTATTACAATAAAATGGACTTGATCAATAATAACGAGAATTTGCTCAAAGTAAAGAGACAACTTATAAGCACATATAAAGATAACGAGTAGGGTTAGGAAACTTGCCTCGTGCGTAGATTACACGTTAATTATACTCGTTCCTTGATTTAAATCCTATATACCATTTACATTCACAATACCACTCAATTATCACGTAACTAGTCGTCATACGCTCATTCTTTTTATTTAAACTCGAATTATGACTATACTTAGTCAAATTACTACACTCATTGCCACAATTAACACTTCATGAACAATAAGCTAACTATGAATTCAATCATTCAATTCACACATAAACGTGTTATTGACATGTTAAGAATTTATTTTAACACCTCATTATATGTCTAACATGTTTTCATGTTCATTAGGTTAAGTTACTAACACATTGCTAGACTTGAACATTTAAAAACTCATTTCTGGACCATTCTTGCTAAGTAACCATGCGCCACCTTTATTTGGCTTTTCTTGGCACTGCTGGCCGTGGTGTCATGGCTTGAGACTTGGTAAGCCATGGGACTTAGGCTTGGAGTTGGCGCCATGACGCTAAAACTCTCAGTTTCAATTTCCGTTCATGAAGAACATAGAATTAAATTTAATTTATCATTACATGGTCATTAAATTCATCAAATTAAACATACCCATATACTAGAATTAGTACATAATCATTACCCAACCTTTATAGAGTAATTTTAACCAATTAAAACACATAATCACATAATTAAAACATGTAAATTTCATTGTTCCTGATGTTCTTGAAGGTTTTGAACATAAAACATGAAAATTAACACTACAGATTCATTATAACACCAAATCCATCCATTCAAGTTTTGTTTTCTTCGTTTTAGCATGCATAATCATATACAAGTGTGAATTTTACAAAACAATTTATGTTTGACATATTAATTTTACGTATAAGGGCCATATGGCCATATAATATACTCTGTAATTTTTGAAACAACAACATACGTTATAATATTATGAAATTGATGATATGGAACCATCTAATACATAGGAAAACACATCAAACCAACATCTTAACACATATATGTACATAATCTTTACTCTTTCCAATTTACAAAGACTTTACAGAAAACTTGAAAGCCATATTTATTTTACAAAAACTTAAACAATGTAATTAAACTGGGTTGAAGAATTACCCAAAGTGTAGATTAGTAGGAGATGACTTCCTTCTTAACTCTTCTTCAATCACACACTCACAATCTCCTCAAGAATTATCAATTTTCTCTTTAAATTCTCAAACTTTCTCTCTCTGCTTTTCCAGACTTAAAAAAATGAAGAAGAAGAAGACGTATATAATAAAAGAAAGGAACTGACGCGTTGAGGTCAGTTACTCAATCATGGGTACTGCTAACAACTCCCCTTAGGGCCTTGTTTGGCTGGCAATAATAGGTTTCAAAACCATTTAATTTAATAAAACTTTTATAATATAGTTTAAATCATGTCACAACCAATTAAATAATAACTATGTCACATAGTCACATAATTAAATTTCTCATTTATTAACTATGTCAAATTATTAAATATCTAATTAATTATTAAATTAATTAAAATACTATTAGGCTTATTAAATATTTCTTTTTAATTCAGTAAGCTCACATAAATACATACTTCGAATAATAAAAATTCTCCACATTAATTTAATAAATATAACACATAATTAAATTAATCACCACAACTCATCAATTAATTATTTAATCTAATAATTAATTCATCGAAAAATATTTATTAAATCTAACAAATATTAAAATTAAATTATAAAATCTCGGTTGTCACATGATATAACTGCAAAAATAGGAAAAAGGGATGAAGATAGTAAGAAAGTATTGGAAGTTGAATTCGGAGGTTGGAGTTTTTGAGAAAGAGAGGAGGGCATGGGTAGTTTTGGGTAAGAGGGAATGGGTAGTTCTGGGTAGGAGAATATTATTGTTATAGGTTCTATATATATATATATATATATATATATATATATATATATATATATATATATATATATATATAGTGTAAAATATATACTATTTATAAGTATACTTATATTTAAATTTATGATTAATATCAAAATGTATATTTTTATATACAATAAGAGTAGTACGAACTAGCAACAAAAAAGTAGTAGCACATGAAGCAAACAACACGGAGCAACAGGTAACATGACACAGAAGCTCGCTCCAGAGCTAAATAGCAACAGCCAACATGCAACTTTGCACAACTACATTATGCAACAATTATTTCAAACCACCCCATAAAGCAACATGTGATTACACTACAACACTACAAATTGTGTTATTTCTTTTATGGTTTTCTGGTTGTGTATGAATTGTTTAACTTATGGGAAATATGTACTTGTACAGTATGATTTGAAGTGGTAATTAGTTTTCTTTGTTATGCTTGGATGCGTTGTGTTGGTTGTGGTTATTTAATAAACTACCTATAATCATTACGTGGTACGAATTTTGTATAAGACTTTCATGTATCTATTATTTTTTGTCTTTAACGTGGTTGTGTTAAGTGAAGATTTTGTAATGTACAACTCACTCTTATTGTAAAGTGCACATTGTGCACATTGTAATTCACTGTTAATGTAAGTTGAAGATTGGAAGCAGTTAGAGATTCGATTAATTCAGTTCTAATATTTGGAAGCATGGAGAATTTTTTGCCCTAGAGGTATTATTATTAAAATTAGAAAATTTCCTTTAGCACTTTGACTGATATAGTACTGATGCAAGTTAATTAATTAACTTTTGGGAATATTTTTACAGGTTATTATACTGATTGTTGAAAAGCTTGCACAATTTAAAATTGTTTTATTCCAATGGGGAATGAGGTACTTCTTGGTTAACTTATTAGTTTTTTTAACACTTGTAAATATTCAAATTGAGTAAACAGATTTATCAAAAACAACACCAGCTTGGACTGGAACATGGAAGTACTTATCCTTTAAGGTATTAATATCTTCTTACCATTCTATTAATTTTCAATTTTGATATTTGATATAACTGCAAAGATAGGAAAAAGGGATGGAGGTAGTAAGAAAGTATTGGAAGTTCAATTCGGAGGTTGGAGTTTTGGAGAAAGAGAGGAGGGGATGGGTAGTTCTGGGTAGGCGGGGTTGGGTAGTTCTAGGTAGGAGAATATTATTTTTATAGATTTTAAATATATATATATATATATATATTTATATATATATATATATTATAGATATATAAATTATACTATTTATAAATATATATTTATATTTAAATTTATGATAAATATCAATATATATATATTTTTATATCCAATAAGAGTAGTACGAACTAGCAATAAAAAAGTAGTAGCACATGTTTAACCTAGGATCTACATAAAGCAAACAACACGGAGCAACATGTAACATGACATAGAAACTCGCTACCAGAGCCAAATAGCAACAGCCAACATGCAACTTTGCATAACTACATTAAGCAACAATTATTTCAAACCACCCCATAAAGCAACATGTGATTGCACTACAACACTACAAATGGTGTTATTTCTTTTATGGTTTTATGGTTGTGTATGAGTTGTTTAACATATGGGCAATGCGTACTTGTACAGTATGATTTGAAGTGGTAATTAGTTTTCTTTGTTATGCTTGGATGCATTGTGTTGGTTGTGGTTATTTAATAAACTACCTATAATCATTACGTGGTACGAATTTTGTATGAGACTTTTATGTATATATATTTTTTCTTTAACGTGGTTGTGTTAAGTGAGATTTTGTAATGTACAACTCACTCTTAGTGTAAGGTGCACATTGTGCCAATGAGGGGAGAGGTTAAATGAAAATTTTGAAATGTACAATTCACTGTTAATGTAAGTTGAAGATTGGATACAGATAGAGATTCGATTAATTCAGTGCTAATATTTGGATGCATGGAGAATTTTTTGTATTAGAGGTATTATTATTAAAATTAGAATTTTTCCTTTAGCACTTTGACTAATATAGTACTGATGCAAGTTAATTAATTAACTTTTGGGAATATTTTTACAGGTTATTATACTGAATGTTGGAAAGCTTGCTCAATTTAAAATTGTTTTGTTCAAATGGGGAATGAGGTACTACTTGGTTAACTTATTAGTTTTTTTAACACTTATAAATATTCAAATTGAGTAAACTTGTTTATCAAAAACAGCAACAATTTGGACTGGAATATGGAAGTACTGATGCACATGGCTCCGCCCGCTACTTTAAGGTATTACTATCTTCTCACCATTCTATTAATTTTCAATTTTAATATTTGATATAACTGCAAAAATAGGAAAAAGGGATGGATGTAGTTAGAAAGTATTGAAAGTTGAATTTGGATGTGGGAGTTTTGGAGAAAGAGAGGAGGGGATGGGTAGTTCTGTGTAGGAGGGGATGGGTAGTTCTAGGTAGGAGAATATTATTTTTATAAGTTCTATATATATATTTATATATATATAATATAGTGTATATATATATTATAGATATATAAATATATACAATTTATAAATATATTTGTATTTAAATTTATGATAAATATCAAAATATATATTTTTATATCCAATAAGAGTAGTACGAACTAGCAACAAAAAAGTAGTAGCACATGTTTAGCCTAAGATCTACATCAAGCAAACAATACGGAGTAACAGGTAACATGACACATAAGCTCGCTACCAGATCCAAATAGCAACAACCAACATTCAACTTTGCACAACTACATTAAGCAACAATTATTTCAAACGACCCAATAAAGTAACATGTGATTGCACTACAACACTACAAATGGTGTTATTTCTTTTATGGTTTTATGGTTGTGTATGAGTTGTTTAACATATGGGCAATGTGTACTTGTACAGTATGAGGTGAAGTGGTAATTAGTTTTCTTTGTTATACTTGGATGCGTTGTGTTGGTTGTGCTTATTTAATAAACTACCTATAATCATTACGTGGTACGAATTTTGTATGAGACTTTCATGTATCTATTATTTTTTGTCTTTAACGTGGTTGTGTTAAGTGAAGATTTTGTAATGTACAACTCACTCTTATTGTAAAGTGCACATTGTGCACATTGTAATTCACTGTTAATGTAAGTTGAAGATTAGAAGCAGATAGATATTCGATTGGCTAGAATTAATTCAGTGCTAATATTTGGAAGCATGGAGAATTTTTTGCGCTAGAGGTATTATTATTAAAATTAGAATTTTTCCTTTAGCACTTTGGTGATATAAATCTTGATGCAAGTTAATTAATTTACTTTTGGGAATATTTTTACAGGTTATTATACTGATTGTTGGAAAGCTTGCTCAATTTAAAATTATTTTGTTCCAATAGGGGAATGAGGTACTACTTGGTTAACTTATTAGTTTTTTTTAACACTTGTAAATATTCAAATTGAGTAAACAAGTTTATCAAAAACAACAACAACTTGGACTGGAACGTGGAAGTACTGATGCACATGGCTCCGCCCGCTATTTTAAGGTATAATTGCAAAAATAGGAAAAAGGGATGGAGGTAGTAAGAAAGTATTGGAAGTTGAATTCGGAGGTTGGAGTTTTGGAGAAAGAGAGGAAGGGATGGGTAGTTCTGGGTAGGAGGGGATGGGTAGTTCTAGGTAGGAGAATATTATTTTTATAGGTTCTAAATATATATATAATATTGTGTATATATATATATATATATTATAGATATATAAATATATATTATTTATAAATATATTTATATTTAAATTTATGATAAATATCAAAATATATATTTATATACAATAAGAGTGGTACGAACTAGCAACAAAAAACTAGTAGCACATGTTTAACCTAGGATCTACATAACGCAAACAACACGGAGCAACAGGTAACATGACACAGAAGCTCGCTACCAGAGCCAAATAGCAACAGCCAACATGCAACTTTGCATAACTACATTAAGCAACAATTATTTCAAATCACCCCATAAAACAACATGTAATTGCACTACAACACTTCAAATTGTGTTATTTCTTTCATGATTTTATGGTTGTGTATGAGTGTTTAACATATGGGTAATGTGTACTTGTAAAGTATGATTTGAAGTGGTAATTAGTTTTCTTTGTTATGCTTTGATGCGTTGTGTTGGTTGTGGTTATTTAATAAACTACTTATAATCATTACGTGGTACGAATTTTGTGAGAGACTTTCATGTATTTATTATTTTTTGTCTTTAACGTGGTTGTGTTAAGTGAAGATTTTGTAATGCACAACTCACTTTTAGTGTAAGGTGCACATTGTGCCAATGAGGGGAGGGTTAAATGAAAATTTTGAAATGTACAATTCACTGTTAATATAAGTTGAAGATTGGAAGCAAATAGAGATTCGATTAATTCAGTGCTAATATTTGGAAGCATGGTTTTTTGCAATAGAGGTATTATTATTAAAATTAGAATTTTTCCTTTATTACTTTGACTAATATAGTACTGATGCAAGTTAATTAATTAATTTTTGGGAATATTTTTACAGGTTATTATATTGATTGTTGGAATGCTTGCTCAATTTAAAATTATTTTGTTCCAATGGGGAATGAGGTACTACTTGGTTAACTTATTAGTTTTTTTAACACTTATAAATATTCAAATTGAGTAAACTTGTTTATCAAAAACAAAGAAACAACTCGATGTAAACATGGAAGTCTCGATGCACATGGCTCACTTCATACTACTTTAAGGTATTAATATCTTCTTACCACTCTATTAATTTTCAATTTTAATATTTGATATAACTGCAAAAATAGGAAAAGGGGATGGAGGTAGTAAGAAAGTATTGGAAGTTGAATTCGGAGGTTGGAATTTTGGAGAAAGAGAGGAGGGGATGGGTAGTTCTGTGTAGGAGGGGATGGGTAGTTCTAGGTAGGAGAATATTATTTTTATAGGTTCTATATATATATATAATATAGTATGTGTGTGTGTGTATATATATATATATATTATAGATATATAAATATATACTATTTATAAATATATTTTTATTTAAATTTATGATAAATATCAAAATATATATTTTTATATCCAATAAGAGTAGTACGAACTAGCAACAAAAAAGTAGTAGCACATGTTTAACCTAGGATCTACATAAAGCAAACAACACGGAGCAACATGTAACATGACATAGAAGCTCATACTACGAGCCAAATAAAGAATGTACAACATGCAACTTTGCATAACTACATTAAGCAACAATTATTTCAAACCACCCCATAAAGCAACATGTGATTGCACTACAACACTACAAATGGTGTTATTTCTTTTATGGTTTTATGGTTGTGTATGAGTTGTTTAACATATGGGCAATGTGTACTTGTACAGTATGAGGTGAAGTGGTAATTAGTTTTCTTTGTTATACTTGGATGCGTTGTGTTGGTTGTGCTTATTTAATAAGCTACCTATAATCATTACGTGGTACGAATTTTGTATGAGACTTTCATGTATCTATTATTTTTTTTCTTTAACGCGGTTGTGTTAAGTGAATATTTTGTAATGTACAACTCACTCTTATTGTAAAGTGCAGATTGTGCACATTGTAATTCACTGTTAATGTAAGTTGTAGATTTGAAGCAGATAGAGATTCGATTGGTTTGAATTAATTCAGTGCTAATATTTGGAAGCATGGATAATTTTTTGCACTAGAGGTATTATTATTAAAATTAGAATTTTTCCTTTATCACTTTGACTGATATAGTACTGATGCAAGTTAATTAATTAATTTTTGGGAATATTTTTACAGGTTATTATACTGATGGTCGGTAAGCTTGCTCAATTTAAAATTGTTCCAATGGGGAATGAGGTATTACTTGGTTAACTTATTAGTTTTTTTTAACACTTGTAAATATTCAAATTGAGTAAACACGTTTATGAAAAATAGCAACAGCTTGGACTGGAACATGGAAGTACTGATGCACATGGCTCCGCCCGCTACTTTAAGGTATTAATATCTTCTTGCTATTCTATTAATTTTCAATTTTAATATTTGATATAACTGCAAAAATACGAAAAAGGGATGGAGGTAGTAAGAAAGTATTGAAAATTGAATTCAGAGGTTGGAGTTTTGGAGAAAGAGAGGAGGGGATTGGTAGTTCTAGGTAGGAGGGGATGGTTAGTTCTAGGCAGGAGAATATTATTTTTATAGGTTCTAAATATATATATTATATAGTGTATATATATATATATATATTATAGATATATAAATATATACTATTTATAAATATATTTTTATTTAATTTTATGATAAATATCAAAAAATATATTTTTATATGCAATAAGAGTAGTACGAACTAGCAACAAAAAAGTAGTAGCACATGTTTAACCTAGGATCTACTTAAGACAAACAACACGGAGCAACAAGTAACATTACACTGAAGCTCGCTACCAGAGCCAAATAGCAACAGCCAACATGCAACTTTGCACAACTACATTAAGCAACAATTATTTCAAACCACCGCATAAAGCAACATGTGATTGCACTACAACACTACAAATGGTGTTATTTATTTTATGGGTTTATGGTTGTGTATGAGTTGTTTAACATATGGGCAATGTGTACTTGTACAGTATGATTTGAAGTGGTAATTAGTTTTCTTTGTTATGCTTGGATGCGTTGTGTTGGTTGTGGTTATTTAATAAACTACCTATAATCATTATGTGGTATGAATTTTGTATGAGACTTTCATGTATCTATTATTTTTTGTCTTTAACGTGGTTGTGTTAAGTGAAGATTTTATAATGTACACTCACTCTTAGTGTGAGGTGCACATTGTGCCAATGAGGGGAGAGGTTAAATGAAAATTTTGAAATGTACAATTCACTGTTAATGTAAGTTGATGATTGGAAGCAGATAGAGATTCGATTAATTCAGTGCTAATATTTTGAAGCATGGTTTTTTGCACTAGAGGTATTATTATTAAAATTAGAATTTTTTCTTTAGCACTTTGACTAATATAGTACTGATGAAAGTTAATTAATTAACTTTTGGGAATATTTTTACAGGTTATTATACTGATTGTTGGTGAGTTTGCTCAATTTAAAATTGTTTTGTTCCAATGGGGAATGAGGTACTACTTGGTTAACTTATTAGTTTTTTTAACACTTATAAATATTCAAATTGAGTAAACTTGTTTATCAAAAACAGCAACAGCTTGGACTAGAACATGGAAGTACTGATGCACATGGCTCCGCCCGCTACTTTAAGGTATTAATATCTTTTTACCATTCTATTAATTTTCAATTTTAATATTTGATATAACTGCAAAAATCGGAAAAAATGATGGAGGTAGTAAGAAAGTATTGGAAGTTGAATTCGGAGGTTGGAGTTTTGGAGAAAGATAGGAGGGGATGGGTAGTTCTAGGTAGGAGAATATTATTTTTATAGGTTCTAAATATATATATATATATATATATATATATAGTGTGTATATATATATATATTATAGATATATAAATATATACTATTTATAAATATATTTTTATTTAAATTTGAGATAGATATAAAAATATATATTTTTATATCCAATAAGAGTAGTACGAACTAGCAACAAAAAAGTAGTAGCACATGTTTAACCTAGGATCTACATAAAGCAAACAACACGGAGCAACATGTAACATGACACAAAATTTCGCTACCAGGGAAAAATAGCAACAGCCAACATGCAACTTTGCACAACTACATTAAGCAACAATTATTTCAAACCACCCCATAAAGCAACATGTGATTGCACTACAACACTACAAATGGTGTTATTTCTTTTATGGTTTTATGGTTGTGTATGAGTTGTTTAACATAAGGGCAATGTGTACTTGTACAGTATGATTTGAAGTGGTAATTAGTTTTCTTTGTTATGCTTGGATGCGTTGTGTTGGTTGTGGTTATTTAATAAACTTCCTATAATCATTACATGGTACAAATTTTGTATGAGACTTTCATGTATCTATTATTTTTTGTCTTTAACGTGGTTGTGTTAAGTGAAGATTTTGTAATGTACAACTCACTCTTAGTGTAATGTGCACATTGTGCCAATGAGGGGAGAGGTTAAATGAAAATTTTGAAATGTACGATTCACTGTTAATGAAAGTTGAAGACTGAAAGTAGATAGAGATTCGATTAATTCAGTGCTAATATTTGGAAGCATGGAGAATTTTTTGCACTAGAGGTATTATTATTAAAATTAGAATTTTTCTTTTAGCACTTTGAGTAATATTGTGAGATCCCGAATTTTATGAAATAAAAGTATTCAATTTTTCTATTTTGGTAAATAGTTAAATTGATAAAAGTTTAAAGTTAAGGGTGATATATTAAATTTTTTTAAAGTAAGTAAGTTATCATAAAATAATCGGTAGTAAAAGTACAGTAATACACGTGGTTGCATAGTAGCACACGATATTGATTATTGATGCTTACGTAAGAAGTCACTCAGTTATACTCAATTATTGCTACAGTAATTAATGCATTATATCTCTCATATTATTGATTCAATTATTGTCACAGTATTATCTGCATAATATTTTATATTATTAAATCAATAATTGAGACGACAAAGTTATTCATATTATTATTTGCAATATCGACAATGTCTAGAAGTTCATCGAGGAGAGGTTTGGTCACCTAATCATGCGCTACCATAAGGAGAAATCCTTATCTGAAAGCCCTCTTTCCGGAAACGACACGGTTGTTAAATATTGTGATTTATAATATTAATGATGAATAAGTTCGTGTTGATTAAAGATGAAATTGATAGTTCCATTGTGTTGGGATTATTAGTGTTAGTGGAAATCGACATTTATTTCGATAATAATTGATGTCTGGAGGTTATATTGACCAATCAGGTAATTAATCGGATAAATTAGCAATTAATTGCTATTAATTCACATGCTTATAACTATGTGTTCACATGTGTGTACTATTGATTCACATGATTTACTATTAGGGGAGTTGGTGTTAGATTGATAATACTTGCATGACTAAATTAAAAATGGAGGTATAGTTGAAGGTACTATACTGTAATTATTTTTTTCACATGATTAGAACTATTTAGTCACATGATTTACTATTGATTCACATGATTTACTATTAGGGGAGGTGGTGCAAGTTTGATAATACTTGCAGGACTAAATTAAAAATGAAGAAAAAGAGGAAGGTATTATACTGTAATATTTTGAGCCCGAAAACGTGCAATTATCGAAACTATATTTTCCTCTAAATAGAAGCTCATTCTTCCTTCATTTCTCACCAATTCACTAAAGTTATAGAACAATTATTATAGAGAGAAATTATAGGGAGAAAGAAGAAGAGAAGTCTGCTACCTCACTATTCCAAAGATCCAGCTTTTCTTCTAAGGTAAGGGTATTATTCTTTCGTATTCATGAAGAGAGTTATTTTCTTTCAATACTTATAAGGGTTGTTATTCCATTCTTTATTATTATGTTGGAATAACCTGTCTATGCGAAGTACCGCATACATGATAAAATTCTTCTGTTATTCCATTCTTTATTATTCTGTTGGAATAACCTTTGTCTATGCTTGATCATCGCATGCCCGTGAATTTTGTTGTTATTCCATTCTTTATTATTCTGTTGGAATATCCTGCTTGTGCGGATTACGCATTACCGTTCCATTCTTTATTATTATATTGGAATAACTTTGCCTCATGCCAAGTACCGCATACATGGTGAAATTCTTCTTCATTATTCCATTCTTTATTATTCATTGGAATATTCATCATCTCAAGGATTACGCATGACACCGGTTCTATTCTTCATTATTCATTGAAATAACATGTCTCGCAATGGCCTATCGCATGTCCGGTGAATTCTTCATTATTCCATTCTTTATTATTACATTGGAATAACCTTTATCCTATGTGGATTATCAGATGCATGGTGAATGATCCTTCGTATTCATTCTTTATTAAATTGTGAAAATGATCTATCTACGTGGATTGCCGCATGGCGGGTGAAAATCCATTTGCAGTTTCGTATATTCTATTATACTCGTCTGAGATATCATTTCTTTTGTACTCGTCATGGAATATCATTTTCTTTGGTATTTTTTTATGAGTTACTATTCACGGGTTATTATTCACCCGGTTACTATTCACTAGTATTATTCACTCGGGTATTCGGGGCACTTTTCGTGCCAGAGTACTATTCACGAGTTACTATTCATGGGTTACTATTCACCCGATTACTATTCACTCTAGTATCATTCACTCGGGTATTCAGAACACTTTTCGTGGCGGGGTACTATTCCCAAAGTACTATTCACCCAAAAAATATATTTTTTTCTGTCCAAATTATTTTTGGTACATGAATATTATTCTTGAATTTTACTCCAAAAAGCAGTATCATGTTGACAATTTGGATATTTTTAAACTCTGGATAAATTTAAAGTCTTTAATATTTATCCTTGATTTCGTTTGATTAATGCTTATATCATTGTCATCATCATCATGCTTATATTGTGATAAAAGTCATCTTTAACTTACGTGCATAGATGGACTGTTGATTATTAGTTTTATAGTTGTATATCTTTGACTTACGTGCATAGATGGACTGTTGATTATTGGTTTTACAGTTATATATTTTTGGCTTACGTGCAAAGATGGACGGTTGATTATTGGTTTTATAGTTGTATATCTTTGGCTTACTTGCAAAGATGGACATGTGTATGACATGATCATAACCACTGGTGATAATAACGAATATCCTTGGCCCGTAGTGCATGTATAATTCGATGATGTGATTGGCAGGATCATGACCATTAGTTAACAGTTGAATGTCTTTGGCCGTAGTGCACTGACACATAATTGATTAGTATGATCATGACCATTGGTTTTATAGTTGAATATCTTTGGCTCGTAGTGCAAAGGTAGATAACTGATTGGTATGATCATTGTTATTAAATTTGAATATCTTTAGCCTTTGGGGTAAGGATATTGAGTAAACGTTCTATTAAGCCTTTGTGGCAAGGAGAAACTATTGATTTACATGATTATAAATATGAATTATGGATTTAACTATAATCTTTGGTAGTTCAGGTGAAGACAGGTGATGAGAGTTCTTTCTGTCTTGGGTATAATAGATGAACTGTTGATGAGTATTACAGGAATGAAATATTAACGATGAACTTTTAATCTAGAGGAGATAGTAGACATTATGTTCTACTTGACTCTTCAAATGGATTGCTTATTCCGCTGCAGTTAAACTTGATATTTATTGTATTTTATCAGTTTAACACTGTTGAAGGCTAAGGATAATTTATTCTGTATTATCTTAGTCATAATATTTCTTACTGGGCTAGTTGAGCTCACCCTTTTCTTTCACTTTTCTCTTCAGGAAATGAGAATATAGCTGGGACGAGTCGGGGAACGGAGTGATGGTCCGATATGGTGGCTATAGCAGTCCTAACTACTTAGTTTGATAATAAGTGTAATGAGGACTGAATTTGAGTTTGTATACTGTCTATGAGACAATATTCATGTAAACTCTCAGCTATATTTTGTCGTATTTTTACACGAAAAGTTGTATAATTAAGTTTTTAGTTGAGTTCTGTACCATGTATCTGGCGACTCAAGATGGGTGATGTATACCTGTTTTGGGGGTGTCACAAATATAGTATTGATGCAAGTTAATTAATTAACTTTTGGGAATATTTTTACAGGTTATTATACTGATTGTTGGAAAGCTTGCTCAATTTAAAATTGTTTTGTTCCAATGGGGAATGAGGTACTACTTGGTTAACTTATTAGTTTTTTTAACACTTATAAATATTCAAATTGAGTAAACTTGTTTATCAAAAACAGCAACAACTTGGACAGAAACATGGAAGTACTGATGCACATGGCTCCGCCCGCTACTTTAAGGTATTAATATCTTCTTACCAGTCTATTAATTTTCAATTTTAATATTTGATATAACTGCAAAAATAGGAAAAGGGGATGGAGGTAGTAAGAAAGTATTGGAAGTTGAATTCGGAGGTTGGAATTTTGGAGAAAGAGAGGAGGGGATGGGTAGTTCTAAGTAGAAGAATATTATTTTTATAGGTTATATATATATATAATATAGTGTGTATATATATATATATTATAGATATATAAATATATTTTTATTTAAATTTATGATAAATATCAAAATATATATTTTTATATCCAATAAGAGTAGTACGACAAAAAAGTAGTAGCACATGTTTAACCTAGGATCTACATAAAGAAAACAACACGGAGCAATAGGTAACATGACACAGAAGTTCGCTACCAATAAGAGTAGTAGGAACTAGCAACAAAAAAGTAGTAGCACATGTTTAACCTAGGATCTACATAAAGTAAACAACACGGAGCAACAGGTAACGTGACATAGAAGCTCGCTACCAGAGCCAAATAGCAACAGCCAACATGCAACTTTGCACAACTACATTAAGCAACAATTATTTCAAACCACCCCATAAAGCAACATGTGATTGCAATACAACACTACAAATGGTGTTATTTCTTTTATGGTTTTATGGTTGTGTATGAGTTGTTTAACATATGGGCAATGTGTACTTGTACAGTATGATTTGAAGTGGTAATTAGTTTTCTTTGTTATGCTTGGATGCGTTGTGTTGGTTGTGGTTATTTAATAAACTACCTATAATCATTACGTGGTACGAATTTTTTATGAGACTTTCATGTATCTATTATTTTTTGTCTTTAACGTGGTTGTGTTAAGTGAAGATTTTGTAATGTACAACTCACTCTTATTGTAAAGTGCACATTGTGCACATTGTAATTCACTGTTAATGTAAGTTGAAGATTAGAAGCAGATAGATATTCGATTGGCTGGAATTAATTCAGTGCTAATATTTGGAAGCATGGAGAATTTTTTGCCCTAGAGGTATTATTATTAAAATTAGAATTTTTCCTTTAGCACTTTGACTGATATAGTACTGATGCAAGTTAATTAATTTACTTTTGGGAATATTTTTACAGGTTATTATACTGATTGTTGGAAAGCTTGCTCAATTTAAAATTATTTTGTTCCAATAGGGGAATGAGGTACTACTTGGTTAACTTATTAGTTTTTTTTAACACTTGTAAATATTCAAATTGAGTAAACAAGTTTATCAAAAACAACAACAACTTGGACTGGAACGTGGAAGATGCAAATGGCTCCGCCCGCTATTTTAAGGTATAACTGCAAAAATAGGAAAAAGGGATGGAGGTAGTAAGAAAGTATTGGAAGTTGAATTCGGAGGTTGGAGTTTTGGAGAAAGAGAGGAAGGGATGGGTAGTTACGGGTAGGAGGGATGGGTAGTTCTAGGTAGGAGAATATTATTTTATAGGTTCTAAATATATATATAATATTGTATATATATATATATATTATAGATATATAAATATATATTATTTATAAATATATTTATATTTAAATTTATGATAAATATCAAAATATATATTTATATACAATAAGAGTGGTACGAACTAGCAACAAAAAACTAGTAGCACATGTTTAACCTAGGATCTACATAACGCAAACAACACGGAGCAACAGGTAACATGACACAGAAGCTCGCTACCAGAGCCAAATAGCAACAGCCAACATGCAACTTTGCATAACTACATTAAGCAACAATTATTTGAAATCACCCCATAAAGCAACATGTAATTGCACTACATCACTTCAAATTGTGTTATTTCTTTCATGATTTTATGGTTGTGTATGAGTGTTTAACATATGGGTAATGTGTACTTGTAAAGTATGATTTGAAGTGGTAATTAGTTTTCTTTGTTATGCTTTGATGCGTTGTGTTGGTTGTGGTTATTTAATAAACTACTTATAATCATTACGTGGTACGAATTTTGTAAGAGACTTTCATGTATTTATTATTTTTTGTCTTTAACGTGGATGTGTTAAGTGAAGATTTTGTAATGCACAACTCACTTTTAGTGTAAGGTGCACATTGTGCCAATGAGGGGAGGGTTAAATGAAAATTTTGAAATGTACAATTCACTGTTAATATAAGTTGAAGATTGGAAGCAAATAGAGATTCGATTAATTCAGTGCTAATATTTGGAAGCATGGTTTTTTGCACTAGAGGTATTATTATTAAAATTAGAATTTTTTCTTTAGCACTTTGACTAATATAGTACTGATGCAAGTTAATTAATTAACTTTTGGGAATATTTTTACAGGTTATTATATTGATTGTTGGAAAGCTTGCTCAATTTAAAATTATTTTATTCCAATGGGGAATGAGGTACTACTTGGTTAACTTATTAGTTTTTTTAACACTTATAAATATTCAAATTGAGTAAACTTGTTTATCAAAAATAGCAACAGTTTGGACTAGAACATGGAAGTACTGATGCACATGGCTCCGCCCACTACTTTAAAGTATTAATATCTTCTTACCATTTTATTAATTTTTAATTTTAATATTTGATATAACTACAAAAATAGGAAAAAGGGATAGAGGTAGTAAGAAAGTATTGGAAGTTGAATTCGGAGGTTGGAGTTTTGGAGAAAGAGAGGAGGGGATGGGTAGTTCTATGTAGGAGGGGATGGGTAGTTCTAGGTAGGAGAATATTATTTTTATAGGTTCTATATATATATATATAATATAGTGTGTGTGTGTGTGTATATATATATATATTATAGATATATAAATATATACTATTTATAAATATATTTTTATTTAAATTTATGATAAATATCAAAATATATATTTTTATATACAATAAGAGTAGTACGAACTAGCAACAAAAAAAGTAGTAGCACATGTTTAACCTAGGATCTACATAAAGCAAACAACACGAAGTAACAGGTAACATGACACAAAAGCTCGCTACCAGAGCCAAATAGCAACAGCCAACATGCAACTTTGCACAACTATATTAAGCAACAATTTTTTCAAACCACCCCATAAAGCAACATATAATTGCACTACAACACTACAAATGGTGTTATTTCTTTTATGGTTTCATGGTTGTGTATGAGTTGTTTAACATATGGGCAATGTTTACTTGTAAAGTATGATTTGAAGTGGTAATTAGTTTTCTTTGTTATGCTTGGATGCGTTGTGTTGGTTGTGGTTATTTAATAAACTACCTATAATCATTACGTGGTACGATTTTTGTATGAGACTTTCATTTATCTATTATTTTTTGTCTTTAACGTGGTTGTGTTAAGTGAAGATTTTGTAATGCACAACTCACTCTTATTATAAAGTGCACATTGTGCACATTGTAATTCATTGTTAATGTAAGTTGAAGATTGAAAGTAGATAGAGATTCGATTGGCTGGTATTAATTCAGTGCTAATATTTGGAAGCATGGAGAATTTTTTGCACTAGAGGTATTATTATTAAAATTAGAATTTTTTCTTTAGCACTTTGACTGATATAGTATTGATGCAAGTTGATTGATAACTTTTGGGAATATTTTTACAGGTTATTGTACTGATTGTTGGAAAGCTTGCTCAATTTAAAATTGTTTTGTTCCAATGGGGAATGAGGTACTACTTGGTTAACTTATTAGTTTTTTAACACTTGTAAATATTCAAATTGAGTAAACAGGTTTATCAAAAATAGCAACAGCTTGGACTGGAGCATGGAAGTACAGCACATGGCTCCGCCCGCTACTTTAAGGTATTAATATCTTCTTACCATTCTATTAATTTTCAATTTTAATATTTGATATAACTGCAAAAATAGGAAAAAAATGGATGGAGGTAGTAAGAAAGTATTGGAAGCTGAATTCGGAGTTTGGAGTTTTGGAGAAAGAGAGGAGGGGATTGGTAGTTCTGTGTAGGAGGGGATGTGTAGTTCTAGGTAGGATAATATTATTTTTATAGGATAATATATTTGATATTTATGATGAATGGATAATATACCCATGAATTGGGTATGTGTATGCTTGATTTTTTGTTGTTTTTGAGTAATTTAGGGCGCCTTTTATTTGTTTACTTATTGTTTTACAGATTTAGATAGAGCATGGGCGATTTGGGGAATTTTAGCAAATTAATGGCAATTTCGTAATTAAATCAAAGAAGCGCCAAGGAAGCTACTCCCAAAGACTAATTGCAAGCTACTTGGGTGGTCTTTGGCTTCATTTTTCGTTGACCAAGGTGCAGGCGTGGACCAATAGTTGGACTTGGATTCGGAAGGGGGCAAGACATTGACTTGGATTAGGATTGTTGCAAGATGGAAAAGAGTATATAAACTCCAATTAGCTGAAATTAAAGACATCGTCAATCATAACTGGAGTCTAATCAGGAATCAAGAGAGATTTCGTGGAGAAGAATTCCAATTGAAGATTGAAGCTTGGGAGATTTTCTTTTAGAGTTTCTTCTTCTTATTTTTAATTGTGTAATTCTTTCAAGATGATTTTCATGAGATTGTTGGTTTTATTTTTTGTTATGAACTAACTCTTTTATTAAGACTACAAATTGAACCTTTTGTCTATTAATTAATTATTTAATTTAGTCCAATTATTTATGCCAAGGTGAATTGTTTATCATGTCTTGTGCGTATTGATTAATTATTTGGCCAGTAATTACCGTGTTACTCTAGAAGGATTCGGAAGATGAAATTTAGGGTTAGAACTGGACATGATAACATGTATGCTTCATTATTTGCATGAGACGAATTAAGGTCGTGAATTGAATAGGAATATCTGTTCACTGCATGTAACAAATTGGGAATTAGAACTTAGTAGGTTTAATTTAATTATTTTATATAGGAATATCGCAAGATTAATTGAATTGAATAAAAGTTAACTGATCACTTGGGAAAGGGCTTTTAACACTTAGAATTCCTGTTAACAATTCAGTAGGCATAATAATTGGATTAGTTGAATAATTGGTTTGTAGTACATAAATTGGGGATATTGTAGTCTTAACCTTTATTTATCTGAATTCATTCGTCGAGTCTTAATCTTTATTTATTTGAATTAAATTTAGAGTAATCTAGTTTTAATTGATTAATTTAGTTTTCTTAATTAGAAAAATCACAATTTGCAGTTGTTTAAATAAAATTTAATTGGTATAGTGCTAGTAGTTGGAGTTTATTGATTGGAATTCCCTGTGGGATCGACACTTAATTTTACCACTTTATTACTTGCTGACTGTGTATACTTGCATAGATAATTATTTGAAAAATCAACCAACAAGTTTTTGGCGCCGTTGCCGGAGAATTATTTATTAGTATTAATTCCATATTAGTTATAATCAATTCGATCTTAATTTAAACATTAGTTATTTATTTTTCTTCTTGTGTTTGCAGGAATTCTTTGTAAGTGTATGCACACTAAATCAAGGACTAAAAAGGAACCTTTTTCCTTATATATACGATATCGAAAGGAAGTTCCGAAAATTAGGTAGGATAATATTATTTTTATAGGATAATATATTTGATATATATATGATGAATGGATAATATACCCATGAATTGGGTATGTGTATGCTTGATTTATTGTTGTTTTTGAGTAATTTAGGGCGCCTTTTATTTGTTTACTTATTGTTTTACAGATTTAGATAGAGCATGGGCGATTTGGGGAATTTTAGCAAATTAATGGCAATTTCATAATTAAATCAAAGAGCGGTATTAGAGCGCTACTCCCAAAGACTAATTACAGTTATTTGGGTCTTTGAAACTCGACTTTTCGTTGACCAAGGTGCAGATGTGGACCAATAGTTGGACTTGGATTCAGAAGGGGGCAAGACATTGACTTGGATTAGGATTGGTGCAAGATGGAAAAGAGTATATAAACTCTAATTAGCTGAAATTAAAGACATCGTCAATCATAACTGGAGTCTAATCAGGAATCAAGAGAGATTTCGTGGAGAAGAATTCCAATTGAAGATTGAAGCTTGGGAGATTTTCTTTTAGAGTTTCTTCTTCTTATTTTTAATTGTGTAATTCTTTCAAGATGATTTTCATGAGATTGTTGGTTTTATTTTTCGTTATGAACTAACTCTTTTATTAAGACTACAAATTGAACCTTTTTGTCTATTAATTAATTATTTAATTTAGTCCAATTATTTATGCTAAGGTGAATTGTTTATCATGTCTTGTGCGTATTGATTAATTATTTGGCCAGTAATTACCGTGTTACTCTAGAAGGATTTGGAAGATGAAATTTAGGGTTAGAACTGGACATGATAACATGTATGCTTGATTATTTGCATGAGACGAATAATGAAGGTCGTGAATTGAATAGGAATATCTGTTCACTGCATGTAACAAATTGGGAATTGGAACTTAGTAGGTTTAATTTAATTATTTTATATAGGAACATCGCAAGATTAATTGAATTGAATAAAAGTTAACTGATCACTTGGGAAAGGGCTTTTAACACTTAGAATTCCTGTTAACAATTCAGTAGGCATAATAATTGGATTAGTTGAATAATTGGTTTGTAGTACATAAATTGGGGATATTGTAGTCTTAACCTTTATTTATCTGAATTCATTCGTCGAGTCTTAATCTTTATTTATTTGAATTAAATGTAGAGTAATCTAGTTTTAATTGATTAATTTAGTTTTCTTAATTAGAAAAATCACAATTTGCAGTTGTTTAAATAAAATTGAATTGGTATAGTACTAGTAGTTGGAGTTTATTGATTGGAATTCCCTGTGGGATCGACACTTAATTTTACCACTTTATTACTTGCTGACTGTGTATACTTGCATAGATAATTATTTGTGAAATCAACCAACAAGTTTTTGGCGTTGTTGCCGGAGAATTCTTTATTAATATTAATTCCATATTAGTTATAATCAATTCGGTCTTAATTTAAACATTAGTTATTTATTTTTCTTCTTGTGTTTGCAGGAATTCTTTGTAAGTGTATGCACACTAAATCAAGGGCTAAAAGGGAACCTTTTTCCTTATATATACGATATCGAAAGGAAGTTCCGTAAATTACGGTTGACTAGTGAGGTATTACTTGTGGAAGAAAATCTGGTGGCATAAGAAATACCAGTAAACATGGCAGGGGAAGAACAAAAATCACTTAGGGATTATGCCATGCCGACGGTCACAGATATACAGTCGAGTATTCGGAGGCCAGCAATTAATGCAAACAGTTTTGAGATCAAACCGAAAATAATACAAATGCTGCAAAATGCAGTTCAGTTTGGGGATAATTCGACGGATGATCCGAGCAAGCACATCTTGAGTTTTTTGGAAATTTACGACACCTTCAAATTTAATAATGTCTCAAAAGATGCTATAAGGTTGAGGTTGTTTCCATTTACGTTGAAAGATAAAGCTCGGAGTTGGTTACACTCATTGCCACCCGGTTCAATCACAACTTGGGATGACTTAGCCCAAAAATTTCTAGCTAAGTTTTTCCCACCAGCAAATTCGGCAAAACTACGGAACGATATTCACACCTTTGCACAGTTCGACTCAGAAACCTTATATGAGGTGTGGGAGAGATTTAAGGATATGCTATGTAAATGCTCACATCATGGAATTCCACAGTGGATGCAGGTTGGAATATTTTGTGATGGGTTGCACGCGTCCACGAGAGCCAATATTGATGCTGCAGCTGGTGGAGCGATCATGGCAAAGAATTTTGATGAGGCTTATCAATTGTTAGAGACGATGGCCAACAATAACTATCAATGGCCAATGACTAGATCTAATCCTCTGAAAACACTAGGAAAGCTAGAATTGGATGCAGTGACAGCATTGGCAGCACAGGTTTCCTCGTTAACTAAGAGAATTGAAACATGGGGTCCACCATCCGCACCGCAAGTAGCAATGGTTTGTGAGTTATGTGCTGGGAGTCATGCTACAGATCAGTGTGCCATCAATGCTGAATCAGCTCAGTTTGTGGGAAGCTATAATCGATCCGTCCAACCTTATCTGAATCAAAATGCATATAACCCGGGTTAGAGAAACCATCCAGGATTTTCTTGGAGCAATAATCAACCTCAAGCGCCTAGACAGCAAAACCCACCCGGATTTCAAAATCAGACTCAACAACAGCCAGAGAGGAAAACAAGTTTGGAAGACGCTTTGGAAAAATTTATTGTAGCTATAGACAAAAGGATAAGTGAGCAAGATAAGTTATTGAGTTAAGTGAATATGAATGTGAAAAGTCAAGCTGTTTCAATCAAGAATCTGGAAAATCAGATGTGGCATATAGCACATGTAAGACCCCAACTTTTATGAATAAAGATGAATTTTCTATAAATATCATTTTTGAATATTATGGAATAAATTTGATATAATGTTATAGTTGTGGGTAATATTTATAAATTTTGCAAAGTACGCAAGTTGTTATATAATATTCGATTGGTCGGGAAATATTCTTTTTGTCGGGGAATATCCGTGATGACGATGTACAATCATTGGTGGACCCTACAACGACGAAATTATTGTTCGATTGAAAAACGACAAAAATATTTTTATGAAAATAACGGCGGAAGTTTTACTGTTAATCGTGGAAAACACTTTCGGTGTTAAAAGTATAATGAATATCGTGGTTGCATAGTAGCACACGGTATTGATTATTGATGCTTACGTGAGAAGTCACTTAGTTTTGTTCAATTATTGCTTCAGTAATTGTTGCATAGTATCTCACGTTAATTGATTCAATTATTATCGATATTTTATATATTATTAAATCAATAATTGAGACGACGAAGTTATTAATATTATTATTTGCAATATTAACGATGTCTAGAAGTTCTGCCAAGGAGACGTGTGGTCACCTAATTGCGTGCCAATAGGGAGAAATCCTTATTGGAAAGCCCCCTCTTTCCTGGGAACGACCTGGACGATTAATAGTGTGAATTATAATAATGATGATGAAGTTTTGTTTTATTTGTATTATTAATGTAATAAAACAGAAAAGCTTTTTATATAAAACAGAATACTTTTATAAAGTTATTCGTTTTATTAGACTATAAATAGAATATATTATATTCTATTATGCATAGTGTTTTGCATAGTAAAATCTTTTTATATAAAATAGAATACTTTTATAAAGTTATCTATTTTATTAGACAATAATTATAATATATTATATTTTATTATGCATAGTGTTTGCATAGTGCCTGCATAGTAAAATCTTTTTATATAAAACCGAATACATTTATAAAGTTATTTATTTTATTAGATTATAAATAGAATATATTATATTTTATTGTAAACCAATCTGGACCGTCCGTTTAAAAGTAAATCAATCTGGACCGTTCAGGAATTAATTACTATTCAGTCTATTCTTCTATAAATAGAAGTTCATTCCTTCATTATTTCTTACGAATTCACTGAAACTCTAGAGAGAGAAACTATAGAGAGAAAGAAGAAAAGTGTTCTACTACTTCACCACTTCTATATCCAGTTTCTTCTAAGGTAAGGGGTATTATTTCTTTCGTATTCATGAAGAGGACTTATGTTATTCCATTCTTTATCATCATGTTGGAATAACCTGTCTATGCGAAGTACCGCATACATGGTGAAATTCTTCTCATTATTCCATTCTTTATTTTTCTCGTTGAATAACTCCGCCTCTGCGCACAATCTACGCATACATGGTGAAATTCTTCTGTTATTCCATTCTTTATTATTCTGTTAGAATAACCCGTCTATGCAAAGTACCGCATACATGGTGAAATTATTCTGTTATTCCATTCTTTATTATTTTGTTGGAACATATCCTGTCGGTGCGAATTTCGCCTGACCTGGTTTCGTTATTTATTAGTCTGTTGGAACATCCTGTTGGTGCGAATTTCGCTTGACCTGGTTCCGTTATTTATTATTCTATTGGAATATCCTGTCTATGCGTTTATGGATGACCTAGTTCCGTTGTTTATTATTCTGTTGGATTAACCTGTCTATGCGGTCTATCGTATGCCTGGTGATTTCTTTTGTTATTTCATTCTTTATTATACTCAGTTGGTTAAAGTTTTGACTTCTATACTCCATGAAATTAGTGGAATATCCTTGATATTTGTGCTTCATCTAGTATCTTTTCATGGAAATATTCTTCTGAGCATTCTTGAATTTTACTCTATAAAGAAGTATCATGTTGACAATTTGGACGTTATTAGTTCCTGGATAAATTAATTCTTGAACTTGTTTTATTGAATTCTTATATCATTGTCATCATCCTCATGTTTATATTATGTTGAAAGTCTTCTGTGGCCTGTAGTGAATAGATGGACTTGGTATGATTATGACCAGGGATTTATCGGTATAATCATGACCGTAATGTTACAAATGATGTGGTAAAAGTCCTCATTGGCCCGTAGTGCATTGATGGACAGTTGTTGGCATGATCATGACCATTGATGAATACACGAATATCCTTGGCCCGTAGGTGCATGGATAATTTGTGATTGTGATACTAATGAATATCATTGGTCAGTAGTGCGAGGATGATGTGGATTATTTATTAAGTCGAGTCCCAAATGATAAAAGTGATGAAAAACCTTTTAAATCATAAAAGATAGTAGATTTTATTCTCTACTTGACTCTTTTAATGGATTGTTTATTCACTGCAGCTTAAACTTGATGTTTGTTATATTGTATCGCTTTAACATTGTTGAAGGCTAATGAAAATTTATTCTCGCATTATCTTAGTCATAATATTTTTATCGGGCTAGTTGAGCTCACCCTTTTACTTTCATTGTTCTCTTCAGGAAATGAGAACGTAGCAGGGACTAGTCGGGGAACAGAGTGACGGTCCAGATAATAGCATTAATAGTCCTCACTATTCTGTTAAATAGAGTGATAATAAATATAATGAGGACTCAATTGAGTGTGGATATTGTCTAGATGACAATATTTGTATTAAAACTCACAACATATGTTTTGTCGTATTTTACACGACTGTTGTATAATTAAGTTGTATTTGAATTTTGTACCATGTATTTGGCGACTCAAGATGGGTGATGTATACCTATTTTGGGGGCATCACAGTTGGTATCAAAGTTTATTTGATATGATCCCTGTCTGAGATGTGAGATAAGAACTAGGAGGGGAGAGACGAGGAATTCCTTCGCTAGTATGACCTACCTAAGTTTATTTGTTATTTAATTGGTCGGTCAGAATATAGGGATAATATGTGATATGTTAATTAACCCTTGTTCTGTGGCAGTGTTTGAAAATGGCATCTAAGAATGTTGAGAACATCAATGGAGCACAGGAGACCGTTGAGTCTCCACAGATCAATAATCAGGATAATGTGCATCAGGAAGGCGACAATCCTCAGGCAAACCACAACACTGACCAAATGATGAACGATGGAATGTTCAGAGGCTTTATTCAATTCATGAAACATCAGGCAAGAGCGGCTCCTATCCAAAATGCAGGTGGAAACACTGCCAACTCTCGAACGGTCACCGCTAAGCAGTTCAAGGAACTGGGACCACCGGAGTTTTTTGGAGAGCCAAAACCACTTAAGACGGAGACATAGATAAAGCAGATCTGCAAGATATTTGATGTCTTGGGATGCTCCGAGGAGCAAAAGGTTCCCTTTGCCACCTTCATGTTGCGTGCGGCAGGCAGATTCTCGGTGGGAATCAGAAAACATACTCAACTGCCGCCAGACCAAGATGACTTGGGAGAAGTTCCAAGAATTGTTCAACGACAAGTACTTTCCCGAAAGTATTTGTCACATTAAAGAGGTAGAGTTCATCAAGCTGGAACAAAACAACATGATCGTGTCACAGTACAAAGCTAAGTTCGCCGAGTTGTCTCGGTTTGCGTCCTATTTGGTTGATAATGAGGAGAGAATGACGCGAATTTTTCTAAAAGGTTTGAAACCCGAGATACGTCAATATCCTATCTCTCATAAACTGTGTTTGTATTCAGATGTTGTTAATAGGGCTCGATTATTGGAGCGCGATAATGAGTCAACCAACCCAAAAGAGAGTGAAACACAAAATGATAATACTAGTGATAGCGATCATCGGCTTGACAATAAGCGTGGAGGAATCAACATGACAGATATGGTAACCACTTCTGGTGGTAATCATGGCCAAAACAATAAGAATGGACATTTTAAGAAGAGGAGATTCAACAATGATGGAAAGACTTCAAAGACCAAAGACCAAGTTGTTAAGGAAGGAGAACGACCACCTATCATATGCTTCAAATGCGAGGGAGGGAGGACACATCACCAAACCGCATTTATGCCTTCCAAAGAATGTTATAATTGTGGAAGAGAAGGTCACCTAACCCAATTTTGTCATTCACCAAGACAAGTTCAAATAGGATGGAGGCACCAAAGGACGTCCCCCCGTAAAAGTCAAAGCCAAGAGAGTGCAAGGAAGAGCGTTTGTCGTGACCTCCCAGAAAACAAGGAACCCGAACGAGGTCATCACGGGTAAGCTTATCATAAATTCTAGCAAAGTATATACCTTATTTGATACCGGTCCTACTCATTCTTTTATTTCTCCTACTTGCGCTCAACGTTTAAATTTGGCTCCAGAGAAATTAGACTTTGACTTATCTGTTGAAACTCCGTTGGGAGAAACCTTCATTACATCCACTGTTTATAAGTCTTGTTTGGTTCAAATCGGTACCCTCACATTACCTGTCGATCTTATTTCATTGAAAATACTTGCATTTGACGTAATTCTAGGGATTGATTGGTTAACTACTCATCATGCAAAAATTGATTGTTTTCGTAAGGTTGTTAGCTTTCATATTCCTAACCAACCTATTATGCGAATTCAAGCAACCAAACCATTAAAATCAATCACTGTAATCTCAAGCCATAAAGTTATTCATTTATTGAAAAACGGATGTCAAGCTTTTTTAGCTCATGTCACGGATCTAAACAAAAATACGTCAGTTTTGAATGATATTTCTATTGTTAATGAATTTCTTGACGTATTCCCTAAAGAACTTCCTGGCCTACCCCCAGAGCGTGAAATTGAATTTTGTATCGACCTTGAACCCAGTACAAAACCTATTTCCAAAGCCCCATATCGAATGGCTCTATTGAACTTCGTGAGTTAAAGACCCAACTCAGAGAATTGTTAGACATCGGTTTCATTCATCCTAAGACGCCTCCTTGGGGTGCTCTTGTTCTATTCGTGAAAAAAGAAAGATGGAGTATGCGACTTTGTATTGATTATCGAGAGTTGAATCATGTCACCATCAAAAATAGGTACCCATTGCCACGTATTGATGACCTGCTTTACCAACAGCAAGGCGCCAAATTCTTTTCAAAGATTGATCTTCGTTCTTAATATCACCATTTGAAGATTAGAACCGATGACATTCCAAAGACGACTTTCGTAAACTTCTCCAGACGGAATTATGAATTCCTAGTCATGTCTTTTGGATTGACTAATGCTCCCCTTTGCCTTCATGGATATGATGAACCGAGTATTCAAGGAATATTTGGATCACTTTGTGGTCGTCTTTATTGATGACATCCTTATTTATTCCAAAAGCCATGAAGATCATGAGCAACACTTAAGGCTGATACTCCAAAAGCTTCGTGAATATAAGCTTTATGCCAAGTTAAAGAAATTCGAGTTCTGGCTTGAGGAAGTAGCATTCCTTGGGCACGTAGTATCAAGTCATGGAATATCTGTTGACCCAGCAAAGATTGGAGCTATTCAAAGCTAGGAGCAACCTAAATCAGTGACCGAAGTACGTAGCTTTCTCGGCTTAGCTGGTTATTATCGGAGATTCGTAGAAGGGTTTTCTCGAATTGCTACTCCCTTAACTCAGCTGACTCGAAAAGATATAAAATTCGGTTGGAACGAGGAATGTGAGAAGAGTTTTCAAGAACTCAAGATAAGACTCATTTCAGCACCTGTTATGACAATACCATCTGGTTCGGAGGGATTTGTCATCTACAGTGATGCTTCGGGCAAAGGGTTAGGATGTGTTCTCATGCAATATGGGAAAGTCATAGCCTATGCCTCTCGGTAACTCAAAGAATATGAGAGGAATTATCCTACTCATGATCTAGAGTTGGCAGCTGTTGTCTTCACACTTAAAATTTGGAGGCATTACTTGTATGGGGAGAAAGTGGAGATCTTTGCAGATCATAAAAGCCTAAAATATTTCTTCACTCAAAAGGAACTCAACATGCGACAGCGACGTTGGCTTGAACTGTTGAAAGATTATGATCATACCATCCAATACCATCTTAGAAAAGCAAACGTGGTAGATGACGCATTGAGTAGAAGTTCATATGCGGGTACAAGTATGATATTGTCAACGCAAAGGCCCATTTTGTATGACTTACAAAGGATGGAGATAGAGATAAAGAATCCATGGACCCACGTGATGATGGCGAATATACGAGTAGAATCAACTTTAATCAATAAAGTTTAAGCTGCTCAAGCTACAGACCTGGAGCTGATGCATATGAGGAAGAAAGTACAAGAAGGTGCTATGGCGGAAGCAAGAATCGATGAAGAAGGAATACTTCGAGTCAACTCCAAACGTTGTGTTCCTAACGACCTTGATTTAAAGTATAAAATCATGATGGAGGCGCACAACACACCGTTTGCAATCCATCTTGGGAGTACCAAAATGTATCGTGATCTTCGACATACATTTTGGTGGAGCAATATGAAGAGAGAGATAACGCTGTTTATCTCAAGGTGTCTAACTTGTCAATAGTCAAGGCGGAGCATCAAGTACCAAAAGGTCCATTGCAACCACTTGAAATTCCAGAATGGAAGTGGGAGCACATTACCATGGATTTCGTTACTGGTCTTCCCAAGGTTTCTCAAGGCATAGATGCAATTTGGGTCATTGTTGATAGATTGATCAAGTCTGCTCATTTCTTACCAATAGGAGAAACTTATACACTTGAACGTCTTGCTCGTATGTACATAAATGAGATTGTAAGACTACATGGTATGCTAGTATCCGTAGTTTCTGATTAAGACCCAAGATTCACTTCACAATTTTGGGTTAGTTTGCAAAAAGCTATTGGCACAGATTTACGATTTAGTTCAGCATATCATCCTCAGACGGACGAACAATCAGAGAGGACTATTCAAACTCTTGAAGATTTATTAAGACTTTGTGTCCTTGACTTCAAGGGAAGTTGGGACAAGTTCTTACCATTGGTGGAGTTTTCATACAACAACAGTTATCAAGCAAGTATTGGCATGGCTCCATTCGAGGCGTTGTATAGAAGAAAGTGTCGTTCTCCAGTATGCTGGGATGAGGTGGGTGAAGCAATGTTGTTGGGACCGGAGTTGGTACGTATGACTACGGAAAAGATTCAAACGATCTGACAACGTATAAAAACCTCACAAGACCAACAAAAGAGTTATGCTGATCTTCATCGAAAGGACGTGGAATTCGATATTAGAGATCATGTGTTGTTACGTGTTGCTCCATGGAAAGGAGTTACGAGATTTGGAAAAAGAGGAAAGCTCAATCCTCGATTCATTGGCCCATTTTTAATCCTAGATTGAGTAGGAACTGTGGTGTATAGACTCGCTTTACCACCAAGTATGTCTCGTGTTCATAAAGTTTTTCATATATCCATGTTACGTAAATATATGAAAGACCCGAACAACATTATTGAGTTAGAACCGGATGAAATAGCGGAAGATTTAACGTATAAAGAGGTTCCTGTTAAAATCTTGGATAAGAAGGAACATATTCTACGCTCTAAGGTTATACCTCAAGTCAAAGTTTTAAGGAGGAACCACGATGTTGAGGAAATGACTTGGGAGTTAGAATCTGAAATGAAATCAAGGTATCCTTACCTCTTTGACATACCAGGTATGTACCCTAATTTTGAGGGCGAAATTTCATAAGAAGGGGAGATTGTAAGACCCCAACTTTTATGAATAAAGATGAATTTTCTATAAATATCATTTTTGAATATTATGGAATAAATTTGATATAATGTTATAGTTGTGGGTAATATTTATAAATTTTGCAAAGTACGCAAGTTGTTATATAATATTCGATTGGTCGAAATATTCTTTTTGTTTGGGAATATCCGTATGACTGGCCAATACAATCATTGGTGGACCCCACAACGGAATTATTATTCGATTGAGAAAACGACAAAAATATTTTTATGAAAATAACAAATGGAAGTTTTACCGTTAACTCGTGAAAACACCCTTGTTAAAAGTACAAAGAATACGCTGTGGTTGCATAGTAGCACACAAGATTGATTATTGATACTTACGTGAGAAGTCACTCGCTTTTGTTCAATTATTGCTTCAAAGAATTGTTGTATAAGATCTCACGTTAATTGATTCAATTATTGTCGATATTTTATATATTATTAAATCAATAATTGAGACGACGAAGTTATTAATATTATTATTTGCAATATTAGTGATGTCTTGATGTTCTGCCAAGGAGAGGTTTGGTCACCTAATTACGCGCCAATAGGGAAAAATCCTTATTGGAAAGCCCCCTCTTTCTTGGGAACGACCTGGACGATTAATAGTGTGAATTATAATAATGATGATGAAGTTTTGTTTTATTTGTATTATTAATGTAATAAAACAGAAAAGCTTTTATATAAAACAGAATACTTTTATAAAGTTATTCGGTTATTAGACTATAAATAGAATATATTATATTCTATTATGCATAGTATTTTTGCATAGTAAAATCTTTTTATATAAAATAAAATACTTTTATAAAGTTATCTATTTTATTAGACAATAATTAGAATATATTATATTTTATTATGCATAGTATTTGTATAAAGGCCTACATAGTGTTTGCATATAAGTAAAATCTTTTATATAAAAACATAATACTTTTATAAAGTTATTCGCTTTTATTAGATTATAAATAGAATATATTATATTTTATTGTAAACCAATCTGGACCGGCCCATTTAAAAGTAAATAAATCTGAACTGCTTAGAATTAGTTACTATTCAGTCCATTCTTCTATAAATAGAAGCTCATCCCTTCATTATTTCTTATGAATTCACTGAAACTCTAGCGAGAGAAACTATAAAGAGTAAGAAGAAAAGTGTTCTGCTACTTTACCACTTCTATATCCAGTTTTTCTAAGGTAAGGGGTATTATTTCTTTCGGTATTCATGAAGAGAACTTCTTATTCCATTCTTTATCATCATGTTGGAATAACCTTGTCTATGCGAAGTACCGTATACATGGTGAAATTCTTCTCATTATTCCATTCTTTATTATTCTGTTGAATAACTCCGCTCTATGCAAGTGATATCGCATACATGATGAAATTCTTCTATTATTCCATTCTTTATTATTCTCATTGAATAACTCGCCTATGCAATCTGCACCGCATACATGGTGAAATTCTTCATTATTCCATTATTTATTATTTTTGAACATCCCGTCGATGCGCGAATTTCACCGACCTCGGTTTCGTTATTTATTAGTCTCGCTGGAACATCCCGTTAGTGCGAATTTCGCTTGACCCGTTCCGTTATTTATTTATTCTATTGAATATCCTATTTGTGCGCTTACGCACGACACCGTTCCGTTGTTTATTATTCTGCTGGAATAACTCCGTCTGCGCGGCCTATCGTATGCCCGGTGATTTCTTTTGTTATTCCATTCTTTATTATACTCAAATTGGTTAAAGTTTTGACTTCTATACTCCATGAAATTAGTGGAATATCTTTGATATTTGCGCTTCATCCAGTATCTTTTCATGAAAATATTCTTCTGAGCATTCTTGAATTTTACTCTACAAAGAAGTATCATGTTGACAATTTGGACGTTATTAGTTCCTGGATAAATTAATTCTTGAACTTGTTTTATTGAATTCTTATATCATTGTCATCATCCTCATGTTTATATTATGTTGAAAGTCATCTGTGGCCTGTAGTGCGTAGATGGACTTGGTATGATTATGACCAGGGATTTATCGGTATAATCATGACCGTAATGTTACAAATGATGTGGTAAAAGTCCTCATTGGCCCGTAGTGCATTGATGGATAGTTGTTGGCATGATCATGACCATTGATGAATACACGAATATCCTTGGCCCGTAGTGCATGGATAATTTGTGATTGTGATACTAATGAATATCATTGGCCGTAGTGCAAGGATGATGTGGATTATTTATTAAGTTGAGTCCCATCGATAAAAGTGATGAAAAACCTTTTAAATCATAAAAGGTAGTAGATTTTATTCTCTACTTGACTCTTTTAATGGATTATTTGTTCCACTGCAGTTAAACTTGATGTTTGTTATATTGTATCAGTTTAACATTGTTGAAGGCTAATGATAATTTATTCTGCATTATCTTAGTCATAATATTTCTTACTGGGCTAGTTGAGCTCACCCTTTTACTTTCATTGTTCTCTTCAGGAAATGAGAACGTAGCAGGGACTAGTCGGGGAACAAAGTGACGGTCCAGATAATAGCATTAGTAGTCCTTACTATTCTGTTAAATAGAGTAATAATAAATATAATGAGGACTCAATTGAGTATGGATATTGTCTAGATGACAATATTTGTATTAAAACTCACAACATATATTTTGTCGTATTTTACACGACTGTTGTATAATTAAGTTGTATTTGAATTTTGTACCATGTATTTGGCGACTCAAGATGGGTGATGTATACCTATTTTGGGGGAGTCACAGCACATGCGTTGAATAGCCGTCCACTGGAAACACTCCCTAGTGATACAGAGATAAATCCGGGTAGAGATGAGCATTGCAAGGCATTAACTTTACGCAGTAGAAAGGAACTGCAAGAGACACTCAAGGACAAGGAAAAGATGGACAACGCAACAGTGGAAAAAGAGGAAGTCTTAGAAATTGAAAAACGACAAGATGAGGTGTTAGAGCAGAAAGCACCTGAACAAAGCCTTATAATGCCTCCCATACTATATCCGTAGAGGTTTCAGAAATCCAAGTTATATAAAACTACATATCAACATACCATTTGCAAAAGCTTTGGAACAGATGCCAAGTTATGCCAAGTTCATGAAGGAGGTTTTGTCGAAGAAGAGAAAATTGGGTGATTTTGAAACAGTGGCGTTAACCGAAGAGTGTAGCACAATTATCCAGAATAAGTTACCTCCAAAGTTAAAAGATCCAGGTAGTTTTACTATTCCATGCGAAATTGGTAATCAGTTTTCAGGAAGAGCGTTGTGTGATTTGCGGGCTAGTATAAATTTGATTCCACTATCTGTCTATAGCCAGTTTGGACTTCAGGCACCAAAACCAACAAATATCAGTTTGTAGTTGGCGGACTGATCAGTTACATATCCACGAGGTATTTTTGAAGACGTTTTAGTAAAAGTGGATAAATTAATTCATCTTCCCAGTGGATTTCTTCATCTTGGATTGTGAAGTAGATAGGGAAATTCCCATCATTCTTGGGCGACCATTTTTAGCAACGGGGAAAACATTGATTGACATACAAAAAGGTGAATTGACAATGCGAGTTAAAGACCAACAGGTCACCTTTAATGTATTTAAGTCAATGACATTTTCGAAAGAGAAGGGTGAATGTCTGCGGGTAGATGTTATGGATGAATTAGTTAATCATAAGTTTAGCGAAAATTATTCAGAGGAACCACTAGAATCTATCTTGTTCAGGATGGACGGCTACAATATTGAGGATGATATTGAGTATGTCAAATGGCTAGATGCATTACCGGCTGCCAAGAAAGTTAAACAATCATTCGACACTCTTGATCGGCTTGAAACGAAAGAGAAAAAGTTCAAACCATCGATAGAAGAGCCACCGGTGTTGGAATTAAAACCTCTACCATCTCATCTATAGTATGCCTATTTGGGAAAAGATGCTACCCTACCGGTTATTATTTCGATAAATTTGACTGACACGCAAAAAGAGAAACTGTTAAGGGTATTGCGAGGGTTCAAAACAGCAATCGGATGGACTATAGCGGATATTCTAGGAATTAATCCATCATTTTGTATGCATAAGATCTTATTGGAAGAGGGAGCAAAACCAACCATTGAGCAGCAAAAAAGGCTAAACCCCATTATGAATGATGTGGTAAAAAAAGAGATCATAAAGTGGTTGGATGCCGGCATTATTTATCCAATCTCGGACAGTTCATGGGTAAGTCTTGTACAGTGCGTACCAAAGAAAGGGGGCATGACGGTAGTGAAAAATGAATCAAATGAACTCATCCCCACTAGAACAGTTACGGGCTGGAGAGTATGTATGGATTACCGCAAACTGAATAAAGCCACACTCAAGGATCATTTTCCCTTGCCTTTCATTGATCAGATGTTGGATAGGTTGGCGGGACATCAGTTTTACTATCTATTGGATGGATATTCCAGATATAATCAGATTGCCATAGCGCCGGAAGATCAAGAAAAAACCACATTCACATGCCCTTATGGTACGTTTGCATTCTGGCGTATGTCTTTTGGCTTATGCTATGCTCCGACAACTTTTCAATGGTGCATGATGGCCATTTTCTCAGATATGGTAGAACAAAACTTGGACCGGAAAATCAAATATTTTATAATTACTTTTAATAATGAATAAAATAATATTATTTATTATTATTACGTGTTGATAAGATGAATGTCGTTCTATGACCTAAAAATGTCGGAATGTCGTAGTATTTTAACTACGTGAATGAATTAAGGTGTTTGAATTTCTAAGACGAAAATAAAAGCTTTCCGAGAAATTTTTTGAAAAACACTATTCATCAATTTCTGCTCGGGAATTATGTTTGAACTTCCGAGAAATATATAACGTTATAATATCAAGGTGATATTGATTCTGTAATAATAATCTAAGTATGGAAAACGTAATATTTTGCATGTGGACCTAAATTGAGAACGTTAGGTTTATTAAGCGTAAAGGAAGAAAGTTATGATCGTATAATGTGTATACATTGTATGAAGTGATGAATGTAAGTATAATACGACGTATTGTACTATTATGTATGAAGAACGAGATAACGTATATTATGAACTAGTATACGAGTTAGCATACGAAGATTATACGTGGGGTATAATTGTTAAGATGGTTAACTAAAGATAATGGACTTGTAGGATTATTAGCATAATAAGTATAAGTCCAATATAATGTGGCAATCAAGCCCAAGTGTTTGATATATCATTAGTCCAAACTATGTAGCACAAGCCCATTAAGAAAGTATTTAGATTAATTAACCAAGCCCAATAAGAAGCCTTGATCCATGGGTCAAACCTAGTAGGAAATGGGTAAGCTTGATGGGCAAACAAAAAGTGTGGTGACCAAGTTTTAGAAGTGGCTAGCAAGTTTACTTAATGGCTAGGTTATGAATAATAAGGAGGTGGAGGATTGAGGAGGTGGAATAAGGAGGTGGGATGGTGTAATGACCATTTTACCCTAGCTTTGAGTGGCCTATAAATACCAAGCTTCATTTCATTTTGTTGCTTGATCAAATTTCATCCAACTCCTCTCAAGATAAGCTACTTATTTGGTAGAGAGAATAAGCCACTTAAGCACTTATAAGCCACTTCAACCTTTATTAGATTTTCCAAAGTGAATTGAAGTTATAGTCTTCAAGGGTAAGACTCATATCTATTATATCTTTATCTCTTCTATGATAGGATTGATAGAGAAGTGGGATTAGTTGTTAAGAACATGTAATAAGTTATTAATGAATGAACTTAAGCCGAATAAGTTGAATAAGCAACTTGAACTCTAATAAGTTGTTAGAATCATGAAGAACCTAGCATATGTTTGGCATATGATGTTAGTATGTTGAATATAGTATGAGAACATTGATTGATGGACTTAAGTTTATAGTAAGTCATAAGCTTGAAGAATTGTAGTTCATAAGTTGATTAAGTCATTGACTTATGAGAATAAGTCAAAACATACTTTGATTATAAGTTGGTGTAATAAGTAACTTGTGATGATCATATGTTGGTTGAAATCCATTTAGAATCATTAAGAATGTAGTTTTGCCGGAATTCACACAATTGGACGATTATCGTCGAATTTGTGATATTCTCGGAATGGAAGTCGTATTTTGTGTTTGAAGTCTGAAACGTTGGTTTTCGATAGAGACAAGTCATATTTGGCATTATAGAGTTGCGGACTCAAAAATGACCAAATTCCAACTTAGAACGAAGAAACGAGCGTTGAACATTCACGAACGTTTATTGTTTTCGTTAAAAATGAACTCGTAGGTGAAATTTTAGCAAACGAAGTCAAATAGATAAAATTCTTACATGAACGCATAGAGTATGAAATTTGTGAACCATAGGCTTTTGAACGGACCAATTCAGACTTATAACGAAGAAGTTATGCGTCCGGGAAGTTCGTAAAATTTATAAATCAAGAAAATTATTCAAGGCACGTGAGTCCACGCCATGCAAGCGTGACTCATAGCCTTAAAGCCCGTGACGCAATGCGAGGCTAGAGCTGCAGACATCGCTAACTTCATGGCCGTGGCGCGAGATACAGAAAGTTAAGTGTGAAATACGCACGCTACTCCTAGAATTTTGATGGACAAAATGTTTACAAGTGTAGAATGAAAAGGAACTTGTTAGTAATGAACTGAGATATAAACATAACATTGTAAGGTACTTGTAAGACACTAATGCATGATGATTAAGAGTTAATAATCAATTAAAAGTGAACGTAATGTGAATAATGTAATGAAAGCCGGAAACCCATAATAGTAGATCTAAGTCAGGATTTACATTGAGATGAAGGGTAAGATATAATAGTATACATACTTGATTATATATAACCTAATGTGGTATGTTATATGATCATGTATTGTAGAAACGTAGAGACTTAAAGTGTACATGTGTGTTAATCAAGAAGCGTATTATCAAGGCAAGTATTCTAACCCTTGTTCCAGATTCGACCGACAAGTTTTGTAATTCATGTATTCTTTCGCATGAAGTTTTGAACGATGAAGTCTAAAGCCAATTCTTTCTTGGGCTAGACTTATATTATGATTCTGTCAAGCATGATTTATGTTTACCGAGTTATATTGGTATGGTTTTCAATCGAAGACCAAGTATGCTAAAATGTTTTTGTTGTTTAACGACGTACACGTGAGGTTGCCACAACTTAAACGTATACACGCTTAATGAATGTAGTGTTGATCAACATAGAGTACTATACGGTCGATCACCCGTAAGTGCTCGTAAGCTATCTTGGACTTACTGGACTTAGTGTCGGGTTGTCCTTTTCAAAAGAAATTATGAACTACTCATAGTTACGAGCCTTAGTTGATATTCTCATCGAATATTGTTGTTGGAAAACATTTTGAATGAAAAGAAGTGCTATTTTGAATTATCGATAGTACTTCGTAACTATTGTTCAGTTACTGAAGATATATAAGTTCTATGTTTCAAGCATGTTGTTTATTAGAATTGTAGTACTTGATGAGCTAGTCATGCTCACTCTTGCTTGAACCATATGAACACAGCCAAAATCGAGCAGACCGAAGGCTCAGGCAAGGACAAGGGCAAGGGCAAGGTGAAGACAAACCCTTAGATTACTTATGTAATAGTATAGGTGAACGATTGTAATATATTTGATATTATGACAAGAACAAACGAATGGGTTACAAAGAACCTGGGAAATATAATATTATTTTGAATATATAGAAGTTATATTGGTCCGTTTGAGACTATTTCAATTGAATGAATGGTAGTACCGTGTAGCACCATCTGTCGGGTTGGAAGAGACACGGATTTGGGGGCGTCATAGGTTGGTATTAGAGCTATAAGCGCAATGTGTGAAGAACCCTGAGCCTTTTGATGGTGACGTCCCTAAATGGGAATGCACCGCAACCAGACTTTCCGTAGGGGGCGCCGAGCAAGTCGGTGGCAAATTGATAGGTACCCTTGTGAGGTGTTATGGTTGAAAGTACTATTAGCATCACAGTTTGGTATCAAAGCATTAGGTTATAAAACTTAGGGGGGGGGGGATTAAAAACCTTAAGTCATAACCTTAAGAGAAGTCAAAGAAGTACAAGAAAGGAAAATAACCTTATAAAAATGCATTATGATTATGTTATGTGTTTTTATTATTCTACTGACGTGTACTAATCAACTTAATTGTTTTGTGTAGATGTCAGGAGTAAACGGAATGTTTGTTAATGAGTAAACCATTAGTGAAGAATTGGTGAACCAAGTAGAGGTTATACCAAACCCTATAGCAGCAGAGCCAGATGTAGTGATTATTGAGTCTGGAGACTCAGATGATGCTGACTACATGTCAGTATTCGACGGGATGATAGAGGAGGAAGTAGAGATAGTGTCCTTTAATCTGGTAGCTATAGCAACGGAGATAGCTCCTAGAGGGTCAATGATGTCTCTGTTTATGTCAGTGTTGGATAAAAATATCCATTACTGTCGGGAGGTCAAGGAGCTGAAAGCAGAGCTCCAAATGGTTAAAGAGGACAAGACTGATGTCGAGTCCATGTGGGAGCAGGAACATGACGAGAGGATTTGGCTAAGGACAAAGTCCACGATTTAAAGCACGAGGTCTTTGAGCTCAAGGAGGAGCTAAAGACCAAGGTGTAGAAGATAGGGAGGATGTCCTATATCTATAGGAGTTCTCACACAGATTTCCAGCAGCAGGTAGTTGGATATCCTGTAGAGGTAGGGCAAACACGGCATACTATTAGCCGTGATATTATTGCCGGTCTTGCCAAGGCAGATTTTGATAATGCCTTGAGGCTGATGTAGACTAGTGGTAGATAAATTAATATGTAAATATTGTGTAAGTAGTAGTGACGTAAAGCCCTTTTTGTATAGTAAAGGGTAGTTTTTTTTGTAAATCCCAATTTTTGGAAAGTGATAGTGGGAAAGTAATGTAATCAGCTTAGGTTGTGTATGTAACCGATGTAGTGTTATACTACAAGCATGAATATAAAGACTTTTTTATGGAAAGCAATGAGTTATGGATGTTGGAGTTATTGTTTAATATTAAATGATAACTAATAAAGAAAGGAATAATAACGCAATGTGTTTATTGTATCAGCAAAATGCCGCCAAGAAGAGTGCAACGTAATCAAGGTACGAACGTGAATCAAACGGAGGGAGGTCCGGTTAATCTGATGCAGGAGTTTTTTAATCTAATAACAACTGCCTTTAATAGAACAGGGGCTAATATCCCCGTAAATCCAAGAGTAGCACGAGCTACTACCTTGAAGGATTTCAAGAGTGTGGGTTCGCCGGAGTTCAAAGGAACTACGGACCCTATTGAAGCCTAAACGTGGGTTAAGGAGATAGAGAAGGCATTTGTAATAGCAAACGTCGACGAGGCCCAAAAGGTTGCCTTTGCGACCTATATGATGAAGGGAGAGGCCAACTTTTGGTGGGAAGCCAATCAGGCTAGAGCCGGGATAGCGAATCTGATATGGGATAGGTTCAAGGAGATATTCTTCGAGAACTACTTTCCCATGAGCATGCAAGGGAGGATGGAGATGTGGTTTCTGGAGTTGAAACAAGGGGACATGACGGTTCCCCAATACGCTGCCAAGTTTAATGAACTGGCGTGGTTTGCTCCACACCAAGTGGATACGGAGGTGAGGAAGGCGCGACGGTTCAAGTAGGGCCTGAAACCCTGGCTCTATAATCATATATCGGTGTTCCAAAGTACTTCTTTCGGAACCATTTTAGAGAAGGCGATAATCGCCAAAGGTGGTAGTGAGGCATTGAGCCAATACCACAAACGAAAAGAAAAAATAAGGGTAAGGTAGATGGGGAGTAAAGATCGAGGGAGCCAAGCAGGTAGTGGCGAGGGTCGAAAAAAGGAAGGTATTTAGCTCGGGAATACCGGAGTGAAGCAAGGAGACCCGAATAAAAGAATGAAGGCCTGCAAGACCTGTGGGAAGACTCACTTAGGAGTCTGTCTCAAGGGGAAGGCCGTCTGTTACAATTGTGGACAGGGGGGGCACATTGCTCCTAATTGTCCGAGTCCAAAGAAGAATCACGAATGCTTTGTGTGTGGATCAACTGACCACATGGCAAAGAACTTCCCAAGAAGGGACTGACAGAACCGGGCGCTAATAAGCGGTAAGTTAGCTATTAGTGGACCAAATAAGCAATTTGGTAGGTCGATGATGGTCAGACCTTTAACACGATAAATTCCAAGATGCAACAGCATCGGGGGACGTCGTCGCAGTATTATTCCGATTAACGATATCAATGCGTACGTCTTTGTTTGATTCGGTGCTACTTGTTCGCTTTATAGCATGCGATTTTTGCTGATTTATTAGGATTACTTCCTAAAAGTTGCCTATACCTTTAAATATTAAGGTAGCAAATGAAGAGATAATTCCTATTGAAGATGTTCATAAAAGTTGTTATGTAGATATACGTGGTTGTAAATTATCATTAGATTTGTTACCGATAAAATTAGGAGAATTCGATGTAATTCTCGGAATGGATTGGTTAGTAAACCATGGGGAAATTATAGATTGTCAAAATAAATGTGTGAACATTAAGACGTTAGAACAACCTCGGGTAGTATTTTACGGGAATAGATCGCCGGGACATTCGTGTTGTCTAACCATGACACAAACTAGGAAATTATTGAGGAAGGGATGCGTAGGTTATCTGTGTCATGTTGTTGATACCCAGAGAGTGGTAACAACCATGGAATAAATACCTGTAGTGAGAGAATTCACCGATGTATTTTCGAGTGAATTGTCGGGTCTTCCACCGGATAGGGAGACAGAGTTTGTGATAGACATTGTGCCAGGAGTGGCACCAGTTTCTAGGGCACCGTATCGTATGGAGCCAGTGGAGATGAAGGATTTGATGGTGTAGTTGCAAGAACTGTTGGATCGAAAGTACATTCAACCGACTATTTCGCCGTGGGGAGCACCGGTACTATTTGTCAAGAAGAAGGACGGATCGTTAAGACTGTGTATCGACTATCGAGAGTTGAACAAGTTAACGATAAAGAATAAATACCCATTGCCTAGGATCGATGATCTCTTTGATCAGTTAAAAGGGGCAAAGTATTTTTCAAAAATAGATTTAAGAACAGGGTATCATCAGTTAAAGGTTAGGAAGGAGGATGTGCCAAAGACAAGATTCGTGACTCAAGTATTGTCATTACGAAGTTTACGGTGATGTCGTTTAGGTTGACAAATGCACCAAATTGCATTTATGGATATGATGAACAAAGTGTTCAAACAATATTTGGACAAGTTCGTCATGGTGTTTATAGATGATATTCTAGTCTATTCTAAGACGCCAGAAGATCATGTTGAACACCTAAGATTAGTGTTGGAGACACTTAGGAAGGAGAAATTGTATGCGAAGTTCACTAAGTGTGAATTTTGGTTAGAGAAGGTGCAGTTTTTAGGTCATGTCATTGACCATGAGGGGATTTCAGTAGATCCAGCGAAGGTGGAAGTCGTGATGAATTGGGAACAGCCAAAAACGCCGACTGAGGTGCGGAGTTTCCTAGGGTTAGCGGGTTACTATCGAAGATTTGTCCAGGATTTTTTGAAGATAGCTACTCCGTTGACTAACTTAACGAGGAAGACGGTGAAATACGCTTGGACTGACAAGTACGAGGACAATTTTCAAGAACTAAAGAAGAGATTGAGTGAAGCGCCTGTTTTGTCATTGCCCAATGACACGGGAAATTTTGTAGTTTATAGCGATGCTTCGCATAGAGGACTTGGTTGCGTGCTCATGAAGCATGGCAAGGTCATTGCGTATGCATCTAGGCAGTTGAAGGATTATGAGAAAGTTTATCCTACTCATGATCTGGAACTGGCCGTAGTAGTTTTTGCTCTAAAGATATGGAGACATTATCTTTATGGAGAAAAATGTGAGATATACACGGACCACAAAAGTCTAAAATATATCTTCACACAGAAGGAGTTGAATATGAGGCAGAGGAGATGGCTGAAGTTGATAAAGGATTACGACTGTGAAATCTTGTATCACCCGAGAAAAGCCAATGTAGTTGCCGACGCCTTAAGTAGGAAGGGTCGGGAAAAGTTGTCTTTGTTAACGGCTCAAATTGAGTTAATAACAGAGATGGCTAGGATGGAGTTGGAAGTGAAGCTGCCAAGTGAAGGAGAAAAAATGTTGTTTGCAACAGAGATGCAACCGACCATTGTAGAAAGAATTAAGAAGGTACAACTCAAAACTGATGAGTGTGACCGGATGAAGCAGCGGTTGGCCAATGAAAAAGATATTAAGTATAGTCTTGATAATGAGGGATTATTGAGATTTGAAGGAAGAATTTGGGTTTCGAGTGAGACGGAATTAAGGGAGCAGGTTCTACAGGAGGCTCATAGTTCAAGGTTTTCGATTCATCCTGGTAGCACTAAGATGTATCAAGATCTTAGACAAAGTTTCTGGTGGCCGAACATGAAGAGATAAATAGCCGAATACGTGAGTAGGTGCTTGACTTGCCAGAGAGTTAAGGCCGAACATCAACGACCCAGTGGCTTGCTACAATCATTAGAAATTCCAGAGTGGAAATGGGAGAATATCACGATGGACTTTGTGGTGGGACTTCCGACTACTTAGAAAGGGTATGATGCGATTTGGGTAATAGTAGACCGATTGACAAAGTCGGCTCACTTTTTGCCAATTAGAGTTAAGTATAACTTAGATCAATTAGCTAGACTCTATATTAAGGAAATAATCTCCAGACATGGGGTACCAGTATCGATTGTGTCAGATCGTGACCCACGATTCACATCGAACTTTTGGAGGAGTCTACAAGAGCAGTTGGGAACGCAGTTGAAGCTAAGTACGACATATCATCCACAGACGGATGGACAGAGCGAGAGGACAATTCAGACGTTAGAAGATATGTTAAGATCTTGCGTCATGGATCTCAAGGGTAGTTTGGATGATCATCTACCATTAGTGGAGTTTGCGTATAACAATAGTTATCATACAAGCATAGGTATGCCGCCTTACGAAGCTTTGTATGGGAGGAAATGCAGAATGCCACTGTATTGGGATGAGGTAGGAGAATGCCGAATGTTGGGACCAGAATTGGTGGAACAGACATAGGATATTGTCAAGAAGATACAAATGCATCTTCTAGCAGCTCAAGACAGACAGAAGAAGTATACGGATCCGCATAGAGAGAATAGAGAGTTTGAAGTAGGTTCGTACGTATTCCTAAAAGTATGTCCCTGGAAAGGAAAGATACGTTTTGGAAAGAAGGGAAAGTTAAGTCCGAGGTTTATAGGACCTTTTGAGGTATTAAAACGGGTAGGTGAGGTAGCTTATATGATAGCATTACCTCCAGACCTAGAACGAATACATAATGTATTTCACGTATCCGTGTTACGTCCTTATAAGCCAGATTATAAGCACGTGATAGAATATGAACCTATTCATGTCGAGAAGGACTTAACGTACGAGGAAACGCCGATTCAAATTGTCGATAGAAAAGAACAAGTTCTGCGGAACAAAGTCATACCTTCAGTAAAGGTGATATGGAAGAACCACGATGCAGAAGAAGCAACGTGGGAGTTAGAAGAAACAATGAAAAAGAATTACCCCCATTTATTTGTGTAATTTTTTTTTACCAAGATTCTGGGGACAAAATCCTTATAAGGGGGAGAGAGTGTAACGCCCGAAAATCGAATATTTTGTAATTACTTTTAATAATGAATAAAATAATATTATTTATTATTATTACGTGTTGATAAGATGAATGTCGTTCTATGACCTAGAAATGTCGGAATGTCGTAGTATTTTAACTACGTGAATGAATTAAGGTGTTTAAATTTCTAAGATGAAAATAAAAGCTTTCTGAGAAATTTTTCGAAAAACACTATTCATCAATTTCTGCTCAGGAATTATTTTTGAACTTCCGAGAAATACGTAACGTTATAATATCAAGGCGATATTGATTATGTAATAATAATCTAAGTATGGAAAACGTAATATTTTGCATGTGGACCTAAATTGAGAACGTTAGGTTTATTAAGCGTAAAGGAAGAAAGTTATGATCGTATAATGTGTATACATTGTATGAAGTGATGAATGTAAGTATAATACGACGTATTGTACTATTATGTATGAAGAACGAGATAACATATATTATGAACTAGTATACGAGTTAGCATACGAAGATTATACGTGGGGTATAATTGTTAAGATGGTTAATTAAAGATAATGGACTTGTAGGATTATTAGCATAATAAGTATAAGTCCAATATAATGTGGCAATCAAGCCCAAGTGTTTGATATATCATTAGTCCAAACTATGTAGCACAAGCCCATTAAGAAAGTAGTTAGATTAATTAACCAAGCCCAATAAGAAGCCTTGATCCATGGGTCAAACCTAGTAGGAAATGGGTAAGCTTGATGGGCAAACAAAAAGTGTGGTGACCAAGTTTTAGAAGTGGCTAGTAAGTTTACTTAATGGCTAGGTTATGAATAAGAAGGAGGTGGGAGGATCGAGGAGGTGGAATAAAGAGGTGGGATGGTGTAATGACCATTTTACCCTAGCTTTGAGTGGCCTATAAATACCAAGCTTCATTTCATTTTGTTGCTTGATCAAATTTCATCCAACTCCTCTCAAGATAAGCTATTTATTTGGTAGAGAGAATAAGCCACTTAAGCACTTATAAGCCACTTCAACCTTTGTTAGATTTTCCAAAGTGAATTGAAGTCTTAGCCTTACCCACTAATGATGCCAAGGTGGTACTACGGTTCTTGAAAAAAAATATATTCACGCAATTTGGGATGCCGAGGGCGATAATTAGCGAGGAGGGAATTGTGAGACCCCAAATTTTATGAATAAAGATTTAAATTTCTCGAAATATTTTTTTGAATATTATGGTGTGAATTTGAGATAATGTTATAAGTTATGGGTGATATTTACAAATTTTGCAAAGTATGCAAGTTTTTATAAAATATTCGTTTGGTCGGGGAATATTCTTTTTGTCGAGAATATCCGTACGACGGCACAATCATTGGTGAATCCACAACGGAAGTATTGTCGTATTTAGAAAACTACAGAATTATATTTTTATGAAAATAACGGCAGAAGTTTTATCGTTAATACTGTTGAACTACTCGGTAGTAAATGTACAGTAATACGCGTGGTTGCATAGTAGCACACGGTATTGGTTATTGATGCTTACGTGATAAGTCACTCAGTTATACTCCATTATTGCTACAGTAATTGCTGCATCATATCCCTCATATTATTGATTCGATTATTGTCACAATATCATCTGCGTTATATGATATATTATTAAATCAATAATTGAGACGACAAAGTTATTCATATTATTAAATTTCAATATTTACAATGTCTAGAGTTCTGTCAAGGAGAGGTTTGGTCACCTAATTGCGCGCCAATAGGGAGAAATCCTTATTAGAAAGCCCCCTCTTTCCTGGGAACGACCTGGTTGTTAAATATTGTGAGTTATAATATTAATGATGAATAAGCTCGTGTTGATTAAAAGATGAATTTGATAGTTCCACAGTGTTGGGATTATTTGTGTTAGTAGAAATCGACATTTATTTCGATAATAATTAATGTCTGGAGATTATATTGTTCAATCGGGTATTCAGGGCACTTTTTGTGTCGGAGTACTATTCACGAGTTACTATTCATGAGTTACTATTTACGAGTTACTATTGAGTCACATTCACTTACTATTAGGGGAGTTGGTGCAAGATTGATGATACTTGCATGACTAAGTTAAAAATGGAGGTATAGATGGAGGTACTATACTGTAATTACCTTTTCACATGTTTAGAACTATTGAGTCACATGATTTACTATTGATTCACATGATTTACTATTAGGGGAGGTGGTGCAAGTTTGATAATACTTGGATGACTGAAGTAAAAATGAAAGAAAAGTTGGAGGTATTGTACTGTAATTTTTTGAGCCCCAAAATGTGCAATTATCGAAACTATGTTTTCCTATAAATAGAAGCTCATTCTTCCTTCATTTCTCACCAATTCACTAAACTTTAAAGCCATTATTATAAAGAAAAATTATAGAGAGAAAGAAGAAGAGAAGTCTGCTACATTTCTATTCCAGTATCCATCTTCATTCTAAGGTAAGGGATATTATTTGTTGTACCTGTAAGGGGTATTATTTCTTTCGTATTCATGAAGAGAGCTATTGTTATTCCATTCCTTATTATTCTGTTGGAATAACCTATCTATGCGAAGTACCGCATACATGGTGAAATTCTTCTGTTATTCCATTCTTTATTATTATGTTGGAATAACCTGTATATGCAAAGTACTGCATACATGGTGAAATTCTTCTATTATTCCGTTCTTTATTATTCCGCTTTAATATCCTGCATGCATATTTTCGCACGACCGGTTCCATTATTTATTATTCTCGTAATATCCTCGTCTGCAGCGCTTACGCCGACCGGTTCCATTATTTATTATTCTGCTTGAAATATCTTGTTTGCATGTAATTTCACTTTGACCGGTTTCCGCTTCTTTATTATTCATTGGAATATCCTCGTTTATATGGATCACGCCTTTACCTAGTTCCGCCTTTATTATTCTCGCTGGGAATAACTCTTATCATGCGGTCTCTATCGTATGCATGGTGAATCCTTCATTATTCCATTCTTTATTATTCTCGTGGAATAACTCAGTATAAGTGGATTACCACATACATGGTGAATGATCCTTCGTATTCATTCCTTATTAAATTGTGAAAATAATCTGGTTACGTTGATTATGATGAGAGTCATAATAAAAGCATTGGACTGATGAAAATCATGGGTATATAAAGTATTAGTTAGTGTTATGTTGGTTATTATGTGAAAACATGAAAGTTTCTTAGAAATCACAAAGGGTTGAAAAATCAGATTTTGGTGAAAATAGAACATGAAATTCAATTGACCATATCTCCTATTATATTTTGAATTTTTGAGTGTGGTCAGGTTCTAGAGTTAGATCTATGAGTTCTGTAGTATCTCCAAGTGGAATCACTGTAAAAGGTGTTGTAGATTTTCGTGTGGACTGATTTTTGCAAAGGAGTCAAAAGCTGCAAATACTGAAAATGCTACTGCCCAAATTTTTAAAAGGGCCATTTCGGCCACTTAATTTATAAGAAAAATTCTGGCCTTTTGGGACAGTAAAGTATATGGTATAAGGTACATCCTATCCAAAAATTAGCTCATTCCGACTTAAAATGAGCAAGTTATGACCATTTCAATATTTAGGTTTTTTTGACGAAAAATGCTATAACCGGAGTTCAATAACTCCGATGACCATGAAATTTAAACTGGAAGCTCATGTTAACATGTGTAAGATTCTTCCATGATTTGGGAATTTTTGGAGTTAAACTTGAGGTAGCTAATTTCTTAAGGAATTAATTGGAAATTGATTTTTGAAAAATAGTAAATGAATTTTAAAAATTTCGAGAAAAATATATGTTCATTATGGAACTATATTATGCTAAATCCCAGAAAAGAAATTTTTTTGGGATTGATTTGGTATTTTTCATGAAAATGGTTTAGTTACGAGCATATAAGTTAAATATGTTATGTGAAGTAACAAAGTTGGAAAATAGGATTTTTTGGCTTGGGAATCCTATATAAGGTATATGCAGATTTTTGATAAAGGGTTTGATCATTGGTGATGAAATCTGATGAGTATGACATTCTTTGAATGATTAAATGCATTAATTGGTAAAGTGTAAACAATTGAAATAAATTGTTTATAAGTTTAAGAAGTGATTAAAATATTGTTATGATTTTAACAATATTAGATTTTGAGTTTATTAAGTGATTGATAATATTTGGATAAATTTAAAGTCTTTAATATTTATCCTTGTTTTAGTTTGATTAATGCTTATATCATTGTCATCATCCTCGTGCTTATATGGTGATGAAAGTTATCTTCGGCTTACGTACGTAAGATGGACCGTTGTTTATCAATTATATATCTTTAGCTTACGTGCAAAGATGGATTGTTGATTATTGGTTTTATTGTTGTATATCTTTGGCTTACGTACAGAGATGGACTTGGTATGATTATGAACAGGGATTATTCGGTATAGTCATAATCATTGATGATTTAAAGAATATCCTTGGCCCGTAGTGCAAGGATGATTCGATGATGTTGTTTATTTATTAAGCAGAGTCTCAGCGATAAAAATTGATGAAAATAATTTTTTTTAAAACATAGAAGATAGTATATATCATGCTCTACTTGACTTTTCTATTGGTTTGCTTATTCCGCTGCAGTTAAACTTGATGTCTTTGTATTTTATCAGTTTGACATTGTTAAAGACTAATGATAATTTATTCTGCATTATCTTAGTCATAATATTTCTTACTGGGCTAGTTGAGCTCACCCTTTCTTTCATTGTTCTCTTCAGGAAATGAGAACGTAGTAGGGATTAGTCGGGGAATGGAGTGATGGTCCGAGATGGGGTCATAGTAGTCCTCACTATTCTATAAAATAGTGTGATAATAAATGTAATGAGGACTTCATTGAGTTTGTATATTGTCTAGATGACAATATACGTATTAAAACTCTTAGATTATGTTTTATCGTATTTTACACGATTGTTGTACAATTAAGTTGTATTTAAATTTTGTACCATGTATTTGGCGACTCAAGATGGGTGATGTATACCTATTTTGGGGGCGTCATAGTTGGTATCAAAGCTTAGGGATATGATCCCTGGCTGAGATATGAGACAAGAGCTAGGAAGGGAGAGACGGGGAATTTCTTCGCTAGTATGACCTACCTAAGTTTATTTGGTATTTAAATTGATCGGTCAGAGTATAGGGATAATATGTGATATGTCAATTAACCCTTGTTTTGTGACAGTGTTTGTATTCAGATGTTGTGAATAAGGCTCAGTTATTGGAGCGCGATAATGAGTCAGCATAACCAAAAGGCAACGAGCAACAACACGATAATAATTGTACCGGTGGCAACGACCATCGGAACAATGATAACCATCATGGGAGAAATTATCATGCCAAGAATGTTATCCACTTCGGTAGTAATCATGGCCAAGATAATAGAAGTGGAAATTTCAAGAAGAGAAGGTCACCTAGCCCGATTTTGTTGTGCACCAAAATCAAGTCCAGCTGGGACGGTGGCACCAAAGGCAGATACGGACAAAACAAAGTCGGTGGTTTCAGGGAGAGCGTTTTTCGCGACTTCTCAAAAAGTGAGTAACCCGAACGATGTTATCACAGATAAGTAAATCATAAACACTTGCGAAGTCTATACCTTATTCGATACCGGTTCTACCTATTCTTTTATCTCTCTTGCTTGCATTCAACGTTTAAATTTGACTCCGAAGAAATTAGACTTTGACTTATCTGTTGAAGCTTCGTTAGGAGAAACCTTCATTACATGTGTTATCCAAGTCTTGGATGAGAGTCACAGTTTTGAATGATATTTCTATTATTAATGAATTTTCTGAAGTATTCTTGAAGACTTCTTAGCCTACCCTAGAACGTGAAATCAAATTTTTTATTGACCCCAGTACAAAACCCATTTCGTGTAACTTACAAATGATGAAGATAGAGTTAAAGACTCTAGGGACTCATGTGAAGATAACGAATATACGAGTAGAATCGACTTTAATCGATAAAGTTAAAGCTGCACAAACTACACACCCGAAGCTGATGAATGTGAAGAAGAAGGTTCAAGATGGCGTTATTCTAGAAGCAAGAATCGATGAAGAGAGGAAATCTCAACCCTCGATTTAATTGGCCCATTTGAAATCCTCGATCGAGTAGGAACTGTGGCTTATAGACTTGTTTTACCGTCAAGTATGTCGCGTGTTCATAATGTTTTTAACGTATCGATGTTACATAAATATGTGGATGACCCGAACCACATTATTAATTTAGAACCGGACGAGATAGCGAAAGATTTAACGTATGAAGATTTACCTGTTAAAATCCTGAAATGTATTCAACACTCAAAGGTTATACCTCAAGAGTTAGAATCTGAAATGAAGTCAAGGTATCCTCATCTCTTTGGCATACCAGGTACGTACATAAATTTTGAGGGCGAAATTTCATAAGGAGGGGAGATTGTGAGACCCCAAATTTTATGAATAAAGATTTAAATTTCTCGAAATATTTTTTTGAATATTATGGTGTGAATTTGAGATAATGTTATAAGTTATGGGTGATATTTACAAATTTTGCAAAGTATGCAAGTTGTTATAAAATATTCATTTGGTCGGGGAATATTCTTTTTGTCGGGAATATCCGTACGACGGCACAATCATTGGTGAACCCACAACGGAAGTATTGTCGTATTTAGAAAATGACAGAATTATATTTTTTATGAAAATAACGGCGAAAGTCTTATCGTTAATACTGTTGAACTACTCGGTAGTAAATGTACAGTAATATGTGTGGTTGCATAGTAGCACACGGTATTGGTTATTGATGCTTACGTGATAAGTCAATCAGTTATACTCCATTATTGCTATAGTAATTACTGCATCATATCTCTCATATTATTGATTTGATTATTGTCATAGTATCATCTGTGTTATATGATATATTATTAAATCAATAATTGAGATGACAAAGTTATTCATATTATTAAATTGCAATATTTACAATGTCTAGAAGTTCTGTCAAGGAGAGGTTTGGTCACCTAATCAAGGCTACCAATAGGGAGAAATCCTTATTGGAAAGCCCCTCTTTCTGGAACGACACTCGTTGTTAAATATTATGAGTTATAATATTAATGATGAATAAGCTCGTGTTGATTAAAAGATGAATTTGATAGTTCCATTGTGTTGGGATTATTTGTGTTAGTAGAAATCGACATTTATTTCGATAATAATTAATGTCTGGAGATTATATTGTTCAATCGGGTATTCAGGGCACTTTTTGTGTCGGAGTACTATTCACGAGTTACTATTCATGAGTTACTATTTACGAGTTACTATTGAGTCATATTCACTTACTATTAGGGGAGTTGGTGCAAGATTGATGATACTTGCATGACTAAGTTAAAAAAGGAGGTATAGATGGAGGTACTATACTGTAATTACTTTTTCACATGTTTAGAACTATTGAGTCACATGATTTACTATTGATTCACATGATTTACTATTAGGGAGGTGGTGCAAGTTTGATAATACTTGGATGATCAAGTAAAAATGAAAGAAAAGTTGGAGGTATTGTCTTCGTAATTTTTCGAGCCCCAAAACGTGCAATTATCGAAACTATGTTTCCTATAAATAGAAGCTCATTCTTCCTTCATTTCTCACCAATTCACTAAAGCTTTAGAGCCATTATTATAGAGAGAAATTATAGAGCGAAAGAAGAAGAGAAGTCTGCTACATTTCTATTCCAGTATCCAGCTTCATTCTAAGGTAAGGGATATTATTTGTTGTACCTGTAAGAGGTATTATTTCTTTCGTATTCATGAAGAGAGCTATTGTTATTCCATTCCTTATTATTCTGTTGGAATAACCTGTCTATGTTAAGTATCGCATACATAGTGAAATTCTTCTGTTATTCCATTCTTTATTATTATATTGGAATAACCTGTATATGCAAAGTACTGCATACATGGTGAAATTCTTCTATTATTCCGTTCTTTATTATATCCGTCTTAATATCCTCGTCTGCATTTTTTCGCTTTAACCTAGTTCCATTATTTATTATTCGCTTAATATCCTGTCTGCATGCATTTACGATGGACCCGTTCCATTATTTATTATTCTCATTGAAATATCCTTGCTTGCAAGCGAATTTACTTTGACCGGTTCCGCTTTTTTATTATTTTATCGGAATATACCGTCGGTGCGGATCACGCCGGACCTAATTCCGCCTTTATTATTCTCATTGGGAATAACTCATGCATAAGGGTCTCTATCGCATGCATGGTGAATCCTTCATTATTCCATTCTTTATTATTCTCATTGGAATAACTCAGTATAAGTGGATTACCATACGCATGGTGAATGATCCTTCGTATTCATTCCTTATTAAATTGTGGAAATAATCTGGTTACGTTGATTATGATAAGAGTCATAATAAAAGCATTGGACTGATGAAAATCATGGGTATATGAAGTATTAGTAAGTGTTATGATGAGTTATGTTGGTTATTATGTGAAAACATGAAAGTTTCTTAGAAATCACAAAGGGATGAAAAATCAGATTTTGGTGAAAATGGAACAAGAAATTCAATTGACCATATCTCCTATTATATTTTGAATTTTTGAAAGTGGTCAAGTTCTAGAATTAGATCTATGAGTTTTGTAGCATCTCCAAGTGGAATCACTATAAAAGGTGTTGTAGATTTTCATGTGGACTGATTTTTGCAAAGGAGTCAAAAGCTGCAAATACCGAAAAAATGCTATCGCCTGATTTTTAAAAGGGTCAAGTTTTACCACTTAATTTATGAAAAAAATTCTGGCCTTTTGGGACATGAAAGTATATAGTATAAGGTACATCATGTCCACAAATGAGCTCATTCCGACTTAAAATGAACAAGTTATGACCATTTCAATATTTAGGTTTTTTTGACGAAAAACGCTATAACCGGAGTTCAATAACTCCGATGACCATGAAATTTAAACTGGAAGCTCACGTTAACATGTGTAAGATTCTTCCAAGATTTGGGAATTTTTGGAGTTAAACTTGAGGTAGCTAATTTCTTAAGGAATTAATTGGAAATTGATTTTTGAAAAATAGTAAATGAATTTTAAAAATTCTGAGAAAAATATATGTTCTTTATGGGACTATATTATACTAAATCGCAGAAAAGAAATATTTTTGGGATTGATTTGGTATTTTTCATGAAAATAGTTTAGTTACGAGCATATAAGTTAAATATGTTATGTGAAGTAACAAAGTTGGAAAATAGGATTTTTTGGCTTGGGAATCCTATATAAGGTATATGCAGATTTTTGATAAAGGGTTTGATCATTGGTGATGAAATCTGATGAGTATGGCATTCTTTGAATGATTAAATGCATTAATTGGTAAAGTGTAAATAATTGAAATAAATTGTTTATAAGTTTAAGAAGTGATTAAAATATTGTTATGATATTAACAATATTAGATTATGAGTTTATTAAGTAATTGATAATATTTGGATAAATTTAAAGTCTTTAATATTTATCCTTGTTTTAGTTTGATTAATGTTTATATCATTGTCATCATCCTCGTGCCTATATGGTGATGAAAGTTATCTTTGGCTTACATGCGAAGATGGACTGTTGTTTATTGAATTATATATCTTTAGCTTACGTGCAAAGATGGATTGTTGATTATTGGTTTTATTGTTGTATATCTTTAGCTTACGTGCAGAGATGGACTTAGTATGATTATGACCAGGGATTATTCGGTATAGTCATGACCATTGATGATTTAAAGAATATCATTGGCCCGTAGTGCAGGGATGATTCGATGATGTGATTTATTTATTAAGTTGAGTCTCAACGATAAAAATTGATGAAAATAATTTTTTTTAAAACATAAAAGATAGTATATATCATGCTCTACTTGACTTTTCTATTGATTTGCTTATTCCGCTGCAATTAAACTTGATGTCTTTGTATTTTATCAGTTTAACATTGTTAAAGACTAATGATAATTTATTCTGCATTATCTTAGTCACAATATTTCTTACTGGGCTAGTTGAGCTCACCCTTTCTTTCATTGTTCTCTTCAGGAAATGAGAACGTAGTCAGGATTAGTCGGGGAATGGAGTGACGGTCCGAGATGGGGTCATAATAGTCCTCACTATTCTATAAAATAGTGTGATAATAAATGTAATGAGGACTTCATTTAGTTTGTATACTGTCTAGATGACAATATATGTATTAAAACTCTTAGATTATGTTTTGTCGTATTTTACACGACTATTGTATAATTATGTTGTATTTAAATTTTGTATCATGTATTTGACGACTCAAGATGGGTGATGTATACTTATTTTGGGGGCGTCACAAGAACTCACTTCTATAATAAGTAGTTCACTAAATTGCTTACAAAGTATGGGGTCCGACAAAAGATTGCAGCCGCGTACCATCCCCAAACCAATGGTCAAGCGGAGGTCTCGAATCGGGAAGTTAAGAGAATCTTGGAGAAGGTGCTCAATCCAACATGAAAAGATTGGGTCATGCGACTAGATGATGCCCTATGGGCATATCGAATAACTTACAAGAACCCTATCGGCATGTCACCTTACAGGATGGTCTACGGAAAGGCATGTCATCTACCGGTTGAATTAGAACATAGTGCATATTGGGCCATGAAAACTAAATTTTGACTTACAAGCAGCTGGGGAATATCGGTTACTAGAGTTAAATGAGATGGACGAATTCCGGCATAATGCATATGAAAACGCCAAACTATACAAGGAGAAAGTTAAAACCTGGCACGATAAGAAAATCATTTATCCGAAGTTCGAACGGGGCCAACTAGTATTGTTTTTCAATTCTAGATTGCGTTTATTTCCCGATAAATTGAAATCTCGCTGGTCTGGGCCTTTCGTGGTTGTATCTGTCGCTCCACACAAAAATGTCAAAGTTGAGGAACCTAATTCGACGCGAACCTTTAAGGTGAACGGCCAACGACTTAAGCATTATTGGAGTGGGCCCATTGATCGACAATCTACAGCCATGTACCTCTCTAATCCAGTGGACATTTGAGCAACACCGCAGAGTCGGGTTGACGACTATAAACCAAGCGCTATGGGGAGGCAACCCCATGAGTTTTAAATTTATTTTAAATTTAATTCCTTTCATTGTATTTTATTATCTTTTTAGTTTTTGCAATTTTTCAATGTAGTAATATAATATTTTAATATACTAATACTATCGAATTTTGGGTTGGCTACAGCTACATCTACACCTTACTTATGATGCTAGTCCACGAAGTAAAAGGGACAAGGGCATAAGGACCAGTGCCCCGACGCTTGAAATTAAAAGGGAGTCAGCGCCCCGGCACAGCACAATAGAAACTCCAGCACACCTTCAGCGCCCCGGCACCCAAAATGCATAAGATCTCAGCGCCCGAACACTGAGATGGCCACAAGCTTCTGTCTACCAGCACCCCGGCGCTCCTCTTCAGCACAATCCCAGCGCCCCGACGCTTCAAGTCAGTAGTTGCCTCCTTGTTCCCAGTGCCCCGACGCTCAAATCCTGTACAAGACCAGCGCCCTGGCGCTATGGTCGTTTGCCAGTTACTAATGGCCAGCGCCCCGGCGCTGAGATCAGTTTTAAGAAAACAGTTTAAATGCAAAGACCCCTCATTCACCAAAAATCCAAATTCTTCTGTTCTCTGGTACTTGCCCACTCCTCTCACGGCTCATATTCTCATTGCACTTTGCGACATCACTTTGTGATTCAAGCACTTCCTTTCCATACTTGACTTCAGTTTATTCTTTAAAGGTAAAAGGTATGTTATGCACTCAATTTCATATTACATCCTCTCATGTTTTGCTATGCATTCTAGATTGCAGGTATCTATTGCCCTCAATTTAAATATGTGATGTCCAAATTTTCTTATTCATATGTTTTGTGTTTTTTATACGGGTCATGCATGCTATTCAATTTCCATTCATTCTTATGTGCCAATTGTCCTCTAAATTGGGTGTTGGATGCCATGCTTATGCTATTATATATATGACTTTGTATAATGTTTCCCTATGTTTTGATTCCAAGAGATTTATAACAGGCCTATAAGGTGTTTGATATAATGCATCAGTGAATTTTCATTGCTATTTCCCATCAAAGGCATGTATATCACTAACTCTAATCATGTAGTTCTCCTTATATGTTCATGGTCTACGTTTCTCTCCTAGGATCAGGGCAAATTTCACTTGTGGGGTATGAGTTATACGGACTTGCTTATGAGTTGTACCAACACATCATGAAATGCTATTCTTTAATGTCATATTCTCCTATGTATGTTATGTGTTATCAGTCTCTCTGTGTGCCATACTTGTGGTTGTCTACTTGGCCCTATTAGACCATGTGTACCTAATCATACCCCTCACCCCTATTAGACCCAATACTTCTAATCCATAGTATGGGGGTTGTGGTATACTTACAAGATTACTTATACAATCTCAATCAAATTTTAACATCTGAGTTTTAATTTTAGTTTTCTAAATGGCCTCTAAGCGTCAACGCGAAGAAGGTTCTGGGTCGACCTCGGCCCTCCAAATTTGACACCGGGTCATCGGTTAAATGGATGTCGCATGACTTCAAGAACGCTATAACCATATGGCTACCCACTCACTAATACCAGAACGAGGATTAAGGCCTGACCATTCAAAGGATAGAGACATGGCTGTGATGATTGAGGAGAGGAATTGGTTCATGCTTACTGAACAACCGGACCCGGCAGTGATTGCAATCGTTAAGGAGTTCTACGCCAACGTTTTTGAGCACTTTTATTATGGAGTGTATGTGCGTGGCAAGACAGTGGAATTCGGCGAAGAGGACATTAACGGGTGTTATCAACTTCTATTGGAGGGACAACACAATGAGTATGCCAGTCTTGTGAGCCAAAGACCAGACTATGAAACCATAATACGCGAGCTTTGTCAACCGGGCACAACATGGATAATGCATGAACGTGGCAGCATGACGTTCCCTCTTTCGCGCCTCAGTTTATATGGAAAGGCTTGGTATGCCTTTATATGCGCCAAACTCATGCCGTGCACACATGTTGGCCATGTCACCAAGGAGAGGGCTGTGCTGCTATATTCCATAATTCAAGGCTTAAAAATTTATATCGGCCTTGTCATTCAACAGTCAATTCTGCGAGCTGCACAAGGAGGGACCACGGGAGGTTTACCCCATCCGTCTCTCATTTGTGTTTTATGTGGTAAATTTGGGGTCAAATGGAAGTCGGATGAGATGATTTAACCCCCAATGCCAGTGTTGGACCATAAACTGATCAGCAGGTGTAAGACACCAACTTTTTTTTTAATAAAGATGATTTTTCTATAAATATCATTTTTAAATATTATGGAATGAATTTGATATAATGTTATAGTTGTGGGTAATATTTATAAATTTTGCAAAGTATTCAAGTTGTTATATAATATTCGATTGGTCGGGAAATATTCGTTTTAACAGGGAATATTCGTATGATGGCACAATCATTGGTGGACCCCACAATGGAATTATTGTCGGATTGAGAAAACAACAAAAATATTTTATGAAAATAACGGCGGAAGTTTTACCGTTAACTATTGAAACACCCAGTGTTAAAAGTACAGGAATGCGCGTGGTTGCATAGTAGCACACGATATTGATTATTGATGCTTACGTGAGAAGTTACTCAGTTTTGTTCAATTATTGTTTCAGTAATTGTTGCGTAGTATCTCACGTTATTTGATTTAATTATTGTCGATATTTTATATATTATTAAATCAATAATTGAGATGACAGAGTTATTAATATTATTATTTGCAATATTAACGATGTATAGAAGTTCTGCCAAGGAGAGGTTTAGTCACCTAATTGCTCGCTAATAGGGAGAAATCCTTATTGGAAAGCCCCCTCTTTCCTGGGAACGACCTGGTCGATTAATATTGTGAATTATAATAATGATGATAAATATTGTTAAAAATATTGAAGGGATTTTTTATGAAGTATTTGATGAAATTTTTTCTTATTTTATGGAAATCCATTTACTCATTTTTCAAAATAATCGGTAGAAGTTATTTTAAGGGGGGGCCCACGGGTGGGGCCCACTTGTGGAGGAAAGTCTTGGGGGGATTTTATGTTTGTCACGGGTTGAAGAAAGAATAGGATTGCAGGAATGGTGGAGGTTTTATATATATATATATATATATATATATATATATATATAAAGAGTTTTATATAAGTATTATATATATAATTTATATATATAAGTTCACATGCATGAATTACGTGGATTCACGGAAAGGGGAGGTATCATGTGTTTTATAAATATATATATATATATATATATATATATATATATATATATTCATGCATGTGAACTTATATATATAAATTATATATATAATACTTATATAAACTCTTAATATATATATATATATATATATATATATATATATTTAAAGTTTTTGTTTTATTAGAATATTTTATTGCATAGTATCCTTTTCATTCTCCTATAAATAGAAGCTCATTCCTTCATTATTTCTTACGAATTCACTGAAACTCTAGAAAGAGAAAATTATAGAGAGAAAGAAGAAGAGAAGTCTGCTACCTCTCTTTTCCTATATCCAGTTTCTTCTAAGGTAGGGGATATTATTTCTTTCGTATTCATGAAGAGAACTTCATTATTCCATTCTTTATTATTACATTGAATAACTCAGTATACGCGACTACTACCTATACTTGGTGAAATTCTTACATTATTCCATTCTTTATTATTATGTTGCAATAACTCCATATGCATCTGTATCTGCATACATGGTGAAATTCTTCATTATTTCATTCTTTATTATTCATTTGGAACATCATGTATGCATGCTTTTTGAATGACCTAGTTCCGTTATTTATTATTCCCATGTTGGAATGAATATCATATCCGCATGCGTTCGCATGACCGTTCCGTTATTTATTATTCATTGAATATATCCGTCTGCATGCGTTTTTGCATGGCCTGGTTCCGTTATTTATTATTCTGTTGGAATAACCTGTCTGTGCGGTCTATCGCATGCCTGATGATTTCTTTTGTTATTCCATTCTTTATTATACTCAGTTGGTTAAAATTTTGGCTTTTATACTCCATGAAATTAGTGGAATATCCTTGATATTTGCGCTTCATCCAGTATCTTTTCATGGAAATATGCTTTATGAGCATTCTTGAATTTTACTCCACAAAACAGTATCATGTTGACAATTTGGACGTTATTGGTTCCTGGATAAACTAATTCTTGAACTTGTTTTATTGAAATCTTATATCATTGTCATCATCCTCATGTTTATATTTTGTTGAAAGTCATCTGTGGACTGTAGTGCATAGATGGACTTGGTATGATTATGACCAGGGATTATTCGGTGTAATCATAACCGTAATGTTACAAATAATGTGGTAAAAGTCTTCATTGGCCCGTAGTGCATTAATGGACAGTTGTTGGCATGATCATGACCATTGATGAATACACTAATATCCTTGGCCCGTAGTGCATGGATAATTTGTGGTCGTGATATTAATGAATATCCTCGGCCGTAGTCAGAGGATGATGATGGATTATTTATTAAAGTCGAGTCTCGGCGATAAAAGTGATGAAAACCCTTTTTTAAATCATAAAAGATAGTAGATTTTATTCTCTACTTGACTCTTTTAATGGATTGCTTGTTCCGCTGCATTTAAACTTGATGTCTATTGTATTTTATCAGTTTAACATTGTTGAAGACTAATGATAATTTATTCTGCATTATCTTAGTCATAATATTTCTTACTGGCTAGTTGAGCTCACCCTTTCTTTCACTATTCTCTTTAGGAAATGAGAACATAGCCGGGACTAGTCGGGGAACGGAGTGACGATCCAGATGATAGTATTAGTTGTCCTCACTATTCTGTTAAATAGTGTGACAATAAATGTAATGAGGACTTATTCTGAGAGTGGATATTGTCTAGAAGACAATATTTGTATTAAAACTCACAACTCTTGTTGTATATTAAAGATTGTATTTGTATTCTGTACCATGTATTTGGCGACTCAGAATAGGTGATGTACACCTATTTTGGGGGCATCACAGCAGGTATAGGGTATGGACTGGTGGAGAAAACCACCCCCGTGGATTGGGTTTTATAATTCCTCAAGTTGAAGCTCCACAAGCTTCACCAGCTCCTACCCCACCCACTTATGGTCCTTCCTCTGCAGCTCACCATGGTTTTGTTCCCGATGCTGTCTAGTGTGAAATTGATGGTTGGTTCTACAATCTCGAATCCCAGAATGTCCACCTATCTGAACGCCAAGATGTGATCTACAAGTTTCTAGTCGACTACTTCCACGCCCAGAAGATTATGTATGCTTATCTGTATCTTGGAGTTGATCTTAGCCATTTCCATGTTCCTCCTGTTCTGCCTGTGTTTCCCCCTTCTGATCAAGAGATGAACGAGGATGATGATGATGCACCAGAGGAATAAGCTCGTCAGGGAAGTCCTCTGTTTTAAATTGCTATATTTGTCGCATGAGGACATTGCTCATTATAAGTTTGGGGGTAGTAGTCTAATTTTATTTGCATTTTTAGGTGCCATGTTATAGTAACTTGTGGATATTATGTTTTGGTTGGTAAACGTAATGATTATGTTGCTATGTTTCATTTAGGATTTCACATAATTCCAGCTGTTAAATAGTTTAAGTATATTCGGGGCCAATGATGAATCTAAAATTGCATAATCAAGCCTAGTAAGGATTGTTAAGTCGGTGATGTGATTTTCTTGACATGATTTAAATCTTTATCTGTTTGAAACTGATATTATCATAATAGCACATGTTAAGGAACGACCATGTTGGTTGAGTAAGTTTAAATGGTTAGATAATAGATTTCTAAAGGATAAGTGCTAGTTGAGTGAAATAATAACATGAATAGCTAATGATGGCTGAAGCAGACATGAAATTAAGTTTGGGGGATATATTTGGATTATATAAGCTTAAAAAAAATTATGGCTAGTTTTGTTTCGGGGCCTTTGTTACTTGAGCAAGTAAGCCTGAGGGAGTGTCTCTACACCTAGCGCCCTAAGGTCTTATATGGTCTGGGAGTCGTTGGTCGAAAGCTCGTTAAGGGGTAGCACTGTTAGCCTAATGGAATAAGACATTGCACAGTCATGGGTAATAAATAAAAAAAATGAATAAAACGGAAAAAAGTCAAAAAGCCCCCGTTAAAAAAAAAAGCATAAGTATTCCACTTTAACCCTTGGACTTTGGTAATTGTTTGATTTTAGCCGGATTTAGTTTATTTGAGGAGTTCTCGAATTTACACTGTATGATACCTTCTAAGAAATCTATTATGTTTTGTATTTCTCTTTTCATCAGTTAGCATGGTTGTTGAGCACACACACACGATATCAGTAATAATAGGTTTAGATTTATTGATTGTTGGGATATTATTGATCTATCTTGATATGATGTACTAGCATGTTATTGTGATTTTTCTGAGGCCTAATGAGTATACTGAATTCGGTTTGACTGCTGGTATTATACACATATAGATAGTTATATGTGCATTTGCATGGTATATTTAGTTTTTCTTGTTTGCATTGTGTTTTGTTACTTGAGGACAATCAACGATTCAAGTTTGGGGGTATTTGATGAATGAGTAATATACCTATGAATTGGGTATGTGTATGCTTGATTTATTATTGTTTTTGAGTAATTTAGGGCGCCTTTTATTTGTTTACTTATTGTTTCTGATTTAGATGGGCGAGGCGATTCTTGGGAATTTAGCAAATTAATGGAAATTTCATAATTAAATCAAAGAGCAGCGCCGGGGCGCTACTCCCAGAACTAATTGTAGCGTCGGGGAGCTGAAGCCCGACTTTCGTTAACCAAGGTGCAGGCGTGGACCAATAGTTGGACTTGGATTTGGAAGGAGGCAAGACATTGACTTGGATTAGGATTGGTGGAAGATGGAAAAAAGTATATAAAGGCCAATTAGCTAAAATTAAAGACATCATCAATCATAACTGGAGTCTAATCAGGAATCAAGAGAGACTTTGTGGAGAAGAATTCCAATTGAAGATTGAAGCTTGGGAGATTTTCTTTTAAAGTTTCTTCTTCTTATTATTTTTAATTGTGTAATTCTTTCAAGATGATTTTCATGAGATTGTTGGTTTTATTTTTCGTTATGAACTAACTCTTTTATTAAGACTAAAAATTGAACCTTTTATGTCTATGAATTAATTATTTAATTTAGTCCAATTATTTATGCCAAGGTGAATTGTTTATCATGTCTTGTGCGTATTGATTAATTATTATTCTACCAAGAATTATCGTGTTACTCTGAAGGATTCTAAGATGAAATTTAGGGTTAGAATCGGACATGATAACATGTATGCTTGATTATTTGCATGAGACGAATAATTAGGGTCGTGAATTGAATAGGAATATCTGTTCACTGCATGTAACAAATTGGGAATTGGAACTTAGTAGGTTTAATTTAATTATTTTGCATAGGAATATCACAAGATTAATTGAATTAAATAAAAGTTAACTGATCACTTGGGAAATGGCTTTTAACACTTAGAATTCCTGTTAACAATTCAGTAGGCATAATAATTGGATTAGTTGGATAATTGGTTTGTAGTACATAAATTGGGGATATTGTAGTCTTAACCTTTATTTATCTGAATTCATTCATCGAGTCTTAATCTTTATTTAGTTGAATTAATTTTAGAGTAATCTAGTTTTAATTGAGTAATTTAGTTTTCTTAATTAGAAAAATCACAATTTGCAGTTGTTTAAATAAAATTGAATTGGTATAGTGCTAGTAGTTGGAGTTTATTGATTGGAATTCCCTGTGGGATCGACACTTAATTTTACCACTTTATTACTTACTGACTGTGTATACTTGCACAGATAATTGATTGTGAAATCAACCAACAATATATATAGATTATAGATATATAAATATATACTATTTATAAATATATTTATATCTAAATTTATGATAAATATCAAAATATATATTTTTATATACAATAAGAGTAGTACGAACTAGCAACAAAAAAGTAGTGGCACATGTTTAACCTCGGATCTACATAAAGCAAACAATACGGAGCAACAGGTAACATGACACAGAAGCTCGCTACCAGAGCCAAATAGTAACAGCCAATATGCAACTTTGCACAACTACATTAAGCAACAATTATTTCAAACCACCGCATAAAGCAACATGTGATTGCACTACAACACTACAAGTTGTGTTATATCTTTTATGGTTTTATGGTTGTGTATGAGTTGTTAAACATATGGGCAATGTGTACTTGTAAAGTATGATTTGAAGTGGTAATTAGTTTTCTTTGTTATGCTTGGATGCATTCTGTTGGTTGTGGTTATTTAATAAACTACCTATAATCATTACGTGGTACGAATTTTGTATGAGACTTTCATGTATCTATTATTTTTTTGTCTTTAACGTGGTTGTGTTAAGTGAAGATTTTGTAATGTACAACTCACTCTTATTGTAAAGTGCACATTGTAATTCACTGTTAATGTAAGTTAAAGATTGGAAGCAGATAGAGATTCGATTGGCTGGAATTAATTTAGTGCTAATATTTGGAAGCATAGAGAATTTTTTGCACTAGAGGTATTATTATTAAAATTAGAATTTTTCCTTTAGCACTTTGACTGATATAGTACTGATGCAAGTTAATTAATTAACTTTTTGGGAATATTTTTACAGGTTATTATACTGATTATTGGAAAGCTTGCTCAATTTAAAATTGTTTTGTTCCAATGGGGAATGAGGTACTACTTGGTTAACTTATTAGTTTTTTTTAACACTTATAAATATTCAAATTGAGTAAACTTGTTTATCAAAAACAACAACAACTTGGACTGGAACATGGAAGTATTGATGCACATGTCTCCGCCCGCTACTGTAAGGTATTAATATCTTCTTACCATTCTATTAATTTTCAATTTTAATATTTGATATAACTGCAAAAACAGGAAAAAGGGATGGAGGGAGTAAGAAAGTATTGGAAGTTGAATTTGGTGGTTGGAGTTTTGGAGAAAGAGATGAAGGGATGGGTAGTTCTGTGTAGGAGGGGATGGGTAGTTCTAGGTAAGAGAATATTATTTTTATAGGTTCTAAATATATATATATATATATAATATAGTGTATATATATATTATAGATATATAAATATATACAATTTATAAATATATTTAAATTTAAATTTATGATAAATATCAAAATATATATTTTTATATACAATAAAAGTAGTACGAACTAGCAACAAAAAAGTAGTAGCACATGTTTAACATATGATCTACATAAAGAAAACAACACAGAGCAACAGATAACATGACACAGAAGCTCGCTACCAGAGCCAAATAGCAACAACCAACATGCAACTAAATAACTACATTAAGCAACAATTATTTCAAACCACCCCATAAAGCAACATGTGATTGCAATACAACACTACAAATGGTGTTATTTCTTTTATGGTTTTATGGTTGTGTTTGAGTTGTTTAACATATGGGCAATGTGTACTTGTACAGTATGATTTAAAGTGGTAATTAGTTTTCTTTGGTATGCTTGGATGAGTTGTGTTGGTTGTGGCTATTTAATAAATTACCTATAATCATTACGTGGTACGAATTTTGTATGAGACTTTCATGTATCTATTATTTTTTGTCTTTAACGTGGTTGTGTTAAGTGAAGATTTTGTAATGTACAACTCACTCTTAGTGTAAGGTACACATTGTGCCAATGAGGGAGAGGTTAAATGAAAAGTTTGAAATGTACAATTCACTGTTAATGTAAGTTGAAGATTGGAAACAGATAGAGATTCGACTGGCTGGAATTAATATAGTGCTAATATTTGGAAGCATGGAGAATTTTTCGCTCTAGAGGTATTATTATTAAAATTAGAATTTTCCTTTTACCGCTTTGACTGAATAATATAATACAAATGCAAGTTAATTAACTTTTGGGAATATTTTTAAAGGTTATTTTAGTGATTGTTGGCAAACTTGCTCAATTTAAAATTGTTTTCTTCCAATGGGGAATGAGGTACTACTTAGATAACTTATTAGTTTTTTTAACACTTATAAATATTCAAATTGTGTAAGTAGGTTTATCAAAAACAGCAACAGCTTGGACTGGAACATGGAAGTATTAATGTACATTGCTCAGCCCGCTACTTTAAGGTATTAATATCTTCTTACCATTTTATTAATTTTCAATTTTAATATTTGATATGACTGCAAAAATAGGAAAAAGGAATGGAGGTAGTAAGAAAGTATTGGAAGTTGAATTCGGAGGTTGGAGTTTTGGAGAAGGAGAGGAAGGGATGGGTAGTTCTAGGTATGAGAATATTATTTTTATAGGTTCTAAATATATATATAATATAGTATATACATATATATATATATTATAGATATATAAATATATACTATTTATAAATAAATTTATATTTAAATTTATGATAAATATCATAATATTTGTTTTTATATACAATAAGAGTAGTACAAACTAGCAACAAAAAAGTAGTAACACATGTTTAACCTAGGATCTACATAAAGCAAACAACACGAAGCAACAGGTAACATTATACAGAAGCTTGCTACCAGAGCCAAATAGCAACAGCCAACATGCAACTTTGCACAACTATATTAAGCAACAATTTATTTCAAACCAGCCCATAAAGCAATAACATAAATCAACATGTGATTTCACTACAATATTACAAATGGTGTTATTTCTTTTATAGTTTGGTTTATGGTTGTGTATGAGTGTTTAACATATGGGCAATGTGTATTTGTAAAGAATGATTTGATGTGTGGTAATTAGTTTTCTTTGTTTTGCTTGGATGCGTTGTGTTGGTTGTGATTATTTAATAAACTACCTATAATTATTATGTGGTACGAATTTTGTATGAGGCTTTCATGTATCTATTACTTTTTGTCTTTAACGTGGTTGTGTTAAGTGAAGATTTTGTGATGTACAACTCACTCTTAGTGTAAGGTGCACATTGTGCCAATGAGGGAGAGGTTAAATGAAAAGTTTGAAATATACAATTCACTGTTAATGTAAGTTGAAGATTGGAAGTAGATAGAGATTCGATTGGCTGGAATTAATTTAGTGCTAATATTTGGAAGCATGAAGAATTTTTTGCTTCAGAGGTATTATTATTAAAATTAGAATTTTTCCTTTAGCGCTTTAACTGAATGATATAGTACTGATGCAAGTTAATTAACTTTTGGGAATATTTTTACAGGTTATTATACTGATTGTTGGCAAGCTTGCTCAATTTAAAATTATTTTGTTTCAATGGGGAATTAGGTACTACTTAGTTAACTTATTAGTTTTTTTAACACTTATAAATATTCAAATTGAGTAAACAGGTTTAGCAAAAACAACAGCAGCTTGGACTGGAATATGGAAGTACTAATTCACATGGCTCCGCTCGCTACTTTAAGGTATTAATATCTTCTTACCATTCTATGAATTTTCAATTTTAATATTTGATATAACTGCAAAATTAGAAAAATGGGATGGAGGTATTAAGAAAGTATTGGGATTTAAATTCGGAGGTTGGAGTTGTAGAGAAAGAGAAAAGGGGATAGGTAGTTCTAGGTAGGAGAATATTATTTTTATAGGTTCTAAATATATATATATATATATGTGTGTGTGTGTGTGTGTGTGTGTGTGCGTGTGTGACGCCCCCAAATCCAGGTTCTCTAACCTCAGATTCGGTGCTCACGATCTATCATCATCATCATCAGCATTCTATAACTATTACGAAATAATATACATTGTTCATTATAATAAAGTTTCATAACATGGTCGCAAGGTCTTCTTAACCTTAACTTACACACATCATTCATATTACAAAAGGTTTACATAAGAAATTCCATCAGATAATAATAACTAAAATTCATTTTAAACTATTCTTGGATCTTGCCCTTGCCTTTGTCTTTCGCATTGGATCCTTCAGACTTAACTGAAATAAATGTCATGATATAGCAAGGGTAAGCAACTAATTTTCTTAGCAAGTTTAAATACAAGGGAGATATATCATGACTAGAAAGAAATCTCGCTTTCAAGGTTCAACAATAGTATAAGATTGTGAAGGAACATGAATTAATAATCAACAATTGAATATTCGAATAATTGAATAACATGTACTGAGTGGTTTTGAAATAACCATGAACATTTGCCAAGGTTCTCAGTCATTTAAACTGGACCTCTTAATAAGTTTTGGTATTCTAGGGGATCAGCCTTTCATACCCCATGATTTATGCATAAACACTTAATAATCCGGCATCGATATCATGCCTTAATCAAATTCGTCTTTTTCTCAGTCAAGAGTTCTTATCATATCAATTTAATAAGAACAGCTTTTTAAAACACATTTGATTTAACAAATTTAAACATGCTTGATCTAGCTGATACAATTAGCATATATCTATCTCATAAACAGTTCATGAATGAAAGAACTTTAATTTAATTCACAGTTCAATAATAATAGAACAAGAATTCTGTAAGACCCCAACTTTTATGAATAAAGATGATTTTTCTATAAATATCATTTTTGAATATTATGAAATGAATTTGATATAATGTTATAGTTGTGGGTAATATTTATAAATTTTGCAAAAGTACGCAAGTTGTTATATAATATTCGATTGGTCTGGAGAATATTCGTGATAACTAACACAATTGTTGATCGATTTTTCAAATCAATGAATACGCAAGTATACACTTCAACAAGTAATAAAGTGAAAGTAGTATCGTTCCCACGAGGAATTATTTAATAAAAATCACCAAGTACTAATTCTTAACCAAACTAATTTTATTTAAACAATCTCAAATCGTGTTTTTTCTAATTAAGAAAACTAAATTAACTAATTAAAACTAAGATTTTAACGAATGAATTCAAATAAAGATTAAGACTTCAATATCCCCAATTATGAATTATAAATCAATTATCCAATTATCCCAATTATTATGCCTCTTGAATTGTTAACGAAATTCTCAAATGCCAAAAGTCCTTTTCAAGTGATCAATTGCCTTCTATTTAATCCAGTTAATTTTGCTATATTCTATGCAAAACAATTGAATTAAACTCACTAATCCCAATTCCTTATGTGTTACGTGCGGCGAAAAAGATATTTCCATTCAATTCACAAACCTAATTTTTCACCATGCAAATAACTAAGTCACATGATATCATGCCCGATTCTAACCCTAGAATTCCTCTTCCATTTCCTTCAGAGTAACAAAGTAATTCTTGATCAAATAATTAAGCAATAAGCACAAGACAAGATAAACAACTCACTTTAACATAAATAATTAGAATATAATGAATAACTAATTCATAGCCATAAAAGTTCAATTGAAATCTCAAAAATAGTTAGTTCATAATTAATGAATTAAAACCAAGAATCCTGGCCTGAATAGACATCAAAAGATAAAAGTAAGATGAGAGAAGAGAATAGAATCATTGTCGTCGAAAATCGATGCTCCCTCTTTGCTCTTGCTCTTGATCTTCATGGTCTCCAAGTTGCTTCAATCTCAAAACTAATAAGAACTAGGGTTATTTTCTAATCTAAAGAGTGTTTAATCTAGGCTAAGCTATGTAATCTCCTTTATTTTATGCCTTACATCATGTATTTATAGGTTCTGAAGTCCAATTTTTAGTTTAGGAACAAACCCAATCCTATTTGGAGTCAAAAAGGTGTCAAAATTAAGCCCAAAAGCAGCGTCCAGGGCCATCACAAAACCCTTCCCCAAATACCCAATTATTGGGCAACATGCTGAGTCTGCCTAAGCGCCCGGCATTTGGAAAATGCACTAAAAGTAGCGCCCGGCGCTGCCCCCCAAAATCCGACATTTTCTGCTCCGACGTCCTTTGGGAAAATGGCCATAACTTCTTCGTCCAGAACTCGATTTCGATGATTCAAGATGTTCCGAAAGAGGAGAAGTAGATCTACAACTTTCATTCTTGAAGTTTGTCGAAATAATGTCAGGAGCTATAGTCAAATTGGATCCGAAGTGGCTCTTTGTGTAAATGGCAAGCCAAAAACGCGAATCTAGCCACCCCAAACATCGATCCATGTAACTTTTGTCCCAATTCCTATAAAATAACATAAAACATGCATGAATAGACACAAACACATAAAACATCCTAAAAGACTTAAGAACAACAATAAATTAAGCTAGAATGTATCCAATTCATGGGTATAAAACTCACTTCATCAAATACCCCCAAACTTAAATCTTTGCTTGTCCTCAAGCAAAAACACAAAAAATGTTATGCAATGCAATGTAAATGAAACTAATCTATATGCCTACGAATCCAACGGTAATGATGAAACAAGTCTATTCAACCTAGGCATAGAAAATCAAGTAAACATGATAATACATCATATTAAAACAAATCGGTAATTTCCCGATCAATCATCAAATCTTAGATCATTATCAACATTATAGTGCGTGTGTGTGCTCCACAACAATGTTAAGCGATATAAAATCAAATTTAAGACATAATAGATATCTTTGAAGGCATCATACGATTGCAAATTCACAAAATTCACGAACAAGCTATATCCAACTAAAGTCGAAACATCCACCAGTTCAAGAGTCCAATCTGGGATACTTATGCTTTACTTTTTTCATTACGGGGGCTTTTTGCTCTTTTCCGTTTTATTGTTTTTTTTTTTAACCATAAGCGTGCGATGTCTCATTCCATTAGGCTAATGATGTCACCCTTAGCGAGCTTTAGACCAACGACTCCCGGACCATATAAGACCTTAGAGGCGCTAGGTTTTAAGATACCCCTTGAGCGTCTTTACTCAAGTAACAAAGGCCCAAAACAAAAACTACTACGATAATTTTTTTTTTTTTTTTTTTTTTTATAGATGGTTTGTGAGTCGTTTCGCTCTCCATCTCACGCTTGTGTTTATGGGGAGTGTTTCTCCTCAACCCACCACAAGACTCGACATGTTTTTTTTTTTTTTTTTTAAGCTTATATATCCCAAAATTTCCCCCCCAACTTAAGTTTTATCAAAATTTAGCCATCTCACTTTATTCATGTCTTTCATTCCTTCACACTAGTATTATACTTAAGAAATCCATTATGTATCAATTTAAACTTAATCGATTAACATAGTTGTTATTAACGTCTTAACCTTGATTATACCGGTTTAAAACGGAAAAGATTCAATTCATAACAAAAATCACATCAAAGCTAAATATTCAATACTATACTTATCTACTTAACTCCGGTCTCATCATTGGCCAAAATAGACTTTTCTTATCTAACAGTTGGAATCATGCAAATATAAACTAAGCTGCAACAAACATAGTAAACTAACTACTATTTTTTTGATTTTTTTAAATTTTTTTTTTAAACAAAAAAAAAAAAAAAAGCGAATCTGACAACTAAATGTAAATAACTTGAAAACATAACGAACTACAATGTAAATAACTAACTATATGCAATTCGACACTAAAATGCCCCCAAACTTAAACTAGACATTGTCTCGATATTTGAAATAGAAAAAAATTAAAGCGAGAGGACTTCCACGAAAATATAGCAATCTTCCTCCTTGCATTAAGTTTGGAGAATAAAATTTAGCACATGGAACAAATTGGGCACCACACTTGAATTTGACTTGAATAACACAGTAAAACCATGATAGAAGCAATTTTATTAAATCCTAAATAAATGCAAATTCAAAACTACTAATATAAAACTTAATAAAAACTAAAAATAAAAATTAAACTTGGGTTTGCCTCCCGATAAGCGCTTGTTTTATAGTCTCGGCTTGACTTCTTCAATTCTCTATCCAATTCCCCTCGAAAGTTGAGGAACCTCCATCCATCCGGAAATAATATAGCTTTTGGTAGGTTCCCATTTGTAATAGCCATTGTATTAAAGTCACCTAGAATGCTTTCTTGAGATAAGATCACATTCGAGAACGTCCGACATCTAGGTGGTTTCTCCATTAATGTCTGCGAATATATTACGGCATAGAGGCTTGTCGAGACACAACAATTTCTTCTTCTATCTTCTCTAGCTCATCGCTTTTGGGTTTTGAAGGTGTACTTGCTTTTACATCACGAGAGAGTATTAAAAAGCGACATGACTACCAATCGACTTTTGCAAATCTAATCTTGAGCTGTGGAGGTTTTGCATAAATAACATTGGCTCATCATCATTGGTTCTCACAATTAGTTCTTCAAACCTTGTTGTCATTATCCCCACTTGTCTCCTCTTTTTTCATCTCGTGGCTCATCCGATTGTAGATTTGGCTCGGGCTCACCATCGACTCGGAATCCATGTCATAGGGCCGTGTATTGAGGGCGGTTGTTCACGACGCATGTCTTTCTCTGTTCCACTTGATTTTCCAAATTCTTGATCAGCGCCCTTGGCTTTGCAAATTCAACTCTACTTGATTCATTTTCTTGTCTTGTTCCTCATTCCTTTTTGAAAGCTTTAATAAATTTTTCCAAGGCTTCCTCCCAATTTGAATGTTCTTCTGTTGTAGTGGAGGTGGACACAAGAAATCCTGTGGGTATTTGGACTTGGAGCATAAAATTGATCTTGATTGTTACTCCATGAAAAATCAAGGGTGATACCCCGATCGATGATAGTTGTTGGGATAGACATAATTATTGGGGTAATCACCACTATCTCTTTCTTAAACTCGGCCCGATGGTGCATTGATGACTCATATGATTTCGGCCTGATAATCACAAGTAACCACCATACTTTGATGACGCTGAGCTTGAAAAGCTTGAACATCCTCGAAAGTGTCTCGATCTGTCTTGACAATGCGAAAAGTTTCTCGAGTCTTTCAATCTCCACTCCCCTTGGTTGAGTCATGTTAGTGTATGGCCATTGATACACAAAGTCATCCATGGTACACGAAAAGAGAAAATATAGAAAGAAATTAAAAATAAAAATAAAAATGTTTAAATTAAGACTAATTTGATTGAAATTAATATTGGTAAATAATTATTAAATTAATTCCCGTGAATGGCGCGAAAAAAACTGTTGATCGATTTACATGTCAATGAATACGTGCAGTATACAATTCGACAAGTAATAAAGTGAAAGTAGAGTATCGTTCCCACGAGGAATTATTTAATAAAAATCACCAAGTACTAATTCTTAACCAAACTAATTTTATTTAAACAATCTCAAATCGTGTTTTTTTAATTAAGAAAACTAAATTAACTAATTAAAACTAAGATTTTAACGAATGAATTCAAATAAATAAAGATTAAGACTTGATATCCCCGATTATGAATTATAAATCAATTATCCAATTATCCCAATTATTATGCCTCTTTGAATTGTTAACGAGAATTCTCAAATGCCAAAAGTCCTTTTCAGTGATCGATTGCCTTATATTTAATCCAGTTAATCTTGCTATATTCTATGCAAAACAATTGAATTAAACTCTTTCTGATCCCAATTCCTTATGTGTTACGTGCGGTGAAAAGATATTTCCATTCAATTCACAAACCTAATTTTTCACCATGCAAATAACTAAGTCACATGATATCATGCCCGATTCTAACCCTAAATTCCTCTTCCAATTCATTCTAGTAACAAAGTAATTCTTGATCAAATAATTAAGCGATAAGCACAAAATGAGATAAACAACTCACTTTAACATAAATAATTAGAATATAATGAATAACTAATTCATAGCCATAAAAAGTTCAATTGAAATCTCAAAAATAGTTAGTTCATAATTAATGAATTAAAACCAAGAATCCTGTTGAATAGACATCAAAAGATAAAAGTAAGATGAGAGAAGAGAATAGAATCATTGTCGACCAAATCGATGCTCCCCTCTTTCTCTTCTTGCTCTTGATCTTGATGGTCTCCAAGTTGCTTCATCTCAAAACTAATAAGAACTAGGGTTATTTTCTAATCTAAAGGAGTGTTTAATCTAGGCTAAGCTATGTAATCTCCCTTTATTTTATGCCTTACATCATGTATTTATAGGTTCTGAAGTCCAATTTTTAGTTTAGGAACAAACCCGATCCTATTTGGAGTCAAAAAGGTGTCAAAATTAAGCCCAAAAGCAGCGTCCGAGGCCATCACCAAACCCTTCCCAGTTTGTTGGTGACTGGGCATTCTGCACATTGAGTCTGCCCCCCTAGCGCCCGTATTTGAAAATACACTAAAATAGCGCCCGGCGCTGCCCCAAAATCGACATTTTTACTGCTCAAGGCGTCCTTTGGGAAAATGGCCATAACTTCTTCGTCCAGAACTCAGATTTTGATGATTCAAGATGTTCCGGAAGAGAGAAAGTAGATCTACAACTTTCATTCTTTGAAGTTTGTCGAAATAATGTCAGGAGCTATAGTCAAATTGGCTCTGAAGTGGCTCTTTATGTAAATGGCAAAAGCGAAAAGCGAATCTAGCCACCCCAAACATCGATCCATGTAACTTTTGTCCCAATTCCTATAAAATAACATAAAACATGCATGAATAGACACAAACACATAAAAACATCCTAAAAGACTTAAGAACAACAATAAATTAAGCAAATGTATCCAATTCATGGGTATAAAACTCACTCATCAAATACCCCCCAAACTTAAATCTTTGCTTGTCCTCGAGCAAAAACACAAAAATATTATGCAATGCAATGTAATGAAACTAATCTATATGCCTCTGAATCCAGCGATAATGGCGAAACAAGTCTATTCAATGGCCTTAGAAATCAAGTAAACATGATAATACATCATATTAAAACAAATCGGTAATTTCCCGATCGATCATCAAATCTTAGGCTATTATCAGCGATATAGTGCGTGTGTGCTCCTGACAATGTTAAGCGATATAAAATCAAATTTAAGACATAATAGATATCTTTGAAGGCATCATACGATGCAAATTCACAAAATTCACGAACAAGCTATATCGACTAAAATCGAACATCCACGAGTTCGAGAGTCGAATCTGGGATACTTATGCTTTACTTTTTTCATTACGGGGCTTTTTGCTCTTTTCGTTTTATTGTTTTTTTTTTTTTAACCATAAGCGTGCGATGTCCATTTCCATTAGGCTATGATGTCACCCTTAGCGAGCTTTTCGACCAGCGACTCCCGGACCATATAAGACCTTAGAGTATTTAGGTTTTTTAAGATACCCCTTGAGCGTCTTTTCGAAATAACAAAGGCCCCGAAACAAAACTAGCCACGGTAATTTTTTTTTTTTTTTTTTTTTTTATATGGGTTGGTGAGTCGTTTTACGCTCCATCTCACGCTTGTGTTTATGGGGAGTGTTTCTCCTCGACCCACAAGACTCGACATGTTTTTTTTTTTTTTTAAAGCTTATATACCCCAAAATTTCCCCCCCGAACTTAAGTTTTTATCAAAATTTAGCCATCTCACTTTATTCATGTCTTTCATTCCTTCACACTAGTATTATACTTAAGAAATCCATTATGTATCAATTTAAACTTAATCGAATTAACATAACATTTTGTTATTAACGTCTTAACCTTGATTATACCGATTTTAAACGGAAAAAGATTGATTCATAACAAAATCACATCAAAGCTTTGAATATTCAATACTATACTTATCTCTACTTAACTCCGGTCTCATCATTGGCCAAAATAGACTTTTACTATCTAACAGTTGGAATCATGCAAATATAAACTAAGCTGCAACAAACATAGTAAACTAACTACTATTTTTTGCGATTTTTAAATTTTTTTTTTTTTAACAAAAAAAAAAAAAAAAAGCGATCTGACAACTAAATGTAAATAACTTGAAAACATAACGAACTACTGATGTAAATAACTAACTATATGCAATCGACACTAAAATGCCCCCAAACTTAAACTAGACATTGTCTCGATAGTGAAATAGAAAAAAAAAAAAGCGGAGGACTTCCACGAAAATATAGCAATCTTCCTCCTTGCATTAAGTTTGGAGAATAAATTTAAGCACATGGAACAAATTGGGCACCACACTTGAATTTGACTTGAATAACTTTAAAAACCATGATAGAAGCAATTTTATTAAATCCTAAATAAATGCAAATTCAAAACTACTAATATAAAACTTAATAAAAACTAAAAATAAAAATTAAACTTGGGTTGCCTCCCGATAAGCGCTTGTTTTATAGTCTCGGCTGACTTCTTCAATTCTCTCATCCAATTCCCCTACGAAGTTGAGAACCCTCCATCCATCGAAATAATATAGCTTTTGGTAGGTTCCCATTTGTAATAGCCATTGTATTAAAGTCACCTAGAATGCTTTCTTGAGATAAGATCACATTCGAGCGTCCGACATCTAGGTGGTTTCTCCATTAATGTCTGCGAATATATTACGGCATAGAAGCTTGTCGAGACACAACAATTTCTTCTTCTATCTTCTCTAGCTCATCGCACCATGGTTTGAAGGTGTACTTGCTTTTACATCACAGAGAGTATTATTAAACGACATGACTACCTGATCGGACGAGTTTTGCAAATCTAGCTTGGGACTCTTGAGCTGTGGAGGAGAAGGCACTTGAGGCATAAATAACATTGGCTCATCATCATTGGTTCTCACAATTAGTTCTTCAAAACCTTGTTGTCATTATCCCCACTTGTCTCCTCTTTTTTTCATCTAAGTGGCTCATCCGGTTGTAGATTTGGCTCGGGCTCACCATCGAGACTCGGAATCCATGTCGTAGGGCAGTGTATTGAGGGGCGGTTGTTCAACGCGTGTCTTTATCTGTTCCACTTGATTTTCCAAATTCTTGATCAGCGCCCTTGGCTTTGCAAATTCATTCTACTTGATTCATTTTCTTGTCTTGTTCCTCATTCCTTTTTGAAAGCTTTAATAAATTTTTCCAAGGCTTCCTCCCAATTTGAATGTTCTTCTGTTGTAGTGGAGGTGGACCACAAGAAATCTCCAATGGTATGTTGGACTTGGAGCATAAAATTGATCTTGATTGTTACTCCATGAAAAATCAGGGTGATACCCCGATCCACGATGATAGTTGTTGGGATAGACATAATTATTGGGGTAATCACCACTATCTTTATCTTAAACTCGGCCCGATGGTGCATTGATGACTCATATGATTTCGGCCTGATAATCACAAGTAACCACCATACTTTGGCGATGAGAGCTTGAAAGCTTGAACATCCTCGAAAGTGTCTCGATCTGTCTTTGACAATGCGAAAGAAAGTTTCTCGAGTCTTTCAATCTCCACTCCCCTTGGTTGAGTCATGTTAGTGTATGGCCATTGATACACAAAGTCATCCATGGTACACGAAAAGAGAAATATAGAAAGAAATTAAAAATAAAAATAAAAATGTTTAAATTAAGACTAATTTGATTGAAATTAATATTGGTAAATAATTATTAAATTAATTCCCGTGCATGGCGCTTAAAAACTTGTTGATCGATTTACATGATCAATGAATACGTGCAGTATACCGCGATCGACAAGTAATAAAGTGAAAGTAGAGTATCGTTCCCACGAGGAATTATTTAATAAAAATCACAATCTACTAATTCTTAACGAAACTAATTTTATTTAAACAATCTCAAATCGTGTTTTTTAAATTAAGAAAACTAAATTAACTAATTAAAACTAAGATTTTAACGAATGAATTCAAATAAATAAAGATTAAGACTTGATATCCCCGATTATGAATTATAAATCAATTATCCAATTATCCCAATTATTATACCTCTTGAATTGTTAACGAGAATTCTCGAATGCGAAAGTCCTTTTCAGTGATCGATTGCCTTATATTTAATCCAGATTAATCTTGCTATATTCTATGCAAAACAATTGAATTAAACTCTTTCTGATCCCATTCCTTATGTGTTACGTGCGGTGAAAAGATATTTCCATTCATTTCACAAAACTAATTTTTCACCGTGCGAAATAACTAAGTCACGTGATATCATGCCCGATTCAACCTAGAATTCCTCTTCCAATTCATACAGAGTAACAAAGTAATTCTTGATCAAATAATTAAGCGATAAGCACAAGACAGAGATAAACAACTCACTTTAACATAAATAATTAGAATATAATGAATAACTAATTCATAGCCATAAAAAGTTCAATTGAAATCTCAAAAATAGTTAGTTCATAATTAATGAATTAAAACCAAGAATCCTGGCCCGAATAGACATCAAAAGATAAAAGTAAGATGAGAGAAGAGAATAGAATACATTTGTCGACCGTCGATGCTCCCTCTTTGCTCTTTATTTCTTGATCTTGATGGTCTCCAAGTTGCTTGATCTCAAAACTAATAAGAACTAGGGTTATTTTCTAATCTAAAGGAGTGTTTAATCTAGGCTAAGCTATGTAATCTCCTTTATTTTATGCCTTACATCATGTATTTATAGGTTCTGAGTCCAATTTTTAGTTTAGGAACAAACCCGATCTATTTGGAGTCAAAAAGGTGTCAAAATTAAGCAGCGTCGTCGAGCCATCACCAAACCCTTCCCCAGCGCCCCGGTAGCTGAAACTAAACAACAATGAGTGCTCCCCCCTAGCCCGGCGCTGGAAAATATGCACTAAAAATAGCGCCCGACGCTTGGCCCAAAATCGACATTTTACGCTCAGGCGTCCTTTGGGAAAATGGCCATAACTTCTTCGTCCAGAACTCAGATTTTGATGATTCAAGATGTTAGGAAGAGAGAGAAGTAGATCTACAACTTTCATTCTTTGAGTTTTGTCGAAATAATGTCAGGAGCTATAGTCAAATTGGCTCTGAAGTGACTCTTTATGTAAATGGCAAGCGAAAAAGCGCGAATCTAGCCACCCCGAACATCGATCCATGTAACTTTTGTCCCAATTCCTATAAAATAACATAAAACATGCATGAATAGACACAAACACATAAAAACATCCTAAAAGACTTAAGAACAACAATAAATTAAGCAGAATGTATCCAATTCATGGGTATAAAACTCATTTCGTCAAATACCCCCAAACTTAAATCTTTGCTTGTCCTCGAAGCAAAAACACAAAAATGTTATGCAATGCGATGTAATGAAACTAATCTATATATGCTCTGAATCCAGCGGTAATAGAAAAACAAGTCTATTCAATGGGCCTTAGAAATCAAGTAAACATGATAATACATCGTATTAAAACAAATCGGTAATTTCCCGATCGATCATCAAATCTTAGGCTATTATCAACGATATAGTGCGTGTGTGCTCCTGACAATGTTAAGCGATATAAAATCAAATTTAAGACATAATAGATATCTTTGAAGGCATAAATACGGTGCAAATTCACAAAATTCACGAACAAGCTATATCGACTAAAATCGAACATCCACGAGTTCGAGAGTCGATCTGGGATACTTATGCTTTACTTTTCATTCACGGGGCTTTTTGCTCTTTTCGTTTTATTGTTTTTTTTTTTTTTTACCATAAGCGTGCGATGTCTCATTCCATTAGGCTAATGATGTCACCCTTAGCGAGCTTTTTGACCAAGCGACTCCCGGACCATATAAGACCTTAGAGTATTGGGTTTTAAGATACCCCTTGAGCGTCTTTTCAAATAACAAAGGCCGAAACAAAACTAACCACGGTAAATTTTTTTTTTTTTTTTTTTTTTTATAGATGGTTGGTGAGTCGTTTTTCGCTCCATCTCACGCTTGTGTTTATGGGGAGTGTTTCTCCTCGACCCACCACAAGACTCGACATGTTTTTTTTTTTTAAAAGCTTATATACCCCAAAATTTCCCCCCAAACTTAAGTTTTATCAAAATTTAGCCATCTCACTTTATTCATGTCTTTCGTTCCTTCACACTAGTATTATACTTAAAAATCCATTATGTATCAATTTAAACTTAATCGATTAACATAAATTTGTTATTAACGTCTTAACCTTGATTATACCGATTTTAAACGCAGGAAAAGATTGATTCATAACAAGAAATCACATGAAAACTGAATATTCAATACTATACTTATCTCTTAACTCGGTCTCATCATTGGCCAAAATAGACTTTTACTATCTAACATTTGGAATCATGCAAATATAAACTAAGCTGCAACAAACATAGTAAACTAACTACTATTTTTGCGATTTTAAAATTTTTTTTTTTTAAACAAAAAAAAAAAAAAAATCTGAACAACTAAATGTAAATAACTTGAAAACATAACGAACTCTGATGTAAATAACTAACTATATACGTCGATACGACACTAAAATGCCCCCAAACTTAAACTAGACATTGTCTCGATAGTGAAATAGAAAAAATTAAAGCGGAGGACTTCCACGAAAATATAGCAATCTTCCTCCTTTTGCATTAAAGTTTGGAGAATAAATTTAGCACATGGAACAAATTGGGCACCACACTTGAATTTGACTTGAATAACACAGTAAAACCATGATAGAAGCAATTTTATTAAATCCTAAATAAATGCAAATTCAAAACTACTAATATAAAACTTAATAAAAACTAAAAATAAAAATTAAACTTGGGTTTGCCTCCCGATAAGCGCTTGTTTTATAGTCTCGGCTGACTTCTTCAATTCTCATCAATTCCCTACGAAAGTTGAGGAACCCTCCATCCATCGAAAATAATATAGCTTTTGGTAGGTTCCCATTTGTATAGCCCATTGTATTAAAGTCACCTAGAATGCTTTCTTGAGATAAGATCACATTCGAGCGTCCGACATCTAGGTGGTTTCTCCATTAATGTCTGCTGCGAATATATTACGGCATAGAAGCTTGTCGACACAACAATTTCTTCTTCTATCTTCTCTAGCTCATCGCACCATGGTTTGAAGGTGTACTTGCTTTTACATCACGAGAGTATTATTAAAGCGACATGACTACCAATCGGACGAGGTTTTGCAAATCTACTTGGGACTCTTGAGCTGTGGAGGAGAAGGCACTTGAGGCATAAATAACATTGGCTCATCATCATTGGTTCTCCTGATTAGTTCTTCAAAACCTTGTTGTCATTATCCCCACTTGTCTCCTCTTTTTTCATCTAAGTGGCTCATCCGGTTTGTAGATTTGGCTCGGGCTCACCATCGGGCTCGGAATCCATGTCGTAGGGCGGTGTATTGAGGGGCGGTTGTTCAGCGCGTGTCTTTATCTGTTCCACTTGATTTTCCAAATTCTTGATCAGCGCCCTTGGCTTTGCAAATTCATTCTCTTTGATTCATTTTCTTGTCTTGTTCCTCATTCCTTTTTGAAGCTTTAATAAATTTTTCCAAGGCTTCCTCCCAATTTGAATGTTCTTCTGTTGTAGTGGAGGTGGACACAAAAATCCAATGGGGTATGTTGGACTTGGAGCATAAAATTGATCTTGATTGTTACTCCATGAAAAATCCGGGTGATACCCCGATCCGATGATAGTTGTTGGGATAGACATAATTATTGGGGTAATCACCACTATCTTTCTCTTACTCGAAAGCGATGGTGCATTGATGACTCATATGATTTCGGCCTGATAATCACAAGTAACCACCATACTTTGGCGACGCTGAGCTTGAAAGCTTGAAACATCCTCGAAAGTGTCTCGATCATCTTGTGATGCGAGAAAGTTTCTCGAGTCTTTCAATCTCCACTCCCCTTGGTTGAGTCATGTTAGTGTATGGCCATTGATACAAAAAGTCATCCATGGTACACGAAAAGAGAAATATAGAAGAAAATTAAAATAAAAAATAAAAATGTTTAAATTAAGACTAATTTGATTGAAATTAATATTGGTAAATAATTATTAAATTAATTCCCGTGGCGCGCAAAAACTTGTTGATCGATTTACATGATCGATGAATACGTGCAGTATACACGATTCGACAAGTAATAAAGTGTGAAAGTAAATATCGTTCGTTCCCACGAGGAATTATTTAATAAAAATCACAAGTACTAATTCTTAACGAAACTAATTTTATTTAAACAATCTCAAATCGTGTTTTTTTTTCTAATTAAGAAAACTAAATTAACTAATTAAAACTAAGATTTTAACGAATGAATTCAAATAAATAAAGATTAAGACTTGATATCCCCAATTATGAATTATAAATCAATTATCCAATTATCCCATTATTATACCTCTTGAATTGTTAGCGAGAATTCTCGAATGCGAAAAGTCCTTTTCAGTGATCGATTGCCTTCTTTTAATCCAGATTAATCTTGCTATATTCTATGCAAAACAATTGAATTAAACTCTTTCAATCCCATTCCTTATGTGTTACGTGCGGTGAAAAGATATATTTCATTCATTCACAAACCTAATTTTTCACCGTGCGAATAACTAAGTCATGATATCATGCCCGATTCTAACCTAGAATTCCTCTTCGATTCCTACAGAGTAACAAAGTAATTCTTGATCAAATAATTAATCAATAAGCACAAAACAGATAAACAACTCACTTTAACATAAATAATTAGAATATAATGAATAACTAATTAAGTAGCCATAAAAAAAGTCAATTGAAATCTCAAAAATAGTTAGTTCATAATTAATGAATTAAAACCAAGAATCCTGTTGAATAGACATCAAAAGATAAAAGTAAGATGAGAGAGAGAATAGAATACATTGTCGACAAATCGATGCTCCCTCTTTGCTCTTGCTTCTTGATCTTGATGGTCTCCAGTTGCTTGATCTCAAAAACTAATAAGAACTAGGGTTATTTTCTAATCTAAAGGAGTGTTTAATCTAGGCTAAGCTATGTAATCTCCCTTTATTTTATGCCTTACATCATGTATATTTATAGATTCTGAGTCAATTTTTAGTTTAGGAACAAACCCGATCTATTTGGAGTCAAAAAGGTGTCAAAATTAAGCCCAAAAGCGCGTCGAGGCCATCACAAACCCTTCCCCAGCGCCCAGATGATTGATACTGCAACAATGATCTGCCTTATAGCGCCCCGGCCATGGAAAAATGCACTAAAAATGGCGCCCGACGGCCCAAAAATCGACATTTTACTCAAGCGTCCTTTGGGAAAATGGCCATAACTTCTTCGTCCAGAACTCGATTTTGATGATTCAAGATGTTAGGAAGAGAGAAGTAGATCTACAACTTTCATTCTTGAAGTTTGTCGAAATAATGTCAGGAGCTATAGTCAAATTGGCTCTGAAGTGGCTCTTTGTGTAAATGGCAAGCCCAAAAAGCGAATCTAGCCACCCCGAACATCGATCCATGTAACTTTTGTCCCAATTCCTATAAAATAACATAAAACATGCATGAATAGACACAAACACATAAAAACATCCTAAAAGACTTAAGAACAACAATAAATTAAGCGAATGTATCCATTCATGGGTATAAAACTCATTTCATCATATCTTTGAAGGCATCATACGATGCAAATTCACAAAATTCACGAACAAGCTATATCGACTAAAATCGAACATCCACCAGTTCGAGAGTCCAATCTGGGATACTTATGCTTTACTTTTCATTACGGGGGCTTTTTGCTCTTTTCGTTTTATTGTTTTTTTTTTAACCATAAGCGTGCGATGTCTCATTCCATTAGGCTATGATGTCACCCTTAGCGAGCTTTAGACCAGCGACTCCCGGACCATATAAGACCTTAGGTAGCTAGGTTTTAAGATACCCCTTGAGCGTCTTTTCTCAAGTATGAAAGGCCCCAAAACAAAACTAGCCACGATAAATTTTTTTTTTTTTTTTTTTTTTTTTAGATGTGGTTTGTTGGTGAGTCGTTTCGCGCTCCATCTCACGCTTGTGTTTATGGGGAGTGTTTCTCTCGACCCACCACAAGACTCGACATGTTTTTTTTTTTTTTAAAGCTTATATACCCCAAAATTTCCCCCCAAACTTAAGTTTTTATCAAAATTTAGCCATCTCACTTTATTCATGTCTTTCGTTTCCTTCACACTAGTATTATACTTAAAAATCATTATGTATCAATTTAAACTTAATCGATTAACATAATTTTGTTTATTAACGTCTTAACCTTGATTATACCCGGTTTGAAACGGGAAAAGATTGATTCATAACAAAATCACATCAAAGCTTTGAATATTCAATACTATACTTATCTACTTAACTCCGGTCTCATCATTGGCCAAAATAGACTTTTCTTATCTAACGATTGGAATCATGCAAATATAAACTAAGCTGCAAAAAATAGTAAAACTAACTACTATTTTTGCGATTTTTAAATTTTTTTTTTAAACAAAAAAAAAAAAAAAATCTGAACAACTAAATGTAAATAACTTGAAAACATAACGAACTACTGATGTAAATAACTAACTATATATGCGATACGACACTAAAATGCCCCCAAACTTAAACTAGACATTGTCTCGATAGTGAAATAGAAAAAAAAATTAAAGCGGAGGACTTCCACGAAAATATAGCAATCTTCCTCCTTGCATTAAGTTTGGAGAATAAATTTAAGCACATGGAACAAATTGGGCACCACACTTGAATTTGACTTGAATAACACAGTAAAACCATGATAGAAGCAATTTTATTAAATCCTAAATAAATGCAAATTCAAAACTACTAATATAAAACTTAATAAAAACTAAAAATAAAAAATTAAACTTGGGTTTGCCTCCCGATAAGCGCTTGTTTTATAGTCTCGGCTTTGACTTCTTCAATTCTCATCCATTTCCCTACGAAAGTTGAGGAACCTCCATCCATCCGAAATAATATAGCTTTTGGTAGGTTCCCATTTGTAATAGCCATTGTATTAAAGTCACCTAGAATGCTTTCTTGAGATAAGATCACATTCGAGCGTCAAAGCATCTAGGTGGTTTCTCCATTAATGTCTGCGAATATATTACGGCATAGAAGCTTGTCGACACAACAATTTCTTCTTCTATCTTCTCTAGCTCATTCATTCACCATGGTTTGAAGGTGTACTTGCTTTTACATCACAGAGAGTATTCTTGAAGCGACATGACTACCAATCGGACGAGGTTTTGCAAATCTACTTGGGACTCTTGAGCTGTGGAGGAGAAGGCACTTGAGGCAAAATAACATTGGCTCATCATCATTGGTTCTCCTGATTAGTTCTTCCACCTTGTTGTCATTATCCCCACTTGTCTCCTCTTTTTCATCTAAGTGGCTCATCCGATTGTAGATTTGGCTCGGGCTCTCCATCGGGCTCGGAATCCATGTCGTAGGGCAGTGTATTGAGGATTGGTTGTTCAACGCATGTCTTGCTCTGTTCCACTTGATTTTCCAAATTCTTGATCAGCGCCCTTGGCTTTGCAAATTCATTTCTACTTGATTCATTTTCTTGTCTTGTTCCTCATTCCTTTTTTGAAGCTTTAATAAATTTTTCCAAGGCTTCCTCCCAATTTGAATGTTCTTCTGTTGTAGTGGAGGTGGACCACGAGAAATCCTGTGGGTATGTTGGACTTGGAGCATAAAATTGATCTTGATTGTTACTCCATGAAAAATCCGGGTGATACCCCGATCCACGATGATAGTTGTTGGGATAGACATAATTATTGGGGTAATCACCACTATATCTTTATCTTAAACTCGAAATGATGGTGCATTGATGACTCATATGATTTCGGCCTGATAATCACAAGTAACCACCATACTTTGGCGTGACGCCGAGCTTGAAAAAGCTTGAACATCCTCGAAAGTGTCTCGATCTGTCTTGTGATGCGAGAAAGTTTCTCGAGTCTTTCAATCTCCACTCCCTTGGTTGAGTCATGTTAGGTGTATGGCCATTGATACACAAAGTCATCCATGGTACACGAAAAGAGAAATATAGAAGAAATTAAAATAAAAATAAAAATGTTTAAATTAAGACTAATTTGATTGAAATTAATATTGGTAAATAATTATTAAATTAATTCCCGTGATGGCGCCAAAAAAACTTGTTGATCGATTTACATGATCAATGAATACGTGCAAGTATACACGATTGACAAGTAATAAAGTGAAAGTAGAGTATCGTTCCCACGAGGAATTATTTAATAAAAATCACAAGTACTAATTCTTAACCAAACTAATTTTATTTAAACAATCTCAAATCGTGTTTTTTCTAATTAAGAAAACTAAATTAACTAATTAAAACTAAGATTTTAACGAATGAATTCAAATAAATAAAGATTAAGACTTGATATCCCCAATTATGAATTATAAATCAATTATCCAATTATCCCAATTATTATGCCTCTTGAATTGTTAACGAGGAATTCTCAAATGCGAAAAGTCCTTTTCAGTGATCAATTGCCTTCTTTTAATCCAGATTAATTTTTGCTATATTCTATGCAAAACAATTGAATTAAACTCTTTCTGATCCCAATTCCTTATGTGTTACGTGCGTGAAAAAAGATATTTCCATTCATTTCACAAACCTAATTTTTCACCATGCAAATAACTAAGTCACATGATATCATGCCCGATTCTAACCTAGAATTCCTCTTCCATTTCATACAGAGTAACAAAGTAATTCTTGATCAAATAATTAAGCAATAAGCACAAGACAAGATAAACAACTCACTTTAACATAAATAATTAGAATATAATGAATAACTAATTCATCATAGCCAAAAAGTTCAATTGAAATCTCAAAAATAGTTAGTTCATAATTAATGAATTAAAACCAAGAATCCTGTTGAATAGACATCAAAAGATAAAAGTAAGATGAGAGAGAGAATAGAATCATTGTCGACCAAATCGATGCTCCCCTCTTTGCTCTTTTCTTGATCTTGATGGTCTCCAAGTTGCTTGATCTCAAAACTAATAAGAACTAGGGTTATTTTCTAATCTAAAGGAGTGTTTAATCTAGGCTAAGCTATGTAATCTCCCTTTATTTTATGCCTTACATCATGTATTTATAGGTTCTGAGTCAATTTTTAGTTTAGGAACAAACCCGATCTATTTGGAGTCAAAAGGTGTCAAAATTATTAAAAGCGCGTCCGGTAGCACAAACCCTTCCCAGTAGCCTTGTTGACTGGTGCACAGCAGCTGAGTCGCTTATAAGCGCCCGTGGCTGAAAAATGCACTAAAAATAGCGCCCCCGACGCTGCCCCAAAATCGACATTTTACTGCTCAAGCGTCCTTTGGGAAAATGGCCATAACTTCTTCGTCCAGAACTCAGATTTTGATGATTCAAGATGTTCGGAAGAGGAGAAGTAGATCTACAACTTTCATTCTTGAAGTTTGTCGAAATAATGTCAGGAGCTATAGTCAAATTGGCTCCGAAGTGGCTCTTTGTGTAAATGGCAAGCCAAAAGCGCGAATCTAGCCACCCCAAACATCGATCCATGTAACTTTTGTCCCAATTCCTATAAAATAACATAAAACATGCATGAATAGACACAAACACATAAAAACATCCTAAAAGACTTAAGAACAACAATAAATTAAGCAGAATGTATCCAATTCATGGGTATAAAACTCATGTTTTAAGATACCCCTTGAGCGTCTTCTCAAGTAACAAAGGCCCCAAACAAAACTAGCCACTTGTAATTTTTTTTTCTTTTTTTTTTTTATAGATGGTTGGTGAGTCGTTTTACGCTCCATCTCACGCTTGTGTTTATGGGGAGTGTTTCTCCTCGACCCACCACAAGACTCAACATGTTTTTTTTTTTTTTAAGCTTATATATCCCAAAATTTCCCCCCAAACTTAAGTTTTATCAAAATTTAGCCATCTCCGCTTTATTCATGTCTTTCATTCCTTCACACTAGTATTATACTTAAGAAATCCATTATGTATCAATTTAAACTTAATCGATTAACATAGTCATTTGTTATTAACGTGCTAACCTTGATTATACCAGTTTCAAACAGGAAAAGATTCAATTCATAACATGAAATCACATCAAAGCCTGAATATTCAATACTAGCCACCCCAAACATCGATCCATATAACTTTTGTCCCAATTCCTATAAAATAACATAAAACATGCATGAATAGACACAAACACATAAAAACATCCTAAAAGACTTAAGAACAACAATAAATTAAGCCCGAATGTATCCAATTCATGGGTATAAAACTCACTCATCAACAATCATTGATGGACCCCGTAATAGAATTATTGTCGGATTGAGAAAACGACAAAAATATTTTACGAAAATAACGGCGGAAGTTTTACCGTTAAAACTGTTGAACTACTCGATAGTAAAAGTATAGTAATACGCGTGGTTGCATAGTAGCACATGGTATTGATTATTGATGCTTACGTGAGAAGTCACTCAGTTTTGTTCAATTATTGCTACAATAATTGCTGCATAGTATCTCACGTTATTTGATTCCATTATTGTCAATATTTTATATATTATTAAATCAATAATTGGGACGACATATTAATATTATTATTTGCAATATTAACGATGTCTAAAAATTCTGTCAAGGAGAGGTTTGGTCACCTAATTGCGCGCCAATAGGGAGAAATTCTTATTGAAAATCCCCCTCTTTCTTGGGAACGACCTGGTCGATTAATATTGTGAATTATAATAAAGGTGATAAGTTTTGTTTTATTATTATTATAAATATAATAAAATAGAAAACTTTTTATATAAAACAGAATACTTTTATAAAGTTATTTGTTTTATTAGACTATAAATAGAATATATATAATATTACTATTATGCATAGTGTTTGCATAAGTATACTGCGTAGTATTTGCATAGTAAAATCTTTTATATAAAAAATGAATACTTTTATAAAGTTTTTGTTTTATTAGATTTTAAATAATATATATATATATATATTATAAATAGAATATATTATATTTTATTGCATAGTATCCTTTCCATTCTCTTATAAATAGGATGCTTAGTTAGAATTGAAAACCACACCGTAAATTCGAGAATTCTTCTTATAATCTTGGCGTATTTTTTAGAGTTTTAAGAAGCTTTGAATGTAGAACGCAGTATAAGTTTTCTTCAAGAAAATCATCGCCCTACCAGTCGGAGTACTCTTCTTTTTAAGGTAAGGGGTATTATTTCTTTCGTCTTCATGAAGAGAACTTCTGTTATTCTATTCTTTATTATTCTGTTGTAATAACTTTTGTATATCACGGACTACCTATACTTGGTGAAATTCTTACATTATTCCATTATTTATTATTCTTTTGGAATATCTTATGCAATGCGTTTATGCATGACTGGTTCCGTTCTTTATTATTACATTTGGAACATCCATGCATGCATTTTACGCATGACTGTTTCCGCTTCTTTATTATTCTATTGGAACATCCTCATGCATGCGGTTCTGGCGCACACACCGCACCGTTTCTTTATTATTCTATTGGAACATCACATGCATGCGGATTACGCGTGACTGGTTCCGCTTCTTTATTATTCTGTTGGAATAACTTTGGTACATCATGCGGTCTATCGCATGCATGGTGATTTCTTCACATTATTCCATTCGTTATTATTACATTGGAATAACTTTTTATACATGTGAATTATCACATGCATGGTGAATGATCCTTTATATTCATTCCTTATTAATTTGTGGAAATGATCTGCTAAGTGGATTACCTCATGGCGGATTTAAAATCCATTTGCAGTTTCATATATTCTCTTATACTCAGTTGGTTAAAGTTTTGACTTCTATACTCCATGAAATTAGTGGAATATCCTTGATATTTGCGCTTCATCCAGTATCTTTCATGGAAATATTCTTCTGAACATTCTTGAATTTAACTCCACAAAGAAGTATCATGTTGACAATTTGGACGTTATTGGTTCCTGGATAAATTAATTCTTGAACTTGTTTTATTGAATTCTTATATCATTGTCATCATCCTCATGTTTATATTATATTGAAAGTCATCTGTGGCCTGTAATGCATAGATAGACTTGGTATGATTAAGACCAGAGATTAATCGGTATAATCATGACCGTAATGTTACAAATGATATGGTAAAAGTATTCATTGGCCCGTAGTGCATTGATGGACAGTTATTGGCATGATCATGACCATTGATGAATACATGAATATCCTTGGCCCGTAGTGCATGGATAATTTGTGATTGTGATACTAATGAATATCCTTGGCCGTAGTGCAGGGATGATGTGGATTATTTTTTAAGCTGAGTCTCAGCGATAAAAAGATGAAAAACCTTTTAAAACATAGAAGATAGTAGATTTTATTCTCTACTTGACTCTTTTAATGGATTACTTGTTCCGCTGCAGTTAAACTTGATGTTTGTTATATTGTATCAGTTTAACACTATTGAAGGCTAAGGATAATTTATTTTGCATTATCTTAGTCATAATATCTCTTACTGGGCTAGTTGAGCTCACCCTTTTGCTTTCATTTTTCTCTCCAGGAAATGAGAACGTAGCAGGGACTAGTCGGGGAACAGTGTGACGGTCCAGAGGATAACATTAGTAGTCCTCACTATTCTATGAAATAGTGTGTTAATAAATGTATTGAGGACTTATTTTGAGTTTGAATACTATCTAGCAGACAATATTTGTATTACAACTCACAGCTCATGTTGTATATTTAAGATTGTATTTGTATTCTGTACTATGTATTTGACGACTCAGAATAGGTGATGTATACCTATTTTGGGGGCATCACAGTTGGTATCAAAGCTTAAGGATATGATTCCTGGCTGAGATGTGAGACAAGAACTAGGAGGGGAGAGACGGAGAATTCATTCGCTAGTACGACCTACCTAAGTTTAATTGGTATTTAATTGGTCGGTCAGAGTATAGGGATAATATGTGATATATTAATTAACCCTTGTTTTGTGGCAGTATTTGAAAATGGCAGCTGAAAATGTTAACAATGGAGTGAATGAGATCGTGGAGACACTTTTAATCACCAACCAGGATAATGTGATGTCAGGAAAAGAAGGAATTAGAGATATCCATGTGGTGAGTGAAGAATTGATAGTTACACCCGGGATAGTCGCAGAGGTAGCAGCTGAGAGTGAGGAAGAAGAGGAAGAAGAGGAACCTGAGGGGAATTTATTAGAAGAATTTTATGATCAAAATTTAGAATTGCAAAATCGTGTTCATGAGTTAGAAGAGCAGGCTGAAGAACGGTAGGCGGTCTTGGAACAAAAGGATGCAACAATTCAAGCTTGTGTTACCCGATATGTGATGCTTGAACATAAGCACTCTTTGGTAGAGTATAAGATGATAAAGCTGGAATCTAAGCTGAAAGAAGAAACAACTGAACGAGTGAGAATGAGTGATGCAGGGGTAAAATCTGCATGACGCGTTGATATTGTGGAAAGAGATGTCTGATCTAAGAAGGCTAAAATAGATGATATGTATTTCTCTTTTTGGACAACAATTGAGAGAACCTAACATCGAGTTTTGAATTACCCGATACATTGCGGTCAACCCCAATTTGATATGGATCAAAGATTAATGATTCAGATCATGAAACAGGAGTACGATAAAGCAGTTGAGGGTGGAATATGCCCTATAGAAAAGTCAATTTCAACGGTAGTGATGACACCAAATTCTACCCAACACAAGTCAAAGACGGGTAGTTCAAGGAAGAGCGGTTGTCATGACTTCCCAACAAGTGAAGAACCCAAATGAAGTTATCACGGGTTAGTTAATTATAAATTCTTGCGAATTCTATACCTTATTAGATACCGATTCTACCCATTCTTTTATCTCTCTTGCTTGCGCTCAACGTTTAAATTTGACTCCGGAGAAATTAGACTCTGACTTATCTTTTGAAACTCCGTTGGGAGAAACCTTCATTACATCCATTGTTTATAAGTCTTGTTTAGTTCAAATCGGCACCCGCACGTTACCCGTCGATCTTATTTCTTTGAAAATACTTGCATTTGATGTGATTCTAGGGATTGATTGGTTAACTACTCATCATGTAAAAATTGATTGTTTTCGTAAGGTTGTTAGCTTTCATATTCCTAACCAACCTATTATGCGAATTCAAGTAACCAAACCATTAAAATCAATCACTGTCATCTCAAGCCATAAAGCTATTCGTTTATTGAAAAACGGATGTCAAGCTTTCTTAGCTCATGTCACAGATCTAAACAAAAATATGTCAGTTTTGAATGATATTTCTATTGTTAATAAATTTTCTGACGTATTCCCTGAAGAACTTCCTGGCCTACCCCGAGAGCGTAAAATTGAATTTTATATTGACCCCAGTACAAAACCCTTAAATATTTCTTCAACCAAAATGAACGTATAATGCGCCAAAGACGTTGGCTCGAGCTGTTAAAGATTACGATCGTATCATTCAATATCATCGTGGAAGAGCGAACGTGGTACCTGACGCGTTAAGTAGAAGATCGTATGCGTTTACGAGTACGATGATGTTAACACAAAAAACCATTTCGTATAACTTACAAATGATGAAGATAGAGTTAAAGACTCTAGAGACCCACGTGAAGATAACGAATATACGAGTAGAATCGACTTTAATCGATAAAGTCAAAGCCGCTTAAACTACACACTCGAAGCTGATGAATGTGCAGAAGAAGGTTCAAGAGGGCGTTATTCTAGAAGCAAGAATCGATGAAGAGAGGAAATCTCAACCCTCGATTTAATTGGTCTATTTGAAATCCTTGATTAAGTAGGAACTGTGGCTTATAGACTCGTTCTACCGCCAAGTATGTCACGTATTCATAACGTTTTTCATGTATTGATGTTAAGTAAATATGTGGAAGACCCGAACCACATTATTGAGTTAGAACCGGATGAAATAGCGGAAGATTTAACGTATGAAGAGGTTCCTATTAAAATCTTGGATAAGAAGGAGCATATTCTACGCTCCAAGGTTATACCTCAAGTCAAAGTTTTGTGGAGGAACCACGATGTTGAGGAAATGACCTTGGAGTTAGAATCTGAAGTGAAATCAAGGTATCCTTACCTCTTCGATATACCGGGTACGTAGCCTAATTTCGAGGGCGAAATTTCATAAGAAGAGGAGGTTGTAAGACCTCAACTTTTATGAATAAAGATGATTTTTCTATAAATATCATTTTTGAATATTATGGAATGAATTTGATATAATGTTATAGTTGAGGGTAATATTTATAAATTTTGCAAAGTACGCAAGTTGTTATATAATATTCGATTGGTCGGGGAATATTCGTACAACGACACAATCATTGGTGGACCCCGTAATAGAATTATTGTCGGATTTAGAAAATGACAAAAATATTTTATAAAAATAACGGCGGAAGTTTTACCGTTAAAACTGTTGAACTACTCGGTTGTAAAAGTACAGTAATACGCGTGGTTGCATAGTAGCACACGGTATTGATTATTGATGCTTACGTGAGAAGTCACTCAGTTTTGTTCAATTATTACTACAGTAATTTCTGCATAGTATCTCACGTTATTTGATTCAATTATTGTCAATATTTTATATATTATTAAATCAATAATTGAGACGACATATTAATATTATTATTTGCAATATTAACGATGTCTAAAACTTCTATCAAGGAGAGGTTTGGTCACCTAATTGCGCGCTAATAGGGAGAAATTCTTATTGGAAAGCCCCCTCTTTCCTGAAAACGACCTGATCGATTAATATTGTGAATTATAATAAAGGTGATAATTTTTGTTTTATTATTATTATAAATGTAATAAAACAAAATTTTTTTTTATATAAAACAGAATACTTTTATAAAGTTATTTGTTTTATTAGATTTTAAATAATATATATATATATATATATATATATATATATTATAAATAGAATATATTATATTCTATTGCATAGTATCCTTTCCATTCTCCCATAAATAGGATGCTTAGTTAGAATTGAAAACCACACCGAAATTCGAGAGAATTCTTCTTCTATAATCTTGGCGTATTTTTTAGAGTTTTAAGAAGCTTTGGCGTAGAAAAGCGATTATAAGTTTTCTTCAAGAAAATTCTCGCCTTCTACCAAATTTGACTCTCTTCTTTTTTAAGGTAAAATTATTATTTCTTTCGTCTTCATGAAGAGAACTTACATTATTCCATTCTTTATTATTCATTGGAATAACTTTGTATATCTGGACTACCCTATACTTGGTGAAATTCTTACATTATTCCATTATTTATTATTCTTTTGGAATATCATGTGCGTGCGTTCTGCACGCATGACTGATTTCGTTTCTTTATTATTACATTTGGAACATCCTCATGCATGCGGTTTATGCATGACCTTGTTCCGTTCTTTATTATTCTGTTGGAACATCCTGTCTGTGCGGATTACGCATGACCTGGTTCCATTCTTTATTATTCTGTTGGAATAACCTGTCTATGTGAATTATCATATGCATGGTGAATGATCCTTTGTATTCATTCCTTATTAATTTGTGAAAATGATCTGTCTAAGTGGATTACCTCATGGCGGACGAAAATCTATTTGCAGTTTCATATATTCTCTTATACTCAGTTGGTTAAAGCTTTGACTTCTATATTCCATGAAATTAGTGGAATATCCTTGATATTTGTGCTTCATCCAGTATCTTTTCATGGAAATATTCTTCTAAGAATTCTTGAATTTTACTCCACAAAGAAGTATCATGTTGACAATTTGGACGTTATTGGTTCCTAGATAAATTATTTCTTGAACTTGTTTTATTGAATTCTTATATCATTGTCATCATCCTCATGTTTATATTATATTGAAAGTCATCTGTGGCCTGTAATGCATAGATGGACTTAGTATGATTATGACTAGGGATTAATCGGTATAATCATGACCGTAATGTTACAAATGATGTGGTAAAAGTCCTCATTGGCCCGTAGTGCATTGATGGACAGTTATTGACATGATCATGACCATTGATGAATATACGAATATCCTTGGCCCGTAGTGCATGGATAATTTGTGGTTGTGATACTAATGAATATCCTTGGTCGTAGTGCAGGGATGATGTGAATTATTTTTTAAGCTGAGTCTCAGCGATAAAAATGATGAAAAACCTTTTAAAAAAGTAGAAGATAGTAGATTTTATTCTCTACTTGACTCTTTTAATGGATTGTTTATTCCGCTGCAGTTAAACTTGAAGTTTGTTACATTGTATCAGTTTAACACTATTGAAGGCTAAGGATAATATATTCTGCATTATCTTAGTCATAATATTTCTTACTGGGCTAGTTGAGCTCACCCTTTTGCTTTCATTGTTCTCTTCAGGAAATGAGAACGTAGCAGGGACTAGTCGGGGAACGGAGTGACAGTCCAGAGGATATCATTAGTAGTCCTCACTATTCTATGAAATAGTGTGTTAATAAATGTATTGATGACTTATTTTGAGTTTGAATACTGTCTAGAAGATAATATTTGTATTAAAACTCATAGCTCATGTTGTATATTTAAGATTGTATTTGTATTTTGTACTATGTATTTGGTGACTCAAAATAGGTGATGTATACCTATTTTGGGGGCGTCACAAATTCAATTGCACAAAGTGCGAATTTCAATAATCATTATAGATGTGAATAATCATCAATAATTATTCACTAACATGCTTTGAAAATAATAACTCGAGTTTGAGTTAGGAAACTTGCCTCATTTGTAGGTTACGACTACGCAATTAAATTATATCCGCTAGGCAGTTTAATTATCTTCCTTTGAGAGACTTATAGTTAATCTTTCAATTAGCCATAGCATAACATTAGATCATGTAATCACATAGTTATTATATATTGCATTTAGTTCTTAAAAATATTATCCTGCTTCGATAATGTTACTATTAAATAACAACTACCTTTATTTCACTTAATATTATTAATCTTGATAATATTTAATTCGCCTCTTAGTATTATTAGATCACTAATAATACTTTTATTCGCTTCTTAATATTATTAACATCTTAATAATATTTTAATACTTTACTAATATTATTAATCCTCTTAATAATATTTTAATCATGCATTAACATTATTACTTTAATAATATCTTACTCATGCTTTAGTATCATTAATCAATTAATAATACTTTTAATCATTTACCAATAGTATTAATATTTTATTCATTTATTAATATTATTAATTATTTAATAATATTTTATTCATTTACTAATATTATTAATTATTTAATAATATTTAATTCCTTTACTAATGTTATTATATTTTTAATAATATTTTATTTAATCTCGAATATTATTATTTACGTAAAAATATTTTAATCATCCAATAATACTTTAATTTAATATTATTAATCTTTTAATAATATTTTAATCTAAGATTAATATTTTAATCTAATATTATTAATCATCTAATAATACATTAATCATTTATTAATGCTTAAATCAAATATTATTAACCATTTAATAATATTTTAATGAAGTTTTAATCTTAATATTTACTTAACAATATCATATTCTAATATTATTAATATCATAATAATATTTTAATAATTTATTAGATCAATAAACAATTTATTTACTAATTGTTCACCCTTTATAAAACCTTTTATTTAATAACCATAAAAGGTCATAAATAATATTTCTCATTATAAATTACCAAAATGCCCTAAAATAGTCATAATATTATATATTAGGAGTATTCATGTATTAAAATTATATTTTTCTTATTTAAGACATCATTTAACTATTTATTTCTTTTTATTCATAACTTCATCATTTTTAGGAAAAATAACAAACTGATTCCAAAAATTCTTCTTTTCTGGATTTGGACAGTATATGACCCAACAATGATCCCCAAATTTTTCTGGAATTTTAGAAAATGATTTACTAATTTTAAAGTGCCCAAAACACTCAGATCTTGCTTCATTTTTCATAAATCGAGTTTTGCTCAGACAATTCTGAAATTTTCAGGGTATACTCTTATAACATATATGAACATACTGTAACAATTTTGGATTTTTCCCATGTATACACTGTGAAAAATTCGGGTGTTAATATTTAGGAGTCCTTACCGGAAATAGCCATTACGCACAACCTATAAATCGAAACGTGTCTGTTCTTTTTCCAACACGTAGATAACTTCTTAAGGTACCTCTGTGATTTTTCTAGGATTTTTAAAAGACATGAAACTATCCGACCATGATTTCTAAGAAAAAAAGCAGGGACGATGAGTTTTTAGGGTTTTAAAACCTTAATACACTATGTGGACTGTTTTGGGGAAAACAGCCCCAATGGCTTCAATACTTGCTATATTTTTGTTCTACCACTTGGGTTTACTAGATAACAAATGTATCTAGCACCCCCCCCCCCCATTGACGGATCACAAATCCAAGTTGTAAAACTTGAGTTACACAAGATTTAGTGGAAGAAAATCAAAAAAAAAAATAAGGGTTTAACCACTAGGAGAACATATGCTCATTTTCTTCCTCTAAACCTTTGATCTAACACTCAAGATACTTAGTTCCATACATGATGATATGTAGAACTAGGGTATCTTGTGTATTAGTTCAAAACCCCAACACATCAAGCTATAACACAAAATAGAAGAAGAAGATGAAGATTAGGTTATACCTTGATCTAGTAGCAACCTTCCTTGATTTACCAAAGTAGTATATAATCTTAGGGTGCATTACACAAGCTAGCACACTCCTCTCATACTCTTCCAAAAACCGAACCCCTCTCTCTCTTTTCTCTCTTAGTATTTTGCTAGCTTGGGAGAAAAATAGAAGAAGGAGAATAAGAGAAATGAAAAAGTCTAGCAATTGAAATGGGTGATTTAACTAATATCCCCATACTTTTGTTGTCTCTTGGATAAAAGGCTTCAGCTTATCTCATCCAATTAAGCCTAATCATGTGATTAAGGGTGCTAAGTAGATTTCCAACAAATGGGAGATGGACACACATGTACTTGATGTAAGAGTTACTAATTAAGGAATTTGATTAGCATAATTTTTTTGCCTTAAATGGCCTAATATGTCCGGTCCCCCTTGCCCCAATATCTCCTCCATTTCGCATTTATTTTAATGTACAAATTTGATTAATCAAATGCCTAAAATACCCTTAATCAAGTAGGCTAAGTATTGGTTTGCATTTTATTTCTTTTGGGCTTCTCCTTTAATTGTTTTGGGCCATGTAATAAACATAGTCTAACAATTTTAATATATGTTACCCAAATTGTTTATTCAGGGTTTCCGTTCCCAATCTTATGAAATTTAATTACTTATACATGCGACTTTAGCTCATAACCTAATTAGGTTTACTAGAAATAGGTTTAAAATTATTAGTCACTTGAAATAATAAGATTATCCACTTAAGTTAGTATACATATTAAATATTAACCTTTCCTTATTACCATAACCCTTAGGTTATTTAATTGTCTCACCTAATGTATAATTAGGTTACGAAGCTTTCATTTTTAATGAAATCTATAAATGTATATATCCATAACTATAGTATATATGTTTATTGATTCATGCACCAATTCACATATGTTGTCACATATTAAATCCCTATATAACACAAAGTTTTAAATATCAATAATGTACATACATATATAGTGACTTAAAATTCACGGTTATTACATCCTCCCCCCTTATAAGAATTCCGTCCCCGGAATTACATATAGGGTTACTCAAAAAGATGTGGATAATTTTCCCTCATCTTTTCTTCGAGTTCCCACGTAGCTTCTTCAGCAGTGTGGTTCCTCCAAAGAACTTTTACAGAATGTATAACCTTATTTCGCAATTTCTGCTCTTTTCTATCTAAAATTTCAACTGGAATTTCCTCGTACGATAAATCCTTTTCGTCCTTAATTGGCTCGTACGATATCACGTGCTTGTAATCAGGCTTATATGGTCATAGCACTGACACATGAAACACATTATGAATATGTTCCAGTTCAGGAGGTAGAGCTACCTCGTACGCCACTTCACCTATCTTCTTCAAGATCTTGAAGGGTCCAATAAATCTCGGACTCCGTTTGCCTTTCTTTCCAAACCTTATCTTCCCTTTCCAGGGAGATACTTTCAAAAATGCATAGCTTCCTACTTCAAAATCTCTCTTCTGGCGATGTAAGTCTGCATACTTCTTACAGCGATCTTGAGTCGCTACCACCGTAGACTCTTATCACCTTGATGATCTCTCATACTGCTTTGCACGATTCTGGTCCCAACAATGACGTTCACCCACTTCATCCCAAAAAAAGGCGTTCTACATTTCCTCCCATACGATTACTTCGTCAACAAGGCATTCCGATCACGGGAGTGATAGCTATTGTTGTATGCGAACTCTACTAATGGAAGATGATCCTCCCAGCTACCCTTGAAGTCCATCACACAAGCTCTGAGCATGTCTTCAAGTGTTTGAATCGTTCTCTCGCTTTGTCCATTGGTCTGCGGATGATACGCAGTGCTCATCCGTAGCTGCATCCCCATTCTTTCTTGAAAACTCTTCCAGAAGTTTGACGTGAATCGCAGATCTCTATTTGATACAATAGATACTGGTACGCTATGTCTCGAGATAATTTCTTTGATATATAATTTGGCTAGCTGGTCTAAACTATACCTGATCTTGATCGGCAAAAAGTGAGCCGACTTCGTAAGACGATCTACAATCACCCATATGGCGTCGTGTCCTTTTTATGTTGCTGGAAGTCCCACAACAAAATCCATCGTGATGTGCTCCCATTTCCACTCTGGAATCTCTAAAGGCTGTAGTAATCCACTCGGTCGTTGATGCTCCGCCTTGACTCTCTGACAAGTTAGACATCTGCTGACGCATTCTGCAACCTCTCTCTTCATGTTTGGCCACCAAAAGTGTTGATGTAAATTTGGATACATCTTTGTGCTTCCTGGGTGTATCGAGTACCTCGTACTGTGCGCTTCTTGCAAAATCTCTTCTCGTAGTTCTGGTACTAACGATACCCAAATTCGTCCTTCGAATCTCAGCAGTCCAGTGCCATCAATCTTGTATTTCAATTCATCCCCTTCAACTAACCGCTTCTTGATGTTGTTGCAATCTTCGTCCTTCTCTTGAGCCTCTTTAACCTTATCTAATAAAGTCAGGCTCGCTGCCACTGTAAATAATTTCTCATGGGTCTCCATCGGATACTTAACCTCTAAGTCAAGTCATTCGAAATCTTTCACCAATTCCTCTTGAATGGTCAACTTTAGTAACTTCTCTCTGCCTTTTCTGCTCAGGGCATCTGCCACTACATTTGTTTTGCCTGGATGGTACAGAATCTCACAATCATAATCCTTGATCAATTCTAGCCATCGGCGCTGCCTCATATTTAGTTCCTTCTGCGTAAAGATATACTTTAGACTCTTATGATCCGTATATATCTCAAACTTCTCGCCATACAAATAGTGCCTCCAAATCTTCAAGGCAAAAACTACTGCTGCTAACTCCAGGTTATGAGTCAGATAACCCTTCTCATAGTCCTTCAGCTGACGTGAAGCGTACACAATGACCTTGTCATGCTGCATCAGTACACAGCCAAGACCCTTGTGTGATGCATCATTATACACTACAAATCCTCTCGTATTGTCTGGTAAAGCCAACACGGGTGCTTGACTGAGCCTCTTCTTCAATTCCATGAAACTCTCTTCATATTTCTCCGTCCAAACGAACTTCACCGTCTTTCTAGTAAGGTTGATCAACAAATGATGCTATCTTTGAAAAATCTTGGATGAATCTCCGATAAGTATCCTCGCTAATCCCAAGAAACTCAAAATTTCTATCGGCGTCTTTGGGCATTCCCGATTGATAACCGCTTCTACTTTTCTTTGGATCCACCAAACACCATCCTTGTCATAACGTGACCCAAAAACTGCACTCTCTACAACCCAAACTCACACTTGGAGAAGTTTGCATACAACTTCTCCCTCCTTAACGTCTCCAACACTATCCTTAGATGTTCAACGTGCTCTTCCTCTGTCTCTGAATATACCAGAATGCCATCGATGAACACGATGACAAACTTATCCAAATACTGTTTAAACACTCTGTTCATCAAGTCCATGAATGCTGCTGGCGCAATAGTCAATCCAAAAGACATTACCAAAAACTCAAAGTATCCATACCGAGTTCTGAATGCCATCTTTGGAACATCCTCCTGCCTCACCTTCAGTTAGTGATAATCGGTCCTCAATTCGATCTTTGAAAAGTTTTTCGCCCCCTTCAACTGATCAAACAAATCATTGATCCTGGGAAACGGGTACTTGTTCTTAATGGTGACCTTGTTCAACTCTCGGTAGTCGATACAAAGCCTTAATGACCCATCCTTCTTCTTTACGAATAAGACTGGTGCTCCCTACGGTTATACGCTCGGTCGAATGTATCCCTTATCTAAAAACTCTTGTAGTTGAACCATCAGTTCCTTCATTTCTCTAGAGCCATACAATCGACGCTTTGGATCTGGGTGATGTCCACAGTGCCAAATCGATAACAAACTCTACCTCTCTATCCGGTGGTAATCCCGGAATCTCATCTGGGAAGACATCAACGAATTCCCTTATAATAGGTATCTGACCCAGTTCACCCTCGACTTTGCGGGTATCCACAACGTGAGCCAAATAACCTATACAACCCTTCCTAAGCAACTTCTTTGCTTGCATCATCGTCAGACAACAAGATTGTCTCGGCGATTTACTACCATGAAATACCACCTTTGACTTATTCGGAGTCTTTAGGTGTACGCACTTTTTCTTACAGTCAATGACCGCTTCGTGACTTGATAATCAATCCATCCCGAGGATTACATCAAACTCTCCAAGATGAATCGCTATCAAATCCACGTTAAGCTTAAACCCTCTTACATCAGCACAACAGTTCCTATGGATGTAGTCTACAGGGATAATTTCTTTGTTTGCTACTTCTATATTCATTGGGTGTTCTAATAATTCATGAGGTAAACTTAATCTTTGAGCAAATTCATCAGATACGAAAGAACATGAAGCTCCCGAATCGAATAACACATAGGCATTTATATCGTTGATCGGAATTATACCTGACTCCACCTCCCTAGATGCCACGATATCTTGCACTGTCATATTGAATGTCCTCATTTATCGACTTTTTTTTGCTAAATTTGGTCCTCCACTTGGTTGTCTAGTGTTATTGCCCCGCTTCTTGGTTTTCCGCCATCTGTGCTTTTCTTCCTCGGGCAATCCTTGATCCGATGTCCCGCTTCACCACAGTTAAAACAACCTCCCTTCTTCATATTAGGACAATTGGGTGAGGTATGCCCTTCTTGTCAACAGGTATAACATACCGTTTTTCCCTTCAAGCACTCTCCCGAGTGACCTTTTCCACATTTTCCACACACCGGCTTCTTTTGTTGCACACTACCTTGTTGACTCTCTAAATCACTACCCCCACTGCTCCATTTCTACTTTTTGTTGTTGCTACCGCCATTGCTAACATTCTGATTCCCACCTTCTACTTTCTTCTTGTTCTTCTCCCGATTGTACTTTGAGACCGCTTCGCTTCCACCTTCCGCTCTTAGAGCTTTCTCCAACAGAGTTGAGAATGACGTGATTTGTAAAACTTCTACCATACTGTAAATCCATGGCTTTAGTCCATTTTTTGAACCTTCTTTCTTTCCTCACCTCCGTGTCCACCTGATGTGGAGTGAATCTGGCCAATTCATTGAACTTTGCAGAGTACTCTGACAGTGACATATTCTCCTGTTTCAATTCCAAAAACTTGATCTCCATTCTCGCTTGTGTACTCTCAAGGAAGTAATTCCCAAAGAACAACGTCTTTAACGCTTCCCAAGTCACGATTCTAGTCCCGGCTTTGTTCTGGTTGGCCTCCCACCAGTAGTTAGCCTCACCCTTCATTAAGTAGGTAGCAAAAATTATTTTTTGCTCTTCTGCTACTCTAGCAATAATGAAGGCCTTCTCAATCTCCTTTATCCATGTCTGGGCCTCTATCAGGTCTGTTGATCCTCTAAACTCTGTCGGTCCTACTGCCTTGAAGTCTTTAAAGTTGACTAATTGGTTTCCCGGCTGATTTCCTGCAGGTTGAGCTTGATTCCTCACAGCTTCAGCCATCATGTTGATAAAGTCTTGCATTGGGTTTGGTTGAGCTCCTGCTGCATTATTAACTGACTCTTCGATCTCTTGGTTCCTTAGTACACGTCTGGGCAGCATTATCTAGTGAAACAAAATTCTAACACGTTAATCGAGTTTTATTATCATATAAATACTTAGCATGTAACATGTTACTGTATTCAAACAATCAGATGAACATTATGTGAGAGTTTTAAATTACCAAGATTTGGAAGTCTTTCTCCCTGATTAGTGGGTTAAGTTTGTTAAAAAAAAAATTCCAAATCAGTCTACTGGATTCACATGACATTAAATAGACAATTTACTATTTAAATTTTCCAAAACATATCATAATACTGCATTTATATTCATATACCAATCTTCGGTGTCTCACATATTCAATACAGGTATATTTTTATAAATGTTATTATCCCATTTTAAACACAAAAGATGGGATTAACTCAAAATGATACTCCCCTACAAACACAAATAGGGATACTACCTAACTACATACTACCTCACACCTGCTGAGGTTTACATCAACATAAAACCCTATTACAAAAAAGGGGTACTAATGCATCTATCTACAACTGGTCCATAGCATAATCATCATTGGTGGCCCTGCTGGGTCACCTGAACAGGCTCTTGGGGAAACAACCCCTCCATAACTCTACGCCGAATGGATCGACTCGACTCCCCTATCTCCACGCGAGGCCTAACACTCAGTCCCTTCTGCCTCTGGAAGGCTGCATCAAGCGCTAGCCCTAGTGTCTCTATCCTGGTATCTTTCGTCAGTAGCTCACCTTCCAACTGGTCAACCCTCTTAGCTGCATTATACCATGCTTCATCCATCCTAGTCCTCTCCAGCCTTTCCACCTCAAGGTCAACAATCAAGGCCTGAAGCTGCACCCTCAGCATCCCAACTTGCAACTCTGACTCATCCAACTTTCCCTTTTGTTCGACTACCTCCATCTGGGCTTGATAAGCCGCATCCTTATATTGACCTTTTGTGAGGCCGGGTGTGTGGTTTTAACCTCTAGTTCTCCCACTCGCCTTCTAATTGATTGATTCTCCTCAACAAATCCCTATCGGAGGACCATGAGGGCTTCTTCCAGTGACCTCACACTCAATGGGCTCTTGCTCCACCGAGTGGCCCGCCTGTGTTCTTCAGACATCCTACAAACACCATAAATAAAACCAACATCAGTACCACAATAAAATATATTCATTGATAAAATGAAATGATATTTTATTTAGTACAACTGAAACTCGATGGATCTCCTTAACCCATCATCTACATACTCTATATGAGTTTTCTACTAAGGTTATAACCTAGGTTTCGTATTCCTAATGTTTATAACCTACAGCTTTGATACCAACCTGTGAACCCCCAAATCCAGGTTCTCTAACCTCAGATTCGGTGCTCACGATCTATCATCATCATCATCAGCATTCTATAACTATTACGGAATAATAAACATACATTGTTCATTATAATAAAGTTTTATAACATGGTCCCAAGGTCTTCTTAACCTTAACTTAAACACACTATTCATATTACAAAAGGTTTACATAAGAAATTCCATCAGATAATAATAACTAAAATTCATTCTAAACTATTCTTGGATCTTGCCCTTGCCTTTGTCTTTCGCATTCGATCATTCAGGCTTAACTGAAATAAATGTCATGATATAGCAAGGGTAAACAACTAATTTGCTTAGCAAGTTTAAATACAAGGGAGATTTATCATGACTAGAAAGAAATCTCTCTTTCAAGGTTCAACAATAGTATAAGATTGTGAAGGAACATGAATTAATAATCAACAATTGAATATTCGAATAATTGAATAACATGTACCGAGTGGTTTTGAAATAACCATGAACATTTGCCAAGGTTCTCAGTCATCTAAACTGGACCTCTTAATAAGTTTTGGTATTCAAGGGGATCAGCCTTTCATACCCCATGATTTATGCATAAACACTTAATAATCCGGCATCGATATCATGCCTTAATCAAATTCGTCTTTTTCTCAGTCAAGAGTTCTTATCATATCAATTTAATAACAGCTTTTTAAAACACATTTGATTTAACAAATTTAAACATGCTTGATCTAGTTGATATAATTAGCATAGATCTATCTCATAAACAGTTCATGAATGAAAGAACTTTAATTTAATTCATAGTTCAATAATAATAGAACAGGAATTCAATTGCACAAAGTGTGAATTTCAATAATCATTATAGATGTGAATAATCATCAATAATTATTCACTAACATGCTTTGAAAATAATAACTCAAGTTTGAGTTAGGAAACTTGCCTCGTTTGTAGGTTACGACTACTCAATTAAATTCTATCCGCCGGGCAGTTTAATTATCTTCCTTTGAGAGACCTATAGTTAATCTTTCAATTAGCCATAGCATAACATTAGATCATGTAATCACATAGTTATTATATATTACATTTAGTTCTTAGAAATATTATCCTACTTCGATAATGTTACTATTAAATAACAACTACTTTTATTTCACTTAATATTATTAATCTTGATAATATTTAATTCACCTCTTAGTATTATTAGTTCACTAATAATACTTTTATTTGCTTACTAATATTATTAACATCTTAATAATATTTTAATACTTTACTAATATTATTAATTCTCTTAATAATATTTTAATCATGCATTAACATTATTACTTTAATAATATCTTACTCATGCTTTAGTATTATTAATCAATTAATAATACGTTTAATCATTTACCAATAGTATTAATATTTTATTCATTTACTAATATTATTAATCATTTAATAATATTTTATTCATTTACTAAAATTATTAATCATTTAATAATATTTTATTCCTTTACTAATGTTATTACATTTTTAATAACATTTTATTTAATCTCGAATATTATTACTTACTTAATAATATTTTAATCATCCAATAATACTTTAATTTAATATTATTAATCTTTTAATAATATTTTAATTTAAGATTAATATTTTAATCTAATATTATTAATCATCTAATAATACATTAATCATTTATTAATGCTTAAATCAAATATTATTAACCATTTAATAATATTTTAATGAAGTTTTAATCTTAATATTTTATTTACTTAACAATATCATATTCTAATATTATTAATATCATAATAATATTTTAATAATTTATTAGATCAATAAACAATTTATTTTTAATTGTTCACCCTTTATAAAACCTTTTATTTAATAACCATAAAAGGTCATAAATAATATTTCTCATTATAAATTACAAAAATACCCTAAAATAGTCATAATATTATATATTAGGAGTATTCAAGCATTAAAACTACATTTTTCTTATTTAAGATATCATTTAACTATTTATTTCCTTTTATTCATAACTTCATCATTTTTAGGAAAAATACCAAACAGATTCCAAAAATTCTTATTTTCTGGATTTGGACAGTATATGACCCAACAATGATCCCCAAAGTTTTCTGGAATTTTAGAAAATGATTTACTAATTTTAAAGTGCCCAAAACACTCGGATCTTGCTTAATTTTTCATAACTCGAGTTTTGCTCAGAAAATTCTGAAATTTTCAGGGTATACCCTCATAACATATATGAACATACTGTAACAATTTCAGAATTTTTCCATGTATACACTGTGAGAAATTCGGGTGTTAATATTTAGGAGTCCTTTACGGAAATAGCATTACGCACAACCTATAAATCGAAATGTGTCCTTTCTTTTTCCTACACGTAGATAACTTCTTAAGGTACCTCTGTGATTTTTCCCAGATTTTTAAAAGACATGTAAATGTCCGAAACAGCCCTAAGAAAAATGGGGACAGTAGCTTTTTAGGGTTTTAAAACCTTAATACACTATGTGGACTATTTTGAGGAAAACAACCCCCATGACTTCAATACTTACTAGATTTGTGTTCTACCACTTGGATTTACTAGATAACTCATGTATCTAGCACCCCCATTGACGGATCACAAATCCAAGTTGTAAAACTTGAGTTACACAAGATTTAGTGAAAGAAAATCAAAAAAAATAAAATAAGGGTTTAACCCCTAGGAGAACATATGCTCATTTCCTTCCTCTAAACCTTTGATCTAACACTCAAGATACATAGTTCTATACATGATGATATGTAGAACTAGGGTATCTTGAGTATTAGTTCAAAACCCCAACACATCAAGCTATAACACAAAATAGAAGAAGAAGATGAAGATTAGGTTATACCTTGATCTAGTAGCAACCTTCCTTGGTTTACCAAAGTAGTATATAATCTTAGGGTGCGTTACACAAGCTAGCACACTCCTCTCCTACTCTTCCAAAAACCGAACCCCTCTCTCTCTCTTTTCTTTCTTAGTATTTTGCTAGCTTGGGAGAAAAATAGAAGAAGGAGAATAAGAGAAATGAAAAAGTCTAGCAATTGAAATGGGTGATTTAACTAATACCCCCCATACTTTTGTTGTCTCTTGGATAAAAGGCTTCACCTTATCTCATCCAATTAAGCCTAATCATGTGATTAAGGGTGCTAAGTAGATTTCCAACCAATGGGAGATGGACACACTTGTACTTGATGTAAGAGTTACTAATTAAGGAACTTGATTAGCATAATTTTGTTGCCTTAAATGGCCTAATATGGCCGGTCCCCCTTGCCCCAATATCTCCTCCATTTTGTATTTATTTTAATGCACAAATTTGATTAATCAAAAGCCTAAAATACCCTTAATCTGTGAGACCCCGAATTTTATGAAATAAAAGTATTCAATTTTTCTATTTTGGTAAATAGTTAAATTGATAAAAGTTTAAAGTTAATGGTAATATGTGAAAATTTTGCAAAGTAAGCAAGTTGATATAAAATATTCTTTTTGTCGGGGAATATCCGTATGACGGTACAATCGTTGGTGGACCCCACAACGGAATTATTGTCGAAATGAGAAAACAACAAAAATATTTTTATGAAAATAACGGCGAAAGTTTTACTGTTAAAACTGTTGAACTACTAGGTAGTAAAAGTACAGTAATACGTGTGGTTGCATAGTAGCACACGATATTGATTATTGATGCTTGCGTGAGAAGTCACTCAGTTTTGTTCAATTATTGCTACAGTAATTGCTGCATAGTATCTCACGTTATTTGATTCAATTATTGTCGATATTTTATATATTATTAAATCAATAATTGAGACGACGAAGTTATTAATATTATTATTTGCAATATTAACGATGTCTAGAAGTTACGCCAGGAGAGGTTTGCTCACCTAATTGCGGCATGATAGGAGAAATCCTTATTGAAAGCCCTCTTTCACGAGAACGACACAGTCGATTAATATTGTGAATTATAATAAAGGTGATAAGTTTTGTTTTATTATTATTATAAATGTAATAAAATGTAAAAAACTTTATATAAAAAACGAAAACTTTTATAAAGTTTTGTCTTATTTGATTATAAATAGAATATATTATATTTTATTATATAGTGTCTGCGTAGTAAAATCTTTTATATAAAAATAGAATACTTTTATAAAGTTATTTATTTTATTAGACTATAAATAGAATATATAATATTCTATTATGCATAGTATTTGCATAGTGCATGCATAGTATTTGCATAGTAAAATCTTTTTATATAAAACAGAATACTTTTATAAAGTTATTTATTTTATTAGATTATAAATAGAATATATTTTATTTTATTTAAAAGATTTTGTTTTATTAGAATATTTTATTAATAATGCATAGTAAATCAATATGGATAGTCTGCTTAAAAGTAAATCAATCTGGATCGCTCATGAATTAATTACTATTCACCCATTCTCCTATAAATAAAGCTCATTCCTTCATTATTTCTTACTTAATTCAATTTGAAACTCTAGAGAGAAAACTATAGTGAGAAAGAAGAAAAGTATTCTGCTACTTCACTACTCCTATATCCAGCTTCTTCTAAGGCAAGAGATATTATTTGTTGTACTCTTTCATAAGGGGTATTATCTCTTCAGATTCATGAAGAGAGCTTACATTATTCCATTATCTATTATTCTCATTGGAATAACTTTGTATCTGCGACTCACTAGTATACATAGTGAAATTCTTCTCATTATTACATTCTTTATTATTCATCTGAAATATCTTGTATGCGTTTTACGCATGACACAGTTCCATTCTTTATTATTTTGTTGGAATAACCTGTCTGTGTGGTCTATCGCATGCATGGTGAATTCCGTTGTTATTCCATTCTTTTTATTATTCTGTTGGGAATAACACATGCATGCGATTACATCATCACATGCATGGTGAATTCTTCATTATTCTATTCTTTATTTACGCCGAATATCCTGCTTGTGCGTTTACGCATGACCTAGTTCCATTCTTTATTATTCTCGCGGAATATCCGTTCATGCGCGTTTTACGCATGTGGCCGGTTCCATTCTTTATTATTCATTGGAATAACCTGTCATGCATGCGGCTACATCGTATGTATGGTGAATTCTGTTGTTATTCCATTCTTTATTATTCTGTTTGGAATAACCTGTCTGTGCGGTCTATCACATGCATGGTGAATTCTTTTGTTATTCCATTCTTTATTATTCTGTTGGAATAACCTGTCTATGTTGATTACCGCATGCATTGTGAATAATTCTTCGTATTCATATGAATAGTATTTTCATTCAAAAAAGGAGTTTCTGCCAGGGGCAGTTTCATAATTTTTCTGACCCTAAAAAATTTTGGAAAAATTTAAAATGATAATTTGATGAGTTTTCTATATTGTGTCCAAAGATGACGATTTTTGGATGCATAGATTAAGAGTTATGGATTTTATGAGAAAATGCTATTTTAAAAGTAAACTCTTATAACTCCTTGTGGTTAACTCTAAAATTGGTAAAATATTTATTGGGAGTACATGTATATAACAGGAGTATATCCTGTAAATTTCGGAATTTTTGGACAAAAGTAAAATTTATGATAAATATCTAAATATTCGGCAGTTTTAGCCATATGAAAAATAGTAAATGAATTTTAAAAATTCTGAGAAAAATATATGTTCAATATGGGACTATATTCTGTAAAATCCCAGAAAAAAAATATTTTTGGGACTGATTTGGTATTTTTCATGAAAATGAACTAGATATGAATAAATGAATTAAATATGTTATATGAAATAATAAAATTAGAAAATAGGATTTTATGGCTTGAGAATCCTATATAGGGTATATGCAGATTTTTGATGAGAGATTTGATCATTGATGATGAAATCTTATGAGTATGACATTTTTGAATGATTAAATGCATTATTTTATAATGTGTAAACAATTGAAATAAATTGTTTATAAGTTTAAGAAATGATTAAAATATTGTTATAATATTAATGATATTAGATTATGAGATTATTAAGTGATTAATAACATTTGGTTATTATTGAATGCTGGACAAATTGTATTATAAATGTTTAATATTTATCATTTATCTCATTTGATTGATTCTTTATATCATTGTCATTATTCTCATGCTTATATTATGATGAAAGTCATCTGTGGCCTGTAGTGCATAGATGGACGTGGTATGATTATGACCAGGGATTATTTGGTATAATCATGACCGTAATGTTACAAATGATGTGGTAAAAGTCATCATTGGCCCGTAGTGCATTGATGGATAGTTTTTGATATGATTATGGCTATGAATTCTCTTCGTCCAAGGGTACAAAGATGAATTGTTTTATGGCATGATCAGGACCATTGATGAAAACATGATTATCTTTGGCCCGTAGTGCATAGATAATTCGTGGTCATGATATTAGCGAATATCCTTGGCCTGTAGTGCAGGGATGATTCGATGATGTGGATTAATTATTGAGCTGAGTCTCAACAATAAAATATTAATTCATGGATGTGATATTAACGAATATCCTTGACCATAGTGCAGGGGTGATTCAATGATGTTGATTATTTATTAAGCTGAGTCTCAGCGATAAAATATTGATAATAAACTTTTAATTCGTAAAAAATAGTAGATATCATGCTCTACTTGACTCTTTTAAAACACAGTTGTATGTCTTTGGTCTGTAGTGCAAAGATGAATTGTTAATGAATATCTTTGGTCGTAGTGCAAAGATGAATTTATTAGTATGATTATGAGCAGAAATTATGATTTGGTATAACCATGATTTTTGATGTTTCAGGTGAAGATATGTGACGCCCCCAAAATAGGTATACATCACATATTCTGAGTCGCCAAATACATGGTACAGAATACAAATACAATCTTAAATATACAACAAGAGAGTTGTGAGTTTTAATACAAACATTATCTTCTAGACAATATCCACTCTCAGAATAAGTTCTCATTACATTTATTAACACATTATTTAACAGAATAGTGAGGACTACTAATACTATCATCTGGACCGTCACACCGTTCCCCGACTAGTCCCGACTACGTTCTCATTTCCTGAAGAGAACAGTGAAAGAAGGGGTGAGCTCAACTAGCTCAGTAAGAAATATTATGACTAAGATAATGCAGAATAAATTATCATTAGTCTTCAACAATGTTAAACTGATAAAATACAATAGACATCAAGTTTAACTGCAGAAGAATATGCAATCCATTAAAAGAGTCAAGTAGAGAATAAAATCTACTATCTTTTATGATTTAAAAGGTTTTTCATCACTTTTATCACTTTGGAACTCGACAATAAATAATCCATCATCCACCTCACTTCTGACGAGGATATTCATTAGTATCACAACCATAAATTATCTATGCACTATGGGCCAAGGATATTCGTGTATTCATCAATGGTCATGATCATGCCAACAATCATCCATCAATGCACTACGGACCAATGAGGACTTTTACCACATCATTTATAACATTACGGTACCATGATTACAAAATAATCCACAGTCATAATCATACCAAGTCCATCTATGCACTTCAAGCCAGATGATGACTTTCAAAAAAAAAATAAACATGAGGATGATGACAATGATATAAGAGTTCAATAAAAACAAGTTCAAGAATTAATTTATTCAGGAACTAATAACATCCAAATTGTCAACATGATACTTCTTTGTAGAGTAAAATTTAAGAATGCTCAGAAGAATATTTCCATGAAAAGATATTGGATGAAGCACAAATATCAAGGATATTCCACTAATTTCATGGAGTATAGAAGTCAAAACTTTAACCAACTGAGTATAATAAAGAATGGAATAACAAAAGAAATCACCATGCATGCGGTGCTTCAGCATAGAAAGGTTATTCCAATGTAATAATAAATAACGAAACGTGTCGGGCATAATACGCACCGACGGGATATTCCAATGAGAATAATAAAGAATGGAATAACAATGAAATCACCATGTATGTGGTACTTGGCGCATGATGAGTTATTCCAACGAAATAATAAATAACGAAACCAGTCCAAAGATAAAACGCATGCATGAGGATATTCCAACATAATAATAAAGAGCGGAACCAGTCCAACGTAAAACACATAGACGGATATTCCAAATGAATAATAAAGAATGGAATAACAACAGCGAATTTCACCATGTATGCGGTATTGAATAGATGAGTTATTCCAAAGAGAATAATAAATAATGGAATAACGTAAGAATTTCACCAAGTATAGGGTGATCACAGTATACAAAGTTATTCAAATGAATAATAAAGAATGGAATAACGAAGTTCTCTTCATGAATATAAAAAAAAAATACCCTTACCTTATAAAGAAGTGTACTTTCAGATGGTAGAGGCGAGGATATACTTGAAGAAACTTCTTATTACGCTCAAAGCTTTCTTAAACACTAAAGAAATACGCTTTCAAGATAGAAGAATAATTCTCTCTACGCTTTCTCTCTCTAGAGTTTCAAAGAATTAAGTAAGAAATAATGAAGGAATGAGCTTATTTATAGAAGAATGGACTAAATAATAACCAATCCATGAGCGGTCGGATCGATTTACTTTAAAACAGACAAATTCAGTTGGTTTACAATAAAATATAATATATTCTATTTATAATCTAATAAAACGAATAACTTTTAAAAAGATTTTACTATACAAACACTATGTAGGCACAATGCAAATACTATACATAATAAAATATAATATATTCTAATTATTGTCTAATAAAATGAATAACTTTATAAAAGTATTCTATTTTATATAAAAAAGATTTTACTATTAGCCTAATAAAACGAATAACTTTATAAAAGTATTACATTTTATATAAAAAACTTTTCTGCTTTTATTACATTAATAATACTAATAAAACAAAACTTCATCATCATTATTATTATTCACACTATTAATCGACCGAATTCGTTCCTGTGAAAGAGGGGCTTTCCAATAAGGATTTCTCCCTATTAGCGCAATTAGGTGACCAAACCTCTCCTTGGCAGAACTTCTAGACATCGTTAATATTGAAAATAATAATATTAATAACTCTGTTATCTCAATTATTGATTTAATAATAAAAAAATATTGACAATAATTGAATCAAATGACGTGAGATACTATGCAACAATTACTGAAGCAATAATTGAACAAAACCGAAAGTGACTTCTCACGTAAGCATCAATAATCAATACCGGTGTTACTACTATCAACCACGCGTATTTTACATACTTTAACACCGGGTGTTTCAACAGTTAATGGTAAAACTTTCGCCGTTATTTTCATGAAAATATTTTTGCCGTTTTCTCAATCCGACAATAATTCCGTTGTGGGGTCCATCAATGATTGTGTAGTCGTACGAATATTCCTCGACCAATCGAATATTATAAACAACTTGCGTACTTTGTAAAATTTCTAAATATTACCCACAACTATAACATTATATCAAATTCATTCCATAATATTTAAAAATGATAATTATAGAAAATTCATCTTTATTCATAAAAGTTGGGGTCTTACAATCTCCCCTTCTTATGAAATTTCACCCTCGAAATTAGGGTACGTACCTGGTATGTCGAAGAGGTAAGGATACCTTGATTTCATTTCAGATTCTAACTCCCAAGTCATTTCCTCAACATCGTGGTTCCTCCATAAAACTTTGACTTGAGGTATAACCTTGGAGCGTAGAATATGTTCCTTCTTATCCAAGATTTGAACAGGAACCTCTTCATACGTTAAATCTTCCGCTATTTCGTCCGGTTCTAACTCAATAATGTGGTTCGGGTCTTTCACATATTTACGTAACATGGATATATGAAAAACGTTATGAACATGAGACATACTTGGCGGTAAAGCAAGTCTATAGGCTACAGTCCCTACTCAATCGAGGATTAAAAATGGGCCAATAAATCAAGGATTGAGTTTTCCTCTCTTTCCAAATCTCATAACTCATTTCCATGGAGCAACACGTAACAACACATGATCTCCAATATCGAATTCCACGTCCTTTCGATGAAGATCAACATAACTCTTTTGTCGATCTTGGGAGGTTTTTATACGTTGCCGGATCGTTTGTATCTTTTTCGTAGTCATATGTACTAACTCTGGTCCCAACAACGTTGTTTCACCCACCTCATCCCAGCATACTGGAGAACGACACTTTTTTCCATACAACACTTCGAATGGAGCCACGCCAATACTTGTTTGATAACTGTTGTTGTAGGAAAACTCCACCAATGGTAAGAACTTGTCCCAACTTCCCTTGAAGTCAATGACACAGAGTCTTAATAAATCTTCAAGAGTTTAAATAGTCCTCTCTAATTGTCCTTCCGTTTGAGGATGATATGCCGAACTAAATCATAAATCCGTGCCTATAACTTTTTTCAAACTAACCCAAAATCATGAAGTGAATCTTGGGTCTGGATCAGAAACTATGGATACTGGCATACCATGCAATCTTACAACCTCGTTTATGTACATACGAGCAAGACGTTCAAGTGTATAAGTTTCTCGTATAGGTAAGAAATGAGCAGACTTGGTCAATCTATCAACAATGACCCAAATTGCATCTATGCCTTGAGAAACCTTGGGAAGACCAGTAACGAAATCCATGGTAATGTGCTCCCACTTCCATTCTTGAATTTCAAGTGGTTGCAATGGACCTTTTGGTACTTGATGTTCCGCCTTGACTCGTTGACAAGTTAAACACCTTGAGATAAATGACGTTATCTCCTCTTTCATATTACCCCACCAAATGTATGTCAAGATCATGATACATTTTGGTACTCCCCGAGATGGATTTCAAACGGTGTGTTGTGCGCCTCCATCATGATTTTATACTTTAAATTAGGGTCGTTAGGAACACAAAGTGCAGGTTGATCAGATAGCACCTTCTTGTACTTTCTTCCTCATATGCATCACCTCGAAATCAGAAAGCTTGAAAGACTTTAACTTTATCGATTAAAGTTTGTTCTACTCATATATTCGCCATCATCACGTGGGTCCCTGGAGTTTTTATCTCTATCTCCATCCTTTGCAAGTCATACAAAATGGGCCTTTACGTTGACAATATAGCACTCGTACCCGTATATGATCTTCTACTCAATGCGTCAGCTACCACGTTTGCTTTTCCAGGATGATATTGGATGGTATGATCATAATCTTTCAACAGTTCAAGCCAGCGTAGCTGTCGCATGTTGAGTTCCTTTTGAGTGAAGAAATATTTAAGGCTTTTATGATCCATAGAGATCTTCACTTTCTCCCCATACAAGTAATGCCTCCAAATTTTAAGTGCGAAGACAATAGCTGCCAACTCTAGATCATGAGTAGGATAATTTCTCTCATATTCTTTGAGTTGTCGAGAGGCATAGGCTATGACTTTCCCATGTTGCATGAGAACACATCCTAACCCTTTGCATGAAGCATCACTGTAGATGACAAATCCCTCCGAGCCAAATGGTATTGTCAGAACAGGTGCTGAAATGAGTCTTCTCTTGAGTTCTTGAAAACTCTTCTCATATTCCTTACTCCAACAGAATTTTGTATCTTTTCGAGTCAGCTGAGTTAATGGAGTAGCGATTCGAGAAAACCCTTCTATGAATCACCGATAAAAACCAGCTAAGCCGAGAAAGCTACGTACTTCGATCACTGATTTAGGTTGTTCCCAGCTTTGAATGGCTTCAATCTTTGCCGGGTCAACAGATATTCCATGACTTGATACCACGTGCCCAAGGAATGCTACTTCCTCAAGCTAGAACTGGCATTTCTTCAACTTGGCATAAAGCTTATATTCATGAAGCTTTTGGAGTATCAGCCTCAAGTGTTGCTCATGATCTTCACGGCTTTTGGAATAAATAAGGATGTCATCAATAAAGACGACCACAAAGTGATCCAAATATTCCTTGAATACTCGGTTCATCATATCCATGAAGGCAGCAGGAGCATTAGTCAATCCAAAAGACATGGCTAGGAATTCATAATGCCCATACCGAGTTCTGAAAGCCATCTTTGGAATGTCATCGGTTCTAATCTTCAATTAGTGATATCCAGAACGAAGATCAATTTTTGAAAAAAAATTTGCGCCTTGCAACTGGTCAAACAGGTCATCAATGCGAGGCAATGGATATCTATTTTTGATAGTGACATGGTTTAACTCTCGATAATCAATACAAAGTCGCATACTCCCATCTTTCTTCTTCACGAATAGAACAGGAGCACCCCAAGGAGAAGTACTAGGACGAATAAAGCCAATGTCTAACAATTCCTGCAATTGGGTCTTTAACTCCACGAAGTTCAATAGGAGTCATTCGATATGGGGCTTTGGAAATGGGTTTTGTCTGGGGTTCAAGGTCGATACAAAATTCAATTTCACGCTCGAGGAGGTAGGCGTAGAAGTTCTTCGTGGAATACGTCGAGAAATTCATTAACAATAGAAATATCATTCGAACTAACGTATTTTTGTTTAGATTAAGTGACATGAGCTAAGAAAGCTTGACATCCGTTTTTCAATAAACGAATAGCTTTATGGCTTGAGATGACGATGATTGATTTTAATGGTTTGGTTGCTTGAATTAGCATAATAGTTTGGTTAGGAATATGAAAGCTAACAACCTTACGAAAATAATCAATTTTTGCATGATGAGTAGTTAACCAATCAATCCACAAATTACGTCAAATGCAAGTATTTTCAATGAAATAAGATCGACAGGTAATGTGAGGGTACCGATTTGAACCAAACAAGACTTATAAATAGTGGATGTAATGAAGGTTTCTCCCAACGGAGTTTCAATAGATAAGTCAAAGTCTAATTTCTCCGTATTCAAATTTAAACGTTGAGCGCAAGTAGGAGAAATAAAAGAATGGGTAGACCCAGTATCAAATAAGGTATATACTTTGCTAGAGTTTATGATAAGCTTACCTGTGATGACCTCGTTCGGGTTCCTTGCTTTCTGGGAGGTCACGACAAACGCTCCCCCTTGCACTACTGGCTTTGACTTTTCTAGGATGTTCTTTGGTGCCTCCATCCTAGCTGAACTTGTCTTCGGTGAATGACAAAATTAGGCTAGGTGACCTTCTCTTCCACAATTATAACATGCTTTGACTGAGATCGCACGCTTTGACCGATGTGTCCTTCCCTCTCGCATTTGAAGCATATGATAGGTGGTCGTTCTCCTTCCTTAACCACGGGTGCTGGTGTTGACGTCTTTCCATCATTGTTGAATCTCCTCTTCTTGAAATGTCCATTCTTAATATTTTGGCCATGATTACCACCGAAGTGGTTACCATTTCTAGCTTGTTGATTCCCTCCACGCTTATTGTCACCGCTTCGATGACTGTTATCACTAGTATTATCATTTTTTCGGCTGCTCTCTTTTGGTTGGGTTGACTCATTATCGCGCTCCAATAACTGAGCCCTATTAACAACATCTGAATACAAACACAGTTTATGAGAGATAAGATATTGACGTATCTCGGGTTTCAAACCTCTTAGAAACATTCGTGTCATTCTCTCCTCATTATCAACCAAATGGGACGCAAACCGGGACAACTCGACAAACTTGGCTTCGTACTGCGACACGGTCATGTTGTTTTGTTCGAGTTTAATGAACTCTAACTCTTTCATGTGATGAATACTTTCGGGAAAGTACTTGTCGTTGAACAGCTTCTTGGAACTTCTCCCAAGACATCTTCGGTCAAGCGGAGTTGAGTCGCTTTTACGATTCCTACCAAGTAATCACTGCCTCAAGCAACATGAAGGTGGCAAAGGAACCTTTTCTCTCCTCGAGCATCCCAATACATCAAATATCTTGTTGATCTGCTTTATCCACGTCTCGCTTTAAGTGGTTTTGACTCTCCAAAAAACTCCGGTGGTCCCAGCTCCTTGAATCATTTAGCGGTGACCGTCAGAGAGTTGCACAATGTTTCCACTGCATTTTAGACAGAGTCTCTCTTGCACGATCTGCATGAATTGTAAAAAGCCTCTCGAACATTCCGCTGTTCATCATTTGGTCAGTGTTGTTGTTTGCATGAGGATTGTCGCCTTCCTGATGCACATTGTCCTGATTATTGATCTGTGGAGACTCAACGGTCTCCTGTGCTCCATTGATGTTCTCAACATTCTTAGATGCCATTTTCAAATCTTCGCCACACAAAACAAGGGTTAATTAACATATCACATATTATCCCTATACTCTCGGCCAGACCAATTAAATATCAAATAAACTTAGGTAGGTCATAGTAGCGAAGAATTCCCCGTCTCTCCCTCTGAGTTCTTGTCTCACATCTCGGCCGGGGATCATATCTCTAAGCTTTGATACCAACTATGACGCCCCCAAAATAGGTATACATCAACTATTCTGAGACGCCAAATACATGGTACAGAATACAAATACAATCTTAAATATACAACAAGAGAGCTGTGAGTTTTAATACAAATATTGTCTTCTAGGCAATATCCACTCTCAGAATAAGTCCTCATTACATTTATTAACACACTATTTAACAGAATAGTAAGGACTACTAATACTATCATCTAGACCATCACTCCGTTCCCCGACTAGTCCCGGCTACGTTCTCATTTCCTGAAGAGAACAGTGAAAGAAAGGGTGAGCTCAACTAACCCAGTATGAAATATTATGACTAAGATAATGCAGAATAAATTATCATTAGTCTTCAACAATGTTAAACTGATAAAATACAATAGACATCAAGTTTAACTTTAGTGGAACATGCAATCCATTAAAAGAGTCAAGTAAAGAATAAAATCTACTATCTTTTATGATTTAAAAGGTTTTTCATCACTTTTATCGCTGAGACTCAGCTTAATAAATAATCCACATCATCCCTGCACTATGGCCAAGGATATTCATTAGTATCACAATCACAAATTATCCATGCACTACGGGCCAAGGATATTCATGTATTCATCAATGGTCATGATCATGCCAACAACTATCCATCAATGCACTACGGGCCAATGAGGACTTTTACCACATTATTTGTAACATTACGGTCATGATTACACCGAATAATCCCTGGCCATAATCATACCAAGTCCATCTATGCACTTTCTGAGCCACGAGATGACTTTCAAAAAAAATAAACATGAGGATGATGACAATGATATAAGAGTTCAATAAAACAAGTTCAAGAATTAATTTATTCAGGAACTAATAACATCCAAATTGTCAACATGATACTTCTTTGTAGAGTAAAATTTAAGAATGCTCAGAAGAATATTTCCATGAAAAGATACTGGATGAAGCGCAAATATCAAGGATATTCCACTAATTTCATAGAGTATAGAAGTCAAAACTTTAACCAACCGAGTATATAATAAAGATGGAATAACAAAAGAAATCACCATGCATGCGGTACTTAGCATGTAGGCAAGTAATTCAATGAAATAATAAATAACGAAACCGAATCAAAGGCGTAATACACCGGTGGGATATTCAACAGAATAATAAAGAATGGAATAACAATGAAATCACCATGCATGTGGTACTTCGCGTGACAGAGTTATTCCAATGAATAATAAATAACGGAACCGGGCCCGACAGATAAATGCATGAGCGGTGATATTCCAACGAGAATAATAAAAGCGGAACCGAATCCGGCATAAAAGCATGTAGGCGAGGATATTCCAGCGAATAATAAAGAACGGAATAACAACGAAATTTCACCATGTAGCGGTATTTGATGACAAAGTTATTCCAATAGAATAATAAATAATGGAATAACAGAAGAATTTCACTAAGTATAGGGTAGACCGCGTATACAGGTTATTCCAACAGAATAATAAAGAATGGAATAACAGAAGTTCTCTTCATGAATATAAAAAAAAAATACCCCTTACCTTATAAAGAAGAGTAATCCGATGGTAGGGCGGGGATATACTTGAAGAAACTTGCACTACGCTCAAAGCTTTCTTAAACGCTAAAGAAATACGCTCAAGATAGAAGAATAATTCTCTCTACAGTTTCTCTCTCTAGAGTTTCAAAGTGAATTAAGTAAGAAATAATGAAAGAATGAGCTTATTTATAGAAGAATGGTGAATAGTAACCAATCCATGAGCAGTCCAAATCGATTTACTTTAAGCGGACGGTCAGTTGGTTTACAATAAAATATAATATATTCTATTTATAATTTAATAAAACGAATAACTTTTAAAAAGATTTTACTATACAAACACTATGTAGGCACTATACAAATACTATGCATAATAAAATATAATATATTCTAATTATTGTCTAATAAAATGAATAACTTTATAAAATTAATCTGCTTTTATATAAAAAGATTTTACTATTAACCTAATAAAATGAATAACTTTATAAAAGTATTACATTTTTATATAAAAGCTTTTACATTTTATTACATTAATAATACTAATAAAACAAAACTTCATCATCATTATTATTATTCACACTATTAATCGACTGAGTCATTCCCGAAAGAGGGGCTTTCCAATAAGGATTTCTCCCTATCAAGCACAATTAGGTGACCAAACCTCTCCTTGCGAGAACTTCAGACATCGTTAATATTGCAAATAATAATATTAATAACTCTATTATCTCAATTATTGATTTAATAATAAAAAATATTGACAATAATTGAATCAAATAACGTGAGATACTATGCAACAATTACTGAAGCAATAATTGAACAAAACTGAGTGACTTCTCACGTAAGCATCAATAATCAATACTGGTGTCTACTATGCAACCACGCCGTATTCTGTGCACTTTTAACACTGGGTATTTCAATAGTTAACGGTAAAACTTCCGCCATTATTTTCATAAAAATATTTTTGTCGTTTTCTCAATCCGACAATAATTCCGTTGTGGGGTCCACCAATGATTGTCTTGGTCGTCTGAATATTCCCGACCAATCGAATATTATAAACAACTTGCGTACTTTGCAAAATTTCTAAATATTACCCACAACTATAACATTATATTAAATTCATTCCATAATATTTAAAAATGATAATTATAGAAATTTCATCATTATTCATAAAAGTTGGGGTCTTACAAGATAGGTGATGAAAATTATCTTTGTCCTGGGTGCGAAGAGGAATTTAGAATCACAATTATGATTATAAGTTATTCATATGATTGTGGACAGGAATTATTGATTGATGTTATAGGGATAAAACATTATCGGTGGACTTTTAAAATAGAGAAGATAATAGATCTGATGGTCTATTTGACTCTTCTAATGGATTGCTCGTTCCGCTGCAACTATGGTTGAAAAGTTTTATCATCTACCATATGTTATAAATCTCTAAGGCTATTGATGATGTAAATTATCTTTAGTCATGATATTCTTTACTGGGCTAGTTGTGCTCACCCTTTTTGCTTCACAATTTCTTTCGGTGTAATAAGAGTGTAGGCGGGAATTGACGGGGATAACGAGGGAATAGAGCGGTGGTCTATAGGCATTGAGAGTTCTCCTAAATAGTATGGAAATAAATTTATTGAGAACTATAGATAAGTGTGTCGTATTGTATACGTCATTTGATATTTAATTTTGGTGAACCGAATAGGGTGAGGTGAACCCAACTTTGGAAGGGTGTTTTGCCACTATCAAACAAGATGTCTACTGACATACAACCTCGTGTTATCATAAGATAGGGTTATGCAAATCCACTTACTGAGTATATCTACGAGCACTACCTATATGATCTTGGAGTTTATTTGAAATATAATTTTCACTTGGAGATAGTTATATGTCAAGAGAAGACTCACCATTGGAAAGAAGATGATAGTAATCTTCTCGTTTATTTTCTTTGGGGTCTATTGGGTCAACCAAGGATAATTTTATGGACATATGATATCTATCATAACCTAGACGCATGGCCTCCCATGTACGAAGGTTTCCTTGAGTACTTCCCAAAAATTTTAATTTCTAAAACAGTTTTTGACTATACTTTTATGTAAAGTATCATTGTAAGGTTGTGGTCGAGGCACCATAAGAGTTACATACATTTGTATTAAAACTCACAGTTAACTATGGTCGTATTCTATACGACAGTTCAACAGTTGTATAAATGAAGTTTGTATTCTCCTTTAATTGTTTTGGGCCATGTAATAAACATAGTCTAACAATTTTAATATATGTTACCCAAATTGTTTATTTAGGGTTTCCATTCCCAATCTTATGAAATTTAATTACTTATACATGTGACTTTAGCTCATAACCTAATTAGGTTTACTAGAAATAGGTTTAAAATTATTAGTCACTTGAAATAATAAGATTATCCACTTAAGTTAGTATACATATTAAATACTAACCTTTCCTTATTACCATAACCCTTAGGTTATTTAATTGTCTAACCTAATGTATAATTAGGTTACGAAGCATTCATTTTTAATGAAATCTATACATGTATATATCCATAAATATAGTATATATGTTTATTGATTCATGCACCACTTCACATATGTTGTCACATATTAAATCACTATATAACAGAAAGTTTTAAATATCAATAATGTACATACATATATAGTGACTTAAAATTCATGGTTATTACATCCTTACCCCCTTATAAGAATTCCGTCCCCGGAATTACATATAGGGTTACTCAAAAAGATGTGGATAATTTTCCCTCATCTTTTCTTCGAGTTCCCGTAGCTTCTTCAACAGTGTGGTTCCTCCAAAGAACTTTTATAGAATGTATAACCTTATTTCACAATTTATGCTCTTTTCTATCTAAAATTTCAACTGGAATTTCCTCGTACGACAAATCCTTTTCCACCTAAATTGGCTCGTACGATATCACGTGCTTGTACTCAAGCTTATATGGTCGTAGCACTGACATATAAAACACATTATGAATGTGTTCCAGTTCAGGAAGTAGAGCTACCTCGTACGCCACTTCGCCTATCTTTTTCAAGATCTTGAAGGGTCCAATAAATCTCGGACTCCGTTTGCATTTCTTTCCAAACCTTATCTTCCCTTTCCAGGGAGATACTTTCAAAAATGCATAGCTTCCCACTTCAAAATCTCTCTTCTGGCGATGTAAGTCTGCATATTTCTTTTCGCGATTTTGAGCTGCTACCAGCCGGGCTCTTATCACCTTGATGATCTCTACAGTCTGCTGCACCAGTTCTGGTCCCAACAGTCGACGTTCACCCACTTCATCCCAGTAAAAGGGCGTTCTACATTTCCTCCCATACAGTGCTTCATACGGCGGCATTTCGATGCTGGAGTGATAGCTATTTTTGTATGCGAACTCTACTAATGGAAGATGATCCTCCCAGCTACCCTTGAAGTCCATCACACAAGCTCTGAGCATGTCTTCAAGCGTTTGAATCGTTCTCTCGCTTTGTCCATCGGTCTGCGGATGATACGCAGTGCTCATCCGTAGCTGCATCCCCATTCTTTCTTGAAAACTTTTCCAGAAGTTTGACGTGAATCGCGGATCTCTATTTGATACAATAGATACTGGTACGCCATGTCTCGAGATACTTTCTTTGATATATAATTTGGCTAGCTGGTCTAAACTATACCTGATCTTGATCGGCAAAAAGTGAGCCGACTTCGTAAGACGATCTACAATCACCCATATGGCGTCGTGTCATTTTTGCGTTGCTGGAAGTCCCACCACAAAATCCATCGTGATGTGCTCCCATTTCCACTCTGGAATCTCTAAAGGCTGTAGTAATCCACTCGGTCGTTGATGCTCCGCCTTGACTCTCTGACAAGTTAGACATCTGCTGACGGATTCTGCAACCTCTCTCTTCATGTTTGGCCACCAAAAGTGTTGACGTAAATCTTGATACATCTTTGTGCTTCACAGGTGTATCGAGTACCTCGTCTTCTTGCTTCTTGCAAAATATCTTCTCTTAGTTCTGGTACTAACGATACCCAAATTCGCCCTTCGAATCTCAGCAGTCCGATGCCATCAATCTTGTATTTCAATTCATCCTCTTTAGCTAACCGCTTCTTGATGTTGTCTCAATCTTCGTCCTTCTCTTGAGCCTCTTTAACCTTATCTAATAAAGTCGGGCTCGCTGCCACTGTAAATAATTTCTCATGGGTCCCCATCGGATACTTAACCTCTAAGTCAAGTCGTTCAAAATTTTTCACTAATTCCTCTTGAATGGTCAACTTCAGTAACTTCTCTCTGCCTTTTTTGCTCAGGGCATCTGCCACTACATTTGCTTTACCTGGATGGTACAGAATCTCATAATCATAATCCTTAATCAATTCTAGCCATCGGCGTTGCCTTATATTTAGCTCCTTCTACGTAAAGATATACTTTAGACTCTTATGATCCGTATATATCTCACACTTCTCGCCATACAAATAGTGCCTCCAAATCTTCAACGCAAAAACTATTGCTGCTAACTCCAGGTCAGGAGTCGGATAACTCTTCTCATAGTCCTTCAGCTGACGTAAAGCGTACGCAATGACCTTACCATCTTGCATCGATCACCGACCAAGAAGACCCTTGTGTGACGCATCACTATATACACTATAAATCCTCCGTGTTGTGCGGTAAAGCCAACACGGTGCTGGCCCGAGCCTCTTCTTCAATTCCATGAAACTCTCTTCACATTTCTCCGTCCAAACGAACTTCACCGTCTTTCTAGTAAGGTTGATCAACTGCGATGCTATCTTTGAAAAATCTTGGATGAATCTCCGATAGTATCCTGCTAATCCCAAGAAACTCAAAATTTCTATCGGCGTCTTTGGCTGTTCCCAGTTGATAACCGCTTCTACTTTTGCTGGATCCACCGAAACACCATCCTTGTCGATAACGTGACCCAAAAACTGCACTCTCTACAACCCAAACTCACACTTGGAGAAATTTGCATACAACTTCTCCCTCCTTAACGTCTCCAACACTATCCTTAGATGTTCAATGTGCTCTTCCTCTGTCTCTGAATATACCAGAATGTCATCGATGAACATGATAACAAACTTATCCAAATACTGTTTAAACACTCTGTTCATCAAGTCCATGAATGCTGCTGGTGCATTCGTCAATCCAAAAAACATTACCAGAAACTCAAAGTGTCCATACCGAGTTCTGAATGCCGTCTTTGGAACATCCTCCTGCCTCACCTTCAGTTGGTGATAACCGGTCCTCAAGTCAATATTTGAAAACTATTTCGCCCCTTTCAACTGATCAAACAAATCATCGATCCTGGGCAACGGGTACTTGTTCTTAATGGTGACCTTGTTCAACTCTCGGTAGTCGATACAAAGCCTTAATGACCCATCCTTCTTCTTTACGAATAAAGATGGTGCTCCCCCGGGTGATACGCTTCGGTCGAATGTATCCCTTATCTAAAAACTCTTGTAGTTGAACCATCGGTTCCTTCATTTCTACTGGAGCCATACAATCTGACGCTTTGGATCTGGGTGATGTCCACAGTGCCAAATCGATAACAAACTCTACCTCTCTATCTGGTGGCAATCCCAGAATCTCATCTGGGAAGACATCAACGAATTCCCTTATAATAGGTATCTGACCCAGTTCACCCTCGACTCTGCGGGTATCCACAACATGAGCCAAATAACCTATACAACCCTTCCTAAGAAACTTCTTTGCTTGCATCATCCTCAGACAACAAGATTGTCTCAGCGATTTACTACCATGAAATACCACCTTTGACTTATTCGGAGTCTTTAGGTGTACGCACTTTTTCTTACAATCGATGGCCAGCTCATGACTTGATAACCAATCCATCCCGAGGATTACATCAAACTCTCCAAGACGAATCGGTATCAAATCCATGTTAAGCTTAAACCCTCTTACATCAACACAACAGTTCCTATGGATGTAGTCTACAGGGATAATTTCTTTGTTTGCTACTTCTACATTCATTGGGTGTTCTAATAGTTCACGAGGTAAACTTAATCTTTGAGCAAATTCATCAGATACGAAAGAACATAAAGCTCCCGAATCGAATAACACATAGGCATTTATATCGTTGATCGGAATTATACTTGACACCACCTCCCTGGATGCCACAGCATCTTGCACTGTCATATTGAATGTCCTCGTTGTCAGCTTGTTTGGCTGGGCTGGTCCTCCACTGGTTGTCCTAGTGTTATTGCCCTCGTTGCCGTTTCCGCCATCCGTACTTTTCTTCCTCGGGCAATCCTTGATCCGATGTCCTGCTTCACCACAGTTAAAACAACATCCCTTCTTCACATTAGGACAATTGGGTGAGGTATGCCCTTCTTTTTCACAGGTATAACATACCATTTTTCCCTTCAAGCACTCTCTCGAGTGACCTTTTCCACATTTTCCACACACCGGCTTCTTTTATTGCACACTACCTTGCTGACTCTCCAAATTACTACCCCCACTGCTCCATTTTTACTTTTTGTTATTGCTACCGACATTGCTAACATTCTGATTCCCACCTTCTACTTTCTTCTTGCTCTTCTCCCGATTGTACTTTGACACCGCTTCGCTTCTACCTTTCGCTATGAGAGCTTTCTCCAACAGAGTTGAAAATGACGTGATTTGTAAAACCGCTACCTTACTGTAAATCCACAGCTTTAGTCTATTTTCGAACCTTCTTGCTTTCCTCACCTCCGTGTCCACCTGATGTGGAGCGAATCTGGCCAATTCATTGAACTTCGCAGCGTACTCTGACACTGACATATTCTCATGTTTCAATTCCAAAAACTTGATCTCCATTCTCACTTGTGTACTCTCAGGGAAGTAGTTCCCAAAGAACAACGTCTTGAACGCTTCCCAAGTCACGATTCTAGTCCCGACTTTGTTCTGGTTGACCTCCCACCAGTAGTTAGCCTCACCCTTCATTAAGTAGGTAGCAAAAATTTTTTTTTCCTCTTCTGCTACTCTAGCAATAATGAAGGCATTCTCAATCTCCTTTATCCACGTCTGGGCCTCTATCGGGTCTGCTGTTCCTCTAAACTCCGGCGGTCCTACTGCCTTAAAGTCCTTAAAGTTGACTAATTGGTTTCCCACCTGATTTCCTACAGGTTGAGCTTGATTCCTCATAGCTTCAGCCATCATGTTGATAAAGTCTTGCATTGGGTTTGGTTGAGCTCCCGCTGCATTATTAACTGACTCTTCGATCTCTTGGTTCCTTAGTACACGTCTGGGCGGCATTATCTAGTTAACCAAAATTTTAATATGTTACTCGGGTTTTATTATTATATAAATACTTAGCATGTAACACGCTACTGTATTCAAACAATCAGATGAACATTATGTGAGAGTTTTAAATTACCAAGATTTGGAAGCCTTTCTCCCTGAGGGTTAAGTTTGTTAAAAAAAATAATTCCAAATCAGTCTACTGGATTCACATAACATTAAATAGACAATTTACTATTTAAATTTTCCAACACATATCATAATAATGCATTTATATTCATATACCAATCTTCGGTGTCTCACATATTCAATACAGGTATATTTTTATAAATGTTATTATCCCATTTTAAACACAAAAGATGGGATTAACTCAAAATGATACTCCCCTACAAACACAAATAGGGATACTACCTAATTACCTACTACCTCACACCTGCTGAGGTTTACATCAAAATAAAACCCTATTACACAAAAGGGGTACTAATGCATCTATCTACAACTGGTACATAGCATAATCATCATTGGTGGCCCTGCTGGGTCACCTGAACAGGCTCCTGGGGAAACAACCCCTCCATTACTCTACACCGAACGGATCAACTCGACTCCCCTATCTCCACGCGAGGCCTAACACTCAGTCCCTTCTAGCTCTGGAAGGCTGCATCAAGCGCTAGCCCTAGTGTCTCTATCCTGGTATCTTTCGCCAGTAGCTCACCTTCCAACTGGTCAACCCTCTTAGCTGCATTATACTATGCTTCATCCATCCTAGTCCTCTCCAGCCTTTCCACCTCAAGGTCAGCAATCAAGGCCTGAAGCTGTACCCTCAGCATCCCAACTTGCAACTCTGACTCATCCAACTTTTCTTTTTATTCGACTACCACCATCTGAGCTTGATAAGCCGCATCCTTATATTGACCTTCTGTGAACTAGAGTGTGTGGTTTTCAACCTCTATTTCTCCCACTCTGCCTTCTAATTGATTGATTCTCCTCAACAAATCCCCTATCGGAGGACCATGAGGGGCTTCTTCCGTGACCTCGCGCTCAATGGGCTCTTGCTCCACTGAGTGACTACCCTAGTGTTCTTCAGACATCCTACAAACACCATAAATAAAACCAACATCAGTACCACAATAAAATATATTCATTAATAAAATAAAATGATATTTTATTTAGTACAACTGAAACTCGATGGATCTCCTTAACCCATCATCTACACACTCTATATGAGTTTTTTACTAAGGTTATAACCTAGGTTTCACATTCCTAATGTTTATAACCTATTGCTTTGATACCAACCTGTGACGCCCCCAAATCCAGGTTCTCTAACCTCAGATTCGGTGCTCACGATCTATCATCATCATCATCAGCATTCTATAACTATTACGGAATAATAAACATACATTATTCATTATAATAAAGTTTCATAACATGGTCCCAAGGTCTTCTTAACCTTAACTTAAACACACCATTCATATTACAAAAGGTTTACATAAGAAATTCCATCAGATAATAATAACTAAAATTCATTCTAAACTATTCTTGGATCTTGCCATTGCCTTTGTCTTTCGTATTGGATCCTTCAGGCTTAACTGAAATAAATGTCATGATATAGCAAGGGTAAGCAACTAATTTGCTTAGCAAGTTTAAATACAAGGGAGATATATCATGACTAGAAAGAAATCTCGCTTTTAAGGTTCAACAATAGTATAAGATTGTGAAAGAACATGAATTAATAATCAACAATTGAATATTCGAATAACGTGTACTGAGTGGTTTTGAAATAACCATGAACATTTGCCAAGGTTCTCAGTCATTTAAACTGGACCTCTTAATAAGTTTTGGTATTCAAGGGGAACAGACTTTCATACCCCATGATTTATGCATAAACACTTAATAATCCAGCATCGATATCATGCCTTAATCAAATTAAATCCTTTTCTCGATCAAGAGTTCTTATCATATCAATTTAATAAGAACAACTTTTTAAAACACATTTGATTTAACAAATTTAAACATGTTTGATCTAGTTGATACAATTAGCATAGATTTATCTCATAAACAGTTCATGAATGAAAGAACTTTAATTTAATTCACGATTCAATAATAATAGAACAGAATTCAATTGCACAAAGTCGCAATTTCAATAATCATTATAGATGTGAATAATCATCAATAATTATTCACTAACATGCTTTGAAAATAATAACTTCGAAGTTTGAGTTAGGAAACTTGCCTCGTTTGTAGAGTTACGACTACTTGATTAAATTATATCCATTAGCAATTTAATTATCTTCCTTTAAGAGACCTATAGTTAATCTTTCAATTAGCCATAGCATAACATTAGATCATGTAATCACATAGTTATTATATATTACATTTAGTTCTTAGAAATATTATCCTGCTTCGATAATGTTACTATTAAATAACAACTACCTTTATTTCACTTAATATTATTAATCTTGATAATATTTAATTCACCTCTTAGTATTATTAGTTCACTAATAATACTTTTATTCGCTTACTAATATTATTAACATCTTAATAATATTTTAATACTTTACTAATATTATTAATCCTCTTAATAATATTTTAATCATCCATTAACATTATTACTTTAATAATATCTTACTTATGCTTTAGTATCATTAATCAATTAATAATACTTTTAATCATTTACCAATAGTATTAATATTTTATTCATTTACTAATATTATTAATCATTTAATAATATTTTATTCATTTACTAATGTTATTATATTTTAATAATATTTTATTTAATCTCGAATATTATTATTTACTTAATAATATTTTAATCATCCAATAATACTTTAATTTAATATTATTAATCTTTTAATAATATTTTAATCTAAGATTAATATTTTAATCAAATATTATTAATCATCTAATAATACTTTAATCATTTATTAATGCTTAAATCAAATATTATTAACCATTTAATAATATTTTAATGAAGTTTTAATCTTAATATTTTTATTTACTTAACAATATTATATTCTAATATTATTAATATCATAATAATATTTTAATAATTTATTAGATCAATAAACAATTTATTTTCTAATTGTTCACCCTTTATAAAACCTTTTATTTAATAACCATAAAAGGTCATAAATAATATTTCTCATTATAAATTACCAAAATACCCTAAAATAGTCTTAATATTATATATTAGGAGTATTCAAGCATTAAAATTACATTTTTCTTATTTAAGACATCATTTAACTATTTATTTCCTTGTATTCATAACTTCATCATTTTTAGGAAAATACCAAACAGATTCCAAAAATTCGTCTTTTCTGGATTTGGACAGTATATGACCCAACAATGATAACCAAATTTTTCTGGAATTTTAGAAAATGATTTATTAATTTTAAAGTGCCCAAAAAAAACACTCGGATCTTGCTTCATTTTTCATAAATCGAGTTTTGCTCAGAAAATTTTGAAATTTTCAGGGTATACTCTCATAACATATATGAACATACTGTACAAAGTTGGGATTTTTCCCATGTATACACTATGAGAAATTCGGGTGTTAATATTTAGGAGTCCTTTACGGAAATAGCCATTACGCATAACCTATAAATTGAAACGTGTCCGTTCTTTTTTCTACACGTAGATAACTTCTTAAGGTACCTCTGTGATTTTTCCTGGATTTTTAAAAGACATGAAACTGTCCGAAACAGCCCTAAGAAAAATGGGGACAGTAACTTTTTAGGGTTTTAAAACCTTAATACACTATGTGGACTATTTTGAGGAAAACAACCCCCATGACTTCAATACTTGCTAGATTTGTGTTCCACCACTTGGATTTGCTAGATAACTCATGTATCTAGCACCACCCATTGACGGATCACAAATCCAAGTTGTAAAACTTGAGTTACACAAGATTTAGTGGAAGAAAATCAAAAAAACAAGGGTTTAACCCCTAGGAGAACATATGCTCATTTTCTTCCTCTAAACCTTTGATCTAACACTCAAGATACTTAGTTTCATACATGATGATATGTAGAACTAGGGTATCTTAAGTATTAGTTCAAAACCCCAACAAATCAAGCTATAACACAAAATAGAAGAAGAAGATGAAGATTAGGTTATACCTTGATCTAGTAGCAACCTTCCTTGATTTACCAAAGTAGTTTATAATCTTAGGGTGCATTACACAAGCTAGCACACTCCTCTCATACTCGTCCAAAAACCGAACCCCTCTCTCTCTTTTCTCTCTTAGTATTTTGCTAGCTTGGGAGAAAAATAGAAGAAGGAGAATAAGAGAAATGAAAAAGTCTAGCAATTGAAATGGGTGATTTAACTAATATCCCCCATACTTTTGTTGTCTCTTGGATAAAAGGCTTCACCTTTTCTCATCCAATTAAGCCTAATCATGTGATTAAGGGTGCTAAGTAGATTTTCAACCAATGGGAGATGGACACACTTGTACTTGATGTAAGAGTTACTAATTAAGGAACTTGATTAGCATAATTTTGTTGCCTTAAATGGCCTAATATGGCCGGTCCCCCTTGCCCCAATATCTCCTCCATTTTTTATTTATTTTAATGCACAAATTTGATTAATCAAAATCCTAAAATACCCTTAATCAAGTGGGCTAAGTATTGGTTTGCATTTTATTTCTTTTGGGTTTCTCCTTTAATTGTTTTGGGTCATGTAATAAACATAGTCTAACAATTTTAATATATGTTACCCAAATTGTTTATTTAGGGTTTTCATTCCCAATCTTATGAAATTTAATTACTTATACATGTGACTTCAGCTCATAACCTAATTAGGTTTACTAGAAATAGGTTTAAAATTATTAGTCACTTGAAATAATAAGATTATCCACTTAAGTTAGTATACATATTAAATACTAACTTTTCTTTATTACCATAACCCTTAGGTTATTTAATTGTCTCACCTAATGTATAATTAGGTTACGAAGCTTTCATTTTTAATGAAATATATAAATGTATATATCCATAACTATAGTATATATGTTTATTGATTCATGCACCACTTCACATATATTGTCACATATTAAATCACTATATAACACAAAGTTTTAAATATCAATAATGTACATACATATATAGTGACTTAAAACTCACGGTTATTACAATATATATATATATATATATATTATAGATATTTAAATATATTTAAATTTATAAATATATTTAAATTTAAATTTATGATAAATATTAAAATATATGTTTTTATATACAATAATAGTAGTACGAACTAGCAACAAAAAGCAGTAGCATATGTTTAACCTAGGATCTACATAAAGCAAATAACATGGAGCAAGAGGTAACATTACACAAAAGCTTGCTACCAGAGCCAAATAACAACAGCCAACATGCAACTTTTCACAACTACATTAAGCAACAATTTATTTAAAACCACCCCATAAAGCAATAACATAAAGCAACATGTGACTGCACTACAACACTACAAATGGTGTTATTTCTTTTATGGTTTGGTTTATGGTTGTGTATGAGTTGTTTAACATATGGGCAATATGTATTTGTACAGTATGATTTGAAATGTGGTAATTAGTTTTCTTTGTTATGCTTGGATGCGTTGTGTTGGTTGTGGTTATTTAATAAACTACCTATGTAAGACCCCAACTTTTATGAATAAAGATTTAATTTTCTCCAAATATCTTTTTGAGTAATATGGTGTGGATTTGATATAATGTTATAGTTGTGGGTAGTATTTATAAATTTTGCAAAGTAAGCAAGTTGTTATAAAATATTCGATTGGTCGGGGAATATTCGTTTTATCAGGGAAGATTCGTATGACGTCACAATCATTAGTGGACCCCCACAACGAATTTACTGTCGGAGTGAGAAAACGACATAAATAACTTTTATAAAAATAACGGCGAAAGTTTTACCGTTAACTGTTGAAATACCCGGTGATAAAAGTACAGTAATACGCGTGGTTGCATAGTAGCACACGATATTGTATAATATCTTTGATTATTGATGCTTACGTGAGAAGTCACTCAATTTTATTCAATTATTGCCACAATAATTGCTGCATAGTATCTCTTATATTATTGATTCAATTATTATCCCAGTATCATCTGCACACTATTTATATTATGAAATCAATAATTGAGACGACAAAGTTATTCATATTATTATTTGCATTATTGACGATGTCTAGAAAGTTCTATCGTGGAAAGGGGTTTGGTCACCTAATTGCGCGCCAATAGAGAGAAATCCTTATTGGAAGCCCCCTCTTTCCTGGGAATGATCTGGTTGTTAATATTATGAGTTATAATATTAATGATGAATAAGTTCGTGTTGATTAAAGATAAGAATAATAATTGATGAGTGAAAGATATTTGTTCATTTAGTTTTCTTTAATTCTTTCGTGACCCAATTACCCTCAAAGGAGGTAATTCTGTGATTGACTGGTTTTATTATTATTGACCAAACGGGTAATTAATCGGATACATGAGAAATTAATTGTTATTAGTTCACATAAAAATAACTATTTGTTCACATGCATGGAACTATTAGTTCACATGCATGTACTATTAGGGGAGGTTGTGCAAGATTGATAATACTTGAAGGACTAAATTAAAAATAGAGGCAAAGATAAAGGTACTAAACTGTAATAATTCGAGTCCCTAAATTTGCAATTATCGACACTATGTTTTCCTATAAATAGAAGCTCATTTCTTCTTTCATTCTCACCAATTCACTAAGACTCACAAGATCAACTATAAAGAGAGAAACTATAGAGAATAAGAAGAAGAGTATTCTGCTACTTCACTATTGCAGTATTCAGTCTTCTACTAAGGTAAGGGGTATTATTTATTTCATATTCGTAAGAAATTTTATTTTCGTTCAATATTCGTAAAGATTATTATTTTCTTCAATATCGTAAGGAATATTATCTTCGTTCAATATTCGTAGGAATATTATTTTCGTTCAACAGTTGTAAGGAATATTATTTATTTCATATTCGCTTACGATATTATTTTTCGTATTCGTAAGAAATTTTATTTTCGTTCAATATTTGTAAGGAATATTATTTTCGATCAATATTCGTAAGGAAAATTATTATCGTTCAATATTCGTAGGAATATTATTTTTGTTCAATATTCGTAAGAAATAATATTTTCTTCTATACTCTATAGTATGTAAATAATATTATTTCCTTTCGTATTCCTAGTTCTACACTCATTTTGTTAAAGTATTGCTTCTATACCCCGTGAAATTAGTAGAATATCCTTGAAATTTGAGTTTTATCTAGTATCACTTCACAAGGATATTTTTCTGAATATTCTTGTTAAATTTTAAGCTTTTTATAGCAGAGTACTACTCATGGGTACTATTTATTTATACGACACTATTACGTACGACACTATTCATACGTACTGCACTATTTATATGTATGGTACTATTCATAAAGTACTATTCATGAGGTACTATTCTCGAAATACTATTCACGGAGTACTATTCACTCGGTTACAATTCACCTGGGGTACTATTCATGACAAAAAGTGATTTCTTTTCGGTCCAAATCATTTTTGATACATTATTATTCTTGAATTTTACTCCACAAAGCAGTATCATGTTGACAATTTGGACATTATTGAATTCTGGATAAATTGAATTATAAATCTTTAAAATTTTTCATTTTCTTTCATTTAATTGAATTCTTATATCATTGTCATCATCATCATGCTTATATTGTTATGAAAGTCATCTTTGGCCCTTAGAGCATAGATGGACTATTGATTGGTATGATTATGACCAAGAATTATTCGGTATAATCATGACCTGTAATGTTACAAATGATGTGATAAAAGTCCTCATTGGACGTAGTGCATTGATGGACAGTTGTTGGCATGATCATGATCGTTGGTGATTACACGATTATCCTTGGCCCATAGTGCATAGATAATTCGTGGACATGATACTAATGAATATCCTTGGCCCATAGTGCATGGATAATTTAGTGATATGGATTATTTATTGAGTTGAGTCTTAGCGATAAAATTGATGATAAACTTTTTAAATCATAAAAGATAGTAGATATCATGCTCTACTTGACTCTTCTAATGGATTACTTGTTCCGCTGCAGTTAAACTTGTTGTTTATTATATTCTATCAATTTAACACTATTAAATGCTAACGATAATTTATTATGCATTATCTTTATCATAATATTTCTTATTGGGCTAGTTGAGCTCACCCTTTTTCTTTCATTGTTCTCTTCAGGAAATGAGAACGTAGCTGGAACTAGTCGGGGAACGGAGTGATGGTCCGAGTTGGTGGCTATAGTAGTCCTCACTATTCTATGAAATAGTGTGATAATAATTGTAATGAGGACTCCATTTGAGTTTGAATATTGTCTAAAAGACAATATTCGTGTCAAAAAATATCAGCTACGTTTTGTCGTATTATATAAAAGAAATTTGTATTTAAGTTTTGTACCATGTATTTGGCGACTAAGAATGGGTGATGTATACCTATTTTGGGGGCGTCACAAAAATTATGTCATTTTGATAAATATTATTTATTATCAAAATTGTGTCGTTGCTGAACGAACATGTCAATACTGTGTCATTTTGGGAAACGCTATCTACTTGAATGGATGCCCCAAAACTACGTCGTTTTTGCCGAATGGACATGCCTTTTTTTGTTAAGTCTAAAACTACGTCGTTTTTATTCTGCTAAGACTAAAACTATGTTGTTTTTATTCCGAGCGGATGCACCCTTTCTGCTAAAGCCAAAAACTATGTCAATTTTTGTTTAAGGTGTCTTTTGAAAGGGTTGTGCCCCATCTAAATAGACTAACAGGGCTGCCATTCAAATCATTCAATTTATTCATGCATTACGCATTATAAGTATTCTTCTTCTTTATTTAATAAGCAGTTTATAGTTTATATTGAGTGAGAGTCTAGAGCATTTCTTTTTGGTTCGTTATGTATGTTATTTGGAGTGTTACTTTAGCATAAGTTGTCATTGTATTTTAGGAGACAAGTGTTATCAATTCTGAGCACCGTAAGGAGGGCATAATTATCTTAAGGATATAGTATCAAGTACTAGCCTTGACAAATCTTTTTCTGCAATTTAGTTTAATTGATTCATTTCTACTAACATTAACTTCATTTCATCTTTTTATTATTTGACCTTGACCGAGCTTGAACTTAAATGGTGTCTCACGGTCACGGTTCGAATCAGACTGGGTTCCATCAAGCAAAGTACCCACATAATGAACTTTAACTTCATCACCAGAGTCGGGATGTTCCCATCCTTCACCTTCTTTAATCAGTTTCTTCCTCAGCCTATTATTTTTGATCTCCACAAAATTCATCACTTTAAATATCAAATCATTACTTTTGATACTCAAAATATTTTTCTCATGCTCATCCAAATTTTCGAACTCTTTCTTTTCATCCCTTTCGCCAACAATTTCTTCTATTTTTTTAATTTCGACAATTTCTTCAACGCTCTCTTTTTCTTCTTATTTATCAAAAAATGATTCAATTATGGTGTCTTCAAATTCTTTATTTTTCGTTATGAACTATTTATTTTGCTTATCGACATATGTTTTCAAAGTCTTCATTTTTACTTTCTTTTTCTTTAACTTCATCAATTTCTTCTACTAGTTTCTCATCATCTTCCAAAAACCAAGACTCTTTAGGTAACGATGGACCTTTATAATTATTGCAAACAAATTCAAGCTCAATCCATAACTGAGGCAGAGAATCAAAACTTGCAACACACATCCAAACTTCTTCATGCATTACTCCTTTCAAAATCTTCTTTGTTCTTTTTTCTTTCATTTCTTGAACTTTTTTTGAAATATACTTTTCTAGATTTGCAATGACATTTTGCTATAAATTGCATTCTCCAAGAAATACTCGAATCCTTATACTCCAAACATTGTAATTTATGACCACTAATTTGGCACCAAACCTAGGAAACATCATTTTTCTATAATTTACCTCACCAAAACACTATTAATATGACGACCTTTGAGACGTGCTTCAACTCACAAACTTCTTTTTAAAATTTCTTCTCAACTAGCACCTTTACTAGGTTGTAGTCTGGAGATCTTACGCACACAATTTTGCACTCGCCCAACGAAATACTTCGATAGCAACAAATCACCTCTCTTAGGTCGTCTACCTTTACTTCAATTTAGCTTAACCTTCTCTAAACTATGAAATTAACCTAAGCTCTGATACCACTTGTTGGAAAATTATGGAAAATGATAAATTATAGAGGAAGTGAAATATAATTTTTGATAACACAAGAACACTTTGATTTCACTTGCTTTAAATGAACAAAGTACATAACTATTTATAAGACTCCTAGGATACTTCTAGAGCCACATTAATAATGATCAAATACATAAACCTAACACTTAAATATATTCATGTACATACATGTATATTACCTATTCATGTACTTAATTAATTCAAGAACAATCTAGAACTAATTTCGTTTAGTTTACAATGTATTTATAGTAAACAAATGCAATGGTTTAAAACTGATTTTATACTAAAATAGACACAACTGTTAAAAATTAATTTAAACTCTTAAAACTAGCTTTAGTGCAGTTGTGTAACATGGTTTCTAAGCTATGGATATATAGGTTTGGGTTCAAGTCCTCCTCCTTGCAATTTGTTCCCTGTTATATGTTAGTGTAAATGCACTATGTTTTGTTTGTGCATTAATGATGCACCTTGGCCTGCAAGTGCGGTTTGCACGTGAGGGGGAGTGTTAAAGCATGATTTTAATGTATGACTCCTCACTCTAAAGCTTTTAGAGTAGTTAGTAACATGATAGTAACAACAGTGTTCTAAAAATTCCCCTACATCTGATTAATCCCCGCCACCCATATATTCAGAAAAATTTATGGCGAGTAAGGGAAAAAGGACCTCGAATATGGAAAGATCTTTAACCAATCCAACGATGCAAGTAAGGGGTTTGGCTAAAGATGAACTAGGACCTGGTAAAAATGCCACGGGTTCGATACTAGCTCAATCCATAAAATGACGACTGTTTCCATAGTCGTGCCGATAACAGTTAGTCTCGAGCACGCACACATCAAAAACGAGATCGGGAGGCTGATGGCCAACATATGCCTCAGTTGATTCTGAGCCATAAGATAAAGCAGAATAAGTATGCATGGTGAATTTTGTTGTTATTCCATTTATTATTATTCCATTGGAATATCCTCATGCATGCGGATTTACACATGACTGGTTCCATTCTTTATTATTCTTCAGTTTAATATCATGTATACATGCTTACGCATGACACAATTCCATTATTTATTATTATGTTGGGAATAACCTATATCGTGCGGTCTATCGCATGCATGGTGAATTCTTACATTATTCAATTCTTTATTATTACATTGGAATAACTTTGTCTATGTGGATTACCACATGCATGGTGAATGATCTTTTGTATTCATTCCTTATTAAATTGTGGAAATGATCATCTACATGGATTACTGTATGGCGTGTGAAAATCCATTTGCGGTTTAAATAATTTTTCCGACCCTCAAAAATTATGGAAAAATTTGAAATGATAATTTGATGAGTTTTCTATATTGTGTCCAAAGATGGCAATTTTTGGATGTATAGATTAAGAGTTATGAATTTTATGGGAAAATACTATTTTAAAAGTAAACCCTTATAACTCTTTGTGGTTAACTCCAAAATTGGTGAAATCTTTATTGGGAATGCGTGTATATAACAGAGTATACCTCAGAAATTTCAAATTTTTAGACAAAGGTACAATTTATGATAAATGTCTAAATATTCTATGGTTTTGTCCATATGAAAAATAGTAAATGAATTTTAAAATTTCGAAAAATATATATTCAATATGGGAATATATTCGCTAAATCCCGTAAAAAAATATTTTTGGGGACTCGATTTGGTATTTTTCATGAAAATAAACTAGTTATGAGTAAATGAATTAAATATGTTATGTGAAGTAACAAAATTGGAAAATAGGATTTTATGGCTTGAAATCCTATATAGGGTATATCTTGATTTTTGATGAGGATTTGATCATTGGTGATGAAATCTTATTAGTATGGCATTTTTGAATGATTAAATGCATTATTTGGTAAAGTGTAAATAATTGAAATAAATTATTTATAAGTTTAAGAAGTGATTAAAATATTGTTATAATATTAATAATATTCGATTATGAGTTTATTAAGTGGTTGATAATATTTGGATAAATTTAAAGTTTTTAATATTTATCTTTGTTTTCGTTTGATTAATGCTTATATCATTGTCATCATCCTCATGCTTATATGGTGATGAAAGTTATCTTTGGCTTACGTGCAAAGATGGACTGTTGATTATTGAATTGTATATCTTTGGCTTACGTGCAAAGATGGATTGTTGATTATTGGTTTTATAGTTGTATATCTTTGGCTTACGTGCGAGAGATGGACTTGGTATGATTATGACCGAGGATCATTCAAAGATAATCATGACATGTAATGTTATAAACGATGTGGTAAAAGTCCTCGGTGGCACATAGTGCATTGATGGACGATTTTTGGTATGATTATGACCAGGAATTATTCGGTATAGTCATGACCATTGATGATTTAATGAATATCCTTGGACCGTAGTGCAGGGATGATTCGATGATGTGGTTTATTTATTTAATTGAGTCTCAAATGATAAAATTGATGAAAACATTTTAAATTATAGAAGATAGTAGATATCATGCTCTACTTGACTCTTCTAATGGATTGCTTATTCCGCTGCAGTTAAACTTGATGTCTATTGTATTTTATCAGTTTAATATTGTTGAAGGCTAATGATAATTTATCATGCATTATTTTAGTCATAATATTTCTTACTGGGCTAGTTGAGCTCACCCTTTTGCTTTCATTGTTCTCTTCAAGAAATGAGAACGTAGCCGGGACTAGTCGGGGAACAGAGTGATGGTCCAAGATGGGGTCATAGTAGTCCTCACAATTCTATAAAATAGTGTGATAATAAATGTAATGAGGACTCCATTGAGTGTGGATATTGTCTAGATGACAATATTTGTATTAAAACTCACAGTATATGTTTTGTCGTATTTTACACGATAGTTGTATAATTAAGTTTTTATTTGTATTTTGTACCATGTATTTGGCGACTCAAGATGGGTGATGTATACCTATTTTTGGGGCATCACAGTTTTGGAGGAGCAAGAGGTTGAAGAAACACTACTGTCCAAAATGGCTAAACTAGAGGGTGAAAATGCAAAGGATCCGATCAAGGTTGTTTCCTTGGAAAGTTGGTGCAAAAAGGATTGTATCTCTCGCATAACGTTGCTGCGTTGCATGAACAATGACTTTCTGTTTGAGTATAAACAATACTCTACTTCATATGATATGTGAGAGGCTCTCAAAATTAAGTTTGGTGGCACCTCGTTGACAAGGATGAGGGAATTAGCCATAAGTTTCGATGGTTACAAAAAGAAAGATAACCACACGATGAAACAACACCTTCGAATCATGGCTAATATGATTCAGGAGTTGAAATCCGGAGATACTCAATTATCAGACGAACAACAGATTTCAGCGGTGGTTCGCTCCCTTCCCGATAATTGGGAACATATGCGGGTCAACATGACTCATAACGAGAATATCAAGACCTTTGATGATATTTGCCGCCACCTGGAGCTCAAGGCTGAGCGCCTTGATGTTGTCAAGATCTCCAGGGCATATGTGGCTGAATCAAACTCTCGTAGAGGGTTCAAGCCTAAGAAGAGGAAGAAACCTACTCATCCTGATGCGCCTAAAGGGGTTGCGAGTGGGGGTGTTGTCAAGCGTAAGAGAGGCAAACGAGGTTCTGGTAAAAAGGACAAAACCAAGATGACATGCTACAACTGTGGCAAGGCGGGACACTTCGCTCGTGAGTGCACTGAGCCGAAGAAGGTAATTCTTAGTCCTAATCTATCTATGTGCTTAGTATTAAATATTGTTTTTGTTGCTCATTCTCTCCACATGTGGATTGTAGACTCCGGAGCAATGGACCACATAGCTAGAGATCGGATTGGATACGTGGAATGCCATCAAGTTTTGGCTGGCAGAAAAGTATACATGGGGAACGATTCTAGTGTGGACATGCTAGGCATTGGCACTTACAAACTGGAAATGCGAGGATGCTCAGCATTGATCTTTTATGATGTACTTTATGCGCCAGATGTCTGGCAGAATATATTTTCTATTTTATCAGTACTTCGTTTAGGCAATTATGTTAGTTTTGAGAATAATTCTGTAATAATTTTGCATGGGACGAATGTTTTTGGACATGGTTTTATGATTTTGGATATTATTGATTCTAGCAGTAATAGTAGTGATTATTATTCCTTACTTGTTGAAAATGATCATGATGGTTCAATTCAATGACATGTTAGATTAGGCCATATTGGACAAGATAGAATGGCCAGGTTAACTCGAGCAGGTCTTTTAGGCCCACTCGCTAAGGTCAATCTACCCACATGTGAACATTGTTTGGCAGAGAAATCAACTAGAAAATCATTCGGTAAAGCCACAAGGGCAGAAACACCATTGCAACTTATTCACTCAGATATTTGTGGCCCTATAAATGTGAAAGAAAGGCATGGACGTTCCTCTTTTCTCACAATGATAGATGATCACTATACGCGCTTCGGGTACACTTTCTTGATCTCTCATAAGTCTGAGGCATTAGATTGCTTTAGACGTTATTTGATTGAGGTCGAGAATCAGTTAGATAAAAGTGTTAAGGCACTTTTAACTGACCGAGGTCGCGAGTATATGTCCGATCAATTTAAAGAACTTTGTGAGGAAAAAGGGATAATCAGGCAACTGATAATCCCTAGAACTCCACAACAAAACGGTGTGGCGGAGAGGAGGAATCAGACATTATTAGATATAGTTAGGTCTATGATGGCGCAAGCAAATTTTCTTATCTCCTATTGGGGTGATACATTGTTGACTGTGACATACATACTTAATCGTGTGCCTTCAAAATCAGTCCAGTCCATCCCATATGAAATGTGGACCGGCAGAAAGCCCGAATTGGGCGGAATGCGACTTTGAGGATCGACAGCTTACGTGCACAACACTTCTCATCAGCATAGGAAGTTAGGCCCGAGGGGTAAAAAGTGTATTTTTGTAAGATATTCTGAACACTCCAAAGGCTATGTGTTTGTAGGAGAACAACCTGATGGAACTGTATCTGAGATAGAGTCACGAGATGCAGATTTCCTTGAGATAGATTTCCCTAAAAAAGGTGATGTGAGAAAGGAGATGAACCTTTATGAGATGGAGGAAGATTTAGGGGGCCCAACTCATATAGTAGAAGCTGAAGAGGTTATTCCTCAGGCTCCTATAAAAAGTGGGAGTGACATGCCTTCGAGCAGTTCTCATCCATCAAATGAAGAGTCCCTTGTTCCTCAAATACGTAGAAGTCAAAGAGGTAAAATTTCACGTCGTCTCTTTGAGATTGAGGGAAATGCCTTTATGGCTAATGCACAGAATGATGAGGAACCTCAATCTTATCGAGCTGCTCTATCATCTGCTATGAAAGATAAATGGATAATTGCAATAGAAGAAGAGATGGAGTCCATGAGGACTAATTAAGTCTGAGACTTGGTTGACCTTCCACCCGGGCAAAAAGGTTATTGGTAATAAGTGGGTTCTTAAAGTCAAACGCAAGGCAGATGGTTCCATTAAAAGGTACAAAGCTCGTCCTGTAGCCAAAGGCTACACCCAACAAGAGGGAAAGATAACTTTTCTCAATGGAGATTTAGTTGAGGAGATATACATGTATTAACCAGAGGGTTTCGTCATGGAAGGATAAGAGTGCAAAGTATGCAAGCTCAAACATTCTATCTATGGGTTGAAACGGGCGTCCAGACAATGGTATTTGAGATTCCATTGAGCCATCATTAGTGATGGTTTTACTATGATTGAGGAAGACCATTGTGTATATATCAAACGGTCTAAAGATAAATTCATTATCTTATCTATGTATGTCGATGACATCCTTCTAGGTGGGAACGATAAGGAGATGATTGTCCCCACCAAAGGGTGGTTGTCCTCTAACTTTAAGATGAAGGACATGGGGAAAACATCTTATGTTCTCGGAGGTAAGATCTGCAGAGATCGCTCAAGAAAGCTTCTTGGTTTGTCTCAAGAGACTTACCTTAAAAAGGTTCTTGAGCAATTCCAGATGAACAACTACAAACCCATAGACACTCTTATCGCTAAAGGCGATGTCATTGGACCTGAACAATACCCTACTTCTCCCGAGAAAATTAAGAAGATGTCCCATTATCTGTATGTCAATGCTAAAGGAACCTGATATAGTAAATGCAGTCAGTTATCTCGGTCGACATTAGTCAAACCCTGGGATTGCTCATTGGAAGGCAATCAAGTGGATCTTGCAATATTTGAAAGGTACTTTGGACTACATGTTATGCTATAGAGAACCGGACCCGCGATTAATTGGTTACTCCGATGCCAGTTGGGGAGGTAACCAGGGGATGCACAAGTCGACCTCAGGATATGCATTCTTGTTACATGGAGGTGTCATCACTTGGTGTAGCAAGAAATAGACTTTTGTTGCTCTTTCTACGATGGAGTAGGAGTTTGTGGCTTGTACGTCAGCTGTTCAGGAAGCCATGCGGCTGAGGAGATTCTTTGAGGATCTTGGTGTCGTCTCGCATGCTTCAGATCCTGTGACTGTTTAATGTGATAGCACGACGGCCCTAGATTACACTAAGGACCCCAAGTATCACGGCAGGACGAAGCACATCGACTTGAGGATGAACTTCATCAGAGATATCATAGCAAATAATGAGGTGATATTGGAGTACATGCCCACTGGTTTTATGGTAGCTGATCCTTTGACGAAGCCAATTCCTAAATATGCTATTTGTAGGCATGTTAGTTCATTAGGGCTTCGTAGGATTTGATGTACTTTTTATTATTTCCTTGTATATCACTCATTATTTGGCTTGTATTAGAGCTATTCATTGTTATTTCGAGATATTTATCATTTATGCGAGTTTCATTTATTTCCACTTGTGTTTAGTTATTTTAGCGCATATGATAAATTTTAGATGTTCAAAGAGTTTATTATGCATACTGGATATGCACACACTAAATATATGTTAACAGGTTAATTGGCTCACTCACACGAGCAATCACCTTTGGCGCTTTAAAAAGCGAGCAAGGTTGAGATAGTTCATTTATTGGCACTTTGAGTAGCGAGTTGTTGATGCTTTTGATAGCAATCAATTGGCGCTTAGTAGCGAGTAAAATGAACATGATGTCTCCTTGGCATGAGACAAGATGAGGTTAACTTGGATTAACCAAATATAGTATGCCCCACCATCTATATTAGCCTGTACTGATAGTCGGATAAAAATTTTAGGTTTGGCGCTTGGAAAGCGAGCAATCTGAAAAATTCAAGTTAGGCACTTATGAAGCGACTGAACTAAGATCCGTAAGACACAACCATAGGACATATGCTCATATAAATGAGATTGTTTGTCATAACATGATAACCGGATGAGAAGTTTCAAATATGGCGCTTAGATAAGCGAGCAATTTGAAATGTTCTAAGGTCCGCACAATAAGGCTATAGAATAGGATGTTGTGAGCGAGTCCTGTAGGACAAGTTTTGTTCCTACGTCAAGTGCTCTTTGTGATCTTTGACTATAATGCAAAGACATGGATTAATGTTACTACTTTGGTTTTGATTCCTAAGGTCAGGATTAATGAGATTATAAAGACCGATTCTGGGAAAGCAGTTGATTCATTTTTGAGTAGTATTAGGGAAAAGGGAAGACAATTTGATTTCACCTCGTTCTACACTTATTGTCGACAACTATAACACTTTGATAGCGACATAGTAATAAGTGAGATACGAAATGGACTTGGGCCTAAGGGTGTAAACGAGTCGAACCGGAATATATTTAAAAATTCCTACTCAGATTCGACTCGACTCGAATATTTATTACTCGAATTCGATCCGACTCGACTTGAATATTTATTCAAACTAATCGCGAGCTTCAAATTCAAGCTCGAATTTGAATCTCCACATAATAACTAGTTTTATAATAAATATAATTATAAATTGAATTTGTTATTTTACTTAAAAATGAGAAAATATATTTATTATTACACTTTACAATAAAATCACAATTAAAATTAAAAACAAAACAAAATAATAACTAATTATCCTAATTTGATTTAAATTTGTATATATTATAAGAGAATGTATCAAACATCTAATCGAATATGTATTAACCGAGTATGTATCGAATCACAATCAAAAATTCAAGTAGTTTAAATCTTAAACGAGTCGAGTATAACCTTGCTCAGATTCTACTCATATTTTTATTCGAGCTATTTTTAATGCTCAGATTTGGATCATATTATTAATGAATCCGAGTCTCGCTCGTATTTTTTCGAGCCGAGCTTGAATCGAGCCCGAACTGTGTTGGCTCGTTTACAGCCTTACTTGAGTCCAAAAGTGGTTAAGTAAGGCTCTTTGAGGGGATAGAGATACTTAAAGTACTAGTGAAAATTCAAATGTATCCGGGGTACTCTGAGTTTATGGGTTGTAGCCTCTACGTGAACTAATTAAGTTCGACGTGAGAGCTCCCGTATTATTTCTTTGAAAGGGTAGATGTCTCTATGTTGGCCCTAACAGGTTTGATGTAGAGCCCCCACATTGCAGGTGAACTCAGCGATCGTACAGTTCAGCAGTTAGAGGTTTACATGTTTTTGTTTAAGCTGTTTTTTTTTACATATATGAGGATTACATCGTCCCTGCCATAGGCGAGTGGGAGATGTTGGATCTTGGGTATCCAAATGGGTCACCCATGGAGGGTCCGACCCAGTTACATTAACTGAGTTCCCAATTGACAAGGTCAATTACAGTTCATTAATGTGAACGTGGGATTGACTGAACGTGGAGGAAATGTTGGGGAGTGGTTTAACCACTCACGTACGTATTAAATACCCACATCCCTCAGTCGATCAAAAATACGCGCAATATTATTTCAGTTATCCAAATATACAGAGACCAAACTCTAATTGTTACTTACCTTGAATCAGTGATACGTTCTCGATCGTAGTTCGAAGACGCTATTGGGTTAAAGGAACGGCAGGAGGTTTTCCGCATCAAAGGCTTAATCACACTTCAAGAGGTATGCCTTTGATTCTCCTAATTATGTGTAAATATGAATAGCATGCATATTAAAAACCCTTCACAAACTCTTGGGATTGGACTATGTTATTGAATATAGGAGGGGCAAGGAAAACATTGCAACAGATGCACTTTCAAGAGTTGGTATGGATATAATGATGCAAATTGCTCTGTGATTTCAGTTGCTATTCCTACATAGATGGTGAACCTGTCAAACATTTATGATAGAGATGTTAAAGCTCAATAGTTGATAACACAATGCCTATTGGATCTAGGCAACAAGATCAACAGTTATAATTAGGAGGTATTGAGGTTTAATGAGGTACTTTCTGTGGGAGAAAAAGGTGAATTACAAATTGTAGAAAAGACTAATTACTGAGGTTCATACTTCAGCCAATGGAGGACAATCATGAATCAATGTAAATCTTAAGAAATTGCAATAATTGTTTTATTGGCCAAATTTGATGACACAATTCAAGGAGTATATTAGGCAATGCCATATTTGTCAACAGATGAAGAGTGAATCAGTTGCTTCTCCAGGTTTGTTACAACCTTTGCAAATTCTAACTCAGATATGGATTGATATAGCTATGGATTTCATTGAGTGGTTGCCTAAATCAAAGGGAAAAGAAATTATTTTGGTGGTTGTTAATAGGTTATCAAAATCTTGTCATTTCATTTCCTTCACACACCCTTATTCAGCTCAAACAGTAGCACACAAGTTTTTTAAACAAGTGTACAAACTTCATGGGAGCCCAACTTCTATTGTAATCGATAGGGACAATTTTTTCTTAAATAATTTTTGGAAAAAGCTATTTAAAATGATGCAGCAATAGTTGCTTTCTTGAAAACTCATGAGGATATGTTGAAATTACTCGAAGAAAATTCGCACATTGCTTAGCAGGGGATGAAACAATATGCAAATAAAAAGATATCAGAAAGAATTTTTTAAGCGGGAGACTAGGTATATCTGAGGCTATAAACTTTTCCAATTATTGAAAAGATTGGTTCAGTAGCCTATAAACTGGAGCTACCTCATACTTCAAAAATTCACTTGTGTTCCATGTTTTGAAAAAGAAATTGGGAAACACCATAGTTCCTCAAACTATTTTACCACCAGTTGGGGAGGAAGGGCAATTGAGGATGAAACCTAAGAAAATCCTAGAAAGGAGAATGGTTAGGAGAGGTACCAAAGTTGTGGTACAGGTATTGGTGCAATGGATTTCTTTAGCTCCGAAAGATTCTACGTGGGAAGATGCGACTAAGATTGAAAAGAAATTTTTAACTTTCCAATTTTAAAGTTTTCAATTTTTCTTCCAGGTTAAATGTTATTGACATTAATGTAGTTCTTTCCTAGTTTCAGTTGGTTGTTAAATGTACTTGTGTTGTAATTAAATTTAAAAATTGATATTTTCACAATTGAAAGTGTTAGTTCCACAAGATCTTCTTTACTATTCATGTGAGATAAAATTTGTAGAACTATCAAATTTACTCTTGAAAATATCAATTCCATTCAATTTTTTATCCTTGTTAAGGATCTCATAGGAGGCAATGTTGTAACAGTAACTGTGAGTAACAGGTATATGTGACATTAGAAAAACTCAAACAGGGATATTTGTTAGGTTTGTAATATTCATGAACGCAATCAAATTGCACAAAATAAGCGGAAGCATGAAAAATCAGAGTTTAAAATTTTACAAACCATATACCCGGATCATCCTTTATGCATAATTATTAATTAAACGAAAAGATAAAGAACAAGAATCATACCCTTGAAGATTCGAGCTTCCTCAAGTACAAGTTCACCTCCAAATCCTTTCGCGTTCAACTTGAATCCACCGGGTTTAGTTCCTTCCTTTGATCAACGTTAGCCACCCAAATGTTTGGCCTCTAGAGGTGATCCACCAAGGAAGAAGAAAGATTCAATAAGATGGGTGTTTGGCAAAACCCTAATTTTTCTATCTCTCATAGAAAAAGAGCGTACTCTCCAACAATTTGAATCACGTCTCATGATATCTAATATAAGACTCCTCTTATAAAGATATCAGTTAACCCTTCTAATCTAATTAGAAAATAGGGTATTATTTAATTAATTAAATTCTTTTACTTCATTAAGTTCCCTAATCTTATTAGGGATAATTAATTAAACTCTTTTAATTAATTTAACCTCCTAATCTTATTAGGAATATATGAGAGTACTTTTATTAATTAATTCCCAAACTCCTTTAGAATTAAATAATAATAATAGTAATAATAATAATAAGACTCCTCTTATTAATTTATATAAATATTTCCAAAATATTAAATAATAAATATTAAGCTATTTAATTTATTCTATCACCATAGATTAAATTAAATATACTTAACTTATTATTACGATTATGCCATTAACTTCTTAAATAATTATTATTCCTTTTATGGTGTGACCCTTTAGGTTCTCCATATTAAATCGGTTGTGAATAAATCAATTAGAACAATTCTAATCTTATTTAAATAAATAATATTTATTCTACAATAGGGATAAACCTCCCTAGCGATCAACGACTTTCCAGATAATATAGATTTCAACATTAATCATAAAAGAACTTTTGAGTAAATAGTTACCGTACAATTCAATCCTTCCACCATACAATGTCCCAATTAAATATAAGACATGAAATTACAGTCAAGTCTTATTTTATTTAATCATATGTATTTCGACTCTTAAATGCACAACTCCAAATAATGCAAATTAGAAACTCCTTTCTAATTTTATTACGCTTATAGCCAGGACTCTTTGGGTTGTCATTTATCGAATCACATAGGACATTTCTCTTCTTTTACTAGAAGTAGTAGATTCTTTATTGATCATATATTATCTCCATGTACAACTTATTATACCCAAGCATACCCTTTGATATACCCTAAGGGTCTTAAGAAATAAGTCAAAGTATAACTCACCATACACAAGATACTATGATGATCTCAAGTCCAAGGATCACTTGTACTACTATCACTACATGAATTCCTATTGACAGGCAAGTAAAACTCCATTAGGTATTCCTTAGCGAGCCACATTCAGTGAACTTATTCTCTAATAAGCACCTACATACTTGCTTTAGTTTCTCCACACAAATGATCATGAGATCAATCATCCTCATCCAATGAGCAAGCAACATATGTACCAATCTATCCGGATTTACTAATCCCCAATTTAGTAATCCAACGATTGGGAACTATTTTAGTTTTAATCTTTCTAAGAATTTAGATCTCATTAGAATGATCATCATCATTATTCTAAAAGCATTGCTTAAAACTATGGGTTTATCACATATTATAAAACAACATCATGTAGATAATTAAAAGCCTTTAATAAATAAATACTTTTTATTAATAAATGAATAAGATTGTTATAAAGTATATGCTTTATCATCAAACATGATTGGCTTGTGTGCATACTACTTTCAATCTCCCACTTGAACTAAAGCCAATCGCCATGGTATCTCATACCCTTCTTCTCTAAGTGACGATTATCCTGTTGTTGGATAAGCTTTAGTTAATGGATATGTAATGTTGTTCATGAGAGTTCACTATCTCTATAGTGATTTCCCATTTTTCAATGATTTCTATAATCAAATGAAAGTGCCACAACACATGTTTAGATCCAAGATGAGACTTATGAACTATTCCTAGTTCTGTAATGAACTTTTCATCCAAATAATCAACTTGCAGCTTCATTTATAGTTATATACTTTGTCTTTATCACTAAACCAGCAACTCTTTGCTGTTTGGAACCTTTCCAATTCATTGCACAGTGATCTTCTCCAGAATATGACTGATCAACATCAGGTCTCGTATATTTCATTGCATACATGATAGTTACTCATGCGATCTCTCTTTTCGGAGTCTTTGGGGACTATTAAGAGAGATACACTCCATGGCTCATCAACATGAGACGTCTCTTGGAGTTTGCCATGCTAAACGATTTTAGCATCAAATGAATATATGTTCCTTGGGTTAAGCCGAGCATCCTTTTAAATCTATCTATATATATTTGTATCCCCAATTATGATACTCTTCCCAAATCATTCATGGAGGAATGTTTAGACAACTTTATCTTTACTGATTGTAGCATTGGTATGTCATTCCTTATCCGTAGTATATCAACATATAATACTAGGAACGTCACGATGCTCCCACTGACCCTTTGTACACACTAGGTTCATTCTTATTTTTGAAAAAATCAAACTCTTTTGATTATTTCATTAAAATGAATGTTCCATTTTTGAGAAGCTTGCTTCAATCTATTTCTTTGAGTTTTTACAACTCTTACCTCATCGTATGTAACTGGATTATCATCTTCTATGATGTGTACCTCATCATCATCATCTATGATGAATCCATACCTCCCAGGTATCTTCGGTACTATTCCAGATTTACGGTTCGGTTGTGGTACAATAGGTCCATCTACAGGTTTCTCTTATTTGACTTATATTGTTTTGTGGTTCTTGAACTCTTCAATATTCTATTATCCTCCCACTAGCCCTTTCAATGATAAACACCTTTATCTTAGAAGGCAACGTGTTTCACAATAAACACCTTTTGCTAAGTAGGATTATAGAACATATACCCTAAACTTACTTTAGGATGTCCCACAAATCTGTATTTGTCAAATCTTGTCCCAAGATTGTCCTTTGAAACCTTTTCACATAAGTTGGACAACCCTTATCTTAACATACTTAAGATTAGGAATCCTCCATGTCCATAACTTTTATGGAGTCTTGGGGCCGGATTTTAAGGTTACCTTTTTTATAGATATACAGCCATTTCTAGGGCATGACCCTAGAGGGATATTGGAATGTTTGTAAAATTATTATGGACCGTACCATGTCCAACAAGGTACGATTTTTCCTTTCAAATACATCAATCAATTATTGCGTATCAAGAGGCGTCCATTGTGAGAAAACCATTTGAGATGATCTAGAAACTTATTGAACAAGTATTTATTCCTTGATCTAATCAAAGAATCTTAATACTTTGCCAATTTGTTTCACTTTTAAATTCTTTGAATCTTTCAAATAATTCACACTTGTATTTCAGCAAATACATACATTCAACTCTTTGAATGATCATCTCCTTTTCATATACTAGTTTGTTCAATTTACAAAATTATTTTCACGCAAGTCAAGTATACAAAATCCATTAAGTAATATTCCAGTTCTATACAAAATATTATTATTATAAATAGAACAACAATTGATCTTAATTATAATACCAAATTTCATTGTCCAACAACAAAATGAAAATCATGTTTCTAACAAGAACTGGAATACAATAACAACTTATTGACTTAATAGATTTGCCCGTAGGCATTGCTAAACTATAAGTTTCTATGGCTAATGTGGCAACCTTTGCTTCATTTTCCACACATAGGATTACTTATATTTGTTTAGCTTTGTACTTCTGTTTGGTCCCTTCATAAATCTATATTTATGATAACCAAAGTTGGTATCCAATACCCAAGTAGAACCTTGACTTAAAGAAAAATTTATTTTAAATCATGAAAAAATTTGTATTTATAACCAAAACTTCACTAAGCTTCTTTTGGTTAGCCTCTGCAAGATGCTTCTTGCAGTTTCTTTCCAGTGTCTAGGCTTATTGCAGTGGAAACAAATTCCTTTGCTATCCGTATCAGTTTTGTTCTTATTATCCTTTGTTTTTGCCTTTCTATTTACCTTCTTTGAATCGTTCTTCTTTTCAGAAGATCATTTGGCCCCTACCAGTAAGACATGGCCGTTGGAAAGTAACTCTCAACATTTTTCAACATGTTAAATAAATCAGCTAGGCTAATATCTAGCTTGTTCATATGAAAAATTCACAACAATTATGAAAGGAGTCTGGGAGTGAGTGCAAGATCAAATCTTGGCTCAACTCTCCATCCATGACAAAACTTGTTGTCCTAATTGATCAATCAAATTGATTATGTTAAGGACTTGTGTCTGTACTATAGTGTCATCGGTTATTCTAGATCGAAGAGCTCCTTAGATATCTGATATCTATTAGTCCTACTTTCCTTACCATCAACTACTTGATGTGCAGGAATATAGTAAGAGCATCCATAGTTTCATGTTAACGCTGAAACTCGTTACTCATGGATGCGAGCATGATGCATTGAGTCAACTATGCATCATCTTGCCACTTTCTAAAAGTAGCAATCTCTACCTCAGAGGTATTGTCTGCAACCATTGCAGGGATCGGCGTATTAAGGATATAAGATAGCTTTTCAGCCATGAGAACTTTTCACAATTCCTTAACCAATTCGTTTAATTCGGTCCAGTTAAATAGCATCTAATATGCTTCGCAGTGATAGTGATTTAGACATTATAAAATTCTGTAAATGAATTTGTAATTAACAACATTTTAACATACATTCTTTTATTAATTACCAAAATAATTTAGGTCTTGTTTTAAATTAGTATCTCCCATTATTTTCTTCAAACAATATTACCCTCACTTATATAGTTCGGCAAAATCTAATCAAAGATTTGCTAGTGAGAATAAGGATCTCATTTCAAATGTATATAGCCTTGTGGTGACACAACAAACTATATATAAATAAATAGGTAGACAACTCTTGTCAATTACATCAACTATGCAACTCCTTTTCTTTTGCCTCTTAGATTATTTTGATCAAGTGGTGGCACATTCGAATCAAAATTATCCAAGTTAAGTCCAACCTAGCACTTCATATATTCAAAAAAGAAAAATATTGTCCTTGTGGTGACATAACAAAATAATATTGTTCAATTTTCTTTATAAGCATCAAATGTGATAAATTAACATCTTAAATACTTAATACTTGCCTTGTGGTGACACAACAAACTCATATTAAATATTTAATACTCTATTAATTTTTATCATGCTAGAAGGCGACGTTCGATATTCCAAATATCTTTGAACGCTTAGGACTTAATATAAAAAATTTGAGGAGTTTGCATGTAATTTGTCTCATCTTGTTTAGCGCGCATGCACATATATATATAAAATACGCGTCATATTAATTAACATGCGAAACATGTTTACATAATATATAATATATATAGTATAAGCATGCACATATAGAATACTATATTCTACCCGGATTGATTATGGACTTTTATTCTAGTTTGGTTTACTAGAGCCACCAAGTGAACCAAAAAAGTCAAACCCTAGGGGTGCAAGAATTTATATTTAAATATAACTATTACATTTAAACTCAGGCTCCATTACAAACGGGTCTTCACGTGCTCCTTGCTCCTTGATCTCTAATTCTTCAAAATTAATTCTAACTATTCCTATTACAAAACTATTTAAAATAAACATAAACCTTGATCGTGATCGAGGGAAATACATAAGAGGAAATATAATTTACATTAAGAAAAATTAGAGAAGATGAGGTACGCAGACCCGATTTGATAAAACCCATTCATTCATGCATCCAACTAAAATAAAATCCAATCACATTGGTTAATAGTCCATAATCAATCCCATTTATTATCATACACATCACCATATGCATCAATAAATAACATTCATCTCATGAATAATAAACATTCAATATATATATTGATATCATTTAATGGGCAAATTTAGTTAGTATAAAATCTAATTTTGAATCAAAATAAACTCATTTTAATCCAAATTTAAATCAAAATAAACCTCTTTTTATTTTAATTTATCCAATTTTGAATAAAATAAACTATTTTATTTTAATCAAAATCTTTAATCAAAATAAACTCCTTTATTTTAATTAATTATGGAATCCAATTCCATGTAAAAAAAAAACTCCTTTATTAAAGGAAACACAGATTCTCTTTCCTATTCACAAATAAACTTCTTTATTTTGAATAATATGAAATCTTATTTCATATCTAAATAAACTCCTTTATTTAAGGAAAGATGGATTCATTTTCCTATTCACAAATAAACTCTTTTATTTTGAATATATAAAATCTTATTTCATATCTAAATAAACTCCTTTATTCAAGGAAACATGGAATCCAATTTTAATTCCATTATCATGGAATCCAATTCCATCTCTAATTAGTTAGTATAAAATTTAATTTTAAAATTAAAATAAACTTTTTATTTTAAAATTAAAGTAAACTTTTTATTTTAATTATAATATGTATATATATATATAATATCCGTACGTTTAAAAAAAAATTGAAATCACGTGAATCAGGTTAATCATGAATCCCTTTTATGTATATGTATTATATGAAATCCGTGACATTATCACGTTAAAACTTAATATTAAGTAATCATATAAAAGCTACAGGAATCATACTTTAGCATATTTACAAACAGAAGCATGAATTTCCTTTACATGGGCCACGTGATCATATATTATCATATGAAAAGATTCCTAACACTTTACATCACGTGAATTAAGCGAAATCACGTATCTCGCGTTTTTTTTTAATTTTATACAACAAAATTATGTCTAATTAAATTATTTTAAACATATATTAATATACATATCAAATTAAAATAATTAATAATTTACATAAAAGTTTGGCTTTGATATCACTGTTAGGTTTGTAGTATTCATGAACGCAATCAAATAACAAAAATAAGCGAAAACGTATAAAAATTAGAGTTTAAAAAAATTTTACAAATCATATACCCAGATTACCCTTTATGCACAATTATTAATTAAACGAAAAAGAAAGAATAAGAATCATACCCTTGAAGATTCGAGTTTCCTCAGGTACAAGTTCACCTCCAATCTTTTCGTGTTTAAATTGAATCCATCGGGTTTGGTTTCTTCCTTTGATCAACGTTAGCCACCCAAGTGTTTGACATCTAGAGGTGATCCACCAAGAAAGAAGAAGGATTCAAGAAGATGTGTGTTTGACAAAACTCTAGTTTTTCTATGTCTCATAGAAAAAGAGCGTACTCTCTAATAATTGGAATTACTAGAATTATGTCTGTTGTAAAAAGTCAACAACCACATCACCCATAATAAGACTCCTCTTATTTATAGATGTAGGCAACCCTCCTTAACAATTAAGGAATTGAATTTTATTTTAATTAATTAAAATCCTTTAATTAATTAAGCTCCCTAATCTTATTAGGGATAATTAATTAGACTCTTTTAATTAATTTAACCTCCTAATCTTATTAGGAATAAATGAGAGTACTTTTATTAATTAATTTCCAAACTCCTTTAGAAATTAAATAATAATAATAGTAATAATAATAATAAGACTCCTTTTATTAATTTATATTTAATATTTTCAAAATATTAAATAATAAATATTAAGCTATTTAATTTATTCTATCACCATAGATTAAATTAAATATACTTAACTTATTATTACGATTATGTCATTTGCTTCTTAAATAATTGTTCTTCCTTTTATGGTGTGACCCTTTAAGTTCTCCATATTAAACCGGTTGTGAATAAATCAATTAGAACAATTCTAATCTTATTTAAATAAATAAATTAAAATATTTATTTATTTAAATAAATAATATTTATTCTACAATAGGGATAAGCCTCTCTAGCGATCAACGACTTTTCAGATAATATAGATTTCAACATTAATCATAAAAGAACCTTTGAGTAAATAGTTGCTTGTACAATTCAATCCTTTCACCATACAATGTCCCAATTAAATATAAGACATGAAATTACATCAAAGTCTTATTTTATTTAATTATATGTATTTCGACTCTTAAATGCACAACTCAAATAATGCAAATTAGAAACTCCTTTCTAATTTCATTCGCCTTTGACCAAGGACTCTTTGGTTTGTCATTTATCGAATCACATAAGACATTTCTCTTCTTTACTAGAAGTGGTAGATTCTCTATTGATCATATATTATCTCCATGTACAACTTATTATACCCAAGCATACCCTTTGATATACCCTAAGGGTCTTAAGGAATAAGTCAAAGTATAACTCATCATACACAAGATACTATGATGATCTCAAGTCCAAGGATCACTTGTCTTTACTATCACTCAGAAATTCCTATTGACAAGCAAGTAAAACTCCATTAGGTATTCCTTAGCGAGCCACGTTCAGTGAACTTATTCTCTAATAAGCACCTACATACTTGCTTTAGTGTCTCCACACAAATGATCATGAGATCAATCATCCTCATCTAATGAGCAAGCAACGTATGTACCAATCTATCCGGATTTACTAATCCCCAATTTAGTAATCCAACGATTGGGAACTATTTTAGTTTTAATCTTTCTAAGAATTTAGATCTCATTAGAATGATCATCATCATTATTATAAAAGCATTGCTTAAAACTATGGGTTTATCACATATTATAAAACAACATCATGTAGATAATTAAAAGCCTTTAATAAATAAATATTTTTTATTAATAAATGAATAAGATTGTTACAAAGTATATGCTTTATCATCAAACATGGTTGGCTTGTGTGCATACTACTTTAATGCGGTACTTCGCATAGACAGGTTATTCCAACATAATAATAAAGAATGGAATAACAACCCTTACTAGTATTGAAAGAAAATAACTCTCTTCATGAATACGAAAGAATAATACCCCTTACCTTAGAAAAAATTGGATACTGGAATAGTGAGGTAGCAGACTTCTCTTCTTCTTTCTCTCTATAATTTCTCTCTATAATAATTGCTCTATAGCTTTATTGAATTGGTGAGAAATGAAAGAAGAATGAGCTTCTATTTATAGAAAAATATAGTTTTGATAATTGCACGTTTTGGGGCTCGAAATATTACAGAATAATACTGTCCTCTTTTTCTTTATTTTTAATTTAGTCATGCAAGTATTATCAAACTTGCACCACCTCCCCTAATAGTAAATCATGTGAATCAATAGTAAATCATGTGAATCAATAGATCTAGACATGTGAAAATATGAATTACAGTATAGTACCTCCATCTATACTTCCATTTTTAACTTAGTCATGCAAGTATTATCAATCTTGCACCACCTCCCCTAATAGTACAAGAATGTGAATCAATAGTACACACATGTGAACAAATAGTTATAATCATGTGAATTAATAGCAATTAATTCTGTGACGACCCCAAATCCAGGTACTTGAAACCCGAACTCGGTTCTCCACGATACCATTTCCTTAAGCTGAATAATACTAAATAATAATACATCCGAACTTAATTTACATAAATCAAAGTTTACTTCCCAGTGCGTGACCTTCAAATACATTCCTTACAATACTTGAATAGATACCAATACAACTATAACCATTAACTCATAATACACACTTATTCGATCGACTTTCCTTTTTCCTTTGTTCGTGTTTTGAGCCTTGAAGTTGCTCATACATAACTCGAAAACATTTAATTTAAGCAAGGATGAGCATTTAAGTGCCCGACAAGTAATAGCAATTATATATAAGTTTGAAGAATATAAGTATTCTCTTTACATAACACTTCTACAACGAATTGAAAGTTGTGAAGTAATCATCTTGATAAAAAATTCACATAACAACTCTCTTCCAAATTATTTAAATTTGGCTCTGGCTCTCCCATGAATAGGGTTTAAGAAACCTACTATGAGCATTGTTTTCATTTTCAAAAGGTTTGGCCGAAATCCATCCATAAAAATCGTTCTAGCTTACTGAGTGCGGGGTGATCAAATAGTTGTACCTGTATTGATCAATACTACATAACTTGAACGAAATTCATCCGCTCACTCTATCCGCTTGCATAAAAAATCTTCCCATATAGGGATGTTCATACATGCACAGTTCCAAACCCGAAGGTTTTAATCTTGCTCAACAATAATATGTAATTCAACATATATATATACGGGTAATTGACAAAGGTGTATCAACATGTGAACAAATGCCATGATTATCCAAGTGGGGACACTTGTATAACCATTTATAGAAATCAATGAATGAATATATATACGAGCTAACATGTCGATAATCAAAGAGTACATAATGCATGCGGGGATAGAATAATTACGAAACTTCTTACTCATGTCCATTGCATAAAGAAAATGCAAAGGTAGGATACTTGCTGATTCATTGATTACAAATCTCAACTTAGGTTTTATCTCTTTATCACAACCTATCAATAATTAGATCATTAGTTCGATTAGAACAATATATCTTAACACATAATCTTTATCTATTACGATTAAAGACATAGTCCAATCACATAATCACGGTGATCATACTTTTAGTTCCTATTCTATACTTGAAATATTTTTATACATTTTTCAAATATCCCATCCATGCTCTTACAAAGATCTTTTTCTTTCTTTTATAAGGTTTGACATTTGTTTGTATATCGACTGACTTTATCGGGTAAATCTTTGAGTCTAAGACTCTTATTCTATACCTCAACATCTCAGAAATATCGGACATCTTATTTTTAATCATTTTCGCAATTTCGAGAAATTGAAAAATTTAAAATAATTCAAATCATCACTAAAGGGCCTATAGTGATATAAGCTATTACTATAGGTGTTCTTCTTCAAATTCGAACTTCATAATCGGTTCTCAAAATCACCTAGTTTGGTAAATTTATAACTTTCAAATATCGAATCATAATTAAATGATTTAAACATTAAACAATTCCATTATCATTAATAGTTTAATTAATACTAAACTATTAATGAAACCATTACTAAAATATAAAAGTTATTTATAATAACTTAAACTATTTTAAAACATTTATATTACCCAAATAATTACCATTAATATTTAAATATTAATGTACTATTTATCAAATATTAAAAGTCATTAATTATAACTTAAAATATTTTTAAATCCTTAATATCCTCTTTAAATGGTTTTAAATAAGTAAAACCATTTTTAAACTATTTATTTAATATTAATCATTAAATAAACTAAATATCATTAATATTATCTTAATATCATTAATATTTAATTATTAATGAAATTATCATTTAAATATTAAAAGTTATATTTTATAACTTAAAATATTTTAAATACTTTATTTTCATTTAAAATGATTTTTATAATATTAAAATCATTTTTAAACTAAATTATTTAATATAATCATTAAATAACTTTAATATCATTAATAATTATTAATTAATGAAATTCATCACAAAATATTAAAAGTCATCACAAATAACTCATTTACATAATCAATTCCAAGCCAAAATAAACATAGTAAACTAACTAGTTTATTAACAACACTAACTAAACTTCAAAAATTCAAACTTTAACTAACAATTAAAAATAATAACATTACAAAATTAAATAAGAAACATACAGAAATCTGAATTCCACACGTTGAATACGCACTTCCACGCCAAAATTTAACTAAGGAGATCTTTATAAAAGTTCTCCCACAACAAAACCTTTCTCAAAATTGGAGGCCTTATTGTTGGTGAATGAAACAAAGGCCAAGCCCTTCTATTTATAGGTTTAGAAAATGGTGAAGTTCTCAATTTAGTCGATGTGGGACTTGGTTTATATTAATTTTTCAATAGCTCACTTTGCGATTTTCTAACGCATTGCTCATAACTCCGATTCATCTGATTTTTGGATATGTTATACATGGTATGTAAGACTATTTTTAAAAATACGAATTACCCAATTCGGGTTCATTAGGTAGCCCAAACGGTCGTCAAAAGTGAGCGTTCATAATGATTTTCAATCTCGTTTCAGCTTTACCCTCTTCGCTAAAAACAGTCATAACTCTTTCATTTAAAAACATTTTTGAGATTCTTGAGCCCACACGAAGCTAACTTCTGGGGCTACAACTTTTATTCTTTGACCATTTCCAAATTCCAAACACATCAGCCCGAAATTCCGTTCAAATGGATCGCACCTTACACTAAAGTTTTGACACTACTACTTTGAAATGTCATAACTCTCTCCTTCGATATCGGATTTAGTCTGCATTTGAGTCTATGGAAAGCTTATTCGGTGTAATATAACATACCAAAAGCCCAGGAGGTTTTGGAAACATTAATCGATCGAAACAAAGTCCCGAATAGCACATCCATTTGCTGATTTTCGATTTGAGAAATTTGACACATTTCCTTCCAATCACCGTAATTCCCTCATCCGAGGTCGGAATGAGGTCATTCCAAAACCTATGGATTCCTAAATCATTGCACTACAACATATCAAAATCCCAGACCTTTTAAAGCACAAAAAGTGGATGAGAATGCCCCATTACTGATTTGCCCAAAAGCAGGTTTATCATGATCGATTGACCATGTTTGACCATCTATAACTTCTAATCTATACATGATATGGACTTGATTCTTTTTGCAGATTAAAGACCACATATCGGGCTACACATAACAACTTTTGAAGAACAAAACTCATGATTGAGCAAAGAGTTATGGCCTTTGACATTTGGTGAAAAATAACGAATTGATTTTCCAACTTGCTTAAATCTTCAAATTAAATGCACTTTGATGTTATGGGTCTTTGATTTATCAACCCATATCATCAATTAACATTCTATTACACAACTTTAAACAATCAATTGCATCAAATAACATCGAATCAAAGGATTTCTAGGTTTAGTGTTCTTATACCATTTTTGCCAAAAATTCTTGATTCTTGCTTCTGATTTGTTATGGGTGATGGTTGGGCTTTGTTTAAGAATGTATGGGCAATCTTGTACAAGGCAATTACATGTAATATTTAATCAGTAGATTATAATTCTTACCATTTACCAATTAATTTCTATCCTTTGGTAAATTAAAACATTTATACAATAACATCGTAATTAAACCCGGTAATTAAAATTAGGGTTTCTCAACGTCATCAATTAGGGTTTCTAATTGACCATTAGTGGTTCTTTAATTATACATGTATGTTACTAACACGTCGTTTCTGATTTCTAATTTTAACAGGTTAGGGTTATAATAATTAGGGTTTGTCCTAATTACAAAGCGTCTGTGATAATTAGGGGTTTCTTCTATTCATCGATATTCTTATTCACAATAACTTCATATACACGATCACTACTCGAAATATCCCATAACCGAGTTTAATAATTAGGGTTTCACAACGCGGTAATATCCTATGACCTAATTGGTAGTCATTGCTCAATATTATCTGTCCACATACCCAATTACATAATTATGGTAATTTAGAAATCATTATATAAAAAATATAATATTATTATTCTCATCTCTTGATCACAATCCCAATCCGGTTTGGATCTCATATACGACTTATTCTTCAGTGCGATCAATAATCAAGTTAAAATAATTAACTTAAATATTACGAACAATTCATATAATAAAATATTTATTATATAAATCTAATTATCACTTCATATAATATTTCCAATCATGTTTTCATAAAAACATTTCGGCTTACAGAAATTTATTACCATATAATTTGTGGTAATTAATAATTCCAAAATTATTTCTAATTTTTCAAGTAATAAATGTATTCGCATTTATCGTTCACTTTACTTGACACTTAGTCTCGTCATTAAATAAAAAAAAATTATACGCAAAATTTCTTATTTATTTTATATAGAAAATCTCGGGTTATTACAAATTCCTTATTTATCCGATTAATTATCTGATTGGTCAATATAACCTCCAAACATCAATTATTATCAAAATAAATGTCGATTTTCATTAACACTAATAATTCCAACACAATGGAACTATCAATTTCATCTTTAATCAACACGAACTTATTCATCATTAATATTATAATTCACAATATTTAACAACCGAGTGTCGTTCCCGGAAAAGGGGCTTTCCAATAAGGATTTCTCCCTATTGGCGCGCAATTAGATGACCAAACCTCTCCTTGGCAGAACTTCTAGACATTGTCAATATTGAAAATAATAATATGAATAACTTTGTCGTCTCAATTATTGATTTAATAATATAACATATTATGCGATGATGACAATCGTGACAATAATTGAATTAATAATATGAAAGATATGATACAACAATTACTGTAGCAATAATGGAGTATAAGCGAGTGACTTCTCACGTAAGCATCAATAACCAATACTGGTGTGCTACTATGCAACCACGCCAGACATTCTTTGTTTTTTACTATTGGGTAGTTCAACGGTTTTAACGGTAACACTTACGTAGTTATTTTTATAAAAGATAATTACATCATTTTCTTCTTCTACGACAATACATTCGTTGTGGGGTCCACCAATGATTGTGTCGTCGTACGAATATTCCCTGTTAAAACGAATATTTCCCTACCAATCGAATATTATATAACCACTTGCTTACTTTACAAAATTTGTAACTATTACCCACAACTATAATATTATATCAAATCCACACCATAATATTCAAAAAGATATATTTCGAGAAAATTATTCTTTATTCATAAAAGTTGGGGTCTTAGAACCTCCTCTTCTTATGAAATTTCGTCCTCGAAATTAGGGTACATACCTGGTATATCGAAGAGGTGAGGATATCTTGACTTCATCTCAGATTCTAACTCCCAGGTCATTTCCTCCACATCGTGGTTTCTCCACAAAACTTTGACTTGAGGTATAACCTTGGAGCGTAGAATATGATCCTTCTTGTCCAAGATTTTAACAGGTAACTCTTCATATGTTAAATCTTCCTCTATCTCGTCTGGTTGTAGTTCAATAATGTGGTTCAGGTCTTTCATATATTTACGTAACATAGATATGTAAAAAATATTATAAACACGAGACATACTTGGCGGTAAGGCGAGTCTATAGGCCACAGTTCCTACTCGATCGAGGATTAAAAATGGGCCAATAAATCGAGGATTGAGCTTTCCTCTCTTTTCAAATCTCGTAACTCCTTTCCATGGAGCAACACGTAACAACACATGATCTCCAATATTGAATTCCACGTCCTTTCGATGAAGATCAACATAACTCTTTTTTCGATCTTGTGAGGTTTTTATACGTTGTCGGATCGTTTGAATCTTTTCCGTAGTCATACATACCAAATCCAGTCCCAACAACGTTACTTCACCCACCTCATCCCAGCATACTGGAGAACGACACTTTCTTCCATACTACGCCTCAAATGGAGCCATGCCAATACTTGTTTGATAACTATTGTTGTAGAAAAACTCCACCAATGGTAAGAACTTGTCCCAACTTCCCTTGAAGTCAAGGACACAGAGTCTTAATAAATCTTCAAGAGTTTTAATAGTCCTTTCCAACTGCCCATCCGTTTGAGGATGATATGCTGAACTAAATCGTAAATCCGTGCCCATAACTTTTTTGCAAACTAACCCAAAATCTTGAAGTAAATCTTGGGTCTCGATCAGAAACTATGGATACTGGCATACCATGCAATCTTACAATCTCGTTTATGTACATACTAGCAAGACATTCAAGTTTATAAGTTTCTCGTATCGGTAAGAAATGAGCAGACTTGGTCAATCTATCAACAATGACCCATATCGCATCTATGCCTTGAGAAACCTTGGGAAGACCAGTAACAAAATCCATGGTAATGTGCTCCCACTTTCATTCTGGAATTTCAACTGGTTGCAATGGACCTTTTGGCACTTGATGCTCCGCCTTGACTCGTTGACAAGTTAGACACCTTAAGATAAACCCCGCTATCTCTCTCCTCATATTTCTCCACCAAAATGTATGTCGAAGATCATGATACATTTTGGTACTCCCAGGATGGATTGCAAATGGTGTGTTGTGCGCCTCCATCATGATTTTATACTTCAAGTCAGAATCGTTAGGAACACAAAGTCTGGAGTTGAATCGAAGTATTCCTTCTTCATCGATTCTTGCTTCCGGAATAGCACCTTCTTACACTTTCTTCTTTATACGCATCAGCTCCAGGTCCGTAAGTTGAGCAGCTTTAACTTTATCAAATAAATTTGGTTCTACTCGTATATTCACTATCATCACATGGGTCCCTGGAGTCTTTAACTCTATTTCCATCACATGGGTCCCTGCATTGACAATATTACACTTGTGTGCATATGATCTTCTACTTAGTGCGTCAACTACTACGTTCGCTTTTTTAGGATGATATTGGATGGTATGATTATAATCTTTCAATAACTCAAGCCATCGTCGTTGCCGCATATTGAGTTCCTTTTGAGTGAAGAAATATTTGAGGCTTTTATGATCCGTATAGATATCCACCTTCTCTCCATACATGTAATGCCTCCAAATCTTAAGCGCAAAAACGACTGCTGCCAACTCTAGATCATGAGTAGAATAATTCCTCTCATATTCTTTGAGTTATCGTGAGGCATAGGCTATGACTTTCCCATGTTACATGAGAACACATCCTAACCCTTTTCCAGAAGCATCACTGTAGATGACAAATCCCTCCGAGCCAGATAGTATTGTCAGAACAGGTGCTGAAATGAGTCTTCTCTTGAGTTCTTGAAAACTCTTCTCACATTCCTCGCTCCAACCGAACTTTGTATCTTTTCGAGTCAGTTGAGTTAGTGGAGTAGCGATTCGAGAAAATCCTTCCATAAATCTCCGATAATAACTAGCTAAGACGAGAAAACTACGTACTTCGGTCACTGACTTTGGTTGCTTCCAGCTTTGAATTGCTTCAATCTTTGTCGGGTCAACAGATATTCCATGATTTGATATCACGTGCCCAAGGAATGTAACTTCCTCAAGCCAGAACTCACATTTCTTCAACTTGACATAAAGCTTGTTTTCACGAAGCTTTTGAAGTATCAGCCTCAAGTGTTGCTCATGATCTTCACGACTTTTGGAGTATATGAGGATTTCATCAATAAAGATGACCACAAAGTGATCCAAATATTCCTTGAATACTCGGTTCATCATGTCCATGAATGGAGCAGGAGCATTAGTCAATCCAAAAGACATGACTAGGAATTCATAATGCACGTATCGAATTCTGAAAGTAGTCTTTGGAATGTCATCAGTTTTAATCTTCAGCTGATGATATCCGGAACGAAGATCAATCTTTGAAAAGAATTTGGCTCCTTGCAACTGGTCAAATAGGTCATCAATGTGAGGTAATGGTACCTATTTTTGACGGTGACATGATTCAACTCCCGATAATCAATACAAAGTCGCATATTTCCATCTTTTTCCTTCACGAATAGAACAGGAGCACCCCAAGGAGACGTACTAGGACGAATGAAACCGATGTCTAACAATTCCTGTAGTTGGATTTTTAACTCCTGAAGTTCAATAGGAGCCATTCGATATGGGGCTTTGGAAATGGGTTTTGTACTAGATTCAAGGTCGATACAAAATTCAATTTCACGCTTGGGGTAGGCCGGGGAAGTTCTTCAAGAATACGTCAGGAAATTTATTAGCAATAGAAATATCATTCAAATCTGACGTATTTTTATTTAAATCCGTGACATGGGCTAGGAAAGCTTGATATCTGTTTTTGAATAAACGAATAGCTTTATGGCTTGATATGACAGTGATTGATTTTAGTGGTTTGGTTGCTTAAATTCACATATAGTTTGGTTATGAATATGAAAGCTAACAACCTTACGAAAACAATTTATTTTAGCATGATGAGTAGTTAACCAATCAATTCCTAAAATCACATCAAATGTAAGTATTTTCAAAGAAATAAGATCGACAGGTAACGTGCGGTTACCGATTTGAATCAAACAAGAATTATAAATAGTGGATGTAATGAAGGTTTCTCCCAACGGAGTTTCAATAGATAAGTCAAAGTATTATTTCTCCGGAGTCAAATTTAAACATTGAGCGCAAGTAGGAGAAATGAAAGAATGGGTAGAACCAGTATCAAATAAAGTATAAACTTCGCTAGAGTTTATGATTAGGTTACCCGTGATCACCTCGTTCTAATTCCTCACTTTTTTGGAGGTTACGACAAACGCTCTCCCTTGAACTACCGGTTTTGTCGTGTCTGGAACACCCTTTGATGCCTCAATCCCAGCTGGACTTGACTTTGGTGCATGACAAAATCGGGCTAGGTGGCCTTCTTTTCCATAATTGTAACACGCTTTGGACTGCATCACACAGTTGGGACTGATATATCCCTCACCTCCGCATTTGTAACATACGATCGGCGGTCGTTCTCCTTCCTTAACAACAGGTGCTGACGTCTTTCCATTATTGTTGAATCTCCTCTTCTTGAAATGTCCACTCTTATTGTCATGACCATGATTACCACCGAAGTGATTATCATTTCTGGCATGTTGATTCCCTCCACGCTTGTTGCCACCACTTCGATGACTGCTACCACTGGTATTATAATTTTGCCGGTTGCTCTCTTTTGGTTGGGTTGACTCATTATCGCGTTCCAATAACTGAGCCCTATTCACAACATCTAAATACAAGCAAAGTTTGTGAGAGATAAGGTATTGATGTATCTCGGGTTTCAAACCTCTTAGAAACACCCGCGTCATTCTCTCCTCATTATTAACCAAATAGGATGCAAACCGAGACAACTCGGCAAACTTAGCTTCGTACTGCGCCACGGTCATATTATTTTGCTCAAGCTTGATGAACTCTACCTCCTTCATGTGACGAATACTTTCAGGAAAGTACTTGTCGTTGAACAGCTCTTGGAACTTCTCCCAAGACATCTTCAGTGCGGCAGGTTGAGTACACTTTACAGATTCCCACCAGTAATCTGCCTCTGCTCGCAACATGAAGGTGGCAAAGGGAACCTTTTGCTCCTCGGAGCATCCCAAGATATCAAATATCTTATTGATCTGCTTTATCCACGTTTCCGCCTTAAGTGGTTTTGGCTCTCCAAAAAACTCCGATGGTCCCAGCTCCTTGAACTGCTTAGCGGTGACCGTTCGAGAGTTATCAGTATTTCCACCTGGATTTTGGACAGGAGCCGCCCTCGCCTGATGTTGCATGAATTGCATAAAACCTCTGAACATCCCATCGTTCATCATTTGATCGTTGTTGTTTACCTGAGGATTATTGTCTTCCTGTTACACATTATCCTGGGTATTAATCTGTGGTGACACAACGGTCTCATGTGCTTCATTGCTTATCTCAACATTTTTGGATGCCATTTTCAAATACTGCCACAAAACAAGGGTTAATTAACATATCACATATTATCCCTATACTCTGACCGACCAATTAAATACCAAATAAACTTAGGTAGGTCATACTAGCGAAAGAATTCCCCGTCTCTCTCCTCCTAGTTCACATCTCAGCCAGGGATCATATCCCTAAGCTTTGATACCAACTGTGACTCCCCCAAAACAAGTATACATCACCCATATTGAGTCGCCAAATACATGGTACAAAATTCAAATACAACTTAATAATACAACTATCATGTAAAATACGACAAAACATAAACTGGGAGTTTTAATAAGAATATTGTCATCTAGACAATATCCACACTCAATGGAGTCCTCATTAAATTTATTGTCACACTATTTAACAGAATAGTGAGGACTACTAATGCTTTATCATCTGGACCGCACTCCGCTCCCCGACTAAATCCCAACTATATTCTAATTTCACGAGAAACGGTGAAAGAAAGGGTGAGCTCAACTAGCCCGATGAAGAAATATTATGACTAAGATAATGCGCGAATAAATTATCCTTAGCCTTCAACAATATAACAAGCGATAGAATATAATAGACAACAATTTTTAGATCAACAAGCTGCGGTGAATAAGCAATCCATTAGAAGAGTTAAATAGAGCATAAAATCTACTATCTTCTATGATTTAAAAAGTTTTTCATCAACTTTATCACTGAGACTCAGCTTAATAAATCAAATCAAATCATCCTTGCACCACGGCCAAGGATATTCATGTAATCATCAATTGTCATCATTATACCGAATAATCCCTGGTCATAATCATACCAACAACTGTCCATCAATGAAAGCCAATGATGACTTTCACCACATCATTCGTCACATTACAGTCATGATTATACCGAATAATCCCTGGTCATAATCATACCAAGTCCATCTATGCACGTAAGCCAAAGATGACTTTCATCACAATATAAACATGAGGATGATGACAATGACATAATAATTCAATAAAACAAGTTCAAGGATAAATTTTAAAGATTTATAAATTAATTTATCCAGGAACTAATAACGTCCAAATTGTCAACATGATATTGTTTTGTGGAGTAAAATTCAAGAATGCTCAGAAGAATGTTTCCATGAAAAGATACTGGATGAAGCGTAAATATCTAGGATATTCTACTAATTTCATGGAGTATAGAAGCCAAAACTTTAACCAACTGAGTATAATAGAATATATGAAACTACAAATGGATTTTCGCCCGCCATGCGGTAATCCACGTAGACAAATCATTTCCATAATTTAATATGGAATGAATACGAAGGATCATTCACCATGCATGCGATAATCCACATAGATAGGTTATTCCAACAGAATAATAAAGAATGGAATAACAACAAAATTCACCAGGCATGCGATAGACCGCACAAACAGGTTATTCCAACAGAATAATAATGAATGGAATAACAGAAGAATTTCACCATGTATGTGGTACTTCGCATAGACAGGTTATTCCAACATAATAATAAAGAATGGAATAACAACCCTTACGAGTATTGAAAGAAAATAACTCTCTTCATGTATACGAAAGAATAATACCCCTTACCTTAGAAAAAACTGGATACTGGAATAGTGAGGTAGCAGACTTCTCTTTTTCTTTCTCTCTATAATAATTCACTACAACAAAAAGGCTTATTTCTGACGGAATTTTCCATCGGTACTAAGACTATTCCGTCGAGGGTAACCTCATCTCCGACGGAATATTCGGTCGGAAATTCAGTCGTATATAAGCACGTCGAAAATAAGTCCGTCGATTCTTCGGTCGGGAATACTTAAAACCGACGGACCTATTTGCGACCGAACATTCCGTCGGCGTTAATCTATCCCTGACTGAAATGTGTCTGTCGAGGATATTCGGTCGATGATAATCATGCCACGTGGCACCCTGACAAAAATGGGACATCACCTTAAGAGCAACGGAATTCCGTCGATTTTATAACGCGTCTGTCGAGTATAGTCGGTCGAGGATATTCGGTCGAGGCTATGCATGCCACGTGGCATTATCCCGAAAGTGGAAAGAAACTTAACCTCGACGGTTTTCCGTTGAGAATACCATTATTCCGTCGAGGTTACTGTTTCTTTTTTTAAAATATTTTTTTTGTTTTTGCAATATCCAGGATTTAACCCACATCTTGTACTTGTACATGTACCTGTACCTGTACCTGTTTTCCTAACATCACATACACAAGCTAAATTAAGCTAAATGTCAAAAACATCCCATTACTACGACTAGCATAACCGCAACAAACCAAAGTAATGAAATGTAAAACCGCATTAATCAAAGTAAATTAAACTAATGTAAATTACAAAAGATCCCACATCCCATTAAGATAAGTGTCAAACCACAACAAAACCAAAGTAATTAATGCTAAGGTACTTTAAACTACAATATGTACATCAAAAGTTATGTAAAATTAATACAAAAGAATTTAAACTACAAAAGAATATAAACTAAGTCAAGCTAGTAGAGCCCCCGGTGTGAGAAGGATCATCGGTGAGGCGTCGACATTCTTCTGAGTATGAAAATCGTCATCACGCTTTCGTCCACCCCTCTTGTCACCCTGTTGATACAATATAATGTAACTCATTAGTCCATATATATGATTCGATTAAAGATAACTAAATGAAAATTAAATAACATGCGAGAATATATATTTGTATTTAAAAGCGAAATATACTGACGAAGCAAATGAAATGGCCGACTCAACATCGGCCCAAACACGTCCTCGACTAAGGTAACCACCATCCGAACAATCTCGTCATGATCGCGCTCATTTGCGCTCCGGAGGAATACCCATACTCTCGGGGTGGCCCGGTACCAGCGTCCTGCGCAAGTGATGGAGGATGAGAAGCGACGGTGGCGGGTCGACGATGGAACATCGGATCGATCTCAAACCTCTCCGACACCGCAGCCATAACATAACATCAGCTGAACAAAGCATCATCTAAGCCAAATACCAGTATGTGATGGTCCCACGGGGCTCTCGGATCGCATTTATGGCTAGAGCCTACAAAAATAAATATAACATGAATAATATTACAAGTTTACTTTATTCATAAACACGAAATAAACACCAATATTATACCTCCGGCAGCGTGTATAAATTTGGTATCCTCAGTAGCCTCAAAGACTCGATCTTTGGCCGGTAAGTACTAATGGGAGTATCACGAGGCGCGACCCAAAGCCATCTCCTCGTCACGAGATAAACTAATCTCGGGCGGAGGGACAGTGGAATCTAACGTCTCGGCATCGCCCCTAGCGACTGCAACTTCTATATTATCTGTTGGTGAGAGCTTCTCAAACCGCTCACGTAATTTGATATACAAGTGAGTTATCTTGGTATCATCATATAAATTACGTAATATTATCCTAATAATATCTATTATAGTAAATGTATTACCCGTATAGTTAGCATAACAGCAACAAACCAAAGTAATGAAATGTAAAACCGCATTAATCAAAGTAAATTAAACTAATATAAATTACAAAAGATCCCACATCCCATTAAGCTAAGTGTCAAACCACAACAAAACCAAAGTAATTAATGCTAAGGTACTTTAAACTACAATATGTCGTCAAAAAGTTATGTAAAATTAATACAAAAAAGAATTTAAACTACAAAAGAATATAAACTAAGTCAAGCTAGTAGAGCCCCCGTGTGAGAAGGATCATCGAGGTGAGGCGTCGTATTTTTCGAGTATGAAAATTGTCATCCCGCTCGTAAGTCCTCTCGTCACCCTATTGATACAATATAATGTAACTCATTAGTCCATATATATGATTCAGTTAAAGATAACTAAATGAAAATTAAATAACATGCAAAATTTATATTTGTATTTAAAACAAAATATACCTGAGCAGTCGAGCGCTGACTCAACATCGGCCCAAACGCGTCCTCGACTAAGGTAACCACCATTCGAACAATCTCGTCACGTATCGCAGCCCACTGCTCCGGAGGAATACCCGTACTCTCGGCGGTGGCCCCAACTGCAACGTCCTGCGCAAGCTGATGGAGGCAAGAACGGCTGGGCGGGTCCTGACGATGGAACATCGGATCAATCTCAAACCTCTCGACAACCGCAGACCATAACATTATTTGGACAAACAAAGCATCATCTAAGCCGGTACCGTATGATGTGATGGTCCCACGGGCCTCTCTTGGGCCTTGAGCGATGGCTAGAGCCTACAAAAATAAATATAGCATGAATAATATTACAAGTTTACTTTATTCATAAACACGAAATAAACACCAATATTATACCTCCTGGCGATGTATAAATTTGGTATCCTCGGTAACCCCAAAGACTCGTCTTTGGCTTAGAGTAGTACTAGTGGGAGTATCCTCGAGGCGCGACCCAAAGAGCGTCTCCTCGTCCCGAGATAAACTAATCTCGGGGCGGAGGGGCGGTGTAATCTAATGTCTCAAGATCGCCTAGCGACTGCAACTCTATATATATCTGTTGGTCATGGAGCTTTTCAAACCGCTCTGTAATTTGATATACAAGTGAGTTATCTTGGTATCATCATATAAATTATGTAATATTATCCTAATAATATCTATTATAGTAAATGTATTACCCAGATAGCTAGTGTTCTTTGGAGATATAAATCGATTCTCAAGTAGAGCCCTTCGGCATATGGACTTTATCCCAGAACTCGATCATAGTAGGATGTCGACCCAAGCTACTCCGCATGGCCTAGATCATATACATTAAATAAGATCACCTTAATTTACTATAGTTGCAATATAAGAATAAACTAAACTAAAGAGAAATACATATTGACTTAACCTCCACAGAAGCATTGCGAGCCGGAAGTATGTACAACTCATGACTTTGCCAGCGATTCTTCTTCATCTGCTCAACTTGGTCTTGAACGCAGCTGACATCCCAAGACACACACATATCGCACCCATGCAATATCTCGATCTGCGCCGACGGTGATGATCTCATAAAAGTAGTCCCGCGTTTCTTACATCGCCTGGACCGCCTCTATCGCATCTCATACAACCAACCGGCATAATTCTTCGAGATGTGGGCAATGATAACAGCGTCACCATCCACCTCAGTGATGCCGGCCTCGTATCTATAGTATCTCTATCAAACAGACATGACATACGTATAATTTATTATTTGAACAATATGTAAATAACATGCATGGACCTTGATTTAATATATATGTAAGTTGACTTACGTGAAACTCCCGCAACACTGTCACCATGAAGCCGGCATCGTGGCGCCGTCGTCTTGACTAAATCGCATGCGACCCAGAGGAGATCGCCAGCGGGATGGCGTAATGATCGCCTTAGCGACAGGATCCATAATACTAGAATACAAAATTTATTAATCACATTTTAATTGATTAATCACATGATAATATCATTCTAATTGAACATAAGTGATATATTAGAGTTGAAACCTACGAACGAAGGACGACATCAATCGGGCGTGGCCGAGGCGGTCTTGCGGTGGACGACCTAATCGATCGAGGTTAGGCCCTCGCCAACGCCGACGTCTAGCATCTGTATGTTAATATATATAATTATGACATTGTCCAAAAATAGTAAATGAATGTATAATATAATTATGAAAATAATGTTACTGAGCCAAAAAAGAATGAAACTCACTAGCATCTGAAGACGACCCTCCCTAGGAGACGTCACCCGATCCGGAGCGGCCGCCACCACGGCTACCTCCACCGCTATGTCGAGGCATATATAGTTGTACTACTGAAATAACAGACATAGATACGATGAACGATCAAATAGCCATCCTATGTGTGGGAAATATATATATATATATATATATATATATATAAATGATTGGTTTTAGTTGTATAGTATTTACAAAACACCAATTAGTGAAGAAGTAGTACGTCGTCAAACCCGTCAGAGTCAAAATTATTTTCATCCTCTAATTCTGTCTCTTCCTCTTCTGTATCAATTTTATCCTCAATATCATCTTCTACCATCACATACGGACTAACAACCACATCTTTTTCTACTTCGTCAACATCGAGTACATCAACGACATCATCACCCAACACATCGTCATCATATACCACAACGTGGCTGGGATTGCTAACTTATTCTTGCAACGGGTCATCCGTTCCAGACAAATTACTACCATCAAATGGCCGAGTCTTCATTGTCACAACTGTATACCAGGGGGTTCTACTGTGAACGACATTAGGGGCGTAGTACACTTGAGTTGCTTGGCTGGCTAACACAAATACATCATCAGACTGTAAAATAGATTTTATATCTACTGTTATGATTCTATTACGATCAACTTTAACACCCTTTGCAGTATCAAACCAGCGACACTTAAATGTAACGACCTTTTTAGCCCCTGGATAATTGAGCACAATCACTTCCTTTAATCTTCCATAGTAATTGGATTCAGAATCTCCATAAAAAATTCCCAACACGACAACGCCGAAGTTGACTGATGTCAATTCATTCAAGTCATCAACCTTGAATCTATACCCATTCACGATACAACCTGGAAATGAACTAACAAGTTTGTACGGGCCTAAAATGACATCTCTAAAATGATCATACGCGTTCTCTTCTTCGACCCTTCTCTTAAACCACTGGTGAAAATTTACATTAGTGAATGCTTCCATCTGTGATTCTGTGAACCCCGGGTTAGAAGCATGCGCTTCCAATTCGAATGAACTGCGTACAATAATATGGCAATTTATTAATTTTTGATTACGGATAAATAAATCATTTTCAACTTGTAATAATACATACTTGATGTACGACGATACTCTAGGCATATTTAGAAGCACGTATGTAGACACAATCTTTAAATCTTTATTGGTTAGGTAAGTCTTTGTCTCATGTCCAAATGGTTTAGCTGGATAAGTGAATACAACCAACTCATCATTAGCATGACCAGACGGATCCCCGACCTCATTCCGACTTAGACGGTTATGCTTTGTTGCGACTACATCGTCAAAGTACAACGAGCAGAAGTTGACAAGCTCTTCCTTCGTATAACGTTCAGCAATAGAACCCTCTACGCGCGCTTTATTTTTAACATTCTGCTTTAATCGACGCATATACCTGGCACATGAAAGTATGTGATATATATTACCTGATAAGTTAAATATAAAGATAACGAATATTGCACAATGTATGTGATATTACCTCTCAAATGGATACATCCATCAATATTGCACAATATATGTGATATTACCTCTGTCTTTCTGTTGAATTGTGTAGACATCTTTCTATAACTGTGCTCAGCAGGCAAGAATCTACGAGCAGTTCCAAAGAAACTAGTTTTTCCGGCCATGATGTAGTTGAGTGCCTTGCACATCCCCCATGCAGACTGGACACGACAACTTGCCATGAGTCGACCAACCGCTAATCATCCCAAGTGCCGAAAAGTCAGTGATAGTCCACAACAAGGCTACCTTCATCACAAAATTTTGCCCAACAGATTTATCAAAAGTCTGAACACCTATTTCCTACAGCATCTTAAGTTCATCGACTAATGGCCTGAGGTACACGTTAATGTCTTTTGTAGGACTCTTATCCCCCGGTATAAGTAAGGTCAAGAAAAGATACGGATCCCTCATGCACATTGACGGGAAGATTATAGTACCATAATCATTGGCCAAACAGAATAAGGCTGACTAAAATTATTAAATGGACAGAATCCATCTGTAGCCATCCCAAGCCTGACATTCCATACTTCTTCGACAAATTGTGGAAAATTGGCATCAAAATTCTTCCATTCATCTCCATCTGCTGGGTGAGTCAGCTGACCAGGCACGACATCCCTTGTTCTATGCCAACTCATATCTTTGAAAGCGAGTGTCTTGCGGAACATGAATAGCCATTTGTGACCTCGGCGCAAGAGGAAAATACCGTAAAATCTTCTTTGGAACATGTTTCTTCTTCCCTCCACGTTTTGTGATCTTGTACCTTGGCGAGTTATAGATATCATACTGCACCTTATCTTTGTCCTCCCCATAATATAACATGCAATCCTGCTCACAAGCATCGATCTTCTCATACCCGAGATTCAACCCCTTAACCATCTTCTTCACCTCATAGTAATTCGCGGGCAACGTATTATCCCTGGGTAAGAACTCGCTGAGAATATCAAATAAATCATTGAATCCTCTCTCACTGCAGTCATGCCCATTCTTGAAATGCAAAAGCTTCGTAACTGCAGAAAGCCTGGTGTGCTTGTCATTTCCAGGATACAATGGAACACCAGATTCAGATAGCAACTTGTAGAAAGCAATTTCTTTGAATCATTTGTCTTTTCTTTGAAACGCATGACGCGCGCTCGCGTTTCACCCAATGAATATTGGTAGGGCCATACGCATCAACCAACATCTGTACGACGTCATAGTTATCTGCTTGCGAATCCCCATGATCCGACTGGTCTACAGTACTATATGTTCGTTCTCTAAACTCAGCTGATTCCCCGTGATGAATCCATACAGAATACCCATCCACAAATCCACGTGAATATAATTCATCGGCAGTCTTCCATATCATGTTCTTACACTTGGAACATGGGCATCTCATCTTTCCGTTCGGATCATCAACATGTTCTATTTCTTTGTTCATAAAATTGAACACCCCTTCACGGTACGCATCAACTAATCCCTTACCATCAATTGGTATCCTATGGTACATCCAACTCCTATTAAATTACCGACATCTTTAATTGAAGAAAATACCCAATTAGAATATATATGCATGTATTTATTTTACCTATCCCGTTCCTGGATGCGTCTCCTCACTAGTGCCATTCACAAGGTGCGTGTTTATAGTATTTTAAGAAAATTTCAGCATCACCTCCCCATGGTCTTCAAGTACACTTAATAGACCAAGACAACTTAGTCTAAGTATGCACTCGAAGAACATATGTAGAGACACCAGCTGAAAAATCCTCAAAAAATTATAAACACGTACGCACCTTGTGAATTAAAGACCGAAACCTAAGTGAGAGACATAACATCCAGTAATAGTCCCAAACTGGGGACTATTCGGCATTCACTCCTACTGAGTGAATGTCAAACGGGTTTCTAAGTTTCAAAGTATATTACATATATATATATATATTTATGAGTGTATTGAAGAGCAAAGGGAGAGTATCATTGAGTTTATTGAAAATTGTGGAAAACTAAGCAAATGCTACTTAGTTTATTAGTTGCAAATCTAAGTTTCATATTAGTTGCGAGCTAGCGACTAATAGTACTCAACCGGTTAAGTGGCGAAATTGGACAAAAAAAGGGGTCGTAGTTCTGTTTGTGTCTATACTCTATTAATAAAGTTAATTGAATTCTGCGGACATTCCTCATCGTTTCCACCATAATGATGACAACATCCAAGGAGTTCCATTAAGCTATTGAAGAAAGTTCCAAGTTAAGCAACCCTCTAGATGAGCGAGCGATCACTTCTCTACTATGAATGAATCATTGCACGATATGGGTTCAATCCATGCCATAGAAAGCTTCTCACGAGTCCAAATACCCATCCGAGGAATTTGGGTGGTGAGAAGTCGCTTATGTCATGGATTGGACCCATATCAGGAAATTCTTCATTCCTAGTAGAGAAGTGATCGTTCGCTCATCTAGAGGGTTGCTTAACCTATAACTTTGTTCAACAACTTAATGGAACCCCTTCCATATGTTGGCATCTGTTATGATGGAACAGTGAGGAATGTCTTCAATAATTTAATTAACTTTATTATTCGATATAAGTCACAAATGAAACTACGACCCTTTTTTAATTCATTGTCGAGAAACCTATTGAGTACTATATTAATGCTATCTATCACGTCAATCCTCGCATACAAAGAAGTGCTTCATTTAATTTATATGTTATTATATTTGAAAATTGGGATAAACTAAGCAATTATGGTATTTGGTTTATTTTACCAATGAAAAACTAGGTAAATGTTACCTAGTCAACATGTATTTTATTTTATTTATTGAATATGTAGACAACTTATTATTCAGTTACTTTTAATTGTAGAAAACTAAGCAAATTCTACTTAGTTTATTATTTTATTCAGTTACTTCAGTTTTTTATGTAATGGAAAACTAAGCAAATGTTACTTAGTTTAAGATAATTATTGTATTTTATTTTATTTTACTATATTTATTTTATATATTATTTATTTTTATTATAATATATTATTTAAATTAACTAATTTTAATATATTCTAGTTTATTATTAAATTTATTTTAAAATTAATTTATTATTATACTTTTATTTATTTATGTATTTTAATTTATTTTATTTTGTATTATTTTATTTTATTTCTAGATATGTTTTACTTTAAATTTAATTTAGTTAAATTAAATTAAATTTATTTATTTATTTAGATTTATTTTATTTTATTTTAAAGTTTATTATAATATATTATATTATATTATATAATTTATTAAAGTTATTTAAAGCTCCTAGTATTTTTTTATATTAATTTATTAATTTGTATAAATATTTATTTATTATATTATAATATATTGTCTTTTATATAGTTAATTAAATATTTATTTATTACCATCTATAACTTTCACGAAATTAATTGGAAATTTAATTTTAATTAATACTTAACACCAAAATAAGAGAAGTCTTGAATTGATTCACAAATGGAAAAGGCGTAAATCGAACAACGCAAATTAAGTTTATCACACTGCATTATAACTACTCAATATACACATTATATAACTGGCTGGGCACAAATTAAACACCAATACAGTAAACCAATATTAGTCACCGAGCATTAGCAACATCTCAGTCTCAAAATCGGGTTTTATACAAAACGGAATTTAGCAAACTATCACGAAAATCCCAATTTCAACAACACTCTGCGTCGAAAATTTAGGGTTTAAATGTACATTTCAATAGAATATTTCAACACTATCAACAATATTTCAACACTTTCAACAACATTTAAAACGAAAAATTTAGGGTTCAAAGTACTTATACCCAAATTCATGCATAATCATATACATATCCCGAAAATTAAGGGTTCTAAATTTAAAATTAATTGAAAAAACTAACCTTAAATTGAGAGAGAAGGAGGAGCAGAGAGGACTAGAGAGAGAGAGAGCACCGAGAGGGAGCCTGGAGGTGAGGTCGCCATGAGGACGAGGAGAGAAAGTCAAGGCACGGGAGATGGGGTTTGGTGACGAGGAGAGAGTCTTGCTTGCCATGAGGAGAGGGACGAGAGGAGGGACAGAGAGAGAAAGCTGAAGAGTAGAGAGAGAAAAGAGAGAGAAAAGAGGAAAAAGAAATGAGGAGAAGTTGAAGTGAGGCTCACGTCTGTTAGTATTTTAAGGACTATTTCCGACGGAACTCAGTCGGTATTACTTCAGTCGATGATAAAGTATCCTCGATGGACACTTAGTCGATATTAATAGTTCTTCTGTCGAGGTTGTTTTTGGCACTAGAGGGAAAATTTTACGCCACAGGCATGGTATAGGATCGACAGAATTCAGTCGAAGTAGTATTATTATCGAGAGAATTATGAACGACTGAATATTCCGTCGACACTAAGTTAATCCCGAGCGACGCCAGTCAGTCGACCTTTATTTCGTCGTAAATAGTCCTATTTCTTGTAGTGATTGCTCTATAACTTTAGTGAATCGGTGAGAAATGAAGGAAGAATGAGCTTCTATTTATAGGAAAATATAGTTTCGATAATTGCACGTTTTGGGGCTCGAAATATTACAGAATAATACCTTCCTTTTTTCCTTTATTTTTAATTTAGTCCTGCAAGTATTATCAAACTTGCACCACCTCCCCTAATAGTAAATCATGTGAATCAATAGTAAATCATGTGAATCAATAGTTCTAGAAATGTGAAAATACGAATTACAATATAGTACCTCCATCTATACTTCCGTTTTTAACTTAGTCATGCAAGTATTATCAATCTTGCACCACCTCCCCTAATAGTACAAGAATGTGAATCAATAGTACACACATGTGAACAAATAGTTATAATCATGTGAATTAATAGCAATTAATTCCTTATTTATCCAATTAATTACCCGATTGGTCAATATAACCTCCAGACATTAATTATTATCGAAATAAATGTCGTTTTTCACTAACACTAATAATTTCAACACAATAGAACTATCAATTTCATCTTTAATCAACACGAACTTATTCATCATTGATATTATAATTCACAATATTTAACAACCAGGTCGTTCCCAGGAAAGAGGGGGCTTTCCAATAAGGATTTCTCCCTATTGGCGCGCAATTAGATGACCAGATCTCTCATTGACAGAACTTCTAGACATTGTCAATATTGCAAATAATAATATGAATAACTTTGCCGTCTCAATTATTGATTTAATAATATAACATATTATGAAGATGATACTGTGATAATAATTGAATTAATAATATGAGAGATATGATGCAGCAATTACTGTAGCAATAATTGAGTATAACTGACTGACTTCTCACGTAAGCATCAATAACTAATATTGTGTGCTACTATGCAACCAAGTGTATTACTATACTTTTACTACCGGGTAGTTCAACAGTTTTAACGGTAACACTTCCGCCGTTATGTTTATAAAAAGATAATTCTGTCATTTTCTTATTACGACAATACTTCCGTTATGGGGTCCACCAATGATTGTGCCGTCGTACGAATATTCCCTGACAAAAAGAATATTCCCCGACAAAACGAATATTTTATAACAATTTGCATACTTTGCAAAATTTATAAATATTACCCACAACTATAACATTATATCAAATCCACACCATAATATTCAAAAAGATATATTTCGAGAAAATTATTCTTTATTCATAAAAGTTAGGGTCTTACAGATGTATCTGAATGGAAAAATCGTACCCTATTGGACATGGTACGGTCCATAATGATTTTACCGACATTCCAGTATCCCTCTAGGGTCATGCCCTAGAAATGGCTGCATATCTACGAAAAGGTAACCTCAACATCTAGCCCCAAGACTCTATAAAAGTTATGGACATAGAGGATTCCTAATCTTAAGTATGTTAAAATAAGGGGTTGTCCAACTTATGTGAAAAAGGTTTCAAAGGGATAAGCTTGAGACAAGATTTGACAAGTACAGATTTGTGGGACATCCTAAAGTAAGTTTAGGGTATATGTTCTATAATCCTACTTAGCAAAAGGTGTTTATTACGAAACACGCTACCTTCTAAGATAAAGGTGTTTATCATTGAAGGAGCTAGTGGGAGGATAATAGATCTTAAAGAGTTCAAGAACCACAAATCACTATAAGTCAAATAAGAGGAACTCAGTAGATGAACTGTTGTACCTACAAATCAATCGTAAATCGGAACAATCTTAGAAGATACCTAGGAGGTATGGATTCATCATAGATGATGATGATGAGGTACACATCATAGAAGATGATGATCCAGTTACATACGATGAGGTAAGAGTTGTAGACACTCAGAGAAATGGATTGAAGCAAGCTTATCAAATATGGAACATTCGTTTTGATGAGACAATCAAAAGAGTTTGATTTTATCAAAAACAAGAATGAACCTAGTGTGTACAAAGGGTCAATGGGAGCGTCGTGACATTCCTAGTATTATATATTGATATACTATGGATATGGAATGACGTGCCAATACTAAAATTAGTAAAGATAAAGTTGTCTAAACATTCCTCCACGAATGATTTGGGAAGAGTATCGTAATTGGGGATAAAATCTATATAGATAGATTTAAGAGGATGCTCGACTTAACTCAAGAAACGTATATTCATTTGATTCTAAAGATGTTTAGCATGGCAAACTCCATGGGATGTCTCATGTTGATGAGCCATGGAGTGTATCTCTTTTAATAGTCCCCATAGACTCATAAAAAGAGAGATCGCATGTGTAACTATCATGTATACAATGAAATATACGAGACCTGATATTGATCGGTCATATTCTCGAGAAGATCACTGTAAGACAATAAAAAAATATCTTAAAGTACTTAACCGGAACTAAGGATGTGATTAAAATTTATGGTGTGTCTAAATTAAAACTAGAGAGTTTGACAGACTCAAATTTTTTAGACAGACCAAGACGACAGAAAATCCACTTTAAGGTAAAGCGTTACCTTGAACGGTGGTGCAGTGAATTGGAAAGGTTTTAAACAGCAAAGAGTTGCTGGTTTAGTGATAAAGACAAGGTATATAGCTATAAATGAAACCGCAAGTTGATTGTTTGGATGAAAAGTTCATTACAAAACTAGGAATAGTTTCTAAGTCTCATCTTGGATCTAAACATGTGTTGTGGCACTTTCATTTGATTATAGGAATCATTAAAAGATGGAAAATCACTATAGAGATAGTGAACTCTCAAGAATAACATTACATATCCATTAACTAAAGCTTATCCAACAGCAGGATAATCGTCACTTAGAGAAGAAGGGTATGAGATACCATGGTGATTGACTTTAGTACAAGTGGGAGATTGAAAGTAGTATGCACACAAGCCAATCATGTTTGATGATAAAGCATATACTTTGTAACAATCTTATTCATTTATTAATAAAAAGTATTAATTTATTAAAGGTTTTTAATTATCTACATGATGTTGTTTTATAATATGTGATAAACCTATAGTTTTATGCAATGTTTTTAGAATAATGATGATGATCATTCTAATGAGATCTAAATTCTTAGAAAGCTTAAAACTAAAATAGTTCCCAATCGTTGGATTACTAAATTGGGGATTAGTAAATCCGGATAGATTGGTACATACGTTGCTTGCTCATTAGATGGGGATGATTGATCTCATGATCATTTGTGTGGAGACACTAAAGCAAGTATGTAGGTGCTTATTAGAGAATAAATTCACTGAACGTGGCTCGCTAAGGAATACCTAATGGAGTTTTACTTGCATGTCAATAAGAATTCCTGTAGTGATAGTAGTACAAGTGATCCTTGGACTTGATATCATCATAGTATCTTGTGTATGATGAGTTATAATTTGACTTATTCCTTAAGACCCTTAGGGTATATCAAAGGGTATGCTTGGGTATAATAAGTCATACATAGAGATAATGTATGATCAATAAAGAATCTACCACTTCTAGTAAAAAAAGAGAAATGTCCTATATGATTCGATAAATGACAACCCAGTAGTCCTTGGCCAAAGCAGAATAAAATTAGAAAGGAGTTTCTAATTTGCATTATTTGGAGTTGTGCATTTAAGAGTCGAAATACATATAATTAAATAAAATAAGGCTTGACAGTAATTCCATGTCTTATATTTAATTGGGACATTGTATGGTGGAAGGATTGAATTGTACGGTAACTATTTACTCAAAAGTTCTTTTATGATTAATGTTGAAATCTATATTATCTGGAAAGTCGTTGATCGCTAGGGAGGTTTATCCCTATTGTAGAATAAATATTATTTATTTAAATAAATTAATAATTTAATTTATTTATTTAAATAAGATTAGAATTGTTCTAATTGATTTATTCACAACCGATTTAATATGGAGAACCTAAAGGGTCACACCATAAAAGGAAGAATAATTATTTAAGAAGTTAATGGCATAATCGTAATAATAAGTTAAGTATATTTAATTTAATCTATGGTGATAGAATAAATTAAATAGCTTAATATTTATTATTTAATATTTTAGAAATATTAAATATAAATTAATAAGAGGAGTCTTATTATTATTATTACTATTATTATTATTTAATTCTAAAGGAGTTTGGGAATTAATTAATAAAAGTACTCTCATATATTCCTAATAAGATTAGGAGGTTAAATTAATTAAAAGAGTTTAATTAATTATCCCTAATAAGATTAGGGAACTTAATGAAGTAAAAGAATTTAATTAATTAAATAATACCTATTTTCTAATTAGATTAGAAGGGTTAATCGATATCTTTATAAGAGGAGTCTTATATTAGATATCATGAGACGTGATTCAAATTGTTGGAGAGTACGCTCTTTTTCTATGAGAGATAGAAAAATTAGGGTTTTGCCAAACACCCATCTTATTGAATCTTTCTTCTCCTTGGTGGATCACCTCTAGAGGCCAAACATTTGGGTGGCTAACGTTGATCAAAGGAAGGAACTAAACCCGGTGGATTCAAGTTGAACGCGAAAAGGATTGGAGGTGAACTTTTACCTGAGGAAGCTCGAATCTTCAAGGGTATGATTCTTATTCTTTCTTTTTCGTTTAATTAATAATTGTGCATAAAGGGTGATCCGGGTATATGGTTTGTAAATTTTTTTAAACTTTGATTTTTACACGTTTCCGCTTATTTTTGCAATTTGATTGCGTTCATGAATATTACAAACCTAACACCGCATACATGGTGAAATTCTTCTGTTATTCCATTCTTTATTATTACATTTGGAATAACTTTTATGCATCTGCGATACTATCGCATGCCTAGTGAATTCTGCATTGTTATTCCATTCTTTATTATTACTGTTAGAATATCCATGCTGCGCATTCTGCATGACCGGTTCAATTCTTTATTATTACATTTGGAATATCACATGCTGCGCGGATTACGCATGACTGGTTCCATTCTTTATTATTACTCGTTGGGAATAACTTTTATGCATGCGCGGTCTATCACATGCATGGTGAATTCTTACATTATTCCATTCTTTATTATTCATTGGAATAACTTTTGTCTATGTGGATTACCGCATACGCATGGTGAATGATCCTTCCGTATTCATTTCTTATTAAATTGTGGAAATGATCTGCCATGTGGATTACCGCATGGCGGCGAAAAATTTATTCTGCGATTTCATATATTCTATTATACTCAGTTGGTTAAAGTTTTGGCTTCTATACTCCTTGAAATTAGTAGAATATCCTGGATATTAGCACTTCATCCAGTATCTTTTCATGAAAACATTCTTCTGAGCATTCTTGAATTTTACTCCACAAAGCAGTATCGTGTTGACAATTTGGACATTATTGGTTCCTGGATATATTAATTTATAAATCTTTAAAATTTATCCTTGAACTTGTTTTATTGAATTATTATGTCATTGTCATCATCATCATGCTTATATTGTGATGAAAGTCATCTTTGGCTTACGTGCATAGATGGACTTGGTATGATTATGACCCGGGATTATTCGGTATAATCATGACCGTAATATGACGAATGATGTGGTGAAATTCCTCATTGGCCTATAGTTCATTGATGGACAGTTGTTGGTATGATTATGACCAGGGATTATTCGGTATAATCATGACCATTGATGATTACATGAATATCCTTGGCTGTGGTGTAGGGATGATTTGATTTTATTTATTAAGCTGAGTCTCAGTGATAAAGTTGATGAAAAACTTTTTAAATCATAGAACATAGTAGATTTTATGCTCTACTTGACTCTTCTAATGGATTGTTTATTCATTGCGATTTGTTGATCTAAAACTTGTTGTCTATTATATTCTATCGGTTGTTATCTTGTTGAAGGCTAAGGATAATTTATTATGTATTATCTTAGTCATAATATTTCTTCTTGGGCTAGTTAAGCTCACCCTTTCTTTCACTTTATTCTCTTGAAAATGAGAATATAGCTGGGACGAGTCGGGGAATGGAGTGACGGTCCAGATGATAGCATTAGTAGTCCTCACTATTCTGTTAATTAGTGTGACAATAAATGTAATGAGGACTCTATTTGAGAGTGGATATTGTCTAGAAGGCAATATTCTTATTAAAACTCTCAGTTTATGTTTTGTCGTATTTTACACGATAGTTGTATTATTAAGTTGTATTTGAATTTTGTACCATGTATTTGGCGACTCAAGATGGGTGATGTGTACCTGTTTTGGAGGTGTCATAACATCAATCAATTATTGCATATCAAGAGGCGTCCATTGTGAGAAAACCATTTGAGATGATCTAGAAACTTATTACACGAATATTTATTCCTTGATCTAATCAAAGAAACTTAATACTTTTCAAATTAGTTTCATTTCTGAATTCTTTTAACATATCAAATAATTCACAATTGTATTTCAGCAAATACACACATTCAACTTTTTGAATGATCATCTCCTTTTTTTTATACTAGTTTGTTCAATTTGCAAAATAATTTTTCACGTAAGTCAAGTACACAAAATCCATTACGTAATATTTCAGTTCTATACAAAATATTATTATTATAAATAGAACAACAATTGTTCTTAAATATAATACCAAAAATTTTATTGTCTAAAAATAAAATGGAAATAATGTTTCCAACGAGAACTGGAATACAATAACAACTTATTGACTTAATAGATTTGCCAGTAGGCAATGCTAAACTATAAGTTTTTATGGCTAATGCAGCAACTTTTGCTTCATTTTCCACACATAGGATTACTTATCTTTGCTTAGCTTTCTACTTCTACTTAGTCCCTTCATAAATCTATATTTATCATAACCAAAGTCAGTATCCAATACCCAAGTAGAACCTTGACTTAAAAAAAAATTTATTTAAAATCATGAACAAAACTGTATTGTAACCAAAACTTCACTAAGCTTCTTCTGGTTAGCTCTGCAAGATGCTTCTCGCAGTTTCTTTTCCAGTGTGCTGGCTTATTGCAGTGGAAGCAAACTCCTTTGCTATCCGTATCAGTTTTGTTCTTATTATCCTTTGTTTTTGCCTTTCTATTTACCTTCTTTGAATCGTTCTTCTTTTCAGAAGATCCTTTGGCCCTACCAATAAGACTTGGTGTTTTTTGGTTGGAAAGTGACTCTCAACATTTTTCAACATGTTAAGAAAATTATTGAGGCTGATATCTAGCTTGTTCATATGAAAAATTCACAACAATTGTGAAAGGAGTCCGGGAGTGAATGTAAGATCAAATCTTGGCTCAACTGTCCATCCATGATAAAATATGTTGTCCTAATTGTTCAATCAAATTGATCATGTTTAGGACATGTGTCTGTACTGTAGTGTCATCGGTCATTCTAGATCGGAAGAGCTCCTTAGATATATGATATTTATCAGTCCTACTGTCCTTACCATCAACTACTTGATATGAAGGAATATAGTAGGAGCATCCATAGTTTCATTTCATCTTGTGGCCAAGCTCATTACTCATGGATGCGAGTATGATGCATTGAGCCAACTGTGCATCATCTTTCCACTTTCTAAAAGTAGAAATATCTTTCTTAGAGGCATTGTCTGCAACCATTGCAGGAAAGACGTATTAAGGACATAAGATAGCTTTTCAGCCATGAGAACTATTCTCAAATTCCTTAACCAATCCGAGTAATTCGGTCCGATTAATTTAGCATCTAATATGCTATGCAGTGATAGTAATTTTAGACATTATAAAATTCTATAAATGAATTTGTAATTAACAATATTCTAACATACATTCTTTTATTAATTACCAAAATAAATTAGGTCTCGTTTTAAATTGGTATCTCTCACTATTTTCATCAAACTATATTACCCTCACTTATATAGTTCGGCAAAATCTAATTAAAGATTTGCTAGTGAGAATAAGGATTCCATTTCAAATGTATATAGTCTTGTGGTGACACAACAAACTATATATAAATAAATAGGTAGACAACTCTTGTCAATTACATCATCATGTAACTCCTTGTATTTTGCCTCTTAGATCATAATGGTCAAGTGTGTGCACATCCGAACTAAAATTATTTTAGTTAAGTCCAACCTAGCACTCCATATATTCAAAAAAGAAAAATATTGTCCTTGTGGTGACACAACAAAACAATATTGTTCAATTTTCTTTATATGCATCAAATGTGATAAATTAACATCTTAAATACTTAATACTTGCCTTGTGGTGACACAACAAACTCATATTAAATATTTAATACTCTATTAATTTTATCATGCTAGAAGGCGACGTTCGATATTCCAAATATCTTTGAATGCTTAAGACTTAATATAAAAAGTTTGAGGGGTTTGTTATTAATTTGTCTCATCTTGTTTAGCGCGCATGCACATATATATATAAAATACGCGTCATATTAATTAACATGTGAAGCATGTTTGCATAATATATAATATATATAGTATAAGCATGCACATATAGAATACTATATTCTACCCGGATTGATTATGGACTTTTATTCTAGTTTGGTTCACTAGAGCCACCAAGTGAACCAAAAGGTCAAACCCTAGGGGTGCAAGAATTAATATTTAAATATAACTATTATATTTAAACACGGGCTCCATTACAAATGGGTGTTTAAGCGCTCCTTGCTCGTTGATCTTCAATTCTTCAAAATTAATTCTAACTATTCCTATTACAAAACTATTTAAAATAAATAGAAACTTTGATCAGCAGTCAAGGGGAAGTACATAGGAGGGAGTTAGAATTTACATTAAGAAAAATTAGAGGAAGCCGAGAGTACGCAGACCCCATTTAATAAAACTCATACATTCATGCATCCAACTAAAATAAAATCCAATCACATTGGTCAATAGTCCATAATCAATCCCATTATCATACACATCATCATATGCATCAATAAATAACATTCATCTCATGAATAATAAACATTCAATATATATATTGATATCATTTAATGGGCAAAATTAGTTAGCATAAAATCTAATTTTGAATCAAAATAAACTCCTTTATTTTAATCCAAATTTAAATCAAAATAAACCTCTTTTATTTTAATTTATCAAATTTTGAATAAAATAAACTATTTTATTTTAATCAAAATAAACTCATTTATTTTAATTAATTATGGAATCCAATTCCAAGTAAAAAAAAAAACTCCTTTATTAAAGGAAACACGAATTCTCTTTCCTATTCATAAATAAACTCCTGTATTTTGAATAATATGAAATCTTATTCCATATCTAAATAAACTCTTTATTTAAGAAAATACGTATTCTCTTTCCTTATTTCCTATTCACAAATAAACTCTTTTATTTTGAATAATATGAAATCTTATTTCATATCTAAATAAACTCCTTTATTTAAGAAAACATGGAATCCAATTTCAACTCCAATTAGTTATCATAGAATCCAATTCCAACTCTAATTAGTTAGTATGAAATCCAATTTTAAAATTAAAATAAATTCTTTATTTTAATTATAAAATAATTAAAACTTATTATATATATATATATATATATATATATATATATATATATATATAAGTAATCATACTTTTCATGCAATCACGTGAAATTGATTCATGTGATAATACTTATATGATTACATGGCCTCGGGGAAAAACAATGTTTATACGCCACCATATATATATATATATATATATATATATATATATATATATATATATATATATATATATATATATAAAACAAAACCGTGAATCACGGAAAAAGGACAATAGAAGAAAAAAAAAACCGTTCGCGTTTTTTTTAAAAAAAAATTATACAATGAAATTATGCCCAATTAAATTGTTCTAAACACATATCAATATACATATCAAATTAAAACAATTAATAATTCGCATAAAGGTTTGGTTATGATACCACTGTTAGGTTTATAATATTCATGAACGCAATCAAATTGCACAAAATAAGCGGAAGCATGGAAAATCAGAGTTTAAAATTTTACAAACCATATATCCGGATCGTCCTTTATGCAAAATTATTAATTAAACGAAAAGATAAAGAACAAAAATCATACCCTTGAAGATTCGAGCTTCCTCAGGTATAAGTTCACCTCCAAATCCTTTCGCGTTCAACTTGAATCCACCGGGTTTGGTTCTTTCCTTTGATCAACGTTAGCCACCCAAATGTTTGGCCTCTAGAGGTGATCCACCAATGAAGAAGAAAGATTCAAGAAGATAAGTGTTTGACAAAACCCTAGTTTTTCTATCTCTCATAGAAAAAGAACGTACTCTTCAACAATTGGAATCACGTATCATGATATCTAATATAAGCCTCATCTTATAAAGATATTAGTTAACCCTTCTAATCTAATTAGAAAATAGGGTATTATTTAATTAATTAAATTTTTTTAATTAATTAAGCTCCCTAATCTTATTATGGATAATTAATTAAACTCTTTTAATTAATTCAACCTCCTAATCTTATTAGGAATATATGAGAGTACTTTTATTAATTAATTCCAAAACTCCTTTAGAAATTAAATAATAATAATAGTAATAATAATAATAAGACTCATCTTATTAATTTATATTTAATATTTCTAAAATATTAAATAATAAATATTAAGCTATTTAATTTATTCTATCACCATAGATTAAATTAAATATACTTAACTTATTGTTACGATTATGCTATTAACTTCTTAAATAATTATTCTTCCTTTTATGGTGACCCTTTAGGTTCTCCATATTAAACCGGTTGTGAATAAATCAATTAGAACAATTCTAATCTTATTTAAATAAATAAATTAAATTATTAATTTATTTAAATAAATAATATTTATTCTATAATAGGGATAAGCCTCCCTAGCGATCAACGACTTTCTAGATAATATAGATTTCAACATTAATCATAAAAGAACCTTTGAGTAAATAGTTACCGTACAATTCAATCCTTCCACCATACAATGTCTCAATTAAATATAAGACATGGAATTACTGTCAAGTCTTATTTTATTTAATTATATGTATTTCGACTCTTAAATGCACAACTCCAAATAATACAAATTAAAAACTCCTTTCTAATTTTATTCTGCCTTGGCCAAGGACTATTGGGTTGTCATTTATCGAATCACATAGGACATTTCTCTTCTTTTACTAGAAGTGGTAGATTCTTTATTGATCATACATTATCTCCATGTACGACTTATTATACCCAAGCATACCCTTTAATATACCCTAAGGGTCTTAAGGAATAAGTTAAAGTATAACTCATCATACACAAGATACTATGATGATCTCAAGTCCAAGGATCACTTGTACTACTATCACTACAGGAATTTCTATTGGCAGACAAGTAAAACTCCATTAGGTATTCCTTAGCGAGCCACGTTCAGTCAACTTATTCTCTAATAAGCACCTACATACTTGCTTTAGTGTCTCCACACAAATGATCATGAGATCAATTATCCTCATTCAATGAGCAAGCAACGTATGTACCGATCTATCCGGATTTACTAATCCCCAATTTAGTAATCCAACGATTGGGAACTATTTTAGTTTTAAGCTTTCTAAGAATTTAGATCTCATTAGAATGATCATCATCATTATTCTAAAAGTATTGCTTAAAACTATGGGTTTATCACATATTATAAAACAACATCATGTAGATAATTAAAAGCCTTTAATAAATTAATACTTTTTATTAATAAGATTGTTATAAAGTATATGCTTTATCATCAAACATGATTGGCTTGTGTGCATACTACTTTCAATATTATTGTAAATCAAAGATGAATTAGTTTGAGAGTGTTATAAGAGGGAACGAATGGTGTAACTGGAGAAATTATTAAAGTAATATAAGTTTTCTATCTCTACTCTCTTTTCTCTCTCTTAGTTCTTCTCATAATAGAAACCAAGTCCTTAGGCCCGAACCATTCCTCAAAGCCGAGCGAGGAGGGTTGAACGTGCTCCAGATTAAAGACACCCTAATTATATATATATATATATATATATATATATATATATATATATATATATATATATATATATACAGATTTGATCAAATCCTGACTCCGGACTTGATCAAATCCTAATTCAATATTATTATTTTTTACTAAAAAAAAATTATGGAACTATTTTTTTTTTTTACATAAAACAGTGTTTTTGGTGTGATTTGGATACATACAACAAAAACATGTCTGTTAGTAGTTTAAAAAAAAAGCAAAAAAAAAAAGGTCCGGATTTTAAACCTGTCCGGGAGTCCGGACAGGATCCGGACTGATATATATGATTTTGAATTTTTGATTGAAGATTTTGACTCTAAAAATATTAGAAGAAGTATATTTCAATAAATGTATTCTCATATATTTTGTTGTAGTCGAACTATTATGTTAATAGTTAAAACTCCGAAAATTCACTTTTTTAAATATAACTTATACTTTTTATTTATTTTTATTTGGGTTAAATTCAGATGACCACCTGGGGTTTGGGCGGTTTTCCATTTAACTACCTGTAGTCCAGAAACCTACATTTAAACTCTCCACCTTTTGAGTTGAAGTGAAAAAGTGCTTTCCGTCTTCACTCCGTTACTTCAGTTGGCTAATGACTTATTTACCCTTCATATATATATTGAAAATGACAGATGCCATAAGGGTTTTGTTTCATTTCATTTCAGTCTGATATCGAGGGCTAGAGAAGCGAGCGATCGTGGTGATATCTAGAGCTAGAGAGGCGGGAGAAATAGGGTGTGGGTGAGTGTGTTCGTTTTAGATCTTCGTGATTTACTGGGTTCCCACCTTTGATTGGGGTCTGTGATACTTAATTTGGTGCCGATTAAGGTAAATTTCTCCTTGTCCGATAGATATCATATGTAATTTGTTAATTTTATGAGTTGTTTGTTGTATATGCATGCATGTTTGCCACTGAATTTGGTCCCCTTTTTTGTGGAATTAGTTAGTATATTTGGTCCTGATAAATTATACTGAGTACTATGGTCCCCCCCCCCCCCTTTCTTTATTACTATTATTGTCCCCCAGTGTCTGCCACTGAATTTGGTCCCCTTTTTGTGATACTTGTTTTGTATATCATATGTATTGCCACTGAATTTGGTCCCCAGTGTCTAATAGATAACATATGTTTTGTTTAATGCAGAATGCCTATCAGAATTATTTTTCATTATGGTGGGAAGTTTGTTCAAGATCCAGTACATAAATATGTTGGGGGTAGTGAACAAATAGTAGAGAATGTTGGGTTGGATTACCTTTCTTTGCTTAGTATACATGAATACTACTCTACTTTATGTCCAGTTTCAAATTTGAATATTTATTACCTGGTACCGGGATATAAAATTTGGGAGGGTGGGGCATTATTGATGCAAAATGACAAAGATGTCATTGATATGATTGATTTCTTAGTTAATGCAGAGAGTGAGGAGGTGCATATATATGGACAAGAAATGAAGGGTCCCATAAAAGTTGTTAGGCCAGAAGAAGTTGAAAATGATAACATTTTGTATATTTGTGGTTTGACAACTAATAACATGAACCAAAGTGAAAATGAAAAAGACTTTGGTGTACAAAGTAAAACAACCGATAACATTAACCAAAATGGGGCAACTGATAAAGGGAAGCAAAACAAAATAGATAAAGGGCAGCAGAAAGAAATAGACAAAGGAAAAGAAAAACAAACTGAAATGCCTAAAAATCAAACAAAACATACAAAGGAAAAAATTAAAAAAAACAAGGGGATAATGATATTGGGGAAGAAGCAGAGCATCCACCATGGATGGATGAGGATCTAGAGGGGCCTGGGGAAGATGATATATTCGAAGAAGGAAAAAAAAGATGAACCAAAGGTGAACATGAATGATGTCTTTGTAGAGGATTGGTGGAGTGATGGTGATGATGGAGAAGGGAAAAATGCATTAAGGAGGAAGTTTGTACTGTCAGATGATGAGGATAATTTAGAAGGGGATAGATGTATGGAGTTTAATGAGGCAACTGATATGGGTAAGATAGAATTTGAGATTGGAATGGAATTTTCAAATCATGAAATATTTAGACAAGCATTAGTTGAATTTTTTGTTAAAGGGGGGTTTGACATAAAGTATATTCAAAATGACAAAAAAAGAATAACTGCTAAGTGTAAGGGTGACAACTGTAAATGGAGGATTCATGCATCAGTCAAACAGGGTGAACAAACTTTTAAGATAAAATCTTTGGGGGGGACCATACATGTCTTTGGAAAGGATAAGAATCATCTTGTTGACGATGATACTTGGCCAAAAAAATATATGCATGACTTGAGAGATAATCCTAAGTGGGATTTGCGGGGCATGGAAGAAGAAGGCACAAAAAGAATGTAACTCTAGTCTAAGTAAATCATCCCTATATAGAGCTAAAGAAAGGCTTTAAAACATATGCAAGGTGATGTAGGAGCAAGCGATATAAAGGTGATGGATTATGTGGAGGCTGTCAAAAGCAGTTGACCACTGAGCAGTCTTGAAGTTTTGTAGTGAGGGTCTAGATGAAAGACCTGGTTCACTACCTGTCTTTCAGAGGCTTTATATGAGGCTTGCTACTTCCAAACATGGTTTCCTAGTTGGGTGTAGACCTATTATAGGATTAGATGGGTGTTTTTTAAAGGGGGTTTTTGGAGGGCAGCTACTAAGTGTTATAGGAAGAGATGCTAATGACAACATATTTCCCATTGCAGTTGTTGTTGAAATTGAATGTAAAGATAGTTGGTAGTGGTTTCTTACATAACTTCTAGATGACATAGGTGAAAATGAAACAAGAAGGTATGTTTTCATTTCTGATAGGCAGAAGGGGCTAGTAGAGGTCTTCAATACAATGTTACCCAACAATGAACATAGATTTTGTTTAAAGCATTTGTACAACAACTTCAAGATTAAGTTTAGGGGGAAGTTGCTTAGGGATTTGTTCTGGAATGCAACCAGTTGTGGTGACATGTTCTCATTTGAGGCAGCCATGAGTGAGGTGCACAAAGCTGAACCAGAAGCTGGAAAGTGGTTAACGGCTGTTGGGCCAAAATTTTGGGCCAGGTCTCATTTTTTACCCCATTGTAAGTGTGATGTAGTGGTGAACAACTTGAATGAGTCATGGAATAATTACATCCCAGAGGCAAGGGATAAAGGTATAATAAACATGCTAGAGTGGATAAGAAAGAAATTAATGGTTAGGTTTCAAGTAAAAAGGGAAGGCATGGACAAGTATGAAGGGTCACTTGGGCCCAGAATTCAAAAAAAAATTGGAGATTATTAAGAAATCTTGTAGGGGATGCACTGCTTTGAAGTCTTGGTGTGGAGAATTTGAAGTAGAATTTGATGACAGAACATGGGTTGTGAATTTGAATGAGTGGACTTGTGGTTGTAAAATGTGGCAGCTTAGTGGGATTCCTTGCAGACATGTTATATCTGCAATATGGGTAAATAGGGGCAGCGACGGCAGAGCTGTTGCCATCGATCTTATATAAGGATGTGTACTTGAACACATATAACCACATCATAAAGCTTGTGTCAAGTCACCATGAATGGGTTCACTCCAATTTTGCAAAGATTCAACCTCCAACCTATCATAAGCCCACTGGCAGACCAAGGAAACTCAGAAGAAAGGCTCCAAATGAACCAAAAAACCAACATAAAGCAACAAGAAAAGATGGCACTGTCACATGTGCAAGGTGTTTAACACTAAGGCATAACAGCAGGGCATGTACATTGCCTTTTCATCCTAAATCAAGAATGAACAAGGTATATACTTTATGTTTTCATTTCATACTATCAATTGTATTTTTTAACACATGGTTTATAACAGTTTAACATGTTTTCATTTTCATACAACTAACAAAACAACATCGATCAATTGCAACAATCAATGAAGGGACTGCATGATCGAACATTCCAACCAGGACCACATCGATCCATTTGAAGGGACCTGCAACTAATGTCTTGATAGATTCTGTTAAGGTGCAGTATAATAGATTATTGGGTTTAATTGGAATGCATTTAGATAACTGGAATGGTTGTGTGTGATAACCATGAATGATTACCTTTTCAGCCAAATCCCAGGCCACCAAAGCTGCAGACTACAATACAGTCAAGTCAAGGGACTACTACTGCTACAACAACTTCAAGCCCTCAACCTAATCCCACACCAAGTTTGTCTACTATGTGGAGTAATCAGCCTATTTCAAGCTCACAGCCTACGAGGAAGAACATAAAGAAGGGAGCCATAAAGAGCAAGATAGGCAAATCACCAAAGAAGGGAGACTGGGGGGATTAAGGCTTTAGAATGGGTAGTTTTTGGATCATGATTGATGTCTTGTAACTATTTTTGACTATGTTGATTGTGTATAGTTTTTGGACAATGTTTTATAGTTGGTATAATTAATAGGAGTTACTGTTGCATTTTGGAATGGGCAAAGCATGTACCTTGTTTAACAGTTACAATATAATTAGCAAAAGTATGTCTTATAATTAATCAGCTTGCAATATTTCACAGTTGAGTATGTTTTACATTTTGGAATGGACAATGTTTTATAGTTGGTGTAATGTTGATTGTCCAGTTGAGTATGTGCTACATTTAATGTTGAATGAAATCTAACATAAATCCAACAAGTTATGTTCAAAGAAGATATATACAACAAAATCCAACAAGTTATGTTCCATGGATCCATAACATAAAGTCTAACGCAGACAAAAGCTTGCTACCATTGGTCTCCTAAAATACATTCATTTAGTTTGTACATTCATTTGTTACTAATAAAATACATCATGACTATTCCGAAATACAACACAATTCCAACAACAATTATCATCTTAATATTACTTTCAACAACTATCATCCTACTAGGTATGTCTTTTTGCTCACACGAACACTTGCATTTTGTTCCACTCACCAATGTCCCCATTCTGTCATTGTCTTCATTGGGGCCACTGACTATTCCACTTGAGCTTGTTGTAGAAGGCAAGCACCATGCCCAAAAACTCACACTCATCGCATACAAAATATAACCTCCCCTTCGATGGTTTGTTCGAGTCAACAATTCTTACACTTGCTTTTTTTCACATTTACATCGTCTCGGTATGTAGCGCAAGTCACCATTCATCCTTCCTACATCATTGCTTGACGAAAACATGACTCCTATTCACATAAACAACACGATGATTAATATCAAAGAGTAGATAACACCACATATGATAAACAAGTCAAGCCCAAGCTTTACTTTGGTCTAATATATAGTTTTCAGTCAAAATAGTTCTTTTAGAACTTTTATCAAACAACTGATAGGCGTAGTTTTAGGTTAATAATTTCATAGCCATTGTTTAGAATAACAACCCATAACAACATCCTTATTACTCCACAGCCCAACCTATCTCCTTGTGCCTAATTTCCATACATAACATGAAGCGTACCGGTGAACTAAATCTACTGCATGACAACATAAAGAACTAAAAAGACAAACCGTAGTAGAGTCTTTGAAAGTCATTTTCTTAACAAGGATGGAATGAAAAAGGAATGGAAGGGGATTGGAAAACTTACCTTCAGAAATTGCAAATGGTTGTTGCAAAATTCAATTTCGTAGAAGATGGAGCTTTAGTTGCTGAGAAATTTCGTGGAAGATGGAGGTTTGCAATAACTGTTTATGTAACTTTAGTCCAAAAGTAGCTTTTAATTTCGTAGAAGATGGAGCTGAAATAGCTGAGAAATTTGGTAGATCTGCTCTCTTAAAAGTAACGAGGAAGAAGAAGACCTATTTTAGACATTTACCCTTTGTTTCTGACCGTTACAGGCCCCTCCTCACGCGTTTTAGGCGTCTGACGTACACGCCCAGTTAATTTGGATGGAAAATGTGACTTTTTCACTTCAACTCAAAAGGTGGAGAGTTTAAATATAGGTTTACGGATTACAGGTAGTTAAGTGAGAAATCGCCCAAACCCCAGATGGTCATCTGAATTTAACCATTTTTATTTTGAAAAAGGTCTCTGTCTTCATTTTCTGTCCTGAGTATCATCAACGGCTCTAGTTGGGCCCTATTTGGCTATTTCTTCTACTCCTGCTCCGGGCGCTTCTTCTAATTTCCACCGTCAGCCCGGCAAAGAGGTCGTCTTAGTTATTTGTTTCCTTTTCTTTACTTTCATTCTCAATTATAAAAAAGTATGATACATTGGAAAATTTTAACCGGTGTATTTTTAATTTTTTTTGCTCCATTATTTATTTAATTATTCGGCTTAATCGACGGAAGCTCAAACTTTTATATAATGCATGATGATTTTTTTTTGGCTACTATATAGAATTACAACATTACTCTATTACAACGTGGAGGGGATTTAAACCCACGTCCTTAGCAAAGCAAAGACATGATGATACCATCCGAAACAATGCTTGGTGGTAATGAGGAGAGATCATTGATAGTTTGAAAACATATATCTAGCTAATTTTTCAATTTCTTTTGGTTATTTTCTTTTTGAATATTTAGAAATAAAAGGGCCTAGCTGAATTTTGTAAAGGAGTTCAATGGTGTCACGTAAACCCTAAAGTTTACCCTGTTTTAGCTTTATTAAGCTCTTTTCTTTTGCGGTAAGCATAGGATTTTGAAGTAACTAATTTCATTTGAAAGAACCTTCCTTAAAGCGTTATAGTAAATAGGGTTGTAAACAATATGTTTGATGCAAATTGGTGTGTATCATACATGCCCCTACTAAGTTAATTAGTTCAGGAACCAATGTGTACCAAAAATAATAAAAAGGTTTAAGATCGAAAGTCTTAAACAAGGCAAACTTTAAGGTTTAATTGATAGTCAAGATTTTTCTTTTCGTGCACACCATTCTAAGTCATTTTGCAGTACGATTTGCTAAAAAATAATGCACCTCAACCCATAATGGTTCCCCAACAGTTTCAAGTTTACTTCTTTGAACAAGTTTTTTTGAAAGGATTGTAGTAAAAGAATTTGTTTGTCTTTTGTAGGCATTTTTAAAATTTCTCCACAGCTGGACCACAAAAAAGATAATGTCAGGATGGTAAGATTCTCTCTGCCTATGATTTATTTGATTAATCCATGTTTAATTCTATTTCCTTCCAAATATGTAGAAAGCTTATGCAGAACAATTATCATCGTTTTCAGCATATGAAACCCTATGTTCTGAGTTTTTTCATATATTGCATTTTCTTCCACTTCATCAAGGAGTTTATTGGAGTGCTGTCCATAAATATCGTCTTATTTTATCCCACAAAGTAAACTAGATACATGCATTCTTTATTCCCTATATATATATATATATATATATATATATATATATATATATATATATATATATATATAATGGGCACTGTACTTCATGTTTCCGCTACTGTAAAATGTTTTTACTCTTTAATTATTTTTAATGTGAGAGCAACAGTTGTACGGTTCATATTAATAAAAAGGAAAAACAGAATTATAGCTATCTTATGATAGTCTGTACGTATTCGATCTATATGAGCTTTAAAATTGTTGTTCAATAGGATTGTGGAATTTTATCTTTTTCCATAAGAACTTCATATATATGTCTAAGCGATGGATTATATATTGTAGTACTTTTTTCTCACTGTTCAGCTACTTTGTTCATGTTTACGTTTGTCCTCGTGATCAGATGCACTCAATGCAAACATCTGATGGATAGTTTGGCACCCATTTGATGAAAATTCTTGTTTGGAGTGTCATTTTATTTCCAATAGATAGCTGTTACAATATTCTACATCACTTGGGCTTTCATGAATTTCATGGATATCTTCTCTCCAATCAATATATGATCATCTAGGAGTCAATGTTATTGGTAAGTACCTTAAATCACTAATACTTTCCAATTTCAAGCATTAATTACAACTACAAGAGAATAATAGCTCATTATTCTCATTCAAGTCTAATGTCAGTGAGGTATTAGATTAACAATTCATGAAATCTTGATGTGAGATATGCTTGTTAGGTAACACAGATTATGAATAGTAGTAATATATCTTCACCCTGATGAATTAAAAGAAACATTTTTTCTTTAGTATATACCATCAATACCTGAAGTGTTGACTGCGGTGGACATGCTACCTAGCCGAGGAGCAAGAATTGGCAGCTTTACTATATACCATGACTAATAGTGGACCATAAATGATTGAAACATGCATGTCCAACGAGTTTCACAGTGTTGATATCTACTTTTCTGAACATGCCTATATAAAAGATATTGTAAAGATTTGGATTGAATAAACTACTAGGCTATATTTGAGATAGGAATATTAATCATAAGTGTCTTGTTTGTTTTCAAATTTAGACTTGGAACTATTAGTCTAGTTATAATCCTAGGGTTAATAGTCTTGGATTATAATCCTTTGCGGATTATATACCTTGCAAACAAACATAGTCATATGTGGACTATGCTATGTTTGTTTGAAAGGATTATACTTGAGATAGGAATATTAATCTCAAGTGTCTTGTTTGTTTTCAAATTTAGACTTGGGATTATTAGCCTAGGGATTATAAAATGTTTTAATAGTCTTGGGATTATAATTATAATCCCGGGATTATAATCTCATGGATTATAATATTTGCAAACAAACATAGTTCTAGAGTTTTAAGTAGAAGTCTTGTAACGTTGAGTGGTTGTTCAAAACTAGATCAAGAAAAATGGTTATGCTCCACCTCTAGTGAACACTGAACACGATCGAGAAGATCCTGTTTTAGACCGTGTTTTTATCTCTTCCTTTCCGGTGTAAAACAAATGTGGTGTTTGGTGCTTGACATATCATGATTTTGTGTCTTTAACTTGATTGCAAAATTAATTTTCTGTAATACACTTGAATGATAGGCCTTATATGATGACTTTGAGATTGCTCTTACATCTCAGTATATCATCTTGTTATTCACAGGAGTTGAAGTTTAAGATGTCTTTTTCTTACTTTTGTTGGTGCATACTGCATAGTAATTGCCTTGCCTTTATATATTCAATATTCTTAATTTCTTATCAACAAAATTATCAAATTCCGTTTATACCTTACTTTTAATTAAAATGTTAAAAATCAATTACTAAGACCAATGCTACTATGCCCCAACATTTTGTGCCCAAGTTATTCAAAAACGATTTCAAGTGTTGTACTACTATTCAATTACAATACAACACTGCAAAGCATTTCCAATCTTCGGGAATTACAGATTTCTCCGTGGTAATTATTATTTTTCTACTAGGAAACACTACTTTTCTGTATCATCCCTTTTTATTTGTGAGATAATCAAGGAATCAGTATGTTGGTAGATGGAAGCACTATTTGCTCTAATCATAGGCTCTCTAGTTATTTTAATGTTACTGATCTTCATCTTAACCAGTGAATACAACACATGTTTACAAGTTTGCCAAAATAATATTGTTGTTTCGGTATAAACAAAAATATTAGGAACAAATAAATAATAAAAAAATATTCAAATAAAATAATAAGAAATGATAAGCCAAAATAGTTTCGCGCTGAACTAAGGTACGAGAAAACGCTCAATGTAAAGTTGATTAATTGTTCAATTCGGTATCATTGCACATGATATTTTTGTATCTATTGAAATGACGCTATCATTGCAATAGTTTTAAAGCAATAAAGTCTCAAAAAGTATTATTATAAATAATATTTTAACAATATTATTTAGTTTGGTAATTTATTTTAGAGAACACGAGAGGTGAGAGATATCTCACATTCTTGCGTGAGTTGTCTCTTATAATTAATAACAATATTTTAAAAAAATATAAAATATCATTTTGTACATAATATGGAAGGAAATGTATTCAATTACGTAAAATGATATCAATTTTATATGATAGGTCACATAATTATTTGCAATATCTCTCACATCATTTATTGCCTTTATTTTATTGCATTTTATTTTTTTGTAAATTTTTATTTTTAAAAAATTGACCCCGTTCAGTGGTCTGGATCCGGGTAAAAAAACACAGCTCGAGCCCCGTTGCATCAACATTCTCTCCAATCTCCATATGTAAAAGTGATCAAATTCAATTCTGCAGGTTTGCTTTTCCATCTTTAATAAATACTCATTCTGTCTCATAATATATGATATTTTAGAGTTTTGCACAAGAATTAAGAAAATGATTGTATAACATTAAATATAATATTAATTGTTTAAAATACTCTTAAATTCTTATAATTACCATACTTATCTCATTCACTCTCTCATCCGTAACATTTTCTAATGAGGGGTAATTTTGGAAAGATTGTATTTAATTCTCCTAGATTATATAAAACGGGGTTGGGGGGCGGTCCGGTGCAGTTAATGACCGGTACCGTCCGGTACCTTTGTTTTTTTTTAACCACAATTATAAGAATAAAAAATAAAAAATAATAGAACAAGTTTGAACAAAAAAACTGTAAAGGAAAGTATATTTTTGATTGAAAATACACTGTAAACTGTTTACAGTTTATTTTCAATCAAAAATATATTTTTCTTTACAGTTTTTTGTTCAAACTTGTTCTATTATTTTTTATTTATTATTCTTATAATTGTGGTTAAAAAAAATAAAAAATTATACACCGAGATGCATTTGCACGATTATTAAGGTCATTAAACCCCTGACCCCCCCCATTCTATAAAACGATAAATAATTTGGAAAAAAAAATTTATCTAAAACGTTATATATTATGGGAGGGAGGGAGTATGTTTCTTACTTTGACAACCATTTTCAATTAATAAATTCTCTTAAATCATTTATATATTTTTTATTGTTCATTAATAGAATTCTTATTTTCAACTTTGCTATTATTTACCAAAAAGAACTTTGTTGATTTTCAGCAAACCTGGGGTTATAATTAACATTTGAAATTGTTTGCGGATGGCTTCGTCCACCCTAATTAATATGTGACACACAGCCATGGAAGGACTTGAAGGTAACACATTATATATATATATATATATATATATATATATATATATATATATATATATATATATATATATTTCATTCTTAGCATAAATTGGTTAGTAGTTGAATGAGTGAAATAGTGTATATATATAATTGATTCGAACCATGAATTTTCATGCACAGAATCACGCTGATGACGTTAAAAAGACGCATTTACGCTGATTGATGAATGAATGATACTGAGCGCTGCAAGTCAATGATTTACTAAGTATTTCACAAAGTTATGGACTATAAAAGATTTACTAAAAATTAATTATTTTGTTTTTGTTGGTTTTTGGATATGTTTTATCAGCGAGATTAATGGGGTATTGTTGGATTATAGTGTGCAACTGTTGATAACCTATTCAAGTTGGCAGAGGTGGGTTTAGCAATATGATCTTTTAGGGGTTCGGATTAAATGGTATATATTCTAATTGTTCATCCTGTGGCCTAATGCAGGCAGCTCGTCTCAAACTCGCTATCGCAGTTAGTTGTCCAATAATATATGGCAACAAAATTATGTAAGTAAATAAAAAACTCGGTAGGTAAAAACTTGAAAGAGTAATTATTGTTAAATATACTAACTAAGTATGAATCATCAATCGGTATTAATAGTATTTGATCGTATGAAGTGAATTAAAATCCATATGTATGAATGAGAGATTCATCTAACTCTCGCAGTGAGGTGAAATACAGAAAATAAACCTTATATGGATGTTGAGTATCTTTGAAAGAACCACCGTTCTAATTGACAACGAAATTGGTGATTATAAAAAAATTTTGTTCCTTGACTGTTGTTTGAAATTTAGTAAAAAGTGGCATTTTGATACTCGCTTGTAATCTACTTTGTTGAAGCTTGGCATATTCCAGAGTTGAGTTATCCTGAATTTAATCTTCCACGTCTCTTTGACAGGGATGATGTCATCAATAAAATCCTATCTAGTCGTTATCTAAATAATGAGATAGGTAAAGTCAAAATATTAATGTGGGATTAAAAAGTAGTGATTTTAGGAGATAGTAATTAAGTAACGATAATATAAAAACCGTTTAGATTGAAAATGTAGTGATTTAGGAGATTATAAAATTAACATAGTAAGTTGTGATTGATATTATTTGTTACTTTAATATTTTTTTAATGTTTTAAACTATATAATATTATCTTGTAATATATTATAAATGGTATAATATTATGATGTAATATAATTAAATTAGTAATGATAATATCCGCACAGTTTAGATAGGTAGTGATTTTGTTATATACGTGTATTATAATATTTTATCATACATGTATGATATAATGTATGGTATAATTATGAATGGTATAATATTAGAAAAGTAATGATTTTAAGATATAATAATTGTAAGACCTCAACTTTTACGAATAAAGATGAATTTTCTATAAATATCATTTTTAAATATTATGGAGTGAATTTGATATAATGTTATAGTTGTGGGTAATATTTATAAATTTTGCAAAGTACGCAAGTTGTTATATAATATTCGATTGGTCGGGGAATATTCGTTTTAACAGAAAATATTCGTGCGATGGCACAATCATTGGTGGACCCCACAACGGAATTATTGTCGGATTGAGAAAACGACAAAAATATCTTTTTATAAAAATAACGGCGAAAGTTTTACCGTTAACTGTTGAAGCACCCGGTGTTAAAAGTACGATGTCTGCGTGGTTGCATAGTAGCACACGGTATTGATTATTGATGCTTACGTGAGAAGTAACTCAGTTTTGTTCAATTATCGCTACAGTAATTGTTGCATAGTATCTCACGTTATTTGATTCAATTATTGTCGATATTTTATATATTATTAAATCAATAATTGAGATGACAGAGTTATTAATATTATTATTTGCAATATTGACAATGTCTAGAAGTTCTGTCAAGGAGAGGTTTGGTCACCTAATTGCGCGAATAGGGAGAAATCCTTATTGGAAAACCCCTCTTTCCTGGGAACGACCTGATTGTTAAATATTGCGAATTATAATAATGATGATAAATATTGTTTAAAATATTGAGAGGATTTTTATGAAGTATTTGATGTAATTTTTGCGTATTATTGGGATCCGCACTTACCCATTTTTCAAAATAGTCAGGAGAAAGTTATTTCAGCTTTTTATTATATATATATATGATGAAAATGACTTTTGGGGAAGTAAGGCGGATAAAAACCAAGTGGTGTATATATAATATTGATATATATATATATATATATATATATATATATATATATATATATATATATAAAATTGAAAGCATGTGTTTATATATATATATATTATTTTATTTTTTTGTTTTTTTTATTGGATGGTTGATTGAAAATTAGCATTTGTGATTCTCAAAGTTTTCATCCGTGAGTTGCACATCTATTGCATTCGTGATTTTTTCTTGCACAGTGCCCTTCTATTCTCCTATAAATAGGATGCTTAGTTAGAATTGAAAATCACACCAGAATCAGAGAATTCTTTTTCTATAATATTGAGCGTATTTCTTTAGAGTTTTAGAAAGCTTTGAGCGTAGAAAATAGTAAAAGTTTTCTTCAAGAATATCCCCACCATACCAGTTAGAATACTCTTCTTTTCAAGGTAAGGGATGTTATTTTTGTTCAATATTCGCTTGAAATAATATTTTCTTCCATACTCTGTAGTATGTAAGTAATATTATTTCGTTTCAGATTTTGAATTCTATACTCGTTTTGTTAGAGTTTTGGCTTCTATACTCCATAAAATTAGTAGAATATCTTTGATATTTGCGCTTCATCCAGTATATTTTCATGAAAATATTATTCTAAACATTTTTGATAAGTTTTAACTTTTTCATGCCGGAATACTATTCACGGGTTACTATTCCTGAATTACTATTCATGGGGTACTATTCACTCGAGTACTATTCACCCGGGGTACTATTCATGATAAAAATTGATTCGTTTTTGGTCCAAATTATTTTTGGTACAATATTATTCTTGAATTTTACTCTAAAAAGCAGTATCATGTTGACAATTTAGACGTTATTGATTTCTGGATAAATTAAATTATAAATCTTTAAACATTTATCCTTGAACTTGTTTTATTGAATTCTTATATCATTGTCATCATCCTCATGTTTATATTATGTTGAAAGTCATATGTGACTTGTAGTGCATAGATGGACTTGATATAATTATGACCAAGGATTATTCGGTATAATCATGACCGTAATGTTACAAATGATGTGGTAAAAGTCTTCATTGGCCCGTAGTGCATTGATGAACAGTTGTTGGCATGATCATAACCATTGATGAATACACGAATATCCTTGGCCCGTAGTGCATGGATAATTTATGGTCGTGATACTAAAGAATATCCTTGGCCATAGTGCAGGGGTGATTCGATGATGTGGATTATTTAAGCTGAGTCTTAGTGATGAAAAACCTTTCTTTATAGAAGATAGTAGATTTTATACTCTACTTGACTCTTCTAATGGATTATTTGTTCCGCTGCAGTTAAACTTGATATTTATTATATTTTATCAGTTTAACACTGTTGAAGGCTAACGATAAATTATTCTGCATTATCTTAGTTATAATATTTCTTACTGGACTAGTTGAGCTCACCCTTTTGCTTTCATTGTTCTCTTCAAGAAATGAGAACGTAGTCGGGACTAGTTGGGGAACGGAATGACGGTCCAGATGATAGCATTAGTAGTCCTCACTATTCTATGAAATAGTGTGATAATAAATGTATTGAGGACTCCATTTAAGTTGAATACTGTCTAGAAGACAATATTCGTATTAAAACTCTCAGTTTATGTTTTGTCGTATTTTACACGACAATTATATTATTAAGTTGTATTTGAATTTTGTACCATGAATTTGGCGACTCAAGATGGGTGATGTATACCTATTTTGGGGGCATCACAGTTGGTATCAAAGCTTAGGAATATAATCCTTGGCCGAGATGTGAGACAGGAACTAGGAGGGGAGAGATGGGGAATTCCTTCGCTAGTATGACCTACCTAAGTTTATTTGGTATTTAATTGGTCGGTCAGAGTATAGGGATAATATGTGACATGTCAATTAACCCTTATTTTGTGGCAGTATTTGAAAATGACATCCGAGAATATTGAGAATAGCAATGGAGCACTGGAGACTGTTGAGTCACCACAGATGAATACTCAGGATAATGTGCAACAGGAAGACAATAATCCGTAGGTAAATAACACTGATCAAATGATGAAGGATGGAATGTTCAAAGGCTTTATGCAATTCATGCAACATCAAGCGAGAGCGGCTCCTGTCCAAAATGCAGGTGAAAACACTGACAACTCTCAGACGGTCATCGCTAAACAGATCAAGGAGTTGGGACCACCGGTGTTTTTTGGAGAGCCAAAACCACTTAAGGCGGAGACGTGGATAAAGCAGATTTGTAAGATATTTGATGTCTTGGGATGCTCCGACGAGCAAAAGGTTCCCTTTGCCACCTTCATGTTGCGAGCAGAGGCAGATTACTGGTGGGAATCTGTAAAGTGTACTCAACATGCCGCACTGAAGATGTCTTGGGAGAAGTTCCAAGAACTGTTCAACGACAAGTACTTTCCCAAAAGTATTCGTCACATGAAAGAGGTAAAGTTTATTAAACTGGAGAAAAACAACATGACCGTGTCGCAGTACGAAGCCAAGTTTACCGAGTTGTCCCAGTTTGCGTCTCACTTAGTTGATAATGAGGAGATAATTGCGTGGATGTTTCTAAGAGGTTTGAGACCCGAGATACGTCAATACCTTATCTCTCAAAAACTTTGCTTGTATTAAGATATTGTGAATAGGGCTCAGTTATTGGAACGCGATAATGAGTTAACCCAACCAAGAGAGAACAGTCGGCAAAATGATAATACCAGTGGTAGCAGTCATCGAAGCGGTGACAACAAACGTGGAGGGAATCAACATGCCAAAAGTGATAACCCCTTCGGTGGTAATCATGGCCAAGACAATAAGAATGGACATTTCAAGAAGAGGAGATTCAACAATGATGGAAAGACGTCAGCATCAGCACCCGTTGTTAAGGAAGGAGAACGACCATCTATGCTTCAAATGCGGAGGGGAGGGACATATCAGTCCAAACTGTACGCAGCAGTCCAAAATGTGTTACAATTGTGGAAGATAAGGTCACCTATGTAAGACCCCAACTTTTATGAATAAAGATGAATTTTCAATAAATATCATTTTTGAATATTATGGAGTAAATTTGATATAATGTTATAGTTGTGGATAATATTTAGAAATTTTGAAAAGTATGCAAGTTGTTATATAATATTCGATTGGTGGGGAATATTCGTTTTAACGAGAGAATATTAAATGACGACGACACAATCATTAATGGACCCCACAAACGGAATTATTGCCGGATTGAGAAAATGACAAAAATATTTTTATGAAAATAACACGAAAGTTTTACCATTAACTGTTGAAACACCCGGTGTTAAAGAAATGAATGTCTGGCGTGGTTGCATAAGTAGCACCGGTATTGATTATTATTGATGCTTACGTGAGAAGTCACTCGGTTTTGTTCAATTATTGCTACGATAATTATTGCATAGTATCTCACGTTATTTGATTCAATTATTTTCGATATTTTATATATTATTAAATCAATAATTAATTGAGATAACAAAGTTATTAATATTATTATTTGCAATATTAACGATGTCTAGAAGTTACGCCAGGAGAGGTTTGGTCACCTAATTAACGGCGCTAATAGGGAGAAATCCTTATTGGAAAGCCCCTCTTTCTCAGGAGCGACACAGTCGATTAATATTGTGAATTATAATAATGATGATAAATGTTGTTAAATATATTGAGGTATTTTTTTATGAAGTCACGGAAGTTTATATATATATATATATATATATATATATAATTTTTGTTTTGTTAGTATTATTAATGTAATAAAACAGAAAACCTTTTTATATAAAAATGTAATACTTTTATAAAGTTATTTGTTTTATTAGACAATAATTAGAATATAATATATTTTATTATACATAGTGTTTGTATAGTACTGCGTATATTATTTGCATAGTAAAATCTTTTTATATAAAATAGAATACTTTTATAAAGTTAATTATTTTATTAGATTTTAAATAAAATATATATATATATATATATTATATTTTATTGCATAGTATCCTTTCTATTTTCCTATAAATAGGATGCTTAGTTATAATTGAAATCACACCAAAAATTCAGAGAATTCTCTTCTATAATCTTGAGCGTATTTCTTTAGAATTTTAAGAAGCTTTGAGCGTAGTGCAAGTTTTCTTCAAGTATATCCCCGCCCTACCCGTCGGAGTACTCTTCTTTATAAGATAAGGGGTATTATTTCTTTCATTTTCATAAAGAGAACTTCTGTTATTCCATTCCTTATTATTACATTTGGAATAACTTTGTATATCTGAAGTCTGCATACATGGTGAAATTCTTCCATTATTCCATTCTTTATTATTATGTTGGAATAACTTTGTATATCACAATACCGCATACATGGGGAAATTCTTCATTATTCCATTCTTTATTATTACATTGGAATATCCTATCATCGTATGCGTATTATGCATGACTGGTTCCATTATTTATTATTTTGTTGGAATAACTTTTATGCATGCGATTACATCGCATACACAGTGAAGTCTTTTGTTATTCCATTCTTTATTATTACATTGGAATATCATGTATGCATGCGTTCGCATGACACAGTTCCATTATTATTATTACATTAGAATATCCTATCCGTGCGTTCTGCATGACCTAGTTCCATTATTTATTATTACATTGGAATAACTTTTATACATCTTGATCTATCGCGTGCGTGGTGAATTCTTCCGTTATTCCATTCTTTATTATTCTGTTGGAATAACATGTCTATGTGGATTACCACATGCATGGTAAATGACCCTTCATATTCATTTCTTATTAAATTGTAGAAATGATCTGTCTACGTGGATTACCGCATGGCGGGTGAAAATCCAATGCAGTTTCATATATTCTATGATACTCATTTGGTTAAAATTTTGGCCTTCTATACTCCATGAAATTAGTGAAATATCCTTGATATTTGCGCTTCATCCATATCTTTTCATGAAAATATTCTTCTGAGCATTCTTGAATTTTACTCCACAAAGCAGTATCATGTTGACAATTTGGACATTATTAAGTTCAGGATAAATTAACTTATAAATCTTTAAAATTTATTCTTGAACTTGTTTTATTGAATTATTATGTCATTGTCATCATCCTCATGCTTATATTGTGATGAAAGTCATCTTTGGCTTACGTGCATAGATGGACTTGGTATGATTATGACCAGGGATTATTCGGTATAATCATGACCTGTAATGTTATAAATGATGTGGTAAAAAGTCCTCGAGAGCTTGTAGTGCATTGATGGGCGCTTTTTGGTATGATTATGACCAGGGATTATTCGGTATAGTCATGACCATTGATGATTTAATGAATATCCTTAGCCCGTAGTGCAGGGATGACTCGATGATGTGGTTTATTTATTAAGATGAGTCTCAACGATAAAAATTGATGAAAACATTTTAAATCATAGAAGATAGATATCATACTCTACTTGACTCTTCTAATTGATTGCTTATTCCACTGCAGTTAAACTTGATGTCTATTGTATTTTATCAGTTTAACATTGTTGAAGACTAATGATAATTTATTCTGCATTATCTTAGTCATAATATTTCTTATTGGGCTAGTTGAGCTCACCCCTTTCTTTCATTGTTCTCTTCAGAAAATGAGAACGTAGCCGGGACTAGTCGGAGAATGGAGTGATGGTCCAGATGATAGTATTAGTAGTCCTCACTATTCTGTTAAATAATGTGATAATAAATGTATTGAGGACTCCTTTGAGTGTGGATATTGTCTAGATGACAATATTCTTATTAAAACTCTCAATTTATGTTTTGTCGTATTTTACACGACTGTTGTATAATTAGTTTGTATTTGTATTCAGTACCTTGTATCTGACGACCCAAGATGGGTGATGTGTACCTATTTTGGGGGCGTCACAACCTAGCTCAATTTTGTCATCAGGAAAGCCAAGTCTAGTTGGGATGGAGACACCAAAAGCCGTTCCAGAAAAGTCAAAACCATTAGTTCAAGGGAGAGCGTTTGTCGTGACCTCCCAGAAAGCAAGGAACTCAAACGAGGTCATCACGGGTAAGCTTATCATAAACTCTAGCGAAGTTTATACCTTATTTGATACCGGTTCTACCCAGTCTTTTATTTCTCCTACTTGCGCTCAACGTTTAAATTCGACTCCGGAGGAATTAGACTTTGACTTATCTGTTGAAACTCCGTTGGGAGAAACCTTTATTACATCCACTGTTTATAAGTCTTGTTTGGTTCAAATTGGTACCTTAACATTACCTGTCGATCCTATTTCAGTGAAAATACTTGCATTTGATGTAATTCTTGTAACGACCCCAAAATAGGTCCATTCAATCCAACCCATTCTGAGTCGCCAAATACATGGTACAGAATACAACTACAACTTTATTACAACAATTATCGTGCAAAATACAACCACACATATACTGTGAGTTTGGATACAAATATATACCAAATGTGACACATGTCCCAACCGTGGACAACACCTCACAGTGACACCTTACATAAAGGTATAGTCAAAGACTGTTTTAGAAACTAAAATCTTTGGGAAGTGCTCAAGGAAACCTTCGTACATGGGAGGCCATGCGTCTAGGTTATGATAGATATCATATGGCCACAGAATTATCCTTGGTTGACCCAATAGACCCCAAAGAAAAATGAGAAGATTACTATCATATTCTTCCCAATGGTGAGTCTTCTTGACATATCATTATCTCCACTTGTCTCTAATTGAGAATTATACTTCAAACAAACACCAAGATCATATAGGTAGTGCGGCGTAGATATACTCGATGAAGTGGATGTGCACAACCCTATCTTATGATGACACGAGATTGTATGTCTTTAGACATCTTGTATGATAGTGGCAAAACACCCTTCCAACGTTGAGTTTGCACGACCTATATGATTCACCAAATATAACTACTAAAAGATGACCACCCGCTTCTATTCCCTGTTACCCCAGCTCGACCCAAATGCACACTCTTATTACAAGAAAGGAATTATGAAACAGAAGGGTGAGAACAACTAGCCCAGTAAAGAATATCATTACTAAAGATAATTAAATTATCAATAGCCTTCATCAATAATAAATCAGAGATTTAGAACATATGGTAGATGATAAAAATTTCAACCATAGTTGCAATGAACGAAGCAATCCATTAGAAGAGTCAAATAGACTATAAAGTCTATTATCTTCTCCATGTTAAAAATCCACCAACAATGTTTTATCCCTGTAACATCAATCAACAATTCTGGTCCACAATCATATGAATAACTCATAATCATAATTGTAGTTCTAAATTCCTCTTCTCATCCGGAATGAAGATAATTTTCATCACCTATCTTTACAGAAACATCAAAGATCATGGTTACACCAAATCACATTTCTTGTTCATAATCATACTAATAATTTCATCTTTGCACTACTGACCAAAGATATTCATTTTATATCACCAGATTAGTCATGTTCATCTCAACACATGTTCATCTTTTGCACTTCTTGGCCAAAGATATTCAACAACATGTCATCTTTTGCACTACTGACCAAAGATATTCATCAATAATTCATCTTTGCACTACGAGGCCAAAGATATTCATCAATAATTCATCTTTTTTGCACTACTGAGGCCAAAAGATATTCCTCAACAGATTCATATTTGCACTTTATAGGCCAAATATATTATTATCTCAAAGAAATATATAATCATTTCAGAATTTATATAAACAATAATTATAACCATGTTGATCATTTCACCTTTGCACTTAAGCTAAAGATATTCAATTATATATTCAATGGTCATGATCATACCAGTCAACAATTCAACTTTGCACTACTGGCCAAAGAGAACCCATAGTCATGATCATACCAAAAATCTACCCATTTTTACACTCAAGTCAAAGAGAAATATCATCATTAGGGTTATAAAAATGTTATATATGATAGTAAAATCAATATAATCAAAACATCTAGATTTAATCTCAAGAGTAATATTCATAAATCAACTATAATTTGGTTAGAAAAAGAAACCAATTTTGCCGTGAATAGTAACTCGTGAATAGTAACTCATGAATAGTAACTCGTGAATAGTAACCCCGACATGAAAAAGGTAGAAATTCCACAATAAAATCCATACCAATATTTCTGTATAATGATATTGAAAGAATAATATTTCTTAAGCTTATAAACAATTTATTTTAATTGTTTTCACTTTACTAAATAATGCATTTAATCATTCTAAAATGCCAAACTCATAAGATTTCATCACCAATAACCAAAACCCTCATCAAAAATCTGCATATACCTCATATAGGATTCTCAAGCCATAAAATCTTATTTTCCAATTTTCTTACTTCACACGACATATTTAATTCATTTACTCATAACTAGTCCATTTTCATGAAAAATACCAAATCAGTTCCAAAAGTATTTCTTTTCTGAGATTTAGCATAATATAGTCTCATATTGAACATATATTTTTCTCAGAATTTTTAAAATTCATTTACTATTTTTCATATGGCCAAAACCGCCGAATATTAAAACATTTATCATAAATTGTACTTTTATCCAAAACTTCTGAAATTTATAGAATATACTCATGTTATATATATGTACTCCCAATAAAAATTTCATCAATTTTGGAGTTAACCACAAGGAGTTATAAGCGGTTACTTTTAAAATAGTCTTTTCCCGTAAAATTCATAACTCTTAATCTATACATTCAAAATCGCCATTTTGGACACAATCAACAAAACTCATCAAATTATCATTTCAAATTTTTCCAGAATTTTGAAAGGTCTGAAAAGTTAAGAAACATGAAAAACATCACAACCATTAAAATCCCTTACCTCAAAAAGAAGCGTTATTTACATTTGGAATAACGTTGAAGGAACTTGCACCGTATAGCAACACTCAAGATACAAGAATACACTTGATAATATAGAGAGAAAAGAGAGAAAACTTGAGTTTACGGTGTGATTTTCAATTCTAACTTAAGCTTATTTATATAGGAAAATCTTTAGAAACGCATGAAAGGAGACTAAAATAATAAAATATAAATTTTCTTTTCTACACACCAACCATCCAAGACCAGCCATCCAAGCATGCTAATTCTGAAAAAATATAGCAGCCCACATGTTATTAACACCAACCAAAGTGGGTCCCACCATATAATTTAATAAAATTATTATTTTATTTTTGAAACTTCAATAATTCATAGAAAATATCCCGTTTATCGAAAAAATTGAAACTCATGACTTTCCATGGGAAATTCCATTCTCTACAACTTTGAAGAAAATTTTTCCAAATTCCAAATGAAATTGATCGAAATCAACAAACGAAGCGATTTTACGATCTATAATCAATTTTCGGTCAAGAATTGTGTCCACAGAGCACCCAAAACATATGTTAAATATTTAATGCCACAAAAATACTCTTCCTCCTCATATACTCATATATCCCACATTCATTATAAAAATATTATCGTTAATATATTATTAAAATAATATATTTAAATGAATTATTTTATCGGAAAAAATAAAATATTAATTTTCAATAGTTGTCACATTAAAATTTTTCTCCATCTATATCCACAATAAATATTTTCTTTATCATAATAATCAATAATTAATTATTCACAAATAATATTACTGGACTCACGATCTTGACAACCGGCAGCGGTCCCATGATAGAGGGGCTTTCCAATAAAGATTTCTCCTTTCTACGACGCCTTGCAATTAGGTGACCAAACCTCTCTTTAGATGAACTTTCTAGACATTGCCAATAATGTTATCGATAATATTATTCAAATAATTTGAATTATTGATCGATAATAGAAAATGAATATCAGCAAATGACAATTATTGAAACAATAATAATATATAATATCAACGCAACAATTATTGAATCAATAAAATAAAATATTAAGCAGTAATTCTTGTAACAATTATTGAGTAGTGCCTTCTTACGTAAGAATCAATAATTCAAAATCTTGTAATACTGGTGTCTTCTTTGTGCAACAACGCGTATTATTGTATTTTAACCACCGGTATTCAACGGTGTTAACGGTAAAAACTCAAACTTGTCGTTTTCTTCATCCAGCCAGTTATTCCGTTATGGGCCCCTGAAAATGACTGCATGTGTCGTAAATGCGGATATTCTCGACAAAAAGAATATTCCACGACCAAACGAATATTCTCCGACAACAATGAATATTTTATAACCACTTGCGTATTTTGAAAAAAAAATTCATATATCATCCTTAACTTTAACTTTTATCAATTTTAACATTTACTGAATAATAATTATAAGAAAAATAGAATAATTTTATTTCATAAAATTCGGGGTCTTACAATTCTAGGGATTGATTGGTTAACTACTCATCATGCAAAAATTGATTATTTTCGTAAGGTTGTAAGCTTTCATACTCCTAACTAACCTATTATGCGAATTCAAGCAACCAAACCATTAAAATTAATCACTGTCATCTTAAGCCATAAAGCTATTCGTTTATTGAAAAATGGATGTCAAGCTTTCTTAGCTCATGTCACGGATTTAAATAAAAATACGTCAGTTTTGAATGATATTTCTATTGTTAATAAATTTCCTGACTTATTCCCTAAAGAACTTCCTGGCCTACCCCCAGAGCGTGAAATTGAATTGTGTATTGACCTTGAACTCGGTACAAAACCCATTTCCAACGCTCCATATCAAATGGCTCCTATTGAACTTCAGGAGTTAAAGACTCAACTGCAGGAATTGTTAGACATTGGCTTTATTAGTCCCTAAATCGTCTCCTTGGGGTGCTCCTGTTCTATTCATGAAGAAGAAAGATGGGAGTATGCGACTTTGTATTTCGGGAGTTGAATCGTGTCACCATCAAAAATAGGTACCCATTGCCATGTATTGATGACCTGTTTGACCATTTGCAAGGCGCCAAATTCTTTTCAAAGATTGATCTTCGTTCCGGATATCACCAATTGAAGATTAAAACCGATGACATTCCAAAGACGACTTTCAGAACTCGGTACTTGCATTATGAATTCCTAGTCATGTCTTTTGGATTGACTAATGCTCCTGCTGCCTTCATGGATATGATGAACCGAGTATTCAAGGAATATTTGGATCACTTTGTGGTCGTCTTTGTTGATGACATCCTCATTTATTCCAAAAGCCGTGAAGATCATGAGCAACACTTAAGGCTGATACTCAAAAAGCTTCGTGAGAACAAGTTATATGCCAAGTTGAAGAAATACGAGTTCTGGCTTGAGGAAGTTGCATTCCTTGAGCACGTGATATCAAATCACAGAATATCTGTTGACCCGGTAAAGATTGAAGCAATTTAAAGCTGGGAGCAACCTAAGTCAGTGACCGAAGTACGTAGCTTTCTCGGCTTAGTTGGTTATTATCGGAGATTCGTTGAAGAATTTTCTCAAATCGCTACTCCATTAACTTAGCTAACTCGAAAAGATACAAAATTCGGTTAGAGCGAAGAATGTGAGAAGAGTTTTCAAGAACTCAAGAGAAGACTCATTTCAGCACATGTTCTGACAATACCATCTGGCTCGGAGGGATTTGTCATCTACAGTGATGCTTCGGGCAAAGGGTTAGGATTTGTTCTCATGCAACATGGGATAGTCATAGCCTATGCCTCTCGACAACTCAAAGAATATGAGAGGAATTATCCTACTCATGATCTAGAGTTGGCAGATGTTGTCTTCGCACTTAAAATTTAGAGGCATTACCTGTATGGGGAGAAAGTGGAGATCTATACGGATCATAAAAGCCTCAAATATTTCTTCACTCAAAAGGAGCTCAACATACGGAAACGAAGATGGCTTGAGCTATTGAAAGATTACGATCATACCATCCAATACCATCCTGGAAAAGTGAACGTAGTAGCTGAGGCATTGAGTAGAAGATCATATGCGGGTACGATTGCAATATTGTCAACGCAAAAGCCCATTTTGTATGACTTACAAAGGATGGAGAAAGAGTTAAAGACTCCAGGGACCCATGTGATGATGGCGAATATACGAGTAGAACCGACTTTAATCGATAAAGTTAAAGCTGCTCAAGCTACAGACCTGGAGCTAATGCGTATGAGGAAGAAAGTGCAAGAAGGTGTTATTCCAGAAGCAAGAATCGATGAAGAAGGAATACTTCGAGTCAACTCCAGACTTTGTGTTCCTAACGATTCTGACTTGAAGTATAAAATCATGATGGAGGCGCACAACACACCAGTTGCAATCCATCCTGGGAGTACTAGAATATATCGTAATCTTCGACATACATTTTGGTGGAGCAATATGAAGAGATAGCGGGGTTTATCTCAAGGTGTCTAACTTGTCAACGAGTCAAGGCGGAGCATCAAGTGTGAAAAGGTCCATTACAACCACTTGAAATTCCAGAATGGAAGTGGGAGCACATTACCATGGATTTCGTTACTGGTCTTCCCCAGGTTTCTCAAGGCATAGATGTAATTTGGGTCATTATTTATAGATTGACCAAGTCTGCTCATTTCTTACCTATACGAGAAACTTATACACTTGAACGTCTTGCTCGTATGTACATAAACGAGGTTGTAAGATTGTATGGTATGCCGGTATCCATAGTTTCTGATCGAGACCCAAGATTTACTTCAAGATTTTGGGTTAGTTTGCAAAAAGCTATGGGTACGGATTTACGATTTAGTTTGGTTTATCATCCTCAAACGGACGGGTAGTCGGAAAGGACTATTCAAACTCTTGAAGATTTATTAAGACTCTGTGTCCTTGACTTCAAAGGAATTTTGGACAAGTTCTTACCATTGGTGGAGTTTTCCTATAGCAACAGTTATCAAGCAAGTATCGGCATGGCGCCATTTGAGGCGTTGTATGGAAGAAAGTGTCGTTCTCTAGTATGCTAGGATGAGGTAGGTGAAGCAACGTTGTTGGGACCGGAGTTGGTACGTATGACTATGGAAAAGATTTAAACGATACGATAACGTATAAAAACCTCACAAGATCGACAAAAGAGTTATGCTGATCTTCATCGAAAGGACGTGGAATTCAATATTAGAGATCACGTGTTGTTACGTGTTGTTCCATGGAAAGGAGTTACGAGATTTGAAAAGAGAGGAAAGCTTAATCCTCAATTCATTGGCCCATTTTTAATCCTCGATCGAGTAAGAGCTGTGGCCTATAGAGTCGCCTTACTGCCAAGTATGTCTCGTGTTCATAACGTTTTTCACATATCCAAGTTACGTAAATATGTGGAAGAGCCGAACCACATTATTGAGTTAGAACCGGACAAAATATCGGAAGATTTAACGTATGAGGAGGTTCCTGTTAAAATCTTGGATAAGAAGGAACATATTCTACGCTCCAAGGTTATACCTCAAGTCAAAGTTTTGTGGAGAAATCACGATGTTGAGGAAATGACCTGGGAGTTAAAATCTGAAATGAAATCAAGGTATCCTCACCTCTTCAACATATCAGGTACGTACCCTAATTTCGAGGGCGAAATTTCATAAGAAGGGGAGTTCGTAAAGATGAATAAAGATGAATTTTCTATAAATATCATTTTTAAATATTATGGAGTGAATTTGATATAATGTTATAGTTGTAGGTAATATTTATAAATTTTGCAAAATACGCAGTTGTTATATAATATTTGATTGGTGGGGAATATTCGTTTTAACAGGGGAATATTAAATGCGGCACACAATCATTGATGGACTCCACAACGGAATTATTGTCGGAATGAGAAAAAGACAAAAATATTTTTTTATAAAAATAACAACGAAAGTTTTACCGTTAACTGTTGAAATACCCGGTGTTAAAAGTACAGTAATATGCGTGGTTGCATAGTAGCACGCAGTATTGATGCTTACGTGAGAAGTCACTCATTTTTGTTCAATTATTGCTACAGTAATTGTTGCATAGTATCTCACGTTATTTGATTCAATTATTGTCGATATTTTATATATTATTAAATCAATAATTGAGACGACAAAGTTATTAATATTATTATTTACAATATTAACGATGTTTAGAAGTTCTGTCAAGGATAGGTTTTGTGACGCCCCCAAAATAGGTATACATCACCCATTCTGAGTCGCCAAATACATGGTACAGAAAACAACTACAACTTTATTAATACAATTGTCGTGCAAAATACGACAACACATACTATGAGTTTAAATACAATATTGTCTTCTAGAAAATATCCAAACCCAAATAAAGTCCTCATTACAATTATTGATGCACTATTTTACAAAAATAGTGAGGACTGCTAAAACAACTGTCTAGGACCATCACTCTATACCCCGATTGGTTCCTGCTATGTTCTCGCTTCCTGAGAAGAAAAATAGAACAAAAAGGAAAAGGGTGAGCTCAATTAGCCCAGTAGAATATTATGACTAAGATAATATACAACAAATTATCCTTAGTCTTCAATAGCAAAAAATCTGATATAATATAATAGACAACAAGTTTTAGATCAACAACTGCAGCGGAAATAACAATTCATTAGAAGAGTTAAGTAGATAATGAATTCTACTATCATCTATGAATTTAAAAGTCCATCATCAATATTTTATCCCTGTTACATCAATCAATATACATCTTGCATCAAATATTCATCTTTGCACTACGGGCCAAAGATATTCATTTGTATCACCAGTTGGTCATGTTCATCTCAACACCTATTCATCTTTACACTACGGGCCAACGATATTCATCAGGTAATCATACATCTTTGCACTACAGGCCAAAGATATTCATCAAGTATCACCATTAAGGACTGAGGATAATGAAAAACATTTTAGAGAAAACGAATTCAGTGAGACAGAAGGACAAATATTATGGATTCGTATTTCGGTTTATCCAAATTCAATAATAATCCATAATAACCAATTTTGAAGTAGAATTCAAAAATAAAGATCAAAACATGAATACAATCAAAGATAGTAACCATAATAGACATCTGGGACGAAAAAGAGAAAATTTTATTTTTTCGGTGAATAGTGTTGTATTTGTGAATAGTGTCGTATACGTGAATAGTAATCCCGACACAAAAAGGTAGAAATTCCACAATAAAACTCATATCAATAATTCGGCATAATGATATTGAAGAAAATAATATCATTTAAGAAGAAAATAACATCCCTTACCTCAAAGAAATAATACTTTGGAATAGAATATCGGATATGATGCTGAATGAAACTTGTACGGAATAACAACTATCAAAGTATCTAAATACTCATAAAATACGCTCGATAATATAGAGAGAGAAAGCTTATGTTTCTGGTGTGATTTTTCAATTCTAACCTAAGCACCTATTTATAGGAAAATGCTAAGACACAAAGCAGACTTGACTTTCTTTACTGTTGGCTTTACTATTCTACTATTGCCACCCACCATATTTAAAATAAAATTTGAGCACATTTTTCACCAACCAAAAGTGGGGCCCACTAATTCTAGAAATTTCCAAAATTTTGTATCATTTTAAACAATAATTAGAAACTTCAACAATTTATAATAAATAGCTCTTTTATTAGAAAAATACAAATTTTATGTCCATTCCATACGAAATTGAATTCTCTACAACTTTGTAGATTTAAGTTTTTCCAAATTCCAAACCGAAAATCTCTGAAATCCACAAATGAATGATTTTCAACACCTCCATTCCGACAAAATACTGATAAAACACCTCAACATTAATTCCTTCATTTATAATCACATAAAATAAATATTTCCCTATCCTTCATTTATATCCACATAAAATAAATATTTCTTATCATATAAATCAATAATTAATTATTCACAAAGAATATTAAAGAATCACAATTATGACAACCAAGCCGTTCCCAGGAAAGAGGGGGCTTTCCGATAAGAATTTCTCCTTACTGGCGCGCAATTAGGTGACCAAACCTCTCCTTAGACAGAACTTTCTAGACATTGCCAATAATTCTATCTAATAATATTATTCAAATAATATGAATTATTGATTTGATAATGGGAAACACTGTGTAGTGATAATTATTGAAACAACAATAATATAAAATATCAACGCAGTAATTATTGAATTAATAAAATAAAATATTAAACAGTAATTACTGTAACAATTATTGAGTAGTGCCTTCTTTCGTAAGAATCAATAATTTAAAAATATTGTAATACCACCGTACTACTTACTATGCAACCACAGCGTATTCATCGTATTTTAACCACCAGGTAATCCAACAGTGTTAACGGTAGCAATTACGCCGTTATTTATAAAGACTCAAACTTGTCGTTTTCTTCACCTGACCGTTATTCTGTTATGGGCCCACAAATGATTGCGCAGTCGTATGGATATTCTCGACAAAAAGAATATTGCGAGACCAAACGAATATTCCCCGATAAAATAAATATTTTATAACCACTTGCTTATTTTGCAAAATTTGCACGTTTCACCCACAACCAAAGCATTATATCAAATTAACTCCTTATCATTTCAAGATAATGAATAAAGGAAATTTAATTTTATTTATAATAAGTTGGGGTCTTACAACCTCCCCTCCTTATGAAATTTTGTCCTCGAAATTGATGTACGTACCTGGTGTTTCAAAAAGGTGAGGGTACCTCGCTTTCATTTTTGATTCCAACTCCCATGTCATTTCCTCAATAGCATGGTTCCTCCACAAAACCTTGACTTGTGGTATAACCTATGTTCGTAGGATATGCTCTTTCCTATCCAATATCTTGACATGTACCTCCTCGTACGTTAAATCTTCGACTATCTCGTCTGGTTCTAATGCAATAATGTGGTTTGGGTCTTTCATATATTTACGAAGCATAGATATATGAAAAACATTATGAACACGAGACATGCTTGAAGGTAATGCGAGTCTATAGGCCACATTTCCTATTCGGTCAAGAATCTCAAATGGACCAACAAATCGTGGATTGAGCTTTCCTCTCTTCCCGAATCTTGTAAATCCCTTCCATAGAGCAATACGTAACAGTACATGATCTCCAATATTAAATTCCACGTCCTTTCGATGAAGATCGGCATAACTCTTTTGTCGATCTTGTGAGGTCTTTATACGTTGCCGAATCATTTGAATCTTTTCTGTAGTCATGCGTACTAATTCCGATTCCAACAACATTGCTTCACCCACCTCGTCTCAGCATACTGGAGAATGACATTTTCGTCCATACAACGCCTCAAATGGAGCCATGCCTATACTTGTTTGATAACTGTTGTTGTAGGAGAATTCCACCAATGGCAAGTACTTATCCCAACTTCCTTTGAAATCTAGGACACAGAGTCTTAATAGATCTTCAAGGGTTTGTATAGTCCTTTCCGATTGCCCGTCCATTTGAGGATGGTATGCCGAACTGAATCGTAAATCCGTTCCCATAGCTTTTTGCAAGCTAACCCAAAATCGTGAAGTGAATCTTGGGTCACGATCCAAAACTATGGATACTGGCATGCTATGCAATCTCACAATCTCATTTACGTACATACTAGCAAGACGTTCCAGGGAATAAGTCTCACGTATAGGCAAGAAATGAGCCGACTTGGTTAATCTATCAACAATAACCCAAATCGCATCTATACCTTGAGAAACCTTGGGAAGACCCGTAACGAAATCCATAGCAATGTGTTCCCACTTCCATTTTGGAATCTCAAGTGGCACTTGATGCTCTACCTTTACATGTTGACAAGTTAAACACCTCGAGATAAACTCCGTGATCTCTTTCTTCATATTGCTCCACCAAAATGTATGTCAAAGATCATGATACATTTTGGTACTCCCAGGATGGATTGCAAATGGTGTGTTGTGTGCCTCCATTATGATTATATGCTTCAAGTCAGAATCGTTAGGAGCATTAAAAATCCGGAGTTGACTTTCAAGTATTCCTTTTCATCGATTCTTGCTTAGGAATAACACCTTCTTGCACTTTCTTTTTCATACGCATCAGCTCCAGGTCAGTAGCTTGAGTAGTTTTAACTTTATCAATTAAAGTCGGTTCTACTCGTATATTTGTCATCATCACGTGGGTCCCTAGAGTCTTTAACTCTATATCCATCCTTTGTAAGTCGTATAAAATGGGTCTTTAATAACAACAACATCGCACTTTTCGTTACCGCATACGATCTTCTACTCAATCGTCGTACTCTGACATTTGCTTTTCGGGATGATATTGAATGTTATGGTCGTAATCTTTCAACAATGAGCCAACGTCGTTCTTAGTATGTTGAGTTCCTTTTGGGTGAAAAAATATTTAAGGCTTTTATGATCCATATAAATCTCCACTTTCTCCCCATACAGGTAGTGTCTCCAAATTTTTAACACAAAAATGACGGTTGCCAACTCTAGATCATGAGTAGGATAATTCCTCTCATATTCTTTGAGTTGTCGTGAGGCATAGGCTATGACTTTCTCATGTTGCATGAGAACACATCCTAACCCTTTGCCTGAAGCATCGCTGTAGACAACAAATACATTCGAACCAGATGGTATTGTCAGAACAGGTGCCGAAATGTGTCTCCTCTTGAGCTCTTGGAAACTCTTCTCGAATTCCTCGCTCCATATGAGTTTTGCATCTTTTCGAGTCAGCTGAGTTAACGAAGTAGCGATTCGAGAAAATCCTTCCACGAATCTCCAATAATAACCAGCTAAGCCCAGAAAGCTACGCACTTTGGTCGCCGACTTTGATTGCTCCCAACTTTGTATTGCTTCAATCTTCGCCGGGTCAACAGATACTCCATGTTTTGACACCACGTGCCCAAGGAATTCTACTTCCTTAAGCCAGAACTCGTATTTCTTCAGCTTGGCATATAGCTTGTTGTCACGAAGTCTTTGAAGTACCAGCTTCAAATGGTGCTCATGATCTTCACGACTTTTGGAATAGATGAGGATGTTATCAATAAAGACAACAATGAACTGATCCAAATATCCTTGAATACACGGTTCATCATATCCATAAAAGCAGCAGGAGCATTAGACAATCCAAAAGACATGACTAAGAATTCATAATGCCGTCTGGGGAGTTACGAAGGCGGGTCTTTGGAATATCCTCAGTTTTAATCTTTAGCTGATGATATCCAGAACGAAGATCGATCTTTGAAAAGAATTGTGCTCCTTGCAACTGGTCAAATAGGTCATCAATGCAAGGTAGCGGATATCTATTCTTGATGGTGACATGGTTTAATTCCTGGTAGTCAATACAAAGTCGCATACTCCCGTCTTTCTTCTTTACAAATAAAATAGGAGCACCCCAAGGAGATGTACTAGGACGAATGAAACCAATGTCTAACAATTCCTGTAGTTGGAATTTTAACTCCTGAAGTTCAATAGGAGCCATTAGATATGTGATTTTAGAAATGGGCTTTGTACCCGGTTCAAGATCAATAAGGAATTCAACTTCACGCTCTGGGGGTAGACCAGGAAGTTCTTCAAGAAATACGTTAGGAAATTCATTAACAACAGGAATATTATTCAAATCTGACGTGATTTTGTTCAAGTCCATAACATGGGCTAAGAAAGCTGGACATCCATTTTTCAATAAACGAATAGCTTTATGGCTTGATATGACAGTGACTGGTTTTAGTGGTTTAGTTGCTTGAATTCATATAACAGGTTGGTTATGAATATGAAAACTATCAACCTTACGAAAACAATCAATTTTGGCATGATGAGTAGTTAACCAATCAATCCCTAAAATAACATCAAATGCAAGTATCTTTAAAGAGATAAGATCAACAGGTAATATGATGGTGCCAACTTGGATCAAGCAAGATTTATAAACTATAGATGTAACGAAGGTTTCATCCAACGGAGTTTCAACAGATAAGTTAAAGTCCAATTTCTTCGGAGTCAAGTTTAAACGTTGAGCACAAGTAGGAGAGATAAAAGAATGGGTAGAACCGGTATCTAGTAAGATATAAACTTCGCAAGAGTTTAAGATTAGCTTACCCGTGATCACTTCGTTTGGGTTTCTCGCATTTTGGCCAGTCACGACAAACGCCCTCCCTTGAACCATCGACTTTGTTTTGTCCATAGTTGCCTTTGGTGCTTGCCAGTCCCAAATTGGACTTGACTTATTCTACCGACAAAATCGGGCTATATGAGTAATCTTTTTACACAACTGAAACACACCTTGGAAGGCTGTGAACTGTAAGACCCCAAATTTTATGAAATGAAAGTATTTAATTTCCTTATAATTATTATTTTATTTTGTAAATGGTTAAATTAATAAAAGGTTAAAGTTAAGGGTGATATGTGAAATTTTTTACAAAGTATGTAAGTTGTTATAAAATATTCGTTTGAGTCGGGGAATATTCTTTTTGTCGGGGAATATCCGGTGGACGACACAATCATTGGTAGACCCCCAATAACCAAGTATTGTCGTAGTAAGAAAAGCGACAAAATTATCTTTTATAAAAATAACTTGAAAAAGTGTTACCAATTAAAACCGCTGAACTACTCAAGAGTAAAAGTAAAAGAATGTCTGCGTGGTTGCATAGTAGCACCAGGTATTGATTATTGATGCTTACGTGAAGAAGTCACTTTCGATTATACTCAATTATTGCTACGATGGTTGTTGCATCATATCTCTCTCATATTATTGATTCAATTATTATCATAGTATCATATGTATAATATTTTATATTATTAAATCAATAATTGAGACGACAAAGTCATTCATATTATTATTTGCAATATTGACAATGTCTAGAAGTTCTGTCAATGAGAGGTTTGGTCACCTAATTGCGCGCTAATAGGGAGAAATCCTTATTGGAAAGCCCCCTCTTTCCTGGGAACGACCTGGTTGTTAAATATTGTGAATTATAATATTAATGATGAATAAGTTCGTGTTGATTAAAGATGAAATTGATAGTTCCATTGTGTTGAAATTATTAGTGTTAGTGAAAATCGATAATTATTTCGATAATAATTGATGTCTGGAGGTTATATTGACCAATCGGGTAATTAACCGGATAAATGAGTAATTAATTGCTATTAATTCACATGATTATAACCATTTGTTCACATGTGTGTACTATTGATTCACATTCATTTACTATTAGGGGAGTTGGTGCAAGATTGATAATACTTGCATGACTAAGTTAAAAATGGAGGTATAGATGGAGGTACTATACTGTTATTCATATTTTCACATGTCTAGAACTATTGATTCACATGATTTACTATTAGGGGAGGTGGTGCAAGTTTGATAATACCTGCAGGACTAAATTAAAAATGAAGAAAAAGATGAAGGTATTATACTGTAATATTTCGAGCCCCAAAATGTGCAATTATCGAAACTATATTTTCCTATAAATAGAAGCTCATTCCTTCATTATTTTTCACCAATTCACTAAAGCTATAGAGCAATTATTATAGAGAGAAATTATAGAGAGAAAGAAGAAGAGAAGTATGCTACCTCACTATTCTAGTATCTAGTTTTCGTCTGAGGTAAGGGGTATTATTCTTTCGTATTCATGAAGAGAGTTATTTTCTTTCAATACTCGTACGGGTTGTTATTCCATTCTTTATTATTATGTTGGAATAACTTTTCACTGCATCAAGCACCGTATATACATGGTAAAATTCTTTCTCATTATTCCATTCTTTATTATTCTCATTGGAATAACTCATCTCATGCGCTTCTATCGCATGCCTCGTAAATTCATTGTTATTCCATTCTTTATTATTACATTGGAATATCCTCATGCATGAGGATTACGCATGACCTAGTTCCATTCTTTATTATTACATTGGGAATAACTTTTATCATATACGCTGCCTATCGCATGCATTGTGAATTCTTCTCGTTATTTCATTCTTTATTATTACATTGAAATAACTTTTGTCATGTGGATTACTGCATGCATTGTGAATGATCCGCTGTATTTATTCTTTATTAAATTGTGGAAATGATCTGCTCTCACGTGGATTACTGCATGACGGTGAAAATCCATTTGCAGCTTTAGTATATTCTATTATACTCATCTGGGATATCATTTCTTTTGTACTCGTCATAAAATATCATTTTCTTTGGTATTTTTCTGTTACGAGTTACTATTCATAGGTTACTATTCACTCTGTTACTATTCACTCTAGTATTATTCACTCGGATATTCGGGGTACTTTTCGTGTCGGAGTACTATTCACGAGTTACTATTCACAGGTTACTATTCACCTAATTACTATTCACTCTAGTACCATTCACTCGGGTAATCGGGATACTTTTCGTGTCGGGGTACTATTCCCGAAGTACTATTCACGGGGTACTATTTACCCGAAAAATATATTCTTTTATGTCCAAATTATTTTTGGTACATGAATATTATTCTTAAATTTTACTCTACAAAGTAGTATAATGTTGACAATTTGGACGTTATTGATTTCTGGATAAATTAAATTATAAATCTTTAAAATTTATCCTTAAATTTGTTTTATTGAATTATTATGTCATTGTCATCATCCTCATGCTTATATTATGATGAAAGTCATCTTTGGCTTACGTGCATAGATGGACTTGGTATGATTATAACCGAGGATTATTCTAATAATCATGGCCATAGTAATGTAACGAATGATGTGGTGACAATCCTCATTAGCTTTGTAGTTCATCGATGGACGGGCGGTTGTTGATACGATTATGACGAGGATTATTCTCGGTATAATCATGACCATTGATAATTACATGAATATCCTTGGCCGTGATGCAGGGATGATTCAATTTTATTTGTTAAGCTGAGTCTCAGCGATAAAGTTGATGAAAAACTTTTTAAATCATGGAAGATAGTAGATTTTATGCTCTACTTGACTCTTCTAATAGATTGCTTATTCATCGCTGCAGATTGTTGATCTAAAACTTGTTGTCTATTATATTCTATCGGTTGTTATCTTCAACAAGGCTAAGGATAATTTATTCTCGCATTATCTTAGTCATAATATTTCTTCTTTGGGCTAGTTGAGCTCACCCTTGGTTTCACATTTTCTCTTGAAATGAGAATATAGTTGGGACGAAGTGGGGGAATGCATCGACTGGTCCAGATGGTTAATTTATCAGTCCTCACTATTCTACAGAATAATGTGATAATAATTGTAATTAGGACACCATTGAGAGTGGATATTGTCTAGAAGGCAATATTCTTGTTTAAACTCTCAGCTATGTTTTGTCGTATTTTACACGACTGTTGTATAATTAAGTTGTATTTGAATTTATGTACCATGTATCTGGCGACTCAAGATGGGTGATGTATACCGCTTTGGGGGCGTCACAGGTTGGTATAAAAAGCTTAGGATATGATCCCCGGGTGAGATGTGAGACAAGAACTAGGAGGGGAGAGAGGGAATTCTTCGCTAGTATGACCTACCTAAGTTTATTTGGTATTTAATTGGCTCACGTAGTATAGGATAATATGTGATATGTTAATTAACCCTTGTTTTGTGATGTTGTTTGAAAATGGCATCCGAAAATGTTGAGATTAGCAATGAAGCACATGAGACCGTTGAGTCACCAACGATCAATACCCAGGATAATGTGCAATAGGAAGACAATAATCCTCAGGTAAGAGAGACTCTTGTTCAAAATATAGGTGGAAATAATGGTAACCCACGGTCGGTCACCGCTAAGAAGTTCAAGGAGCTGGGACCACCGGAGTTTTTGGGAAAGCCAGAACCACTTAAGGCGGAGATGTGGTTAAAGCAGATCACCAAGATATTTGATGTCTTGGGATGCTCCGAGGAGAAAAAGGTTCCCTTTGCCACCTTTATGTTGCGTGAAGAGGCAGATTATTGGTGGGAATCTGTAAAGCGTACCCAGCCTGATACACTCAAGATGTCTTGGGAGAAGTTCCAAGAGTTGTTCAATAACAAGTACTTCCTTAAAGTATTCGTCACATGAAGGAGGTGGAGTTCATCAAGTTGGAGAAAAATAATATGACCGTGTCGCAATACGAGGCTAAATTTGCGGAGTTATCCTGGTTTGCATCCCATTTTGTGACACCCCCAAAATAGGTCCACACGGCCCATTCTGAGTCGCCAGATATCACTCTATAAAAATCAAATACAAACTTCATTTATATTAATCGTTGAACTGTCAAATGCGAGTACGACAACAGATATCTTTGTGAGTTTTAATACAATATTGTCTCGTAGAAGCGATTCAAACTCAAATTTTTACAATGCCATATAAAATACAAAGAAAGAAATATTTTAAGACCCCAAAGAAGAACGAGAAGATTACTATCATATTCATTCTAATGAGGTGCACTTTTGACGCTTTCAAAGTCTGTTCTCATCACCCTATTGTTGTTCGCCAAAATCAATTATTAAGTGACGTATAAAATACGACACACATCTTAGGTCCTCAATATAATTATCTGTTGCATGTCATGTCATTTTATAATGTATTGAGAAACTTCGACGATCTCCTGACCATCACACTATTTTCCTGTTATCCCCGCCTTCGACCCAATTTACACTCTTATTACACGAATGGAATTGTGAAGCAAAGGGTGAGCACAAATAACTTCGATAAAAGAATATCATGACTAAAGATAATTAAATTATCAATAGGCTTCATCAATAATAAATCGAGATTTAGAACATATGGTAGATGATAAAACTTTTCAACCATAGTTGCAAAGAGAATCAAAGCAATCCATTAGAAGAGTCAAATAGACCATCGGATCTATTATCTTCTCCATGTTAAAAGTCCACCAATAATGTTTTATCCTCAGAACTTCAATCAACAATTTACATCCACAATCATATGAATAACTTATAATCATAATTGTGATTCTAAATTCCTCTTTCGCACTTTTGTGATGAAGATAATTTTCATCACCTATCTTCACCTTTGAAACATCAAAAATCATGATTATACCAAATCATAATTCCCGCTTTCATAATCATACTAATAAATTCATCTTTTTTTCTGAAGCCAAAAAGGCGTCTACAATCAGATTTTAGAAGAGTCAAGTAGAGCATGATATCTACTATCTTTTACGAATTAAAAGTGTATAATCAATATTTTATCATTTGAGACTCAACTTAATAAATAATCCACATCATTGAATCATCCCTGCACTACGACCAAGAATATTCATGTAATCATCAATGGTCATGATTATACCTAATAATCCACAGTTATAATCATACCAATAATCGTCCCATCAATGCACTACGGGCCAATGAGGACTTTTACCATATCATCTATAACATTACGGTGTCATGATTATACCGAATGATCCCCGGTCATAATCATAACAATAAATGCAGTTCATCTACGCACATAAGCCAAAGATACTCATCAATCAATAATTCATCTTTGCACGTAAGCCAAAGATATACAATCAGAAAACCAATAATCAATAAATTCATCTTTTGCACGTAAGCCAAAGATATTCAACTCAGAAACCAATAATTAACGAAATCCATCTTTGCGTAAGCCAAATACGACTTTCATCATAATATAAGCATGAGGATGATGACAATGATATAAGCATTAATCAAAGCGAAAACAAGGATAAATATTAAAGACTTTAAATTTATCCAAATATTATCAATCACTTAATAAACTCATAATCTAATATTATTAATATTATAACAATATTTTAATCACTTCTTAAACTTATAAACAATTTATTTCAATTGTTTACACTTTACCAAATAATGCATTTAATCATTTAAAAATGCCATACTCATAATATTTCATCACCAATGATCAAATCCCTCATCAAAAATCTGCATATACCCTATATAGGATTCCCAAGCCATAAAATCCTATTTTCCAATTTTGTTACTTCACATAACATATTTAATTCATTTACTCATAACTAGTTCATTTTCATGAAAAATACTAAATCAGTCCCAAAAATATTTCTTTTCTGGGATTTAACAGAATATAGTCCCATATTGAACATATATTTTTTTCAGAATTTTTAAAACTTATTTACTATTTTTCATATGGCCAAAACTGTCGAATATTTAGATATTTATCATAAATTGTACTTTTGTCCAAAAATTCTGAAATTTACAGGGTATACTCCTGTTATATACATGTACTCCCAATAAAAATTTCACCAATTTTAGAGTTAACCACAGGGAGTTATAAGGGTTTACTTTTAAAATAGTCTTTTTCCATAAAATCCATAACTCTTAATCTATACATCTAAAAATCGCCATTTTTGGACACAATATAGAAAACTCATCAAATTATCATTTCAAATTTTTCCAGAATTTTTGAGGGTCAGAAAAATTACGAAACTGCAAATGGATTTTCACCCGCCATGCGGTAATCCACGTAGACAGATCATTTCTACAATTTAATAAGGAATGAATACGAAGGATCACTCACCATGCATGCGGTAGTCCACATAGACAGGTTATTCCAACAGAATAATAAAGAATCGAATAACAGAAGAATTCACCATGCATGCGGTAGACCGCATGCATGTGTTCTTCCCAATAGAATAATAAAGAATGGAACCAATGTCATGCGTAATCCGCATGCATGTGATATTTCGATAGAATAATAAAGAATGGAACCAGTCATGCGTAATCCGCATGCATGTGATATTCTAACGTAATAATAAAGAATGGAATAATAATAGAATTCACCGGGCATGCGATAGATCGCATGCATGACGCTTATTCTAACGAATAATAAAGAATGGAACCGTGTCATGCGTAATCCGCATGCATGTGATATTCCAACATAATAATAAAGAATGGAATAACAGAATAATTTCACCATGTATACGGTAGTCCGCGTATACAGGTAATTCCAACAGAATAATAAGAAATGTAATAACAATAGCTCTCTTCATGAATACGAAAGAAGTAATACCCCTTACCTCAAAAGAAGATCAGATCTTTGGAATAAAGTGAGGTAGCAGACTTCTCTTCTTCTTTCTCTCTATAATTTCTCTCTATAATAATTGCTCTATAGCTTTAGTGAATTGGTGAGAAATGAAGGAAGAATGAGCTTCTATTTATAGAAAAATATAGTTTCAATAATTGAACGTTTTGGGGATCAAAATATTACAGTACAATACCTTCAACTTTTCTTTTATTTTTAATTTAGTCCTGCAAGTATTATCAAACTTGCACCACCTCCCCTAATAGTAAATAATGTGAATCAATAGTTATAATCATGTGAAAATCTGAATTACGATTATTGTACCTCCATCTATACCTCCATTTTTAACTTAGTCATGCAAGTATTATCAATCTTGCACCAACTTCCCTAATAGTACAAGAATGTGAATCAATAGTACACACATGTGAATAAATAGTTATAATCATGTGAATTAATAGCAATTAATTGCTCATTTATTCGATTAATTACCCGATTGGTCAATATAACCTCCAGACATCAATTATTATCGAAATAAATATCGATTTTCACTAACACTAACAATCCCAACGCAATAGAAATATTTTTCTCAAAAATTTCATTTTTGAAATTTCGAAGTTTGACTTTTTCTAAAAAGTCAACTGTTGACTTTTTGACCAAAAAGTCAACCCCGAGATATTTTGTGTTTATAGTCTATTTCTACTAATTTCATCATTCCGGACTCAAATATCACGTCCGCGTCTCCAAATTCAACTCCGAACTCAAATTCGATTTTTAATAACATTCATCATTAATATTATAACTCACAATATTTAACAACCAGGTCGTTCCCAGAAAAGAGAGGGTTTTCCGATAAGGATTTCTCCTTATTAGCGCGCAATGATTAGATGACCAAACCTCTCCTCGATGTAACTTCTAGACATTGTAAATATTGTAATTTAATAATATGAATAACTTTGTCGCCTCAATTATTGATTTAATAATATAACATATTATGCACGATGATAATCTTGTGACAATAATCAATCAATAATATGAGAGATATGATGCAGCAATTACTGTAGTAATAATTGAGTATATCTGAGTGACTTCTCATATAAGCATCAATAATCAATATCGTGTGCTACTATGCAACCACACGTATTACTATACTTTTACTACCGGTTATTTTATGACAACTTGCTTACTTTGAAAAATGTTCACATATCACCCTTAACTTTAAACTTTTATCAATTTAACTATTTACCAAAATAGAAAAATTGAATACTTTTATTTCATAAAATTTATGATCTTACACATTTGGTCGATAATGAAGAGCGAATGACGCGAATGTTTCTAAGAGGTTTAAAACCCGATATACGTCAATACCTCATTTCCCACAAACTTTATTAATATTGAGATGTTGTGAATAGGGCTCAATTATTGGAGCACGATAATGAGTCAGCATAACCAAAAGGTAATGACCAACAAAACGATAATAATCATACCGATAGCAACGACCATCGGAACAATGATAACCATCGTGGGGGAAATTATCATGCCAAGAATGGTAACCACTTCGGTGGTAATCATGGCCAAGATAATAGGAGTGGAAATTTTAAGAAGAGAAGGTTCAATAACGATGAAAAGACAGCAGAACCAACACCCATTTTCAAGGAAGGAGAACGACCACCAATTGTATGTTTCAAATACGGAGGGGAGGGACATATCAGTCTAAACTGTGTGATGCAGTCCAAAACATGTTACAATTATGGAAAATAAGGTCACCTAGCCCGATTTTGTCGTGCACCAAAGTCAAGTCCAGCTGGGACGGTGGCACCAAAGGCGGATACGGACAAAACAAAGTCAGTGGTTTCAGGGAGAGCATTTTTCGTGACTTCTCAAAAAATGAGTAACCCAAACGAATTTAGCACAGGTTAGTTAATTATAAATTATTGCGAAGTATATACCTTATTAGATACCGGTTCTACCCATTCTTTTATCTCTCTTGCTTGCGCTCAACGTTTAAATTTAACTTTAGAGAAGTTAGACTTTGACTTATCGATTGAAACTTCGTTAGCAAAAACCTTCATTACCTCCACTGTTTATAAGTCTTGTTTGATTCAAATCGACACTTTCACGTTACCTGTCGATCTTATCTCTTAAATACTTACCCTTGATGTGATTTTAGGAATCGATTGGTTAACTACTCATCATGCTTTTCGTAAGGTTGTTAGATTTCATATTCCTAACCAACCAGTTATGCGAATTCAAGCAGCCAAACCACTAAAGTTAATCACTATTATATCAAGCCATAAATAAAGAGCCCCGATCCTTTCGTTGTTGACTTCTTTGTGTGGAATGCACCGAAGCCAGACTTTCTGTAGGCGACGTCGTGAATGACGATGGCAAGTTGATAGGTATCAATGTGACGTACTATCCAAGTCTTGGATGAGAGTCACAGTTTTGAATGATATTTATATTGTTAATAAATTTCCTGACGTATTCTTGAAGACTTCTTAGCTTACTCCTAGAGCGTGAAATCGAATTTTGTATTGACCCCAGTACAAAACTCATTTCTAAAACCCTCAAATATTTCTTTAACTAAAATGAACGTAACATGCGCCAAAGATGTTGGCTCGAGCTATTGAAGATTATGATCATACCATTCAATATTATTATGGAAGAGAGAACGTGGTAGCTGACGCGTTGAGTAAAAGATCGTATGCGTTTACGAGTGCGATATTGTTAACACAAAAACTCATTTCTTATAACTTACAAATGATGAAGATATAGTTAAAGACTCTAAGGACCCACGCGGCGATATCAAATATACGAGTAGAATCGACTTTAATCGATAAAGTTAAAGTCGTGCAAGCTACATACTCAGAGCTGATGAATGTGAAGAAGAAGGTTCAAGAGGGCGTTATTCTAGAAGCAAGAATCGATGAAGAGAAGAAATCTCAACCCTCGATTTTATTGGACCATTTGAAATCCTTGATTGAGTAGGAACTGTGGCCTATAGACTCGTTTTACCGCCAAGTATGTCGCGTGTTCATAACATTTTTCACGTATCGATGTTACGTAAATATGTGGATGACCTAAACCACGTTATTGAATTAAAACTAGATGAGATAGCAGAAGATTTAACGTATGAGGAGATACGTGTTAAAATCTTGGATAAGAAGGATCGTATTCAACACTCAAAGGTTATACCTCAAGAGTTAGAATTTGAAATGAAGTCAAGGTATCCTCACCTCTTCGGCATACCAGGTACGTACGTAAATTTCGAGGGCAAAATTTCATAAGGAGGGGAGATTGTAAGACCCCGAATTTTATGAAATGAAAGTATTCAATTTTTTTATAATTATTATTTTATTTTGTAAATGGTTAAATTGATAAAAGGTTAAAGTTAAGGGTGATATGTGCAAATTTTTGCAAAGTATACAAGTTGTTATAAAATATTCGTTTGGTCGGGGAATATTCTTTTTGTCGAGGAATATCCGTGCGACGGCACAATCATTGGTGGACTCCACAACGGAAGTATTTTCGTAGTAAAAAATGACAGAATTATCTTTTTATAAAAATAACAGCGAAATTGTTACTGTTAAAACTATTGAACTACTCTTAGAGTAAAAAAAGTAAAGAATACGCGTGGTTGCATAGTAGCACACGGTATTTATTATGGATGCTTACGTAAGAAGTCACTCAGTTATACTCAATTATTGCTACAGTAATTGCTTCATCATATCTCTCATATTATTAATTCAATTATTGTCACAGTATCATCTGTATAATATGTTATATTATTAAATCAATAATTGAGACGACAAAGTCATTCATATTATTATTTGCAATATTGACAATGTCTAGAAGTTCTGTCAATGAGAGGTTTGGTCACCTAATTGTGCGCTAATAGGGAGAAATCCTTATTGGAAAGCCCCCTCTTTCCTGGGAACGACCTGGTTGTTAAATATTATGAATTATAATATTAATGATGAATAAGTTCGTATTGATTAAAGATGAAATTGATAGTTCCATTGTGTTGGAATTATTAGTGTTAGTGAAAATCGACATTTATTTCGATAATAATTGATGTCTGGAGGTTATATTGACCAATCGGGTAATTAACTGGATAAATGAGCAATTAATTGCTATTGATTCACATGATTATAACTATTTGTTCACATGTGTGTACTATTGATTCATATTCATTTACTATTAGGGGAGTTGGTGCAAGATTGATAATAATTGCATGACTAAGTTAAAAATAGAGGTATAGATAGAGGTACTATACTGTAATTCATATTTTTACATGTCTAGAACTATTGATTAACATGATTTACTATTGATTCACATGATTTACTATTAGGGTATTATACTGTAATATTTCGAGCCCCAAAATGTGCAATTATCAAAACTATATTTTCCTATAAATAAAAGCTCATTCCTTCATTATTTTTCACCAATTCACTAAAGCTATAGAGCAATTATTATAAAAAGAAATTATAGAGAGAAAGAAGAAGAGAAGTCTGCTAACTCACTATTCTAGTATCTGGTTTTCTTCTTTCGTATTCATGAAGAGAGTTATTTTCTTTCAATACTCGTAAGGGTTGTTATTCCATTCTTTATTATTATGTTGGAATAACCTGTCTATGCGAAGTACCGCATACATGGTGAAATTCTTCTGTTATTCCATTCTTTATTATTCTATTGGAATAACCCGTCTGTGCGGTTTATCTCATGCCTGGTGAATTTTATTGTTATTCCATTCTTTATTATTCTGTTGGAATATCCTGTCTGTGCGGATTACGCATGACCTGGTTCCATTCTTTATTATTCTATTGGAATATCCTGTGTGTGCGGATTACGCGTGACCTGGTTCCATTCTTTATTATTCTGTTGTGAATAACATGTCTGTGCGATCTATCGCATGTATAGTGAATTCTTCTGTTATTTCATTCTTTATTATTCTGTTGGAATAACCTATCTTTGTGAATTACCGCATGCATGGTGAATGATCCTTTGTATTCATTTCTTATTAAATTGTAGAGATGATCTGTCTACGTGGATTACTGCATGACGGGTGAAAATCCATTTGCAGTTTCGTATATTCTATTATACTCATCTGGGATATCATTTCTTTTGTACTCGTCATAAAATATCATTTTCTTTGGTATTTTTTTGTTATGAGTTACTATTTATGGGTTACTATTCACCCGATTACTATTCATTCTTGTATTATTCACTCGGGTATTCGGGGTACTTTTCGTGCTGGAGTACTATTCACGAGTTACTATTCACAGGTTACTATTCACCCAATTACTATTCACTCTAGTATCATTCACTCGGGTATTCGGGACACTTTTCGTGTTGAGGTACTATTCACGGGGTACTATTTACCCAAAAAATATATTCTTTTCTGTCCAAATTATTTTTGGTACATGAATATTATTCTTGAATTTTACTCTACAAAGCAATATAATGTTGACAATTTGGACGTTATTGATTTCTGGATAAATTAAATTATAAATCTTTAAAATTTATCCTTAAACTTGTTTTATTGAATTATTATGTCATTGTCATCATCCTCATGCTTATATTGTGATGAAAGTCATCTTTGGCTTACGTCGTAGAGATGGACTTGGTATGATTATGACCAGTGAATTATTCTAGTATAATCATGGTAGTAATGTAACGAATGATGTGGTGAAAGTCCTCATTGATCCGTAGTTCATTGATGGATGTTGTTTGTTGGTATGATTATGACCGAGGATTATTCGGTATAATCATGACCATTGATGATTACATGAATATCCTCGGCCGAGTGATGCGAGGATTATTCGATTTTATTTGTTAAGTCGAGTCTCGTGATAAAGTTGATGAAAAACTTTTAAATCATAGAATGTGACAACCTCAATTTTTATAAATTATTAAAATAAGAATTTAATAATTAAAATTCTTATTATGAGGTGTTTTGAGTTTGAGTATATATGTATATATACGTGATATATATGTTGAAATATATGATCTAATGTGAAGAGAAATATATATTCATATATTGGGAAAGTGAGGTTTAATAGTTGAGTTAACTATTGAAGGAATTAAATGAATTTAGTAATTAATTTTAAATATTTATTGAATTAAATAAATATTTTAAATTTATTTATTTATTGAGATAAATAAATGGTTGATAAAATTATGGTGAATTAATTTACTAACTAAATTGATTAATGTAAATTAAATTGAATAATGTTAATTTTATTTGATGGATTTAATTTAAGGAAATAATTAAATTAAATCAATTGCTTAATATTTAAGAAGATAATTAAATTAAATGAATTGTTTAATTTAAAGGAAGTAAATAAATTAAACAAAGTGATGTTTCTAATTTATTAATTAAATTAGATATATAATTATTTATTATAAGCATAATTATAATAAGAATATAATTATTATAATTATAAATTATAAGCTATTAAAATGGTTACATGTGTGATAAGTGTAACTATATAATATAAATATTATTTAAATAATCTAGTATGGGGAATTAGTGTGTAACCAAATGTAGCCTTATGGCTTTTGGTTTATTTTAACTGACGCAAATTATTTATTTTTATAACTGTAGTGTGTGTGGGTTAGTGGGAGGCTAGTTATATTATGCGTCTTATTTTTCCCTAAGTCTAGTTATCAATGAAAAGCATAGAAAGAACTTGGAAGCAAGAGAGAAAACATTGTGATTGTGAGTTTCTGAGATTGTCAGGAGGAAGAAGGAGAATTTCTAAGCCCTAATATTATCTTTTGCTAGCATTCAATCAAGGGTTTAAGGTATAATTTACCCCTAATTTTAATTTATAGTCTTATAATTTTCTATTCTCTGAAAATTAGGTTTTGGTTGAATTGTTGTAGAAGATGTTGTTTATATGTATGTATTCTCTTGCTAAATCTGTTAGTTATCCTCTATAAGTCTATGTTGGTGTTCAAATAAATGAAATTTGGGTTTATAAGGAGAAAAAGTAAATAACAGTGTTTGTTCAAAAATGGCGTTAGAAAGTACAAAATTTCATGTTTAATATGTGTTATAATCTGTTATTTGATGTTAGAATATGTTAGTATGTTAAAAAAAAAAAAAGTGGCGTAGTTTAAATCATGTTAATCGGTTAAGAAACGAAGCCGTGGCGATCAAATTCATTAAATGTGTTTAAAACATGAAAATAGAGTATGAACATGTGTTTTGGGTCAAATTTTAGGATGATTAATGTTTTTATAAATTGTTAGAATTCTAGTATGTTGTAGTTCTATGAATTATGAATCCATAGAATCAAAAACGGACTAATTTGGATGTGTATAACTCAAGTTATGATGATTAGTAGGAGAAAAGGTCAAAAAATCGCAAAACACTGTAATCTGGGCGTAGCCAAGTGTGGTCGTGCGTCCCAGGAGTGCGGGCGTGCAGCTGGGCACTGCCAAGTTGCGCGGACGTGCTAAAAAGGGGCGCGGCCTCGCCCCATGTGTTCTGACTGTGATTGTTTTGATCTACTTTGGGAAAATGGTCATAAAGTTTTCATACGAACTCCGATTGAGGTGATTCAAGATGATCCGGAACGAGGACGAATAGACCTACAACTTTTATTCTTTAATATTTTCAATTTGAGGTCAGGAATAGGGGTCCAAATTGTCATTTTTAGGACTATTGTGTTTTCGGAGGCAATCGGGGGGCGTCGGGCATGCACGTATGCTAGTGTAGTGCTCTTGACGATAAAAGATGTTGTTCTAAGTTATAGAACATGAATATTATGAAGTATAATGATGTTTAACATTAATAAATGATGTATTAGATAAGTTGTATGCGCATACTAAGCACACACAAGAGAGACAAATTTGGCGTGTGACGAATAAACGTCAAAACGCCGTGATAAGTGATAATGAACATAAAAAGTGTTTAAAATCAAATGAAATGAGTATTATAAGATATTGAATAGGGTTAATATAAACCAATAAGTATTCCAAGCAAGACTTAAACATTTGAATGAACTTCAAATATGAAAGATATAAGTTGAAAGTTAACACAATCAAATTGAACATTGTGTATTTATGATAGGAAGGGTTATGAGTCGTAAAGTAAAGTTTACATTACAATTACTATGCATTGCTGTGTGACTAATAGTTAATGTGACCGATTATATAATTGTGTAGGGCACGTGAAGTGCAGATATCTGTAAGCTGTTAAACTGTTATTGGTAAACAACGATCAAGGCAAGTCTTTCAGTTCCTATTTGTTATGTGAACTTGATGATTAACTGTTTTAAAGTTTTATTGTAAAGAGCATGATGTGTTATATATATGTGAATGTATGAAATGTTAAAGTCAACTTATGACTACGTTGATTGAATAAAGCATGCTGATTGAGTAAGGAACTCAATTTTTATACTTGCAATATGAACTTTAGCATGTATTTTAGGTTAGTTCAATGTTTATGAGATATATATTGAGCATGTTATTATGTGCTACGTGATGCATGAAAACTGTTAGATTTTGTCGGGTTGTCGAGCTCAACCTTGCAAATAACCACTTTTGCAGGTTAAAGATTCAAGGTAAGGATATGTGCTAAGTGAATTTTAGAGAACCATATTCATGAAGATTATCTATGTTTTACGAGAAATATATTTGATATTTCGTATGTAACATGTTGTTAAATTGTAAGTTGAGCTATCTGGTGTATTTAGATATCTATTTATGATATAAGACTTTGTAAAGTTATTTTGTTGTAACGATTCATGATATAAATTTGAATTGAGGAAATGTATTGTAAAGGTTTTGATTTAGGGCAATACGGAAGGGAAATGTATAAAATTTTAATTATTTCGCAAATTTCAATGGTTGTATTATTGTTTAATGATGTAAACTTAGAGGTTGAATGTATTATTAACGACCGAAGTCGAGAATTAAATTGTATAAATTTTGGGGTCAATTCTGGGTTGGTATAAAAGTTTATAAAGTTAGAAACCTTAGGTAAGAGTACCTTAAAGCTATAACCTTAGAAGAAGATATGTGAAGATAATGAAAGAATAAGCTTAAGTAGAGTTTGAATAATAAGAAGTAATTTAAGAAATTTATAAAGAAAGAATTAAAACATGCATGAGAGGATTCAAAGAAGAATCTCGTTGAGTTATAAGGAGTATGAATGTGGGGTTACCCAACTCCAATAATAAGGATGTAAGGTGATAATAAATAGACAATGTCTATAAAGTATAGTACAATTGTACTCTTTAATGGTTGATGTATTGTAAGACCCCAACTTATTATAAATAAAATTGAATTTTTCTTTATTCATTATTCTAAATTAATAAGGGTTAATTTGATATAATTCTTTGGTTATGGGTGAAATGTGCAAAGTTTACAAAATAAGCAAGTGATTATAAAATATTCATTATTATTAGGGAATATTCGTTTGGTCGTGGAATATTCTTTTTTTTCGGGAATCTCCGTGATTTACGTTGCAAGATCATTGGTGGGCCCCATAACGGAAAAATCGGTTGGATGAAGGAAAACGACAAAAATTGAGTTTTATAAATAACGACATAAATTATTACCGTTAACAACTTTGTTGGGTTACTCGTGGTTAAAATACGATGTCTGGCGTGGTTGCACAAGATAGCACACGGTATTGCATGCATGTATTGTTGAATTATTGATCCTTACGTGAAGACACTTACTCAATAATTGTTACAATAATTCTTGCTCATTATTTTATCTTATTGATTCAATAATTCTGATGCGTTGATATTTATATTATTATTGTTTCAATAATTGTCATTACACAAGATATTTTCCATTATCAAATCAATAATTTATATTATTTGAATAATATTATCGAAAAACATTATTGGCAATGTCTAGAAAGTTACATCTAAGGAGAGGTTTGGTCACCTAATTGCATGCAAGAAGTAAGGAGAGAAATCCTTATTGAAAGCCCTCTTTCCTGAACGGCACGGTTATCGAGACTGTGATTACGTAATATTATTTTGAATAATTAATTATTGATTATTATGATAAAGAAAATATTTATTTGGATATAGATGGAGAAAATTTTAATGTGACAATTGTTGAAAATTAATATTTTATCTTTTTCTCGATAAAATAATACATTTAAATATATTATTTTAATAATATATTAATTGGTGATATTTTTATAATGATTGTGGGATATATGAGTATATGAGGAGGTAGAGTATTTTGTGGCATTAAATGTTTAATATATGTTTTGTGTGTTTGCATGGACACAATTCTTGACCAAAATTGATTATAGTATCGTAAAATCGTCCGTTTATGGATTTTGGTCAATTTCTATTTGGAATTTGGAAAAACTTTCTTCTGCAAAGTGGTAGAGAATTGAAATTCCTATAAAAAGTCGCGAGATTCGAATTTTCTGATAAAAGGGCTATTTATTGTGAATTATTGAAGTTTCGGAGAATAAAATGATTTTTATTAAATTATGGGCGGGGCCCACTTTTATTCCAACACATGTGGGCTGCTATCTTTTGGTTCAAAGATGGCTGGTGGCTAGCTTGACTAGTAAGGATGCGTGGAGGAAAAAAAAAAAATAATATATTTTATTAATTTAGTCTCCTTTGGCGTTCTAGCATTTTCCTATAAATAGAGGGCTAAGTTAGAATTGAAAATCACACCAGAAACTAAGTTTTCTCTCTTTCTCTCTCTATATTATCGAGCGTATTCTTGAGAGTATACTTTGAGTGTTGCTACTCTATGCGAGTTTCATCGACCTTATCTGAAAATTCAATCGAAGTACGGTTATTTTGAGGTAAAGGGTATTATTTTTTCTTAAATGATATTTTTTTCTTCAATATCATTATCTTCAAGTATTGGTGAACTTTTTTATCAAATTTGGAACTTGTTGTGTCGGGGTTACTATTCACGTGTCAAGACTATTCACGATATCGACACTATTCACGATACTCAGACTATTCAATTCATAGAAAAATAAAAATTTTCTTTTTGTCCAAAATATCTATTCGGATACTAGCTTTGATTGTATCCATGTTTTGATCATTCTTGAATTTTACACCAATATGATTATTTTCAAGTATTTTTGGACATGGGTAAAACAAAGTACTAATCCTTAATCCTTAATCCTTGTCATTTTGTTTCACCGGATTCGTTTCTTTAAAAATGTTTTCATCATCCTCAGATCCTAATCGGTGATATAAATGAATATCTTTGGCCTGTAGTGCAAAAGATGAACAGTGTTGAGATGAACATGACCAACCCATGGTGATACTGAATGAATATCTTTGGCTGCGAGTGCAAAGATGATTAAAGATGTATATTGATTGTTATTACGGGGATAAACTATTGATGATGGACTTTTAAACCTTAGAAGACAAGTAGAATTCTTTCTCTACGTGACTCTTCTAATGGATTGCTATTTCATTGCATTTGTTGATCTAAAACTTGTTGTCTATTGTATTCTATTAGATTTTTCTGTTGAAGACTAACGATAATTTGTTGTATATTATCTTAGTCATAATATTCTTTATTGGGCTAGTTGAGCTCACCTTTTCCTTTTTGTTCCATTTTTCTTCTCGGGAGGTGAGAACATAGCGAGGATCGAGTCTGGGTATGGAGTGATGGTTCTAGGAAGATATTTTAATCATCCTCACTACTACTTCGTAAAATAGTGTATGAATAATTAATGAGGACTTATTTGGGTGTGTATATTGTCTGAAAGACAATATTTGTATTCAAACTCACAGGTTGTATTGTCGTATTCTACACGACATATGTATTAAGTTGTAATTTGCTTTCTATACCATGTATTTTGGCGACTCAGAATGGGTGTTGTATACCTATTTTGGGGGCGTCACAGTTGGTATCAGAGCTTAGGGATATGATCTCTGGCGGAGATCGGGAATAGAACTAGGAGGGAGAGACGAGTAAATCCTTCGCTAGTGTGTCCTACCTAAGCTTATTTGTTGGTCGGTCATAATATAGGATATTATGTGATATGTTAATTTGTTTAATTAACCCTTGTTTTATGGCGATGTTAAGAATGGTCACGAGAACGCGTTAACAATAGAGTTTATGAGACCGTGGAGACGCCGCAGACTCACCAACGAGGAGAAACGTCAACAGTGGTGGCAATGTTCCTCCCGTGAACAACGCCATCGAGCAAATGATGAACGACGGGATGTTTAGAAGCTTTTTGCAGCTCATGCAAAATCGACGAGGAGACTCGTGTACAAAAATACGGGTGGAAATGATGGCAATGCACGTCATGTCACAGCCCAAGACGGTTTAAGGAGTTGGGACCACCGATTTCCATGGAAAGCGGATCCGATCAAGGCGTAAACGTGGGTCAAGCAAATTACCAAGATATTCGATGTCTTGGGGTGCGGAGAACGAAGGTTCCATTCGCCACTTTTATGTTTTCGGTGAAGCGCAGACTTTGGTGGGAATCATGAAGCGTACCAACCAGGATGCACTTAACATGTCTTGGGAAAGATTTGAGAATCGTTCAATGACAAGTACTTTCCGTAAAGTATTCGTCTATATGAAGGAGGTAGAGTTTATTAGACTCGAATGAACAACATGACGCGGTGTCTCGATCTGAGGCAAAGTTCGCAGAGTTATCCAGTTTGCACCGCATTTGGTGGAGAATGAGGAACGAATGATGCGTATGTTTAGAGAGGTCTAAAACCGAGATTCGTCAATACCTTATCTCTCATAAATTTTCTCTCAGTATTCGGATGTTGTCAGCAGGCTCGATTATTAGAACGAGATAGTGAGTATACTCAACCGAGGGACCACAATCGTAGTAGTCATCGAGCGATGATAACCAAATGAGGAGGAAAGAATACGGACAAAGGCGGTAACCACTCGGTGGTAATCGTGGACATGATAATAGGAGAGGTGACTCAAGTGGAAATTTCGGAAAGAGAAGATTCAACAATGACGGGAAGATATCAACGGCAAAAGACCAAAGACCAACAACAAATGCTAGGGGAGGAGAACGACCGCCAGCTTAGATGTTACAAATGCGGGAAGGAGGGATATATCATTAAACCGTCCACAACAATCCAAGGTATGTTACAACCGGAGGAAAGGAAGGCCACATCGCTTTCGAGATTGTACTATCGCGAAACCAAGTTCAAAGAGGAGTGGTGATTCCAAGGGTCATCCGGATAAGTCGAAATCACGGTTCTGGAAGGCGTTTGTCGTGATCGGACAAAACGTGAGGAACCCAAACGAGGTGACCACGGGTAAGCTAATCTTGAATTCTTGCGAAGTTTATACCTTACTAGATATCTGGGTTCTACCCATTCTTTTATCTCTCCCCTTGTGCTCAACGTTTAAACTTGACTCGGGAGAAATTAGATTTTGATTTATCTGTTGAAACTCAGTTGGGTGAAACCTTCGTTACATCTACGCTTTATAAATCTTGCATGATCCAAGTTGGCACTATCACATTACACGTTGATCTTATCTCTTTAAAGATACTTGCTTTTGATGTGATTTTAGGAATTGATTGGTTAACCACTCATCATGCCAAAATTGATTGCTTTAAATAAGGTTGTTAGTTTTCATATTCCTAACCAACTTTGTCATATGAATTCAAACCACTAAACCATTAAAATCACCATCGTCATATCAAGCCACAAAGCTATTCGTTTATTGAAAAAAGCGGATGTCAAGCTTTCTTAGCCCATGTTATGGATTTGAATAAAGACAAGTCGATTTGAATAATATTTACGTGGTTAAAGAATTCCTGATGTATTTCTGAAGAGCTTCCTGTCTACCCCGAGCGTGATGTTGAATTCTTTATTGACCTTGAACCGCATACAAAGCCCATTTCTAAAACCCCATATCGAATGGCTCTATTGAACTTCGTGGAGTTAAAAGTCCAACTACGGGAGTTATTAGACATCGGTTTCATTCGGCCCCAAGACGTCTCCTTGGGGTGCTCTGTTTTATTAAGTAAAGAAGAAAGACGGGGAGTATGCGACTTTATATTGACTATCGAGAATTGAACCATGTCACCATCAAGAATAGGTATCCGCTACCTCGCATTGATGACCTGCTCGACCGACCCATTCTGAGGAGCGCAATTCTTTTCAAAGATCGATCTTCGCTTACGGATATCATCAATTTGAAGATTAAAACCGAGGATATTCCAAAGACGGCATTCGTGACTCGATCACGGGCATTATGAATTCTTGGTCATGTCTTTTGGATTGACTAATGCTCCTGCCGCTTTCATGGATATGATGAACCATGTATTTAAGGAATATTTAGATCGATTCGTTGTTTTCTTTATTGATGACATCCTCATCTATTCCAAAAGCCGTGAAGATCATGAGCACCATTTGAAGGTGGTACTACAAAGACTTCGTGAACACAAGCTTTATGCCAAGTCAAGAAATCGAGTTCGGCTTGAGAAGTAGCATTCCTTGGGCACGTGGTGTCAAAACAAGGAGTATCTGTTGACGGCGAAGATTGAAGCAATACAAAGTTGGGAGCAACAAAAGTCGGTGGCCAAAAGCGCAGCAGCTTACGGGCTTAGCATTGGTTATTATTATCGGAGATTTGTGGAAGGATTTTCTCGAATCGCTACTCCGCTAACTCAAATTGACTCGGAAGGATGTAAAATTCTTATGGAGCGAGGAATGCGAGAAGAGCTTCCAAGAGCTCAAGAGGAGACTCATTTAAGACTGTTTTACGACAATACCATCCGGTTCGGATGGATTTGTTATCTACATGATGCTTCCGGAAAGGGTTAGGATATGTTCTCATGCAACATGGGAAAGTCATAGCCTATGCCTCACGACAACTCAAAGAATATGAGAGGAATTATCCTACTCATTATCTAGAATTAAGCGGCAATCGTATTCGCGTTGAAGATATGGAGACACTACTTGTATGGAGAGAAAGTGGAGATTTATACCGGACCATAAAAGCCTCAAATATTTCTTCACCCAAAAGAACTCAACATGCTGGCAAATGACGTTGGGTCGGGTCATTAAAAGATTATGATCACACTATTCAATATCATCCTGGAAAGCGAGCGTGGTAGCCGACGCATTGAGTAGAAGATCATATGCAAGTCTGAAGTGCAATATTGTCAACGCATGAGGCCCATTTTATACGACTTACAAAGGATGAAGATAGAATTAAAGACTCTGGGTCCCACATGATGATGGCGAATATACGAGTAGAACCGACTTTAATCGATAAAGTTAAAGTTTGCTCGAGCTACGGACACAAATATGATCGTATGAAGAAGAAAGTGCAAAAAGGAGCTATTCCAAGCAAGAATTGATGAGAAAGGAATACTTGAGTCAATTCTAGACTTTATGTTCTAACGATTACGACTGAAGCATAAAATCATGATGGAGGCACACAACACCCCGTTTGAAATCCATCTGGAAGTACCAAAATGTATCATGATATTCGACATACATTTTGGTGGAACAATATGAAGAGAGAGATTGCGAGTTTATCTCAAGATGTTTAACTTTGTCAACGTGTAAAGGCGGAGCATCAAGTGCCAAAAGGACCATTGCAACCACTTGAGATTCCAAAATGGAAATGGGAACACATTACTATAGATTTTGTTACAGGTCTTCCCAAAGTTTCTCAAGGCATAGATGCAATTTGGGTTATTGTTGATAGATTAACCAAGTCGCCCATTTCTTACCGATACGCGAGACTTATTCCTTGAGCGTCTTGCTCGTATATATGCGTGAATGAGATTATGCGATTGCATGGCATGCCAATATCCATAGTTTTGGATCGTGACCCAGATTCACTTCAAGATTTTGGGTTAGCTTGCGAAAGAAAGCTATGGGCGCGGAGTTCTGATTGATTCGACATACCATCCTCAAACCAGACGGACAATCGAGAGAGGACTATTCAAACCCTTGAAGATCTATTAAGACTCGTGTCCTAGATTTCAAAGGAAGTTGGGATAAGTACCTACCATCGGTGGAATTCTCCTACAACAACAGATTATCAAGCAAGTATAGGCATGGCTCCATTTGAGGCGTTGTATGGACGAAAATGTCGTTTCTCCAAGATCTTTGGGATGAGGTGGGAGAAGCAATATTGTTGGGACCCGTAATTAGTACGCATGACTACACGAAAAAGTTCCAAATGATTCGACAACGTATTCAAACTTCACAAGATCGACAAAAAGAGTTATGCTGATCTTCATAGAAAGGACGTGGAGTTTAATATTGGAGATCATGTATTGTTACGTATTGCTCCATGGAAGGGAGTTACAAGATTTGGGAAAAGAGGAAAGCTCAATCCAAGGTTTGTTGGTCCATTTGAGATTCTTGACCGAATAGGGAACGTAGCCTATAGACTCGCGTTACCTCCAAGTATGTCTCGTGTTCACAATGTATTCCACATATCTATGCTTCGTAAATATGTGAAAGACCCGAACCATATTATTGCATTAGAACCGCATTTAGATATAGCGGAAGATTTAACCTACGAGGAGATACCATGAGATTTTGGATAGGAAAGAGCATGTCTTACGCGACGAAGGTTATACCACAAGTTAAGGTTTTGTGGAGAAACCATGCAATTGAGGAAATGACATGGGAGTTGGAATCGGAGATGAAAGCAAGGTACCCTCACATTTTCGATATACCAGGTACGTATGTCAATTTCGAGGACGAAAATTTCATAAGGAGGGAGGTTGTAAGACCCCAACTTATTATAAATAAAATTGAATTTTCTTTATTCATTATTCTAAATTAATAAGGGTTAATTTGATATAATTCTTTGGTTATGGGTGAAATGTGCAAAGTTTACAAAATAAGCAAGTGGTTATAAAATATTCATTATTGTTAGGGAATATTAGTTTGGTGCGTGGAATATTCTTTTTTTCGGGAATCTCCGTGCTGCCATGCCGTTGATCATTAGTGGGCCCCATAACGGAAAAGCGGTTGGATGAAGGAAAACGACAAAATTGAGTTTTATAAATAACGACGTAAATTATTACCGTTAACAATTGTTGGGTACACAGTGGTTAAAATCTGATGTCTACGCGTGGTTGCATAATAGAAGGCACCAGATTACGCGATATTGTTGAATTATTGATCCTTACGTGAAGAAGACTACTCAATAATTATTACGATGAATTACTTGCTCATTATTTTATCTTATTGATTCAATAATTGTTTGCATTGATATTTATATTATTATTGTTTCAATAATTGTCATTACACACGTATTTTCCATTATCAAATCAATAATTTATATTATTTGAATAATATTATCGAGATAACATTATTGGCAATGTCTAGAAAGTTACATCTAAGGAGAGGTTTGGTCACCTAATTGCTTGCGCAAGTGAAGGAGAAATCCTTATTGAAAGCCCCTCTTTCTGAGGAACGGCACGGTTGTCGATCTTGTGATTACAGTAATATTATTTTGAATAATTAATTATTGATTATTATGATAAAGAAAATATTTATTTGGATATAGATGGAGAAAATTTTAATGTGACAATTGTTGAAAATTAATATTTTATCTTTTACGATAAAGTAATACATTTAAATATATTATTTTAATAATATATTAACGGTGATATTTTTATAATGATTGTGGGATATATGAGTATATGAGGAGGTAGAGTATTTTGTGGCATTAAATGTTTAACATATGTTTTGTGTGTCGGTGGACACAATTCTTGACCGAAAATTGATTATAGACTGTAAAATCGTCCGTTTATGGATTTTGGTCAATTTCTATTTGGAATTTGGAAAAACTTTCTTCTGTAAAGTGGTAGAGAATTGAAATTCCTATAAAAAAAATTCGCGAGATTCAATTTTCTGATAAAAGGGCTATTTATTGTGAATTATTGAAGTTTGATAGAATAAAATGATTTTTATTAAATTATAAAGTGGGGCCCACTTTTATTCAACACATGTGGGCTGCTATCTTTTGGTTCAAAGATGGCTGGTGGCTAGCTTGACTAGTAAGGATGCGTGGAGGAAAAAAAAAAAAATAATATATTTTATTAATTTAGTCTCCTTTTGGCGTTACAGCATTTTCTATAAATAGAGGCTAAGTTAGAATTGAAAATCACACCAGAAACTAAGTTTTCTCTCTTTCTCTCTCTATATTATCGAGCGTATTCTTGAGAGTATACTTTGAGTGTTGCTTTACGGTGCGAGTTTCTGTTAGCACTATACCGAAATTCAGTCAGAAGTACGGTTATTTTGAGGTAAGGGGTATTATTTTCTTCTTAAATGATATTTTTTTCTTCAATATCATTATGTCAAGTATATTAGTGAACTTTTTATCAAATTTGGAACTTGTTGTGTCGGGGTTACTATTCACGTATCGGCCTTATTCACGTATCGACCTTATTCACGTATCTGACCTATTCAAGAAAAATAAAAATTTTTCTTTTTGTCCAAAATATCTATTCTGGATACTAGCTTTGATTGTATCCATGTTTTGATCATTCTTGAATTTTACACCAATATGATTATTTTCAAGTATTTTTGGACATGGGTAAAACAAAGTACTGAACCTTAATCCTTAATCCTTGTCATTTTGTTTCACTTTGGATTCGTTTCTTTAAAAATGTTTTTCATCATCCTCGATCCTAATCGGGTGATATAAATGAATATCTTTGGCACAGAGTGCAAAGATGAGCAGTGTTGAGATGAACATGACCAATTGGTGATATGAATGAATATCTTTGGCTGCAGTGCAAAAGATGATTAAAGATGTATATTGATTGTTATTACGGGATAAACTATTGATGATGGACTTTTAAACCTTAGAAGACGGTAGAATTCTTTCTCTACGTGACTCTTCTAATGGATTGTTGTTTCCATTGCATTTGTTGATCTAAAACTTGTTGTCTATTGTATTCTATTAGATTTTTCTGTTGAAGACTAACGATAATTTGTTGTATATTATCTTAGTCATAATATTCTTCTTGGGCTAGTTGAGCTCACCCTTTTCCTTTTTGTTCCATTTTTCTTCTCGGGAGGTGAGAACATAGCGAGGATCGAGTCGGGGTATGGAGTGATGGTTCTAGGAAGATATTTTAAATATCCTCACTACTTACGTAAAATAGTGTATGAATAATTAATGAGGACTTATTTGGGTGTGTATATTATCTAGAAGACAATATTTGTATTCAAACTCACAGTTGTATTGTCGTATTCTACACGACATATGTATTAAGTTGTAATTTGCTTTCTATACCATGTATTTTGGCGACTCAGAATGGGTGTTGTATACCTATTTTGGGGGCGTCACATGTATGGTATCTGGGCTAAACGATTCCTTCATAAAGCGGAGGTATATACGAACTAGCAACTCGGAACCTAGTTTGTTGGTTGTTTGTGGGAAACCACTCAATGTACTATATTGAAACTATTAGAGACTCGATGTGTACCAAGTGTAGAAAATGGATGCGTATGATGAAAATGTAGAACTCGAATAAAATGTTGAGCAATGTAAATGAAGCTAGAAATTCTTAAAATAAGAATGGTTATATAAACAAGAAAATTCAAAGAAGAATCTTGAAGAGATATAAAGATAAGAAATGGGAGTTGCCTAACTCCAATAGCCAATATAACGAATAATGTCGTAAATGATGAAAAAGGGAAAGAAAGAGGATCGTAAAACAAAACGATCACAAGTTAAGAAAAGAATTTTAAGGGAGATGATTATGGAATAAGATCACGACGTGATCTATTTAAGTTATTAGGGAAAGATGGTCTGTAATGTTTGAATAATTATAGCTTGATGCTATGAAGATGATGTACTATGAAATAGTATGAGATAACTCATGAGGAGTTATAGATAATGTGATACGAGGAATTCGTATCGAGCAAAGAGCAAGTTAAGAGTAAGATAGAGTTAGGTAGAATTTCAATTGAGGACTCATGTGATGGCTAAGTTGTACAAATCTTTGTATGGGCGAGGGTTTTGTGCTTGCACTTAGTTTATCATATTGATAATCATTGGAATGTTGGTGTCGCGCTATCAATGTATATGTGGCGAAAAGGTGATGCTTTTCTCATGTGTATATTTGATAGTTAGAAACTATTAAGATTAGTCAGATATTATTAGGATTAGGTGTGGTTCTTAAAACTAATGCATATGGTAAGTTTGTGACTCACAATAATATGGTATGTTTTGAACCCCTCAGCGAATGGACGCCTATGGTCTAACTAGGATAAGTTCTTAAACTCATACTATTGTGGCAAGTTCTTGAACATCCAATGTGCGGTAAGTTTGATGAACTATACTGGGTATATAGGAGGATTATAAGTTAAAATACAAGAATATTTAGTGTAAAGATTGAAATTGATGGAGAAAATTAGGTATTCTAAATCTTCTAGCGTTGCTAGATTTTTGAAATTTATTGATTTCGTGCTGATGTTTGCACTTCTATTTTCTTGAAAACCATTGGATCAAATAATGAAACCAATGAGTTTTGAAAAAAAAAATAATACCGTTATTCGTATGTCTATGCTAATTGCTTCGGCTAGACAAAAATGATTTGAAATATATCAAAATATATTTCTATATCATTAATGTATCATGGAACCTGGTGCAGAGATGATAAAAATGATGGAGTCATCAATGCAGTATTACTTAGTGTTGGATGTGATCTAAGGATCGTCATTGACTTATGATATGATGTAGTATGATAAAATCACCAAATGACAGAGTCCTCAAACGAATTTGTAAATACAATCTTGATTCATGACGTCATAAAAATACTTTTGAGATTTCTTTAAGATATGAGAATATATATATATATGTATATTTATATTTTTATTGATGTCCGGATTGTTGTAGAAGTCTATGCTATTTGGTTCAGCTAGACGAATAATGAAAGATGTTCATGAAATTCAAGCATTTCTTGAGAAGTTATGCCAAACCAAATTATTTTGGTGGGGATTCAGATGTTGAAAAGCTGAGGTGAACAACCCTGTAAAAGGGGACATTTTATCGGAGACAATGGTTCCGAAAGTAACGCATATAGTCGTTACGATGTTAAGATGTAATACGTTGTACACGACGTAGGGGTACGATAGGCTGATCACCTAGAGTACTTACAAGGAGTGTTTTCGATCGTGTGATTGCTAAACATTACATTAAAGATGGTTTATGGTGGTGATGCACTATTAAACCCGGAGAAAAGTTCAAGGTCCGTATAGTCTCTTATGATCAAGTAAAGGTTCAAGTCGAGATACTTGATAACCTAGGGATTTAGTTCAAGGTCTTATGACCCTCAACACGATTTGGAATCTTTTAAATTCCTGTTATTCATATCGCTTCCCAATTATTGAGCAATTGTGGAAGATTCTTATTATTCTAAAAGGTGAAAGTGAAAAGGATGAGAAAATTATGCAAAACATAATAATTTCAGGAAAGAAATAAAATTTCAGAAAGAAGAGAAATGTGAAACTCTTAGAAGAGGAAGAGGTGAGGAATATGATGATCTTAGAAAGATCCTTAGAGAAAGAATTTGGTTGTAGAACCTAATGAATAAATAAACATTAACATAAAATCTATTTTGATAAATGGAATGAACAGATATTAGTAAGTCAAAATTTCGAGGACGAAATTTTTAGAAGAAGGGGTGAATGTATTGTCCCGAGAGTTTGAGAATCTAGTACATGATAATGATCCTTAGAGAAAGATAATGAACGGGTCAAAGAATATGTAATACTCAAGTATATAATTGAGTATAAGTAAAGGTTATGAAATAAAACTTACAATAATTTATTATCAAGAATGGTGGGAGTAGGAAATATAAAACCTATATTAAGGTAATGTATTGAAGTTATTCAACGAAGAGATTTGATGAAAACTAGTGTAAGGTAGGGTTTCGGTGATTCCGATGACAGAATCCTTATAAGGAGGGAAGGATGTGATAACCTAAATTTTTATAAATTATTAAAATAAGAATTTAATAATTAAAATTCTTATTATAAGATATTTTGAGTTTGAGTATATATGTATATATACGTGCTATATATGTTGAAATATATGATCTGATGTGAAGAGAAATATATATTCATATATTGGGAAAGTGATGTTTAATAGTTGAGTTAACTATTGAAGGAATTAAATGAATTTAGTAATTAATTTTAAATATTTATTGAATTAAATAAATATTTTAAATTTATTTATTTATCGAGATAAATAAATGATTGATAAAATTGTGGTGAATTAATTTAGTAACTAAATTGATTAATGTAAATTAAATTGAATAATGTTAATTTTATTTGATGGATTTAATTTAAGGAAATAATTAAATTAAATCAATTGCTTAATATTTAAGAAGATAATTAAATTAAATGAATTATTTAATTTAAAGGAAGTAAATAAATTAAACAAAGTGATGTTTCTAATTTATTAATTAAATTAGATATATAATTATTATTAATTATTTATTATAAGCATAATTATAATAAGAATATAATTATTATAATTATAAATTATAAGCTATTAAAATGGTTACATGTGTGATAAGTGTAACTATATAATATAAATATTATTTAAATAATCTAGTATGGGGAATTAGTGTGTAACCAAACGTAGCCTTATGACTTTTGGTTTATTTTAACTGACGCAAACTTTTTATTTTTATAACTGTAGTGTGCGTGGGTTAGTGGGAGGCCAGTTATATTATGCGTCTTATTTTTCCCTAAGTCTAGTTATCAGTGAAGAGCATAAAAAGAACTTTGAAGCAAGAGAGAAAACATTATGATTGTGAGTTTCTAAGATTGTCAGGAGGAAGAAGGAGAATTTCTAAGCCCTAATACTATCTTTTGCTAGCATTCAATCAAGGGTTTAAGGTATAATCTACCCCTAATTTTAATTTGTAGTCTTATAATTTTCTATTATCTAAAAATTAGGTTTTGGTTGAATTGTTGTAGAAGATGTTGTTTATATGTATGTATTATCTTGCTAAATCTGTTAGTTATCCTCTATAAGTCTATATTGGTGTTCAAATAAATGAAATTTAGGTTTATAAGGAGAAAAAGTAAATAACAGTGTTTTTGTTCAAAAATGGCATTAGAAAGTACAAAATTTCATGCTTAATATGTGTTATAATCTGTTATTTGATGTTAGAATATATTAGTATGTTAAAAAATGGAAGCAGCGTAGTTTAAATCATGTTAATCGATTAAGAAACGAAGTCGTGGCGATCAAATTTGCTAAATTTTAAAGTTCTATGAATTACGAATCCATATAATCGAAAACGGACTAATTTGGATTTGTATAACTCAAGTTATGAAGATTAGTAGGAGAAAAGGTCAAAAAATCGCAAAACACTGTAATTTGGGCGTAGCCAATGGCCGCTTAGACATCCCAGAGCGCGAGCGTGCAAATGAGTCTTATCGCCAAGTCACACAAGTGTGTAAAAAAAGGCAGTGCGCGCCCATGTGTTCTGATTGTGACTGTTTTGATCGGATTTAGTAAAATGATCATAACGTTTTCATACGAACTCCGATTGAGGAGATTCAAGATGATCTAGAACGAGGACGAATAGACCTACAACTTTTATTCTTTAAGTTTTTCAATTTGAGGTCAGAAACAAGGGTAAAAATAATCATTTTTAGTACTGTTGTGTTTTCGGAGGCAAACGGGGGGCGTCGGGCATGCACGTATGCTAGTGTAGTGCTCTTGACGATAAAAGATGTTGTTCTAAGTTATAGAACATGAATATCATGAAGTATAATGATGCTTAACATTAATAAATGATGTATTAGATAAGTTGTATGCGCATACCAAGCACACACAAGAGAGACAAATTGGGCGTGTGACGAATAAACGTCAAATCACCGTGATAAGTGATAATGAACGTAAAAAGTGTTTTAAATCAAATGAAATGAATATTATAAGATATTGAATAGTGTTAATATAAAACCAATAAGTAGATCTAGCAAGACTTAAATATTTGAATGAACTTCAAATATGAAAGATATAAGTTGAAAGTTAACACAATCAAATTGAACATTGTGTATTTATGATAGGAAGGGTTATGAGTCGTAGAGTAAAGTTTACATTATAACTACTATGTGTTGCTATGTGACTAATAGTTAATGTGAATGATTCTATAATTGTGTAGGGCACGTGAAGTGCAGATATCTGTAAGTTGTTAAACTGTTATTGGTAAACAACGATCAAGGCAAGTCTTTCAGTTCTTATTTGTTATGTGAACTTGATGATTAACTGTTTTAAAGTTTTATCGTAAAGAGCATTATGTGTTATATATATGTGAATGTATGAAATGTTAAAGTCAACTTATGACTACGTTGATTGAATAAAGCATGCTGATTGAGTAAGGAACTCAATTTTTATACTTGTTATATGAACTGTAGCATGTATTTTAGGTTAGTTCAATGTTTATGAGATATATGTTGAGCATGTTATTATGTGCTACGTGATGCATGAAAACTGTTAGATTTTGTCGGGTTGTCGAGCTCAACCTTGCAAATAACCACTTTTGCAGGTTAAAGATTCAAGGTAAGGATATGTGCTAAGTGAATTTTAGAGAACCATATTCATGAAGATTATCTATGTTTTACGAGAAATATATTTGATATTTTGTATGTAACATGTTGTTAAATTGTAAGTTGAGCTATCTGGTGTATTTAGATATCTATTTATGATATAAGACTTTGTAAAGTTATTTTGTTGTAATGATTCATGATATAAATTTGAATCGAGGAAATGTATTGTAAAGGTTTTGATTTAGGGCAATATGGATGGGAAATGTATAAAATTTTAATTATTCTGCAAATTTCAATGGTTGTATTATTGTTTAATGATGTAAACTTAGAGGTTGAATGTATTATTAATGACCAAAGTCGAGAATTAAATTGTATGAATTTTGGGGTCGTTACATAGAAGATAGTAGATTTTATGCTCTACTTGACTCTTCTAATGGATTGCTTATTCCGTTGCAGTTGTTGATCTAAAACTTGTTGTCTATTATATTTTATCAGTTTAACATTGTTGAAGACTAAGGATAATTTATTCTGCATTATCTTAGTCATAATATTTCTTACTGGGCTAGTTGAGCTCACCCTTTCTTTCTTTCACCGTTTCTCTTGTGAAATGAGAATATAATTTGGGACGAGTCGGGGAATGGATTGACGGTCCAGATGGTTGTTTTAGTAGTCCTCACTATTTTACAGAATAATGTGATAATAATTGTAATGAGGACACCATTGAGAGTGGATATTGTCTAGAAGGTAATATTTTTGTTTAAACTCTCAGCTATGTTTTGTCGTATTTTACACGACTGTTGTATAATTAAGTTATATTTAAATTTATGTACCATGTATCTGGTGACTCAAGATGGGTGATGTATACCTGTTTTGGGGGCGTCACATGAACTGTTTGGACTTATGTGCCCCTCCTCTCTACATCTGTAAAGATCTCGTCGGTCGTTCTCTCCCCCTAGAATTTGTTGTTGGTCTTTGGTCTTTACTAGCGATGTCTTTCCGTCATTGTTGAATCTCCTATTTTTAAAATTTCCACTTGACTCATCTCTCCTATTGTCATGACCACGATTACCACCCGAGTGGTTACCGCTTTTGTCCGTATTTTTCCCTCCTCGCTGGTTATCATCTGTAAGACCCCAACTTTTATGAATAAAGATGAATTTTCTATAATTATCATTTTTAAATATTATGGAATAAATTTGATATAATGTTATAGTTGTGGGTAATATTTAGAAAGTTTGTAAAGTACGCAAGTTTTTTATAATATTCAATTGGTCGGGGAATTTTAAATGCATTTGCCTGATCATTAGTGGACCTGGAATTAATTATTGTCGGATTGAAAAAACGACAAAAATATTTTTATGAAAATAACGGTGGAAGTTTTACAGTTAATTTGTTGAAACACACAGGTGTTAAAAGTAATGCGAGGATCTGGCGTGGTTGCATAGTAGCAGCATGGTATTGATTATTGATGCTTACGTGAGAAGTCACTCGGTTTTTCAATTATTGCTTGATGATTGTTGCATAGTATCTCACGTTAATTGATTCAATTATTGTTGATATTTTATAATTGAGATGACGAAGTTATTAATATTATTATTTGTAATATTAACGATGTCTAGAAGTTACGCGAGGAGAGGTTTGGTCACCTAATTGCGGCATGATAGGGAGAAATCCTTATTGGAAAGACCCTCTTTCACAGGAGCGACACAGTCGATTAATAGTGTGAATAATAATAATGATGATGAAGTTTTGTTTTATTAGTATTATTAATGTAATAAAAGCAGGAAAAACTTTTATATAAAAGCGAGAATACTTTTATAAAGTTATTAGTTTTATTAGGCTAATAGTAAAATCTTTTTATATAAAAGCGAATACTTTTATAAAGTTATTCGTTTTATTAGACAATAATTAGAATATATTATATTTTATTATGCATAGTATTTTTATAGTGCTTTGCATAGTGTTTGTATAGTAAAATATTTTTAAAAGTTATTCATTTTATTAGATTATAAATAGAATATATTATATGTTATTGTAAACCAATCTGAACCATCCGTTTAAAGTAAATCGATCTGGACCATTCATGGATTGGTTACTATTCAGTCCATTCTTCTATAAATAGAAGCTCATTCCTTCATTATTTCTTACGAATTCACCTGAACTCTAGAGAGAAAACTGTAGAGAATTATTATTCTATCTTGAGCATATTTCTTTAGCGTTTAAGAAAGCTTTTAGAGTAGTGCAAGTTTCTTCAAAGTACATCCCCGCCCTACCGTCAGAGTACTCTTCTTTATAAGGTAAGGGGTATTATTTTTTCATATTCATGAAGAAAAATTACATTATTCCATTCTTTATTATTACATTGGAATAACTTTTATATACTGTGATCTACCTATACTTGGTGAAATTCTTACATTATTCCATTATTTATTATTCTATTTGGAATAACCTATCTATCTGATATCGCATACATGGTGAAATTACATTTGTTATTCCATTCTTTATTATTCATTTGGAATATCACATACATGCGTTTTATGCGGGACACAGTTCGTTTTATTTATTATTACATTTGGAATAATGCATACATGTAAAGTACCGCATGCATGGTGATTTACATTGTTATTCCATTCTTTATTATTACATTGGAATATCACAGCCGGTGCGTATTCGCTTTGACTGGTTCCGATTATTTATTATTACATTGGAATAACTTTGTCCATCTGCAATCTGCGTGCATGGTGATTTCTTTTGTTATTCCATTCTTTATTATACTCGGTTGGTTAAAGTTTTGACTTTTATACTCCATGAAATTAGTGGAATATCCTTGATATTTAAGCTTCATCTAGTATCTTTTCATGAAAATATTCTTACGAGCATTCTTGAATTTTACTCTCTGAAAGAAGTATCATGTTGACAATTTGGGCGTTATTAGTTCTGAATAAATTAATTCTTGAACTTGTTTTATTGAATTCTTATATCATTGTCATCATCCTCATATTTATATTTTGTTGAAAGTCATCCGTATGGCTGTGGTGCATAGATGGACTTGGTATGATTATGACCGAGGATTATTCGGTGTAATCATGGCCGTAATGTTACAAATCTTGCGGTAAAAGTCCTCATTGGCCCGTAGTGCATTGATGGACAGTTGTTGGCATGATCATGACCATTAATAAATACACAAATATCATTGGCCCGTAGTGCATGGATAAATTGTGGTTGTGATACTAATGAATATCCTTGGTCGTAGTGCAGGGATGATGTGGATTATTTATTAAAATTCGAGTCCCAAATGATAAAAGTGATGAAAACCATTTAAATCATAAAAGATGATTTTATTCTCTACTTGACTCTTTTAATGGATTGCATGTTCATTGCAGATTAAACTTGATGTCTATTATATTTTATCAGTTTAACATTATTGAAAACTAATGATAAATTATTCTGCATTATTTTAGTCATAATATTTCTTACTGGGCTAGTTAAGCTCACCCTTTCTTTCACTGTTCTCTTTATGAAATGAGAACGTAGCCGGGACTAGTTGGGGAATGGAGTGACGGTCCAGATGATAGTATTAGTAGTCCTCACTATTCTGTTAAATAGTGTGTTAATAAATGTAATGAGGACTTATTCTAAGAGTGGATATTGTTTAGAAGACAATGTTTGTATTAAAACTCACAGCTCTCTTGTTGTATATTTAAGATTATATTTGTATCCTGTACCATATATTTGGCGACTCAGAATAGGTGATGTATACCTATTTTGGGGGCGTCACAGTTGGTATCAGAGCTTAAGGATATGATCGTTGGCTGAGATGTGAGACAAGAACTAGGAAGGGAGAGACGGGGAATTCCTTCGCTAGTATGACCTACCTAAGTTTATTTGATATTTAATTGGTTGGTCAGAGTATAGGGATTATATGTGATATGTTAATTAACCCTTGTTTTGTGGCAGTATTTGAAAATGGCATCCAAGAATGTTGAGAACATCAATGGAGCATAGGAGATCGTTGAGTCTCCACAGATCAATAATCAGGATAATGTGCATCAAGAAGGCGACAATCCTAATGCAAACAACAACACTGACCAAATGATGAACGATGGAATGTTCCGAGGCTTCATGCAATTCATGCAACATCGGTGAGGCGGCTCTGTCCAAAATGCGGTGGAAACACTGGCAACTCTCGGACGGTCACCGCCAAACGAGTTCGAGGAGTCGGGGCCACGGAGTTTTTTGGAGAGCCAAAAGCACTTAAGGCGGAGACGTGGATAAAGCAAATCCACAAGATATTTGATGACTTGGGATGCTCTGAGGAGCAAAAGGTTCCCTTTGCCACCTTCATGTTACGGCGAGGCGATTCTTGGTGGGAATCAGAAAGCGTACTCAACTGCCCAGATGAAGATGTCTTGGGAGAAGTTCCAAGAACTGTTCAACGACAAGTACTTTCCTAAAAGTATTCGTCACATGAAAGTGGTAGAGTTCATTAAACTGGAACAAAACAACATGACCGTGTCGCAGTACGAAGCCAAGTTTGTCGAGTTGTCCCGATTTACGTCCCATTTGGTTGATAATGAGGAGAGAATGACGTGAATGTTTCTAAGAGGTTTGAAACCCGAGATACGTCAATATCTTATCTCTCATAAACTGTGTTTGTATTAAGATGTTGTTAATAGGGCTTAGTTATTGGAGCGCGATAATGAGTCAACCCAACCGAAAGAAAGCAGCCAGCAAAATGATAATACCAGTGATAACAGTCATCGAAGCGGTGATAATAAGCGTGGAGGGAATCAACATGCCAGAAATGGTAACCACTTCGGTGGTAATCATGGCCAAAGTAATAAGAATGGACATTTCAAGAAGAGGAGATTCAACAATGATGGAAAGACGTCGACTGCACTTCACTTTGTTAAGGAAGGAGAACGACCACCTATCATATGCTTCAAATGCGGAGGGGAGGGACACATCAGTCCAAACTGCGCAATGTCGTCCAAAGCATGTTATAATTATGGAAGAGAAGGTCACCGAAGACAAGTTCAGATAGGATAGAGGCACCAAAGGACCCCCCAGAAAAGTCAAAGCCAGTAGTGCAAGGGAGAGCGTTTGTCGTGACCTCTCAGAAAGAAAGGAACCCAAATGAGGTCATCATGGGTAAGCTTATCATAAACTCTAGCGAAGTATATACCTTATTTGATATTGGTTCTACCCATTCCTTTATTTCTCCTACTTGCGCTCAACGTTTAAATTTAACTCCGGAGAAATTAGACTTTGACTTATCTGTTGAAACTCCGTTGGGAGAAACCTTCATTACATCCACTGTTTATAAGTCTTCAAATCGGTACCCTCACATTACCTGTCGATCTTATTTCATTGAAAATACTTGCATTTGATGTAATTCTAGGGATTGATTGGTTAACTACTTATCATGCAAAAACTGATTGTTTTCGTAAGGTTGTTAGCTTTCATATTCCTAATCAACCTATTATGAGAATTCAAGCAACCAAACCGTTAAAATCAATCACTGTCATCTAAAGACATAAAGCTATTCGTTTATTGAAAAACGGATGTCAAGCTTTCTTAGCTCATGTCACAGATCTAAACAAAAGTACGTCAGTTTTGAATGATATTTCTATTGTTAATGAATTTCCTGACGTATTCCCTGAAGAACTTCCTGGCCTACCCCCAAAACGTGAAATTAAATTTTGTAGCGACCATGAACCTGGTATAAAATCCATTTCCAAAGCCCCATATCAAATGGCTCCTATTGAACTTCAGGAGTTAAAGACCCAATGCGCAGGAATTGTTAGACATTGGCTTTATTAAATCCTAGTACTTCTCCTTGGGGTGCTCTGTTACATTCGTGAAGAAGAAAGATGGGAGTATGCGACTTTATTGATTATCGGGAGTTGAATCATGTCACCATCAAAAATAGGTACCCATTGCCACGTATTGATGACTGTTTGACCAATTGCAAAGGCGCCAAATTCTTTTCAAAAATTGATCTTAGATTACGGATATCACCAATTGAAGATTAGAGCCGATGACATTCCAAAGATGACTTTCGAGAACTCGATGCAGGGCATTATGAATTCCTAGCCATGTCTTTTTGATTGACTAATGCTCCTCGCTACCTTCATGGATATGATGAACCAAGTATTCAAGGAATATTTGGATCACTTTGTGGTCGTCTTTATTGATGACATCCTTATTTATTCCAAAAGCCGTGAAGATCATGAAAGCAACACTTGAGGTCGATACTCCAAAAGCTTCGTGAATATAAGCTTTATGCCAAGTTGAAGAAATGTGAGTTACGGCGAGGAAGTAGCATTCCTTGGGCACGTGGTATCAAGTCATGGAATATCTATTGACCCGCAAAAAGATTGAAGCCATTCAAGTTGGAACAACCTAAATCGATGATCAAAATCGTAGCTTTCTCGGCTTATTTGGTTATTATCGGAGATTCGTAGAAGGTTTTCTCGAATCGCTACTCCATTAACTTCACCGACTCGGAAAGATACAAAATTCGGTTGGAGTGAGGAATATGAGAAGAGTTTTCAAGAACTCGAGAAGACTCATTTCAAAGACTTGTTCGACAATACCATCTGGCTCGGAGGGATTTGTCATCTATAGTGATGCTTCAGGAAAAGGGTTAGGATGTGTTCTCATGCAATATGGGAAAGTCATAGCCTCTGCCTCTCGATAACTCAAAGAATATGAGAGGAATTATCCTACTCATGATCTAGAGTTGGCAGCTGTTGTCTTCGCACTTAAAATTTGGAGGCATTACTTGTATGGGGGGAAAGTGGAGATCTTTACGGATCATAAAAGCCTCAAATATTTCTTCACTCAAAAGGAACCTAACATGCGACAGCGACGTTGGCTTGAACTGTTGAAAGATTATGATTATACCATCCAATATCATCCTGGAAAAGCAAACGTGGTAGCTGATGCATTGAGTAGAAGATCATATGCAGGTACGAGTGCGATATTGTCAACGCAAAGGCCCATTTTGTATGACTTGCAAAGGATGGAGATAGAGATAAGAACTCTAGAGACCCACGTGATGATGGCGAATATAAGAGTAGAACCAACTTTAATCGATAAAGTTAAAGTTTGCTTCAAGCTCTGGACACTGAAACTAATGCATATGAGGAAGAAAGTACAAGAAGGTGCTATCACGGGAAGCAAGAATCGATGAAGAAGGAATACTTGAGTCAACTCCGGACTTTGTGTTCTAACGACCACGATTTAAAGTATAAAATCATGATGGAGGCGCACACACACCGTTTGCAATCTATCCTAGGAGTACCAAAATGTATCATGATCTTCGATATACATTTTGGTGGGGCAATATGAAGAGGGAGATAGCGCTGTTTATCTCAAGGTGTTTAACCTGTCAACGTGTCAAGGCGGAACATCAAGTACCAAAAGGTCCATTGCAACCACTTAAAATTCCAAAATAGAAGTGGGAGCACATTACCATAGATTTCGTTACTGGTCTTCCCAAGGTTTCTCAAGGCATATATGCAATTTGGGTCATTGTTCATAGATTGACCAAGTCTGCTCATTTCTTACCTATACGAGAAACTTATACACTTGAACGTCTTGCTCGTATGTACATAAACGAGGTTGTAAGATTGCATGGTATGCCAGTATCCATAGTTTCTGATCGAGACCCAGGATTCACTTCACGATTTTTGGTTAGTTTGCAAAAAGTTATGGGCACGGATTTACGATTTAGTTCGGCATATCATCCTCAAATGGATGGACAATCAGAGAGGACTATTCAAACTCTTGAAAATTTATTAAGACTCTGTGTCCTTGACTTCAAGGGAAGTTGGGACAAGTTCTTACCATTGGTGGAGTTTTGCTACAACAACAGTTATCAAGCAAGTATTGGCATGGCTCCATTCGAAGCGTTGTATGGAAGAAAGTGTCGTTCTCTAGTATGCTGGGATGAGGTGGGTGAAGCAACGTTGTTGGGACCGGAGTTAGTACGTATGACTACGGAAAAGATACTAACGATCCGGTAACGGATAAAAACCTCCCAAAATCGACAAAAGAGTTATGTTGATCTTTATCGAAAGGACGTGGAATTCGATATTGGAGATCATGTGTTGTTACGTATTGCTCCATGGAAAGGAGTTACGAGATTTGGAAAGAGAGGAAAGCTCAATCCTCAATTCATTGGCCCATTTTTAATCCTCGATCGAGTAGGGACTGTAGCCTATAGACTCGCTTTACCACCAAGTATGTCTCGTGTTCATAAAGTTTTTTATATATCCATGTTATGTAAATATGTGAAAGACCTGAACCACATTATTGAGTTAGAACCGGACGAAATAGCAGAAGATTTAACGTATGAAGAGGTTCCTGTTCAAATCTTGGATAAGAAGGAACATAATATACGCTCCAAGGTTATACCTCAAGTCAAAGTTTTGTGGAGAAACCACGATGTTGAGGAAATGACCTGGGAGTTAGAATCTGAAATGAAATCAAGGTATCCTTACCTCTTTTACATACCAGGTACGTACCCTAATTTCGAGGGCGTAATTTCATAAGAATGAGAGATTGTAAGACCCCAACTTTTATCAATAATTGAGACGACAAAGTTATTCATATTATTAAATTGCAATATTTACAATGTCTAGAAGTTCTGTCAAAGAGAGGTTTAGTCATCTAAAAGGAGAAATCCTTATCGGAAGCCCCTGCTTCACAGGAGCGACACGGTTGTTAAATATTACGAGTTATAATATTAATGATGAATAAGTTCATGTTGATTAAAGATGAAATTGATAGTTTCATTGTGTTGGAATTATTAGTGTTAGTGGAAATCGACATTTATTTCGATATTAATTGATGTCTGGAAGTTATACTGACCAATCGGGTAATTAACCGGATAAATGAGCAATTAATTACTATTAATTCACATGATTATAACTATTGATTCACATGATTGAACTATTGACTCACATTATTTACTATTAGGGGAGGTGTTGCAAGTTTGATAATACTTGCAGGACTAAATTAAAAATGAAAGAAAAGTTGAAGGTATTGTACTGTAATATTTCGAGCCCCAAAATGTACAATTATGGAAACTATATTTTCCTATAAATAGAAGCTCATTCTTCCTTCATTTCTCACCAATTCACTAAAGCTATAGAGCAATTATTATAGAGAGAAAGAAGAAGAGACGCGTTTCTTACCTCTCTACTCCAATTATCCGGTTTCTTTCTAAGGTAAGGAGTATTATTTCTTTCAGTATTCATGAAGAGAGCTTACATTATTCCATTCTTTATTATTACATTGGAATATCACATGCATGCAAGATTCACGCTAGACACTGGTTCCATTCTTTATTATTCTATTGGAATAACACATGCGTGAGGAACCACGATGTTGAGAAATGACACGGGAGTTAGAATCAAATGAAATCAAGGTATCCTTACCTCTTTGACATACCAGGTACGTACCCTAATTTCTAGGGCGTAATTTCATAAGAAGGGGAGATTGTAAGACCTCAACTTTTATGAATAAAGATGAATTTTCTATAATTATCATTTTTAAATATTATGGAATGAATTTGATATAATGTTATAGTATTGGGTAATATTTAGAAATTTTGCAAAGTACACAAGTTGTTTATAATATTCGATTAGTGGGGAATATTAAATGCGACGACACAATCATTAGTGGACCCCACAACGGAATTATTGTCGGATTGAGAAAATGACAAAATATTTTTTATGAAAATAACGATGGAAGTTTTACTGTTAACTGTTGAAACACGGTGTTTAAAAAATGCGAGAATACGCGTGTGGTTGCATAGTAGCACACTGCAGTATTGATTATTGATGCTTACGTGAGAAGTCACTCCGGTTTTGTTCAATTATTGCTTGATGAATTGTTGCATAGTATCTCACATTAATTGATTCAATTATTGTTGATATTTTATATTGAGATGACGAAGTTATTAATATTATTATTTGCAATATTAACGATGTCTGTAAGTTACGCGAGGAGAGGTTTGGTCACCTAATTGTGCCCAATAGGAGAAATCCTTATTGAAAGCCCCTCTTTCTGGAACGACACGGTCGATTAATAGTGTGAATAATAATAATGATGATGACGTTTTTTTTATTAGTATTATTAATGTAATAAAAGCAGAAAAGCTTTTATATAAAATGAATACTTTTATAAAGTTATTATTAGTTTTTATTAGGCTAATAGTAAAATCTTTTTATATAAAAATGAATACTTTTATAAAGTTATTCGCTTTTATTAGACAATAATTAGAATATATTATATTTTATTATGCATAGTATTTGCATAGTGCCTTCATAGTGTTTGTATAGTAAAATCTTTTTAAAAGTTATTCGTTTTATTAGATTATAAATAGAATATATTATATTTTATTGTAAACCAATCTGGACCGTCTGTTTAAAGTAAATCGATCTGGACCGTTCATGGATTGGTTACTATTCAGTCCATTCTTCTATAAATAGAAGCTCATTCCTTCATTATTTCTTACGAATTCACTGAAACTCTAGAGAGAGAAACTGTAGAGAGAATTATTATTCTATCTTGAGCATATTTCTTTAGCGTTTGAGAAAGCTTTTAGAGTAGTGCAAGTTTCTTCAAAGTATATCCATACTACCGCTGTGAGTACTCTTCTTTATAAGGTAAGGGGTATTATTTTTTCATATTCATGAAGAAAAATTACATTATTCCATTCTTTATTATTACATTGGAATAACTTTTATACTGTGATTTACCCTATACTTGGTGAAATTCTTACATTATTCCATTATTTATTATTCTCACTGGAATAACCTATCTATCTGATACCGCATACATGGTGAAATTACATTGTTATTCCATTCTTTATTATTACATTGGAATATCCTGTCTATGCGTTTTATGCGGACACTGGTTCCGTTATTTATTATTACATTGGAATAATGCATCATGTAAAAATACCGCATTTGCGTGGTGATTTACATTGTTATTCCATTCTTTATTATTACATTGGAATATCCCATCAAGACGTATTACGCTTTGACACGGTTCCGTTATTTATTATTACATTGGAATAACTTTGTCCATGCGCAATCTGCCGCATGCATGGTGATTTCTTTTGTTATTCCATTCTTTATTATACTCGGTTGGTTAAAGTTTTGACTTTTATACTCCATGAAATTAGTGGAATATCCTTGATATTTAAGGCTTCATCCATATCTTTTCATGGAAATATTCTTACGAGCATTCTTGAATTTTACTCTACAAAGAAGTATCATGTTGACAATTTGGACGTTATTAGTTCTGAATAAATTAATTCTTGAACTTGTTTTATTGAATTCTTATATCATTGTCATCATCCTCATATATTTATATTTTGTTGAAAGTCATCATGGCCTATAGTGCATAGATGGACTTGGTATGATTATGACCGAGGATTATTCGGTTGTAATCATGGTAGTAATGTTACAAATAATGCGATAAAACGTCCTCATTGGCCGTAGTTCATTGATGGACGTTGTTGGCATGATCATGACCATTAATAAATACACAAATATCATTGGCCCGTAGTGCATGGATAAATTGTGGTTGTGATACTAATGAATATCCTTGGTCGTAGTGCAGGGATGATGTGGATTATTTATTAAGCTGAGTCCCAGCGATAAAAGTGATGAAAACCTTTTAAATCATAAAAGATGATTTTATTCTCTACTTGACTCTTTTAATGGATTGCATGTTCCGCTGCAGTTAAACTTGATGTCTATTATATTTTATCAATTTAACATTATTGAAAACTAATGATAAATTATTCTGCATTATTTTAGTCATAATATTTCTTACTGGGCTAGTTAAGCTCACCCTTTCTTTCACTGTTCTCTTTATGAAATGAGAACGTGGCAAGGGACTAGTCGGGGGAATGGAGTGACTATCCCGTGCATGATAGTATTAGTAGTCCTCACTATTACATTAAATAGTGTGTTAATAAATGTAATGAGGACTTATTCTAAGAGTGGATATTGTCTAGAAGACAATGTTTGTATTAAAACTCACAGCTCTCTTGTTGTATATTTAAGATTATATTTGTATCCTGTACCATATATTTGGCGACTCAGAATAGGTGATGTATACCTATTTTGGGGGCGTCACATCATCACTCTGATTATCACCATCTAATAATTGAGCCATGTTGACAACATCTGAATACAGAGAAAATTTATGAGAGATAAGGTATTGACGAATCTCGTGTTTTAGACCTCATAGAAACATCCGCATCATACGTTCCTCATTCTCTACCAAATGAGGTGCAAACCTGGATAACTCCGCAAACTTCGCCTCGTACTGGGACACCATCATGTTGTTCTTTTCCAATCTAATAAACTTTATCTCCTTCATATGATGAATACTTTCAGGAAAGTACTTGTCATTGAACAGTTTCTGAAATCTTTCCCAAGATATGTTGAGTGCGGCTGGCTGGGTACGCTTCACAGATTCCCACCAATAATTTGCCTCATCACGGAATATAAAGGTGGCGAATGGAACCTTTTGTTCTTTCGTGCATCCCAAGACATCGAATATCTTGATAATTTTCTTAACCCACGTTTCCGCCTTAATCGGATCCGGCTTTCCCCAGAAATCTGGTGGTCCCAACTCCTTTAACTGCTTGGCTGTGACAAACCGCGCATTGCTATCTTTTCCACACGTATTTTGTACACGAGTCTCCCTCGTCTGATTTTACATGAACTGCAAAAAGCTTCTAAACATTGCATCATTCATTTTTTGCTCGATAGTGTTGTTTACAGGAGGAATATTGCCTTCTTGTTGCACGTTTTCTAGGTTAGTGAATGAAGGTTGTTCCACGGTCTCATAGACTCCATTGTTAACGTTCTGAGCTGCTATTCTTAAAAAACTGCCATAAAACAAGGGTTAATTAAACAAATTAACATATCACATAATATCCCTATATTATGACGAACCAACAAATAAGCTTAGGTAGGACACACTAGCGAAGGATTTACTCGTCTCTCCCCTCCTAGTACTATTCCCCGATCTCACTTGGAGACCATATCCTAAGCTCGATACCAACCTGTGGCGCCCCAAAATAGGTATACATCACCCATTCTGAGTCGCCAAATACATGGTACAAAAAACAACTACAACTTTATTAATACAATTGTCGTGCAAAATACGACAACACATACTGTGAGTTTAAATACAATATTGTCTTCTAGACAATATCCACACCCAAATAAAGTCCTCATTACAATTATTGATACACTATTTTATAAAAATAGTGAGGACTGCTAAAACAACTGTCTAGGACCATCACTCTATACCCCGATTGGTTCCTACTATGTTCTCGCTTCCTGAGAAGAAAAATAGAACAAAAAGGAAAAGGGTGAGCTCAACTAGCCCAGTAAAGAATATTATGACTAAGATAATATACAACAAATTATCCTTAGTCTTCAACAGAGAAAAATCTGATAGAATATAATAGACAACAAGTTTTAGATCAACAACTGCAGCGGAAACAACAATTCATTAGAAGAGTTAAGTAGAGAATGAATTCCACTATCATCTATGAATTTAAAAGTCCATCATCAATATTTTATCCATGTAACATCAATCAATATACATCTTGCATCAAATATTCATCTTTGTAATACGGGCCAAAGATATTCATTTGTATCACCAGTTGGTCATGTTCATCTCAACACCTGTTCATCTTTGCACTACGGGCCAAATATATTCATCAGGTAATCATACATCTTTGCACTACAAGCCAAAGATATTCATTAAGTATCACCATTAAGGACTGAGGATGATGAAAAATATTTTAGAGAAAATGAATCCAGTGAGACAAAAGGACAAATATTAGGGATTCGTATTTTGGTTTATCCAAATTCAATAATACTCCATAATAACCAATTTTAAAGTAGAATTTAAAAATAAAGATCAAAACATGGATACTGTAAGACTTTATGAATAAAGAATAATTTTCTCGAAATATATTTTTGAATATTATGGTGTGGATTTGATATAATGTTATAGTTGTGGGTAATATTTACAATTTTTGCAAACTAAGCAAGTGGTTATATAACATTCGATTGGTCAGGGAATATTCGTTTTAACAGGGAATATTAAATGCGACAAGATCTGATCATTAGTGGACCCCATAACGGAAGTATTGTCGTAGTTAAAAGCGACATAATTATCTTTTATAAAAATAACGGCGGAAGTTTCTGGTTAAACCGTTGAACTAACCTGTAGTAAAAGTACGATGAATACACGTGGTTGCATAGTAGCACACTTGTATTGATTATTGATGCTTTACGTGAGAAGTCACTTAGTTATACTCAATTATTACTACGATGAATTGTTGCATCATATCTCCCGTATTGTTGATTCGATTCTTTGTCACGATCATCGCGCAATATATGATATATTATTAAATCAATAATTGAGACAACAAAGTGATTCATATTATTAAATTGCAATATTTACAATGTCTAAAGTTACATCAAAGAGAGGTTTGATGCGTCTAATTACGGCGCTAATAAGGAGAAATCCTTATCGGATAGCCCCTCTTTCACAGGAGCGACACGGTTGTTAAATATTCTCGAGTTATAATATTAATGATGAATAAGTTCGTGTTGATTAAAGATGAAATTGATAGTTCCATTGTGTTGGAATTATTAGTGTTAGTGAAAATCGACATTTATTTCGATATTAATTGATGTCCGAAGTTATCTTGACGATTAATCGAATTAACTTAGGATAAATGAGCAATTAATTGCTATTAATTCACATGATTATAACTATTGATTCACATGATTGAACTATTGACTCACATTATTTACTATTAGGGGAGGTGTTACAAGTTTGATAATACTTGCAGGACTAAATTAAAAATGAAAGAAAAGTTGAAGGTATTGTACTGTAATATTTCGAGCCCCAAAATGTGCAATTATGGAAACTATATTTTCCTATAAATAGAAGCTCATTCTTCCTTCATTTCTCACCAATTCACTAAAGCTATAGAGCAATTATTATAGAGAGAAGAAGAGAGGCGTCTGCTACCTCTCTACTCCAAAGATCCGGTTTTTTCTAAAGTAAGGGGTATTATTTCTTTTCGTATTCATGAAGAGAGCTTACATTATTCCATTCTTTATTATTACATTGGAATATCACATGCATGCGATTACGCTAGACACTGGTTCCATTCTTTATTATTCTATTGGAATAACACATGCATGCGATCTATCGCATGCATGGTGAATTCTTTGTTATTCCATTCTTTATTATTTTGTTGGAATATCTTGTCTGTGCGAATTACGCTAGACCTGGTTCCATTCTTTATTATTCTATTGGAATAACCTGTATGTGCGGTCTATCGCATGCATGGTGAATTCTTACATTATTCCATACTTTATTATTACATTGAATATCATATATCTGCATGCGGATTACGCATGACACAGTTCCATTCTTTATTATTCATTGGAATAACTCATACATGTGGATATCACATGCATGGTGAATGATCATTCGTATTCATTCCTTATTAAATTGTGGAAATGATCTGTCTACGTGGATTACCGCATGGTGGGTGAAAATCCATTTGCAGTTTCATATATTTTATGATACTCATTTGGTTAAAGTTTTGGCTTCTATACTCCATGAAATTAGTAGAATATCCTGGATATTTACACTTCATTCGGTTTCTTTTCATGGAAATATTCTTCTGAGCATTCTTGAATTTTACTTCACAAAGCAGTATCATATTAACAATTTGGACGTAATTGATTTCAAGATAAATTAACTTATAAATCTTTAAAATTTATTCTTGAAATTATTTTATTGAATTATTGTGTCATTGTCATCATCCTCATACTTATATTGTAATGAAAGTCATCTTTGACTTACGTGCATAGATGGACTTGGTATGATTATGACCGGGGATTATTCGGTTTAATCATGACCTGTAATGTTATAAATGATGTGGTAAAAGTCCTCGATGCTTTGTAGTGCATTGATGGGCCGAGTTTTGGTATGATTATGACCGGGATTATTATTATAGTATAGTCATGACCATTGATGATTTAATGAATATCCTTGGCCCGTAGTGCAGGGATGACTCGATGATGTGGTTTATTTATTAAGCCGAGTCTCAGCGATAAAAATTAATGAAAACATTTTAAATCATAGAAGATAGTAGATATCATGCTCTACTTGACTCTTCTAATGGATTGCTTATTCAGCTGCAGTTAAACTTGATGTCTATTGTATTTTATCGGTTTAACATTGTTGAAGACTAATGATAATTTATTACGCATTATCGTAGTCATAATATTTCTTCTTTGGGCTAGTTGAGCTCACCTTTTTCTTTCACTTTTTCTCTTGAGAAAATGAGAGCGTGGTCGGGACTAGTCGGGGAGCGGGTGGCGGTCGGATGATAGCATTAATAGTCCTCATTGTTCTGTTAAATAGTGTGACAATAAATGTAATGAGGTCTCCATTGAGTGTGGATATTGTCTAGATGATAATATTCTTATTAAAACTCTTTGATTATGTTTTGTCGTATTTTACACGACTTTTGTATAATTAAGTTGTATTTGAATTTTGTACCATGTATTTGGCGACTCAAGATGGGTGATGTATACCTATTTTGGGGGCGTCACAGATACAATCAAAGATAGTAACCATAATAGACATCTGGGATGAAAAAGAGAAAATTTTATTTTTTTCGGTGAATAGTGCCGTTTTTGTGAATAGTGTCGTATACGTGAATAGTAACCCCGACACAAAAAAGGTAGAAATTCTACAATAACACTCATATCAATAATTTGGCATAATGATATTGAAGAAAATAATATCATTTAAGAAGAAAATAACATCCCTTACCTCAAAGAAACAGTACTTCGGAATGGAATATCGGATATGATACTGAATAAAACTTGTACTGAATAGCAACTCTCAAAGTATCTAAATACTCACAAAATACACTCGATAATATAGAGAGAGAAAGCTTATGTTTCTGGTGTGATTTTCAATTCTAACTTAAGCACCTATTTATAGGAAAATACTAAAGACGTCAAGGCAAAGCGGACTTGACTACTTTACTGACAAACTTTACTACATTTCTTGTTGCCACCCACCACATTTAAAATAAAATTTGAGCACATTTCTCACTAACCAAAAGTGGGGCCCACCAATTCTAGAAATTTCCAAAATGTTTTATCATTTTAAACAATAATCAGAAACTTCAATAATTCATAATAAATAGCCCTTTTATCAGAAAAATACGAATTTTATGTCCATTCCATACGAAATCGAATTCTCTACAACTTTGTAGCTTTAGGTTTTTTCCAAATTCCAAACCAAAAATATCTGAAATCCACAAACGAATGATTTTCAATACCTTCATTCTGACAAAATACTTATAAAACACCTCAGCGTTAATTCCTTCATTTATAATCACATAAAATAAATATTTTTCTATCCTTCATTTATATCCACATAAAATAAATATTTCTTATCATATAAATCAATAATTAATTATTCACAAATAATAATACAGAATCACAATTATGACAACCAAGCCGTTCCTAGGAAAGAGGGGGCTTTCCGATAAGGATTTCTCCTTACTGGCGTGCAATTAGGTGACCAAACCTCTCCTTAGACAGAACTTTCTAGACATTGCCAATAATGTTATCTAATTATATTATTAAAATAATATAAATTATTGATCTGATAATGGGAAATACTGTGCAGTGACAATTATTGAAACAACAATAATATAAAATATCAACGCAGCAATTATTGAATCAATAAAATAAAATATTAAAAAATAATTATTGTAACAATTATTGAGTAGTGCCTTTCTACGTAAGAATCAATAATTTAAAATAATGTGTAATACCTTGTCTTTCTTATGCAACCACGCGTGTATTCTTTATTATTTTAACCACGGGTAATCTAACGATTATTAATCAGTAGCAATTCTGTAGTTATTTATAAAAACTCAAACTTGTCATTTTCTTCATCCCAATAGTTATTACATTATGGGCCCACAAATGATCTGCTACTGTCAGTAAATCGTCACGGATTTTACGACAAAAAGAATATTTCTGACCAAACGAATATTCTCCGACAAAATAAATATTTTATAACCACTTGCTTATTTTGCAAAATTTGCACATTTCACCCATAACTAAAACATTATATCAAATTAACTCCTTATCATTTCAAGATAATGAATAAAAGAAATTCAATTTTATTTATAATAAGTTGGGGTCTTACAGGTTTGGTCACCTAATTGCCCGTCAATAGGGAAAAATCCTTATTGAAAAGCCCCCTCTTTCCTAGGAACGACCTGGTTGTTAAATATTGCGAATTATAATAAAGATAATAAATGTTGTTAAAAATAGTGAGGTAATTTTTATGAAGTATTTGATGTAATTTTTGCGTATTATTTGGATCCCCACTTATCCATTTTTCAAAATAGTCATGAAAAAGTTATCTCAGTTTTTGTTATATATATATATATATATATATATATATATATATATATGTGTGTGTGTGTGTGTGTGTGTGTGTGTGTGTGTGTGTATGTGTTTAATTATATATATATATATATATAAGTATTATTATTTTTTTATTGGATGATTGCTTGGAATTGGCATCCGTGATTTCTCAAAACTTTCATCCGTGAATTGCATAACTGTTGGCCCGTGAATAAAAATTTCTAAATAGTATCCTTCCATTCTCCTATAAATAGGATACTTAGTTAGAATTGAAAATCACACCAGAATCAGAGAATTCTTCTTCTATAATATTAAACATATTTCTTTAGAGTTTTAGAAAGCCTTGAGCGTAGAAAACAGTGAAAGTTTTCTTCAAGAATATACCCGCTATACCAGTTGGAATACTCTTCTTTTCAAGGTAAGGAATGTTATTTTTGTTCAATATTCGCTTGAAATAATATTTTCTTCCATACTCTGTAGTATGTAAGTAATATTATTTCGTTTCATATTTCGAATTCTATACTCGTTTTGTTAAAGTTTTGGCTTCTAAACTCCATGAAATTAGTAGATTATCCTTGATATTTGCGCTTCATCCAGTATCTTTTCATGAAAATATTATTTTGAGCATTCTTGATAAGTTTTAACTTTTTCATGTCGGAGTACTATTCACGGGATTACTATTCCTGAAGTACTATTCACGGGATACTATTCACTCGAGTACTATTCACCCGGGGTACTATTCATGATAAAAATTGATTCATTTTTGGTCCAAATTATTTTTGGTACAATATTATTCTTAAATTTTACTCTACAAAGCAGTATCATGTTGACAATTTGGATGTTATTGATTTCTGGATAAATTAAATTATAAATCTTTAAAAATTTATCCTTGAACTTGTTTTATTGAATTCTTATATCATTGTCATCATCCTCATTAGACTTCACAAAACGGGTTAGTAGGAAGTGCTGCCGAAAAGCCTTGGTAGTAAAACTAAAATGGCCCTCAAGTTTTGGTGAAATTTGAAAATGTGAGGCCTGTGGCTGTCAGTTGGGTAGGCCCGGCCCGATCCATGAACTTCTTTTTTCTTCCTTTTTTATTTGCAAAATCTTGCTACACCAAAAATAATAATAATAATAAATATTAAAAATAATAAAATAATGGCTAAAACAATGTCATTAGGGACTGAAATTGCAACATATAAAGGTAGAGCTATAGGGTTTGTAAAAAGTCCTGGTATACTTGTTGGGAATAATAAGGCTGTGGCGCTACAAAAAGTTGTGGCCTAATATTCCCCTTGGTGCAAAATGAAAAACCACTTTAATAATCAAAATTTTCAAAAAAAGTTACTTTATCATAATTGAAGGTCATTGCCAAACTTCTTTAAATATGTAAAAGATATCTGTATTGGCTTCCTTTTGACGAATTTAAATCTATTGTCTCATGATCTTATTTATTTATTTTTTATATGCAATTTTTTTTTAGTTATAACGTACTGTAGATAAATAGATAATTATGTGACAAGAATGCATAGAAGTATATATAAGAGTAGACAAGACCTATAATGTAAAAGTAAAATTAGACCCCTTAAATAAATATTTTTAAATTTGAAAATATTTATATAAATGTCATTATATCTAGTCTATCTATAATAATTAATACACATAATTCACCTTCAATTTCAAACACTGTCATTCAACTTGAGTACTTGACGGGTGCAAATGTCTAAATGAGGTGCAGTAGAGAATTTAATAATCTCCCATGGAGAAATAAAATAGTAAATGCACTAATGCTCATAAATATTATAAATTAGGCACGATTTAGGTTTTATTTTTTAAGAATAGTACATTTGAACAAAATTTAAAAAATAATATATTAAAGATTGCATTAAAAACAAATAGTTGTTGTAGTTCAGTTGGTTTGAACTTTAATTTATTTACTTACAAGTCTTGTGTTCAAGCCTCACAACCCACAAGAAGCAACATTTAAAAAAAAAATTAATTCACGGGCCATGAGCCGGGCCGGGCCAAAATGGCCCGTATTTTCCTGGGTTAAAAAATTGCAGCCCGCAGCCCAGCCCGTGGCGGGCGGGCTTGGGCCATGTTTGTTAGGTCTAATCCTCATGTTTATATTATGTTGAAAGTCATATGTGACATGTAGTGCATAGATGGACTTGGTATGATTATGATTAGGGATTATTCGGTATAATCGTGACCATAATGTTACAAATGATGTGGTAAAAGTCCTTATTGGCCCGTAGTGCATTGATAGACAGTTGTTGGCATGATCATGACCATTGATGAATACACGAATATCCTTGGCCTGTAGTGCATGGATAATTTGTGGTCGTGATACTAAAGAATATCCTTGGCCATAGTGCAGGGGTGATTCGATGATGTGGATTATTTATTAAGCTGAGTCTCAACGATAAAAGTGATGAAAAACCTTTTTTCATAGAAGATAGTAGATTTTATACTCTACTTGACTCTTCTAATGGATTATTTGTTCCGCTGCAGTAAAACTTGATGTTTGTTATATTTTATCAGTTTAACACAGTTGAAGGCTAACGATAAATTATTCTGCATTATCTTAGTCATAATATTTCTTACTGGGCTAGTTGAGCTCACCATTTTGCTTTCATTGTTCTCTTCAGGAAATGAGAACGTAGCCGGGACTAGTCGGGGAACGGAGTGACGGTCCAGATGATAGCATTAGTAGTCCTCACTATTCTATGAAATAGTGTGATAATAAATGTATTGAGGACTCCATTTGAGTTGAATACTGTCTAGAAGACAATATTCGAATTAAAACTCTCAGTTTATGGTTTGTCGTATTTTTACATGACAGTTGTATTATTAGGTTGTATTTGAATTTTGTATCATGTATTTGGCGACTCAAGATGGGTGATGTATACCTATTTTGGAGGCGTCACAATAATTATATTTTAACGTAATTAAATTAGTAACAATTTAGAAAAGTAGTGGATTTTGGAAATTATAAAATAAACATATTAGTGTGGGATTATATATATGTATGATATAATGTATGGTATAAGATTATAAATGGTATATAATACTGTAAATTTTAAAAAATAAATTTATTGGGTTGTCACTGTTAGTAATGTTAAAACTTATATATATAATATTATAAAATTTAAAAACAGGTGTAATTATGTAGGACGGGTGAAAACCGAAGTAATGGATGAGCATATTAATTATGTAGGACAAGTGTTGCAATATAAAAATGACAAATGTAAAATTATTGTAATGTATTGTAATTTAATATATTTAATAGATTTGGTGTATTGGATGGAAGAGGGAAAGTATAATAAAGGGAGTCGATTCCATTTATCTCAGGGTTAAATGCTTATTTAGTCATTGTACTATTGCTCAACTTACAAGTGAGTCACTAAATTGATTTTTCTTACAGTCAACTCACTATACCTTACTTTACTAACAAATCGTTAAAAAATCCGTTAAGTCTATTGACTTTTAACGGAAATGCCACATCAGTTGCATACGTGTAAAAAAAAATTCTTATGTGGCACAAATCATCCCATGTGGTTGTCTTACGTGGAAATTGAGGAAATAATTTATGGAGAAAATGAAAGATTTATTCTAAATAAAACAACATATGTTAAAATAAATTAGAAAAGTTAGCAAAAAAATAAGAAAATAAATGAAAAATATATTTAATTTTTTTGTAATTAATATCAAATGATTTTTATTTAATTCTTTACAAATAATAATATAAATTAGAAAAGTTTGCTAAAATATAAGAAAATAAATAAATAAAATTTGTTTAAATAATATCAAATAAATTTTTGTTTAATTATTTACAAATATAATAATATAAATTAGAAAAGTTAGTCAAAAATATGAAAATAAATGAAATTTATTTAATTATTTTGTAATTAATATCAAATGAATTTTTATTTAATTCTTTACAAATATAATAATATAAATTAGAAAAGTTAATAAAAATAAATGAAATATATATTTAATTATTTTTTAATTAATATCAAATGAATTTTATTTAACTCTTTACAAATATAATAATATAAATTAAAAAAATTATATGCTTATGTGTAATTAAAAAATTATTTCAAATATTTTTTAAAATCTCAAATTCTTATTAATAACAAGTATAATTAAATTCTTATTTAATTTAATCTAATTTAAGATATAATCATTTTTATTAAAAAGAGGAGGAAAAAAATAACTCTTATTTTTGTGATTATAAGAAAATAAGTTTTAGATAATTAATAACAAGTATAATTATTTAAAAATTATAAAATTAAAATATACTAAAATTACAAATCAAATCTTATTGATTTTATATATGTATATATATACATATTTATAAAAAAATTTACAATTTTATTATTTTATATACATACATATTTATAAATTTATTTTGACATTTATATGCATGCATTTTTACTTGGAAAATTAATAAATTAAATGTAGTAAAAATGATTATTTTAACATTTAAATTAGCTAAATGTTGGTACTGTTCATCTCCTTCTTCGTCATTTAATTCAAACCCATCATTCATCTCCAAAAGCCTAGATCTACTAATTGCTCAATATACTTAACCACCATGAAACCAAGCCAAGGCCATGCCATTTCCTTTTCATCATAGAATGCTCACACTCCTTCCACTTCCAATCGCATCACCTCTGATGTAAAACATGAAAATCGATTTGTTCTTACTAATTGTGATAAATGCTTCTTACCCCAAATTTGTTTTGTACCATCAAAATAAAATTAGATAAATAAATCATTGTGACAATCAGAACTCAAATATGCAGAGAGGAAAAATATTTTCTTTCCTTCATTAACCGTAAGAATATAACAGCTTAACAACGCCAAGTAACCTCCAAGCACAATGCCAAGAAGAAATATCTCTTTCAATTTTTCAAATTTATCGGTAAGGAGCCCAAGTGATGAATTTGAATCTGGGGATAGATCTGAATCTGAACCCTTATCGCAATCGGAGAATGACTTGACCTTGTTTGAGATGGGTCGAAAACGATGAGCAGCTGGAGTAGAGGATGGAGAGAGAGAGAGAGAGATAAGGAGGATGATAGAAACCAGATCTGTAAAAAAATATTTTATTGAGTTAATTTTAATGTTAGATAAATGTGGTTTGACATATTTACCCTCAAATGATAAATAATTATGAAAAAATATTTAAAATAATTTTTTAAATTACACATCAGCATGTTTAGACCTAGTCATCAATTTATATTGAAAAAATTAAGCCACGTAAGCGCCACGTCAAACTTCTGTTAAAAATTTAATAGTTAAGATGAAATTTTAAATTTTTATTAGTAAAGTAAGGTATAGTGAGTTGACTGTAAGAAAAATCAATTTAGTGACTCACTTGTAAGTTGATTTATAGTACAATGACTAAATAAGCATTTAACCCATTTATCTCACGAGTTAGTAACACTGGATGGGGGTGTGGAAGTATACAAGAATAAAAGAAGTAAAATAAAGGAAATAATTTATTATGAAAATATGAAATTAACATACGTAATAAAAAAAAATTAAGTTTTTTTTCTGTTTTTTATTCAATTGAAGATACTGTAAATTGACCCCCAAAACTTGAAAATTGTTTAATTTTGGACCTTTTAAATTTCATAAACTTTATTTCATTCCTTTTTGCTATATAAAATTTGGAAAAAAATTTATTGTTTGCACCCAGTCATGTATAAGGAGTATATACGAGTCGATTTGAACTGAATAAAAGTTATTTGAATTCGACTTGAAACATTAAATTCATACTCGAATATGACTAGGATTTGAATTGTATTTAAAAAATTCTACTCATATTCGATTCGACTTGAATATTTATGGCTTAAATATGTTTCACTACCCTAAACTATTGGTCATATTCTACTTTGGTGATCCACTTTTCAAATTTGTCAATTAGATGATTGAACTATTAATTTTTTTTCAATTTCATTCAATTGAGACTGCCACGTCAAAAAATATTGTCATAACTGTTTGGGTAAGCCATAGTTGAGCTGATGTGTAACAAAAAAAATAATATTTTAATTTTTGATTAAACATTTATTATACATTAAAAGGCAAAATGGTCAAATCACTTTATATTAACCATTAAAACTAAACATTTCTCTTAAAGTAAATCAATTTCAAATCAAAGCAATTAAATTTGATAGATTGAAAACAACACAAGATGGAAACAACCCAAGATTTCTCAGCCACAAACAAATAGATCAATAACAATAAGCACGAAATTAGAGGTAACAAAAACCAAATAGTTATCATCAAAGATAGAAAATCAAACCCTAAATGCCAACAAGAACTATCAAGATCCAAACCCTAACCATCTGAGTTTTGTGTGGATGAATGAGATTTTTGGTTTTGGTATGATGATTTTTGGTTAACGGGAGAATTTCCTGAGGCACAAGAAGACCGCCATCGGGGTCTTAGGCGTGTTGCCACAACTTCTTCGTTCGCTCCGATTTAATTCCAGTTGGGCTCAAAATGACTCAGCTCTAGCTCTTTACCACCTCACACTTGTCCAAAGTAATTGGGCCAATTAGCTCATCAAGTTAAGGGCAGTCTCTATTTTAAGGGTGCAACTCTTCTCCTTCTTTTCCTTTCGTTTTTGTTTAATGATTAAAAAAATAATTTAGGGCTTGTTGGAACTTGTGACTCATAACATAGAAGCTACTGAAATAGGCTAGTGCGGAGAGAAGGGATACTCACAGAGGAAGGGGCTAGTGAGACATACCGTAATCAAGATTATTTTGGCATTGGTGGCTAGCTATGATCTGGAGTTAGAGCAGCTTGATGTGAAGACAACCTTCCTTTATGGTGATTTGGAGGAAATTATATTCATGGAGCAGCCTAAGGGGTTCAAGCAGCCGGAGACTGAGCACATGGTTTTCAGGTTGAGGAAATCATCGTATAGGCTGAAACAGTCTCCAAGACAATGGTACAAGAAGATCGATTCCTTTATGATCCGGATCGGGTACAATCGGTGAGTATGATTGATGTGTTTATGTGAAAAGTCTTGAGGATGGTTCATATATTTTTCTGTTACTGTATGTGGATGATATTCTTATTGCTACAAAGAGTATGGTTGAAGTGAACAGGTTGAAGAACTTGTCGGAAAAGGAGTTTGACATGAAAGATTTATGTGATGCTAGGAAAATACTTTGTAAGACCCCAACTTTTATGAATAAAGATGATTTTTCTATAAATATCATTTTTGAATATTATGAAGTGAATTTGATATAATGTTATAGTTGTGGGTAATATTTATAAATTTTGCAAAGTACGCAAGTTGTTATATAATATTCGATTGGTCGGGGAATATTCGTTTTAACAGGGAATATTCGTACGATGACACAATCATTGATGGACCCCACAAACGGAATTATTTTCGGATTGAGAAAATGACAAAAATATCTTTTATAAATAATAACAGTAGTTATTACCAATTAACACTTGTTGGAATACCGGTGGTTAAAATACGATGTACGCATCATTGTTGCACAAAGAAATATTACCAGTATTACACGAAAGATTTTTGAATTATTGATTCTTACGTAAGAAGGCACTACTCAATAATTTTTACAGTAATTACTGTTCAATATTTTATTTTATTGATTCAATAATTGCTGCGTTGATATTTTATATTATTGTTGTTTCAATAATTATCACTGCAAAGTATTTCCCATTATCAAATCAATAATTCATATTATTTGAATAATATTATTAGATAGCATTATTGGCAATGTCTAGAAAGTTCTATCAATGAGAGGTTTGGTCACCTAATTGCGCACCAGTAAGGAGAAATCCTTATCGGAAAGCCCCCTCTTTCCTATAAATGGCCTAGTTGTCATTATTGTGATTCTGTAATATTATTTGTGAATAATTAATTATTAATTTATATGATAAGAAAATATTTATTTTTTTATGTGGATATAAATGAAAGAATTTGTGTTGAGGTGTTTTATCAGTATTTTATTAGAATGGAGGCATTAATCAGTGTCTTAAAGCTCTATTGCGTGAGTTATAATTTTAATCTGACCGTTGGATCATTGTGGTTTTTGGGTATGATATACATATATAAGTTGAGTATATGTCCACAAATTTTGAACTTTTAAAAATTAACGTATGATTTGTTATGAATTTTAAGAGGTGTTAATAATCATCGTTTATATATTTCGGATATTTTCTGTCTGGAATTTGGAAAAACTTAAAGCTACAAAGTTGTAGAGAATCCGATTTCGTGTGAAATGGACATAAAATTTGTATTTTTCTGATAAAAGGGCTATTTATTATGAACTATTGAAGTTTCAAAAATTAAATATTTTTATTCTAAAATATGATGGGCGCCACTTTTGGTTGTTGGGAAAGGTGGCTGATTTTAGTGGGCCTCACTTGTCGTGGCTAAAAAATTTTCAAAAAAATGTGCGTAGAAAAATAAAATAAAATATTATTTTATTATTTAGTCTCCTATGGCGTTCAAGCATTTTCCTATAAATAGGCGCTTAAATTAGAATTGAAAATCACACCAGAATCAGAGAATTCTTCTTCTATAATATTGAGTGTATTTCTTTAGAGTTTTAGAAAGCTTTGAGCGTAGAAAATAGTGAAAGTTTTTTTCAAGAATATCACCGCTATACCAGTTGGAATACTCTTCTTTTCAAGGTAAGGGATGTTATTTTTGTTCAATATTCGCTTGAATAATATTTTCTTCCATACTCTGTAGTATGTAAGTAATATTATTTCGTTTCAGATTTCGAATTCTATACTCCATGAAATTAGTAAAATATCCTTGATATTTGCGCTTCATCCAGTATCTTTTCATGGAAATATTATTCTGAGCATTATTGATAAGTTTTAACTTTTTTATGTCGGAGTACTATTCACGGGGTTACTATTCCTGAAGTACTATTCACGGGGTACTATTCACTCGAGTACTATTCACCCGGGGCACTATTCATGATAAAAATTGATTCGTTTTTGGTCCAAATTATTTTTGGTACAATATTATTCTTGAATTTTACTCCACAAAGCAGTATCATGTTGACAATTTGGACGTTATTGATTTCTGGATAAATTAAATTATAAATCTTTAAAAATTTATCCTTGAACTTGTTTTATTGAATTCTTATATCATTGTCATCATCCTCATGTTTATATTCTCGCTGAAAGTCATCTGCGTGGCTTTGTAGTGCATGATGGACTTGGTATGATTATGACCAGGGATTATTCAGTATAATCATGACCGTAATGTTACAAATGATGTGGTAAAAGTCCTCACTGGCCCATAGTGCATTGATGGACAGTTGTTGGCATGATCGTGACCATTGATGAATACACGAATATCCTTGGCCCATAGTGCATGGATAATTTGTGGTCATAATACTAAAGAATATCCTTGGTCGTAGTGCGGGGTGATTCAATGATGTGGATTATTTATTAAGCTGAGTCTCAGCGATAAAAGTGATGAAAAACCTTTTAAATCATAGAATATAGTAGATTTTATGCTCTACTTGACTCTTCTAATGGATTGCTTATTCCACTACAGTTAAACTTGATGTTTGTTATATTTTATCAGTTTAACACTGTTGAAGGCTAACGATAAATTATTTTGCATTATCTTAGTCATAATATTTCTTACTGGGCTAGTTGAGCTCACCCTTTTGCTTTCATTATTCTCTTCAGGAAATGAGAACGTAGCCGGGACTAGTCGGGAAACGGAGTGACGGTCCAAATGATAGCAGTAGTAGTCCTCATTATTCTATAAAATAGTGTGAAAATAAATGTGTTAAGGACTCCATTTGAGTTGAATACTGTCTTGTAGACAATATTCGTATTAAAACTCTCAGTTTATGTTTTGTCGTATTTTACACGACAGTTGTATTATTAAGTTGTATTTGAATTTTGTACCATGTTTTTAGCGACTCAAGATGGGTGATGTATACCTATTTTGGGGGCGTCACTGTTGGTATCAAAGCCTAGGGATATGATCCCTGGCTAAGATGTGAGACAAGAACTAGGAGGGGAGAGACGGGAATTCCTTCATTAAGTATGACCTACCTAAGTCTATTTGGTATTTAATTGGTCGGTCAGAGTATAGGGATAATATGTGACATGTCAATTAACCCTTGTTTTGTGGCGATTTGAAAATGACATCCGAGAATGTTAAGAATAGCAATAGAGAGCATGTGAGACCGCTTGAGTCTCCACAGATCAACAATCGTGATAATGTGCATCAGGAAGGCAACAATCCTCATACAAACAACAACACTGACCAAATGATGAACGATGGAATGTTCAGAGGCTTTCTGCAATTCATGCAACATCAGGCAAGAAAGACTCATGTCCGAAATATAGGTGAAAACACTGATAACTCTCGGACGGTCACTGCTGAACAGTTCAAGGAGCTGGGACCACCGGAGTTTTTTGGAGAGCCAAAATCACTTAAGGCGGAGACGTGGATAAAGCGTATCAACAAGATATTTGATGTCTTGGGATGCTCCGAGGAGCAAAGGTTCCTTTGCCACCTTCATGTTATGCAAGGCGGCGCAGACATCGTGGGGAATCAGAAGCGTACTCAACCTACCGTGACCGGAAGATGTCTTGGGAGAAGTTCCAAGAACTGCTTCAACGATAAGTACTTTCCCGAAAATATTCATCACATGAAAGTGGTAAAGTTCATTAAACTGGAGCAAAATAACATGACCGTGTCGCAAAGACGGGCCAAGTTTCTTTGAGTTGTCTGGTTTATGTCCCATTTGGCTGATAATGAGGAGAGAATAACGCGAATGTTTCTAAGAGGTTTGAAACCCGAGATACGTCAATACCTTATCTCTCATAAACTGTGTTTGTATTCAGATGTTGTGAATAGGGCTCAGTTATTCGAGCGCAATAATGAGTCAACCCAACCAAGAGAGAGCATCTGGCAAAATGATAATACCAGTGGTAGCAGTTATCGAAGCGGTGACAACAAGCGTGGAGGGAATCAACAGGACAGAAATGGTAACCACTTCGGTGGTAATTATGGCTAAGACAATAAGAGTGGACATTTCAAGAAGAGGAGATTCAACAATGATGGAAAGACGTCAGCACCAGCACCCGTTGTTAAGTAAGGAGAACGACCACCTATCATATGCTTCAAATGCGGAGGGGAGGGACACATCAGTCCAAACTACGCGATTCAATCCAAAAAATGTTATAATTGTGGAAGAGAAGATCACCTAGCCCAATTTTGTCGCCATCAAGACAAGTCCAAATGGGATGGAGGCACCAAAGGCCAGTCCCGGAAAAGTCAAAGCCAGAAATAGTGAGGAGAGCGTTTGTCGTGACCTCCCAGAAAGCAAGGAACCCGAACGAGGTTATCACGGGTAAGCTTATCATAAACTCTAGCGAAGTATATACCTTATTTGATACCAGTTCTACCCATTCTTTTATTTCTCTTACCTGCACTCAAAGTTTAAATTTGACTCCAGAGAAATTAGACTTTGACTTATCTATTGAAACTTCGTTGGGAGAAACCTTCATTACATTCACTGTTTATAAGTCTTGTTTGGTCCAAATCGGTACCCTCACATTACCTGTCGATCTTATTTCATTGAAAATACTTGCATTTAACGTAATTCTAGGGATTGATTGGTTAACTACTCATCATGCAAAAATTGATTATTTTCGTAAGGTTGTTAGCTTTCGTATTCCTAACCAACCTATTATGCGAATTCAAGCAACCAAACCATTAAAATCAATCACTGTCATCTCAAGACATAAAGCTATTCGTTTATTGAAAAATTGATGTCAATCTTTCTTAGCTCATGTCACGAATTTAAACAAAAATACGTTAGTTTTGAATGATATTTCTATTGTTAATAAATTTCTTGACGTATTCCCTAAAGAACTTCCTAGCCTACCCCCAGAGTGTGAAATTGAATTTGTATCGACCTTGAACCCGGAACAAAACCCATTTCCAAAGCCCCATATCGAATGGCTCCTATTGAAATTCAGGTAAAGACCCAATTGCAGGAATTGTTAGGCATCGGTTTCATTCGTCCTAGTACGTCTCCTTGGGGTGCTCCTGTTCTATTCGTGAAAAAGAAAGATGGGAGTATGCGACTTTGTATTGATTATCGGGAGTTGAACCACGTCACTGTCAAAAATAGATATCCATTGTCTCGTATTGATGACCTGTTTGACCAGTTGCAAGGCGCCAAATTCATTTCAAAGATCGATCTTCGTTCTGGATATCATCAGTTAAAGATTAAAACTGATGACATTCCAAAGACTGCTTTCAGAACTCGGTACGGGCATTATGAATTCCTAGTCATGTCTTTTTGATTGACTAATGCTCCTGCTGCCTTCATGGACATAATGAACCGAGTATTCAAGGAATATTTGGATAACTTTGTGGTCGTCTTTATTGATGACATCCTCATATACTCCAAAACCCGTGAAGACCATAAGCAACACTTGAGGCTGATACTTCAAAAGGTTCGTGAAAACAAGCTATATGTCAAGTTGAAGAAATGCGAGTTCTGGCTTGAGGAAGTAGCATTCCTTGGGCACGTAGTATCAAGTCATGGAATATCTATTGACCTAGCAAAGATTGAAGCAATTCAAAGCTGGGAGCAACCTAAGTCAGTGACCGAGGTACGTAGCTTTCTCGGCTTAGCTGGTTATTATCGGAGATTCGTAGAAGGATTTTCTCGAATCGCTACTCCATTAACTCAGTTGACTCAAAAAGATACAAAATTCAGTTGGAGCGAGGAATGTGAGAAGAGTTTTCAAGAACTCAAGAGGAGACTCATTTCAGCAGTTCTTCTGACAATACCATCTGGCTCGGAGGGATTTGTCATCTACAGTGATTCTTCGGACAAAGGGTTAGGATGTGTTCTCATGCAATATGGGAAAGTCATAGCCTATGCCTCTCGGTAACTCAAAGAATATGAGAGGAATTATCCTACTCATGATCTAGAGTTGGCAGCTATTGTTTTCACACTTAAAATTTGGAGGCATTACGTATGGGGAGAAAGTGGAGATCTATACGGATCATAAAAGCATCAAATATTTCTTCACTCAAAAGGAGCTCAACATGCGGCAATGACGATGGCTTGATTTTTTGAAAGATTATGATCATACCATCCAATACCATCCTGGAAAAGCGAACGTAGTAGCTAACACATTGAGTAGAAGATCATATGCGGGTACGAGTGTAATAGTGTCAACACAAAAGACCATTTTGTATGACTTGCAAAGGATGGAGATAGAGTTAAAGACTCCAGGGACCATGTGATGATGGCGAATATACGAGTAGAACCAACTTTAATAGATAAAGTTAAAGTTGCTCAAGCTACAGACCTAGAGCTGATGCGTATGAGGAAGAAAGTGCAAGAAGGTGTTATGCAGGAAGCAAGAATCGATGAAGAAGGAATACTTCGAGTCAACTCCAGACTTTGTGTTCCTAACGACCCTGATTTAAAGTATAAAATCATGATGGAGGCGCACAACACACCGCTTATAATCCATCCTGGGAGTACCAAAATGTATCATGATCTTCGACATATATTTTGGTGGAGCAATATGAAGAGAGAGATAGCAGAGTTTATCTCAAGGTGTTTAACTTTTCAACGAGTCAATGCGGAGCATTAAGTACCAAAAGGTCTATTGCAACCACTTGAAATTCTAGAATGGAAGTGGGAGCACATTACCATTGATTTCGTTACTGGTCTTCCTAAGGTTTCTCAAGGCATAGATGAAATTTGGGTCATTATTAATAGATTGACCAATTCTGCTCATTTCTTACCTATACGAGAAACTTATACACTTGAACGTCTTGCTCGTATGTACATAAACGAGATTGTAAGATTGCATGGTATGCTAGTATCCATAGTTTCTGATCGAGACCCAAGATTCACTTCAAGGTTTTGGGTTAGTTTGCAAAAAGCTATGGCACAGATTTACGATTTAGTTCAGCTTACCATCCTCAAACGGACAGGCAGTCAGAGAGGACTATTCAAACTCTTGAAGATCTATAAGACTATGTGTCCTTGACTTCAAGGGAAATTGGGACAAGTTCTTATCAGTGGTGGAGTTTTCCTACAACAACAGTTATTAAGCAAGTATTGGCATGGCTCCATTTGAGGCGTTGTATGGAAGAAAGTGTCGTTCTCCAGTATGATGGAATGAGGTAGGTGAAGCAACGTTGTTGAGACCGGAGTTGGTACGTATGACTACGAAAAAGATTCAAATGATCCGACAACGTATAAAAATCTCACAAGATCGACAAAAGAGTTATGTTGATCTTCATCGAAAGGACGTGAAATCAAGGTATCCTTACCTCTTCGACATATCAGGTACGTACCTTAATTTCGAGGGCAAAATTTCATAAGAAGGGGAGGTTGTAAGACCCCAACTTTTATGAATAAAGATGAATTTTCTATAAATATCATTTTTGAATATTATGAAGTGAATTTGATATAATGTTATAGTTGTGGGTAATATTTATAAATTTTGCAAAGTATGCAAGTTGTTATATAATATTCGATTGGTCGGGGATTATTCGTTTTAACAGGGAATATTCGTACGACGGCACAATCATTGATGGACCCCACAAACGGAATTATTGTCGGATTGGAAAATGACAAAAATATCTTTTATAAATAACTACAGTAGTTGTTATCGTAATAATCGTTGGAATACCGGTAGTTAAAGTAATACGCGTTAGTATCGCACAAAGAAAGACACCAGTATTGCATGATTTTTTGAATTATTAATTCTTACGTGAGAATACACTACTAATAATTGTTACAGTAATTACTTATTCAATATTTTATTTTATTGATTCAATAATTGTTGTGTTGATATTTTATATTATTGTTGTTTCAATAATTGTCAACGCATGACAATTTTTTTCATTATCAAATTAATAATTCATATTATTTGAATAATATTATTCAATAGCATTATTGGCAATATCTAGAAAGTTACATCGATGAGAGGTTTGGTCACCTAATCAAGGTACAAGAAGAAAAAATCATTATCTAAAGCCCCGCTTTCCTGTGAACTACTTAGTTGTCATTATTGTGATTCTCGTAATATTATTTATGAATAATTAATTATTAATTTATATGATAAGAAAATATTTATTTTTTTATGTGGATATAAATGAAGGAATTTGTGTTGAGGTGTTTTATCAGTATTTTATCGGAATGGAGGCATTAATCAGTGTTCTTAAAGCTCTATTGCGTTAGCTATAATTTTAATCCGACCGTTGGATCGTTGTGATTTTTGGATATGATATACATATATAAGTTGAGTATATGTCCACAAATTTTGAACCGTTAAAAATTAATGTATGATTTGTTATGAATTTTAAGAGCTGTTAATAATCATCCGCTTATGGATTTCTTGATATTTTACATGCGAATTTGGAAAACTTTAAAGCTACAAAGTTGTAGAGAATTCGATTTCGTGTGGAATGGACATAAAATTTGTATTTTTCTGATAAAAGGGCTATTTATTATGAATTATTAAAGTTTTGGAAATTAAATATTTTTATTTAAAAATATGGTGGGCCCCATTTTTGGTTGTTGGGAAAGGTGGCTGATTTTAATGGGCCCCACTTGTGGTGGCAAAAAAAATTTCAAAAAAATGTGCGTAGAAAAAAAATATATAATATTATTTTATTATTTAGTCTCCTATGGCGTTCTAGCATTTTCCTATAAGGCGCTTAAGTTATAATTGAAAATCACACCAGAATCAGAGAATTCTTCTTCTATAATATTGAGCGTATTTCTTTAGAGTTTTAAAAAGCTTTGAGCGTAGAAAACAGTGAAAGTTTTCTTCAAGAATATCCACGCTATACCAGTTGGAATACTATTCTTTTCAAGGTAAGGGATGTTAATTTTGTGCAATATTCGCTTGAAATAATATTTTCTTCCATACTCTGTAGTATGTAAGTAATATTATTTCGCTTTATTTTAATTCTATACTCCATGAAATTAGTAAAATATCCTTGATATTTAAGGCTTCATCCAAAGATCTTTCATGGAAATATTATTCGAGCATTCTTGATAAGTTTTAACTTTTTCATGTCGGAGTACTATTCACGGGATTACTATTCCCGAAGTACTATTCACGAGGTACTATTCACTCGAGTACTATTCACCCGGGGTACTATTCATGATAAAAATTAATTCGTTTTCGGTCCAAATTATTTTTGGTACAATATTATTCTTGAATTTTACTCCACAAAGCAGTATCATATTGACAATTTAGACGTTATTGATTTCTGGATAAATTAAATTATAAATCTTTAAAAAGTTATCCTTTAACTTGTTTTATTGAATTCTTATATCATTGTCATCATCCTCATGTTTATATTCTGTTGAAAGTCATCTATGGCCTGTAGTGCATAGATGGACTTGATATGATTATGACTGAGTGATTATTCAAAGATAATCATGACCGTAATGTTACAAATGATGTTGTAAAAGTCCTCATTGGCCCGTAGTGCATTGATGGAGAGTTGTTGGCATGATCATGACCATTGATGAATACATGAATATCCTTGGCCCGTAGTGCATGGATAATTTGTGGTCGTGATACTATCAATATCCTCGGCCGTAGTGCATGGGTGATTCGATGATGTGGATTATTTATTGTCGAGTCTCAAATATAAAAGTGATGAAAACCTTTTAAATCATAGAAGATAGTAGATTTTATGCTCTACTTGACTCTTCTAATGGATTGCTTATTCCGCTGCAGTTAAACTTGATTTTTGTTATATTTTATCATTTTAACACTGTTGAAGGCTAACGATAAATTATTCTGCATTATCTTAGTCATAATATTTCTTACTGGGCTAGTTGAGCTCACCCTTTTGCTTTCATTGTTCTCTTCAGAAAATGAGAACGTGAATGGGACTAATGGGAACGGAGCGACTATCGGTCAAATGATAACATTAGTAGTCCTCACTATTCTATGAAATAGTGTGAAAATAAATGTGTTGAGGACTCCATTTGAGTTGAATACTGTCTAGTAGACAATATTCGTATTAAAACTCTCAGTTTATGTTTTGTCGTATTTTACACGACAGTTGTATTATTAAGTTGTATTTGAATTTGTACCATATTTTTGGCGACTCAAGATGGGTGATGTATACCTATTTTGGGGGCATCACATACTTGGGATGGAGATTCACAGGGATAGAACTGCTGGTAAGCTGTGGTTGACACATAAGAATTATGTGGAGAAAGTGTTTGAGAGGTTTAGTATGGATAATGCTAAACAGGTCAACACTTCATTGGTGAGTCACTTCAGGTTGTCTACAGCACAGTGTCCGAAGTCAGCTGAAGAGATTCAGGACATGTCGAACGTGCCCTATGCGAGTGCAGTTAGTTGTTTGACATATGCAATGGTGTGTACAAGACCCAATCTGGCACATGCAGTCAGCACAGTGAGCAAATACATGGCAAATCCAGGTAGAGATGACTAGAAAGCTGTTAAGTGGGTGTTCAGATACCTGAGAGGTACTACAAATCATGGGATTATGTTTGTGAAGCAACATGATCAGATGTCAATCGTAAGGTATGTAGATGCAAATTATGCTGAAAAGTTGGACGATTTGAGATCTACAACATGGTATGTCTTTACATTTACAGGTGGACCGTTTTGTTGGAGATCCACGGTACAATCTCTAGTAGCTCTATCTATTAGACTATTACTGAATCTAAGTATATGTCATTGGCTGAGGCTGGGAAGGAAGCATTGTTGTTGAAGGGTTTTGTGAATGAGCTGGGCATAGATCAAGGTGGAGTACAGCTGTATTGTGATAGCCAGAGCGCCATTTACTTGGCAAAGCATCAGGTGTATCACGCAAGAACACCGAGCATATTAGCATAAGATTTCACAAAGTGAGAGAGCTGATAGCTACGAGGGATGTTGTAAGACCCCAACTTTTATGAATAAAGATAAATTTCTCTCGATATATATTTTTGAATATTATGGTGTGGATATAATATAATGTTATAGTTGTAGGTAATATTTATAATTTTGCAAAGTATGCAAGTGGTCGTATTATATTCGATTGATCGGGTAATATTCATTTTAACAGGGAATATTCGTACGACAGTACAATCATTGGTGGACCCCACAACGGAAGTATTGTCGTAGTAAGCAAATTACAGAATTATCTTTTTATAAAAATAACGGCGGAAGTGTTACCGTTAAAACCGCTGAACTACCCCTAGTAAAAAAGTACGATGAATACGTGTGGTTGCATAGTAACACACGGTATTGGTTATTGATGCTTACGTGAGAAGTCACTCAGTTATAATCAATTATTGCTACAGTAATTGTTGCATCATATCTCTCATATTATTGATTCGATTATTGTCACAGTATCATATGCGTTATATGGTATATTATTAAATCAATAATTGAGACGACAAAGTTATTCATATTATTAAATTGCAATATTTACAATGTCTAGAAGTTCTGTCAAGGAGAGGTTTGGTCACCTAATTGCCCGCCAATAGGGAGAAATCCTTATTGGAAAGCCCCCTCTTTCCTGGGAACAACCTAGTTGTTAAATATTGTGAGTTATAATATTAATGATGAGTTCGTGTTGATTAAAGATGAATTTGATAGTTCCATTGTATTGGGATTAATTGTGTTAGTAGAAATTGATATTTATTTTGATAATAATTGATGTCTGGAGGTTATATTGTTCAATCGGGTATTCATGGCACTTTTTGTGTCGGAGTACTATTCATGAGTTACTATTCACGAGTTACTATTCATAAGTTACTATTCATGAGTTACTATTTACGAGTTACTATTCATGAGTTACTATTCACGGGATACTATTCACCTGAACAAAATATATTTCTTTTCGGTCCAAATTATTTTTGAGTACAATATTATGTTAGTTCCCAGTAGGCACAATGTAGATCTAGAAGGGGGGGTTGAATAGATCCTTAGAATTTCAAAAACACTTTTCCTCTATTAAGTTGTATTGCTCATTAAGTAGCTCATGACAAACTTAAAAATCTTTTCAAGCACAGCGGAATAAGTGAAAGATCCCCTTCATTGATATATTCATAATCACACATACATTGTTCATAGAGTTACTTCAGTAGTAAGCAGTTAAAACATTCATAGCAGTTAATGTACATAATGTAAATGACATAAAGTAAAAGACACAAGGTGTTTTAAGTTGTTCAGAGACTCAAGCTCCTAATCCACTCTTCTATTTTCAACTAGCAGAATTTCCACTAAGGAAGGGCAAGACCTCAATCACTAAGATTCTTTCAAGGCCAAGCATTTGGGACTTCATTCACTAAGAAATCTTCAAGGCCAAAGACCTTGGAACTTCTCTAGTTCCCTAGGAATTTTTCAAGCCCAGCAGGCTTGGAACTTTATTTAGTCCCTCCGGACAAGGACCCCTCAGGCCCTGGCTTCTTGTTGTTGTAGTTGTTGGTGCTGAGCTGCTAAGATGTCATTAGACTCTAAACATCTTTTGTACTTAGCAGCTTGGTGTGGTCCTCTTTGCTCAAATTTTAGAGTCCGACCACATCATCCTCGTGCAACTGATCTCTTCTCTTTTCAGCTCATCTTCATCTGATGTCAGCTGTGCACCATCACCATCTGGGTTTGCTAAGTCTCTGTGCTTTTAGTAGTCTTTGTCTGGCACTTAGCAATCCCCGAACCCTTCTTGAATACTTTGCAGATGTGGTTCTGCACTTGTTCAGTCTCAGCTTTTGGTTCATGGTGATTCGTAGAGTGGCTCTCTTGATCTTCTTTGTACTCAGCCACTTTTCTGAATGCTATCTTCTTGGCCTTCTCGGCCTCAAATTGGGCACGCCATCTTTAGTGGCATTCTCATCTTTGTTGAGTGAAGCTTTGATCTGTTTGACTCCTTCTTCAAAGCTGTTTCACTTCCACCTTGGTAGTCTCACTGTCATTGAGACTTGTTCTATTGATCTTTGGTGGAACTCGTAGAGTCAACAATAGCATTCACCAACTCAACGATTCTACCACTACACAATCATCAGCCACTTTTGATCTTTGAAGCTCTGTTGATTTATACTGCTTTCCAATCTTCCCGTTGGAAAGTGGCCGTTGAAAGCTATTCAAATTTCTTCGCAGATCTCGAGTTATTTGGTGCAGACTGCAGATGTGACATGACATCTTTTTCTGACTTTTTGACACTGCAGTCTGCTGTTTCACCAACCCTGTCAAATATGTTACTTTAATGTCTTGGGCAGGTCGAAGACTTTATTTCCTTCTTCTGATTTCTCGATCAGAGGTTGTCCTTGCATCGATGCTCTCAATGAGCTCTTGTCCAAATATTACCCTTCAGATTGAACCGTTTCCAATGCTTCAGTCTTCAGCTATTCGAACTCTACGATTTTGATGCATGTCTTCATGGACTTGATCGTAGTGTCTTGTTGACTGGTAGAGACAACACTACGATTTTGAAGAGTGTTGATTTGATCTTCATGTAGAACATCTCTTCTTTCTCTTGTGCAGTGCTTCAACACTTCTGTTTGTCTCAGCAGCTCTCAGATACTGATGGCTCGATTCCTTGGCCTCTTCTGAATAACAAGACACTTCAGATTTGTCCAGCTCGCTTTCTCCTTATGATCTCCCGTTCACTTATCATCAATGGACTGACCCAATGCTTAATCACTTTAGCCTTGTTCTTCAGAAGCTAGTATCTCTGTATGTACTCCATCAGTTCTTTCTTTGTTTGGCAAACAGTATGATCCTGATAACTTCCAAGATCGTTGTCTTCATCTCGCTTGATACCATCATCGCACTTGGCCGACTTTTCTTAGTCGATTCTGTAAGTCTTCTTCCGATCTCCTCAGGAAAACTTCATCTCGAATGGCTTCACAACTTAATCTTGATGCTGATTGGGTTGGTTCTTAGATCTTCTGTTAGCTTTCATGCCATTTGTTGAGTGCTCTCTAGTTCCCTTCAGGTGGGACTTATCTATGTAGTGCCAACCAGAGGCTTCATTCCTTTGGATATTCTAGGAGTGCTCATTCGTTGAGAATCGTATTTGCTCTACGATTCTGCCTTGGCATTGTGAGCACATCTGTTGAGGTCATAGTTCTGCACTCTACGATTCAGCTTTGGCTGTGCAGACACTACAACTCCGAGATCAGATCTTGACACTCTACGATCTCTGTCGTTGTGGTTGTTGTCTTCATCTGATCTTGCTCGACTACGATCTCTGCCTCTGGTATGATTAGTAGACTCTATGACTCTGAGTGTAGTCTACGATTCTTGACTTAGCTTTGGCGCAGATACTCTGGTTTACCAGAGGCGTGTAGTCTCTCTACGATTCTCGAACATGACTTCCTCAAAGAGACTACTACCTCGGTGGAAGTTCTCCTCAACACACTACGATCCTTCCTCGTCTCTCCTGGAAGTCTACGAACTCCGAGATCTACTATCTTGCAGACTACGATTCTGCCTCGATAGCTCTCGAGTTTTTATTGACTCTCCGGCATTTCTACTATTTCGTGCAAAGGTTTTCGACGATCGATATGCCTATCTATTACATCATAAGATCGACCTAATATGCTTGATCTTTCTATATTTATAGTCCTTGTACATCATTTCTTTTTATGGACTTTACAAAGTTGTTTTGCTTATGTAGGATCAACCTAACACATTTGATCAATTCATTCTAAGTCCTTGTACATATGTTTCTATTATCTATAAAAGGACTTTATAGCTTTTCTTAATGCAAGCATACTTGCATATTCATTCATATATATATTATAATCAAATCATATATAAATAGAAATATCATTCACATGTTTATTCCTGACATATTATTCTATGAGGAGATGTGCTAATTTTTCAGACCGTTGGTTGAAATTATATTAGTAAATCAATATGGACCGTTGCTTTAAATTTAATAGTGAATTAGTATGGACCGTTGCTTTAAAGTTTATTAGTGAATTAGTATGGACCATTGGTTTAAATTTAATAGTAAATCAATATGGACCGTCCGTTTAAAAGTAAATTAATCTGGACCGTTCATGAATTAGTTACTATTAAGTCCATTCTCCTATAAATAGAAGCTCATTCCTTCATTATTTCTTATGAATTCACTGAAACTCTTGAGAGAGAAATTATAGAGAGAAAGAAGAAGAGAAGTTAGCTACCTTTGTTTTCCAATATCCAGTTCTTCTAAGGTAAGGGGTGTTATTCTTTCGTATTCATGAAGAGAACTTCTGTTATTCCATTCTTTATTACTCTCGTTGGAATAACTCAGTATAAGTTGACTTCTATACATGGTGATCTTCTTCTCGTTATTCCATTCTTTATTATTATATTGAATAACTTTGCTTTATGTAAGTCTGAAAGATACATGGTGATCTTCTTCATTATTCCATTCCTTATTATTATGTTGAATAACTTTGCTTTATGCGGCACCGCATACATGGTGAAATTCTTCTATTATTCCATTCTTTATTATTACATTAGAATATCCCGCTTGCTGTGCGGACGTTTAGTTCCATTATTTATTATTCTCATTGGGAATAACTCGTCTGTGCGGCCTCTATCGCATGCACGGTGAATCCTTCATTATTCCATTCTTTATTATTCTCGCTGAATAACTCGTCTATGGATTACCACATACATGGTGAATGATGCTTTGTATTCATTCCTTATTAAATTGTGGAAATGATCTCAGATAACGTGGATTACCGCATGGTGGGTGAAAATCCATTTGCGCTTCATATATTCTTTATTATACTCAGTTGGTTAAAGTTTTGACTTCTATACTCCATGAAATTAGTGGAATATTCTTGATATTTGCGCTTCATCCAGTATCTTTTTATGGAAATATTCTTCTGAGCATTCTTAAATTTTACTCTACAAAGAAGTATCAGGTTGACAATTTGGACGTCATTAGTTCTTGGATAAATTAATTCTTGAACTTGTTTTATTGAATTATTATGTCATTGTCATCATCCTCATGCTTATATTGTAATGAAAGTCATCTTTGGCTTACGTGCATAGATGGACTTAGTATGATTATGACCATGGATCATTCGGTATAATCATGACCTGTAATGTTATAAATGATGTGGTAAAAGTCCTCAGTGGCTTGTAATGCATTGATGGACGGTTTTTGGTATGATTATGACTAGGGATTATTCGGTATAGTCATGACCATTGATGATTTAATGAATATCCTTGGCTCGTAGTACAGGGATGATTAGAAGATGTGGTTTATTTATTAAGCTGAGTCTCTGCGATAAAAGTTGATGAAAACATTTTTAAATCATAGAAGATAGTAGGTTTTATTCTCTACTTGACTCTTCTAATGGATTGCTTATTCTGCTGCGGTTAAACTTGATGTCTATTGTATTTTATCAGTTTAACATTGTTGAAGACTATTGATAATTTATTCTGCATTATCTTAATCATAATATTTCTTACTAGGCTAGTTGAGCTCACCCTTTCTTTCATTGTTCTCTTCAGGAAATGAGAATATAGCTGGGACGAGTCGGGGAAAGGAGTGACGGTCCAGAAGATAGCATTAGTAGTTCTCACTATTCTGTTAAATAGTGTGACAATAAATATAATGAGGACTCCTTTGAGTGTGGATATTGTCTAGATGACAATATTCCTATTAAAACTCTCAGTCTATGTATTGTCGTATATTACACGACGGTTGTATAATTAAGTTTGTATTTGTATTTTGTACCATGTATTTAGCGACTCAAAATGGGTGATGTATTCCTATTTTGGTCATTATTGATAGATTGACCATTGCATCTTTACTGGTCTTCCCAAGGTTTCTCAAGGCTTAGATGCGATTTGGGTCATTATTGATAGATTGACCAAGTCTGCTCATTTCTTACCGATACGAAAAACTTATACACTTAAACGTCTTGCTAGTATGTACATAAACGAGATTGTAAGATTGCATGGTATGCCAGTATCCATGGTTTCTGATCGAGACCCAAGATTCACTTCAAGATTTTGGGTTAGTTTGCAAAAAGCTATGGGCACGAATTTACGATTTAGTTCTGCATATCATCCTCAAACGGACGGGTAGTCGGAAAGAACTATTCAAACTCTTGAAGATTTATTAAGACTATGTGTCCTTGACTTCAAGGGAAGTTGGGACAAGTTCTTATCATTGGTGGAGTTTTCCTACAACAACAATTATCAAGAAAGTATTGGCATGGCTCCATTTGAGGCGCCAGTATGGAAGAAAGTGTCGCTCTCCAAAGATTTGGGATGAGGTGGGTGAAGCAACGTTGTTGGGACCGGATTTGATACGTATGACTACGGAAAAGATTTAAACGATCCCAAGAACGTATAAAAACCTCACAAGTTCGATAAAGAGTTATCTTGATCTTCATCGAAAGGACGTGGAATTCGATATCGAGATCATGTGTTGTTACGTGTTGCTCCATGGAAAGGAGTTACGAGATTTGAAAAGAGAGGAAAGCTCAATCCTAGATTCATTGGCCCATTTATAATCCTCGAACGAGTAGAGAATAAAGGGCTTATAGACTCGCCTTTTACCGCCAAGATGTCTCGTGTTTCATAATGTTTTTCACATATCTCATTACGTAAATATGTGAAAGACCCGAACCACATTATTAAATTAGAACCAGACGAGATAGAGGAAGATTTAACGTATGAAGAGTTACCTGTTAAAATCTTGAATAAGAAGGGTCATATTCTACGCTCCAAGGTTATACCTCAAGTCAAAGTTTTGTGGAGAAACAACGATGTGGAAGAAATGACCTGGGAGTTAGAATCTGAGATGAAGTCAAGATATCCTCACCTCTTCGATATATCAGGTACGCACCCTAATTTCGAGGACAAAATTTCATAAGAAGGGGAGGTTGTAAGACCCCAACTTTTATGAATAAAGATAAATTTCTCTCGATATATATTTTTGAATATTATGGTGTGGATATAATATAATGTTATAGTTGTGGGTAATATTTATAATTTTGCAAAGTATGCAAGTGGTTGTATTATATTCGATTGGTCGGGGAATATTCATTTTAACAGGGAATATTCGTACGACGACACAATCATTGGTGGACCCCACAGCGGAAGTATTGTCGTAGTAAGAAAACGATGTAATTATCTTTTATAAAAATAATAAATGAAGTGTTACCGTTAAAACTGTTGAACTACCCAGAGTAAAAGTACAAAGAATACGCTGTTGCATAAGTAGCACACCAGTATTGGTTATTATCGATGCTTACGTGAGAAGTCACTCACCTATACTCAATTATTGTTACAATAATTGTCGATCATATCTCTCATATTATTGATTTGATTATTGTCACAAAGATCATATGCTATATGGTATATTATTAAATCAATAATTGAGACGGCAAAGTTATTCATATTATTAAATTGCAATATTTACAATGTCTAGAAGTTCTGCCAAGGATAGGTTTGGTCACCTAATTGTGCGCCAATTGGGAGAAATCCTTATTGGAAAGCCCCCTCTTTCCTGGGAACAACCTGGTTATTAAATATTGTGAGTTATAATATTAATGATGAGTTCGTGTTGATTAAAGATGAATTTGATAGTTCCATTGTGTTGGGATTAATTGTGTTAGTAGAAATCGACATTTATTTCGATAATAATTGATGTCTGGAGGTTATATTGTTCAATCGGGTATTCAGGGCACTTTTCGTGTCGGAGTACTATTCACGAGTTACTATTCATGAGTTACTATTCACGAGTTACTATTCACGAGTTACTATTCACCTGAACAAAATATATTTCTTTTCGGTCCAAATTATTTTTGAGTACAATATTATTCCATGAGGAGATGTGCTAATTTTTCAGACCGTTGGTTGAAATTATATTAGTAAATCAATATGGACCGTTGCTTTAAAGTTTAATATTGAATTAGTATGGACCGTTGGTTTAAAGTTTATTAGTGAATCAGTATGGATCGTTGGTTTAAAGTTTAATAGTAAATCAATATGGACCGTCCATTTAAAAGTACATTAATCTGGACCGTTCATAAATTAGTTACTATTCAGTCCATTCTCCTATAAATAGAAGCTCATTCCTTCATTATTTCTTACGAATTCATTGAAACTCTTGAGAGAGAAATTATAGAGAGAAAGAAGAAGAGAAGTCAGCTACCTTTGTTTTCCAATTTCCAGTTCTTCTAAGGTAAGGGGTGTTATTCTTTCGTATTCATGAAGAGAACTTCTGTTATTCCATTCTTTATTACTCTGTTGGAATAACCTGTATAAGTGGACTCCCCTATACATGGTGATCTTCTTCTGTTATTTCATTCTTTATTATTATGTTGGAATAACCTGTTTATGCGAAGTACCGCATACATGGTGATCTTCTTCTGTTATTCCATTCCTTATTATTATGTTGGAATAACCTTTTTATGCAAAGTACCGCATACATGGTGAAATTCTTCTATTATTCCATTCTTTATTATTCAGTTGGAATATCCTGTCGGTGCGAATTTCGCCTGACCTGGTTCCATTATTTATTATTTCGCATTTATTATTCTATCGGAATATCCTGTCTGTGCGTTTTACGCCGGACCTGGTTCCATTATTTATTACGCCGCATTCATCATCCTCATGCTTATATTGTAATGAAAGTCATCTTTGGCTTACGTGCATAGATGGACTTAGTATGATTACGACCAAGGATTATTCGGTATAATCATGACCTGTAATGTTATAAATGATGGGGTAAAAGTTCTCAGTGGGCTGTAATGCATTGATGGACTGTTTTTGGTATGATTATGACCAGGGATTAGTCGCTATAGTTATGACCGTTGATGATTTAATGAATATCCTTGGCTCGTAGTATAGGGATGATTAGAAGATGTGGTTTATTTATGAAGCTGAGTCTCAGCGATAAAAGTTGATGAAAACATTTTTAAATCATAGAAGATAGTAGGTTTTATTCTCTACTTGACTCTTCTAATGGATTGCTTATTCCGCTGCGGTTAAACTTGATGTTTATTGTATTTTATCAGTTTAACATTGTTGAAGACTATTGATAATTTATTCTCGCATTATCTTAGTCATAATATTTCTTCTTGGGCTAGTTGAGCTCACCCTTTCTTTCACCGTTCTCTCTCGAAATGAGAATATAGTTGGGATTAGCTCGGGGAAAGGAGTGACGGTCGAGTAAGATAAGATTAGCGATCCTCACTATTCTCGTTAAATAGTGTGACAATAAATGTAATGAGGACTCCTTTGAGTTTGGATATTGTCTAGATGACAATATTCCTATTAAAACTCTCAGTTTATGTATTGTCGTATATTACACGACGGTTGTATAATTAAGTTTGTATTTGCATTTTGTACCATGTATTTGGCGACTCAAGATGGGTGATGTATACCTATTTTGGGGGCGTCACAGATGTGATATTGGAAAAAGTGCACACTTCTGTAAATGCAGTTGACAAAGACTGTGACCGCGGACAAGTTCAAGCATTGCTTGGACTTGATTAATATCTCCGAATGTTAGCTTGAGGATTCTCTCCCCCCAATCGAGATAGACAAGTGACTTATCTTCTGAATGGGCGAGGTTATTTGTCAAGGTGGAGATTTGTTGGAACTTACAGAGTTTTTGCAGGTATGGCGTGGGGCGCGGCAAGAAGACCGTGTGGCATGAGCGCCTAAAAAAAGAGGTGCATTTACTGATAGGCGATACGGCACGCCAGAAATCGACTTAAGGGTAGCCTTGTAGCGTCGTTCTACGGTCATAGCTTTACTAGTTTGTTTTTTGGGAGGACATTATGGGTAATTAGAACATAATGTGAAGTACGGTTAGAATAAGATTAGTTGTAAGACCCCAAATTTTATGAAATGAAAGTATTCAATTTTCTTATAATTATTATTTTATTTTGTAAATGGTTAAATTGATAAAAGGTTAAAGTTAAGGGTGATATGTGAATTTTTTTGCAAAGTATGCAAGTTGTTATAAAATATTCGTTTGGTCGGAGGATATTTTTTTTGTCGGGGAATATCCGTGCGACGGCACAATCATTGGTGGACCCCACAACGGAAGTATGGTCGTAGTAAGAAAACGACAGAATTATCTTTTTATAAAAATAACGGCGAAAGTGTTACCGTTAAAACTGTTGATTCACATGTCTAGAACTATTGATTCACATGATTTACTATTAGGGGAGGTGGTGCAAGTTTGATAATACTTGCAGGACTAAATTAAAAATGAAAGAAAAGAGGAAGGTATTATACTGTAATATTTCGAGCCCCAAAACGTGCAATTATCGAAACTATATTTTCCTATAAATAGAAGCTTATTCCTTCATTATTTTTCACCAATTCACTAAAGCTATAGAGCAATTATTATAGAGAGAAATTATAGAGAGAAAGAAGAAGATAAGTCTGCTACCTCACTATTCCAAAGATCCAGATCTTCTTTTGAGGTAAGGGGTATTATTCTTTTTCGTATTCATGAAGAGAGTTATTTTCTTTCAATACTCGTAAGGGTTGTTATTCCATTCTTTATTATTATGTTGAATAACTCGCCTATGTCTGCAAATCCGCATACATGGTGAAATTCTTCTGTTATTCCATTCTTTATTACTCTGTTGGAATAACTTGTCTGTGTGTTCTATCGCATGCCTGGTGAATTCTGTTGTTATTCCATTCTTTATTATTATGTTGGAATATCTTGTCTGTGCAGATTACGTATGACCTAGTTCCATTCTTTATTATTCTGTTGGAATATCATGTCTGTGCAGATTACGCACGACCTGGTTCCATTCTTTATTATTACATTGGGAATAACTCGTCTGCATGCGATCTATCGCATGCATGATGAATTCTTCTGTTATTCCATTCTTTATTATTCTGTTGGAATAACCTGTCTATGTGGATTACCGCATGCATGGTGAATGATCCTTCATATTCATTATTTATTAAATTGTGGAAATGATCTGTCTACGTGGATTACCGCATGGCGGGTAAAAATCCATTTGCAATTTCGTGTATTCTATTATACTAATCTGGGATATCATTTCTTTTGTACTCGTCATGAAAATATCGTTTTGTTTGGTATTTTTCTGTTATGAGTTACTATTCACAGGTTACTATTCACCTAGTTACTATTCACTCTAGTATTATTCACTCGGGTATTTGGGGCACTTTTCGTGCCGGAGTACTATTCATGAGTTACTATTCACGGGTTACTATTTACCCAATTACTATTCACTCTAGTATCATTCACTCGGATATTCGGGACATTTTTTTATGTCAGGGTACTATTCACGGGGTACTATTCCCGAGGTACTATTGATGGGGTACTATTCACCCGAAAAATATATTTCTTTTCTGTCCAAATTATTTTTGGTACATGAATATTATTCTTGAATTTTACTCCACAAAGCAAAGATCATGTTGACAATTTGACGTTATTGATTTCTGGATAAATTAAATTATAAATCTTTAAAATTTATCTTTGAACTTGTTTTATTGAATTATTATGTCATTGTCATCATCCTCATGCTTATATTGTGATGAAAGTCATCTTTGGCTTACGTGCATAGATGGACTTGGTATGATTATGACCAGGGATTATTTGGTATAATCATGACTGTAATGTGACGAATGATGTGGTAAAAGTCTTCATTGGCCTGTAGTGCATTGATGGACAGTTTTTGGTATGATTATGACTAGGGATTATTCGGTATAGTCATGACCATTGATGATTTAATGAATATCCTCGGCGTAGTAGTGCGGGGATGATTCGATGATGTGGTTTATTTTTTTAAGTTGAGTCTCAAATGATAAAGTTGATGAAAAACTTTTTAAATCATAGAAGATAGTAGATTTTATGCTCTACTCGACTCTTCTAATGGATTGCTTATTTCACTGCAGCTTGTTGATCTAAAACTTGTTGTCTATTGTATTCTATCGGTTGTTATACTATCAAGGCTAAGGATAATTTATTCGCATTATCTTAGTCATAATATTTCTTCGGGCTAGTTGAGCTCACCCTTTCTTTCATTGTTCTCTTGTGAAATGAGAATATAGGCTGGGACGAGTCTGGGAATGGAGTGATGGTCATGGATAAATGGCTTTAGTAGTCCTCACTATTCTACCAATAATGCGATAATAATTGTAATGAGGACACCATTGAGTGTGGATATTGTCTAGATGACAATATTCTTTTTAAACTTTCAAATTATGTTTTGTCGTATTTTACACGATTCGTTGTATAATTAAGTTGTATTTGAATTTATGTACCATGTATCCATGACTCAAGATGGGTGATGTATACTGTTTTGGGGCGTCCACATTAGTGGCTATAAATACTATCTATTGTAAAGCCCTATGTAACCAAGGAATCATAAATAAAATAACAAGCCACCTGTTGAAGGGTTTCGACACATAAAACGCAGCAGAAATAGAAAAATTTAAAAGCAATTTCGAAACCCTAAACATGATCCATGCGAAAAATCAATTAACTCAGAGGTTAGAAATTATACCGATTATTAAAGCTAGAATCGATGCGGTGAATCTCCAACGCATTCAAACGAATCAATGCCTCTACATTATCCACACGAACGCTCCACGATCGTCCCTACGATCTGCAGAAGAAGGAACCACTAAGACTAGCCACCAAGGATGAGGATTTTCGAAACTATTTTCTCTAGTCTCTCTCTCTAAGAAATGGCTAGGGTTTTCAGATTTTAGCGTAATCCCTAAAATGACCGATATATATCATATATATAGCGCTTATGAGGAATTAATCAAAACCTAATATTATTAAAATCCGAATTATATATATATATATATCTTAATTAAGTCTTACTTAATTAATATACATATATACAATTATCCTTTTTAATTTAAATTAAGTGATTTAAAATACTATCAATCATATTGATATATTTAAATCCTTACAATTTAAATTAATTTCCTTTTTAAATTACGTTCTATGTGTGTGACCCTATAGGTTATTATTACATTGGCAATAATTTTAAAATCATATTACAAAATTATAAACAGTGAGCGGCATCTATTAATGCATCACTGCTACCCAAGTAATAATAAGATTGATGATTTGATGCAACCTTTTCGTGACCAATGTTTCAATGTAATTTAATCCTTTTAACCTTAATATCCTAGATTAAACTCGAGTCATGGAATAAGTCATACTCTTCATAATTTAATCTGAGTTTTTCTTGATCAATGAGTAGACTATATGAAACAAATCACTATTTGAGCATGGTCATGCATTTCATAGTCCTACTCAATCAAGAGGCCTATGGATATCACCCCTAATTTATAGGATGGTTAAATTCCATCTAGATCACTCATATTCCTGATCACACGATTCATGATGTACCCAATAATCACCTTTATAGTCCACCCTATTAAAGGTGACATTTGATGATATCAAAGTACATAAATTCTCGTGTAGAAATATAGTGATTTCAGGTCGGAGGACCATTACATTATTGTCACTATGAGAATTGCAAATGACACTTCGCATAATGCTCCACATAGAATTCTCATGGTGGGTCCGCATCCAAAGACATCGTTCTCTCAATACGTACTCTACGCATTGACTTAATATTTCATATATTTATGATCAATGAAATTTTGTCATCAGTCAATCCACATACTAGTCTTAATGCATCATTGTTGTCCCATCAACAATGATACTCGACTAGGGGCATTTAAGAACAATGATACTAATTATAATTATATTATCTTATGTTCAAGTCACATACTTGAAACTATATAATTTGTATCACTATTCTAAGGATTTTTATTATGTTAATATTCATAATAAAATAATTCATTTATTCAATCAAATATAATATCAAAATGTTAAACAATTATATCAAATAATTGGCCTCTAGGGCATAAACTCTAACACCTGTGGAGTACCTAAATTGGGGAACCACACAAATCTCTGTGTTAATTCTTAATTCTCTATTGTCGTGTGCGTGTGTGTGATCCTAAATTCTAACAGGGCTATTGAAGAACAAACAAAGTTGAACAAACTTGTAGATTTGTTTTTTTTTTAATTTGTTCTTCAAATAGAATAATGTAGCAGTAGAATTATAATGGCTCTTGAAAGACTTTTTGGATAATTTTTGTAGAAGAAAGCTGTAGAAAATTTTAATGGTGGGTTTTGGCTTTTGGGTTCGTTCTAATGAAGAACGAAGGAATGAATTGATGTTTTTTTTTTTATGTTATACTAAAATGATTTTTATTTGTATGAAATATATTTTGTTTATTTTGATTGAATATGATATGAATGTTGAATTATTCTTTTGCCCCTTCATTTTAATAAAATGATTTACAATAATTCAAAATTTACTTTTCTTTTGACATATAAGCATGGTATGCCACATGTTCACCTCCACGTCATCAATTTCTGATGTGGTAGGTACAATTGAGCGAATGTGAAAAAAATTAATAATTTAATCATCTATTTGAAAGGTGGATCACCGAAGTGAAAAAAGGTAATAGTTTAGGGTAGTAAAACATATTTAAGCCAGTATTTATTACTCAAATTCGATCTGACTCGGATCGAATTATATTCAAACTACTCACGAATTTCGAATTCGAGTCTCAACATAATAACTAGTTTTATAATAAATATAATTATAAATTAAATTTATTATTTTACTTAAAAATGAGAAAATATATTTATTATTACACTTTACAAATATAAAATCACAATTAAAAATAAAAATAAAATAATAATAATAATTAATTATCATAATTTGATTTAATTTTGTATATATTATAAGAGAATGTATCAAGTATCAAATTAAATATGTATTAATCGAGTATGTATCAAATTACAATCGAGAATTCGAATAGTTTTAATTTTAAACTAGTTGAGTACGACATTGCTTAGAATCTACTCGTATTTTTATTTGAACAATTTTTTATACTCAAATTTTGATCATATTATTATCGAATCCGAGTATCACTCGTATATCTTTTGAGTCGAGTCCGAATTGTTTTATTCAATTTATAACTTAGATATGTACTCCTCAAGTTACAAAAAATCATGAAAGTATATTAAACTAGAGCCCCACAACTTTGAGATTTTTCAATATCTAAATACCACTATATTTTTTAAGAGAAATATTATTTTAACATATATTTTTAATATCTTTCACATGCTTCGGTCTTACACGAGTAGTTCCAATCTTTTTAGTACGTTACTTGTACCGCAAAAGATTGAACCTTCTAAAATGGCAAAAAGCCAACCGGGATGAAATTTTATAATACAGAATTTCAGCAAAACCCTAAGGTTATTTTAGTAAAACACATTATTATCTTCCCAATTAAATTAGATTTACATAAATGCCACGTATAGCTAGGGTTACTTGGAAGAAAAAAAACTCGCACCGCCACGACCAATGCACGCAGCACGTATCTAGCACGTCATTGCCCATAGGCTTCACCTGACCTTAACCTGCGCGACACAGGGCGCAGTGCGCACCACATAGGGTAAGGAGAAAGCCACAAAGGAATAGACGAACTAAACCCACACCACACACTAAATGCCTATGTAACGCAATCGAAGGCTAGTTTTGTAATTTCATATACCTGGTACATGCCACGATTGTCGGTGGCGCGTGAGAATAAATATCGTCCGAATCATGAGTAGCACATTAGGGTCACATATTAAACTAGGGCCTTTGCTAACGTGTGCCGGATACCTTCTTAGCCAAAACCCATAGTTATGATTATTTTCCATTTATCCGCATTTTGCCCCTTTACCTTCAAGCAGTCGATCAAAACACAGCATAAAGAAGTTTCTTTCTCTTTCCAAACCTCTCTATTTGCAACTTTTTGATCATCCATGGCTTCCAAGACGGACTTCGATTCTCGTGAAGACCAGATCTCCAAAGGCAAGCCATTATAAATTCCTTTGGACTTCGGAATTGAAACCTTCAATGCTATTTTCTTTCTATCCATTCCATTTGAACTTCAATTTATTTGCCAAATTCTTAATTTGTGGTCTATTTATATGATTTTGGATGAAAGTTGCCGTTTTTATTTGTAAAACCCTAGTATATTTCTAAGGTTGAAGCTATATCAGTGTTTAGTCGTTGTTCGCGAGATGGATACAGTGTTTAAGCATTATGTTCGCTGATTAAAGCTCTGTTTGTTTATTTGAAGTATGAAAAAAGAACTGAAAATGCGTTACTGCGTAGCAGCATTTCTTGTATTCCCCATATTTTTCTTTTTCCTTTTCATTACTGAAATTACAGTATGAGAGTTTTATGTCGCGTTGTAATTTTTTAGGGTTTTTCTTGTTTTTTTACTAAAATCTCTGGAATTTTTTTTGTACCTGATTTTTGATATGTATTTTGGGTAATCCATTCTGAAAATAAGGTTTTCCTTCTGGTACCTATAGCCTATATGTATTTATTTTGTTTGTTTTTCTTTGTTTATCTTATTAATGATGTTTGCTGTATTATCTATAATAAAAAGGCATTATATTGGTATGATATATTGGTTGTGTTGTTTTCATTGTTTTTGACAATGTTAGTTCATTTTCATTTTGTGTGATAACGCAAATGAGATTTAGTTGTGTTGTTAGGGTAAATATACGGTGGAAGTATATGTCTGCTGTTTTTACTTATTTTCAATGAGGAGCAAGTGTCAAGGCTTTATGTGATCTAATCTTTTAGTCACGATGGAAGAATTAGGTAGAGTAAAAGGTATTTCATATTATGTGTCCATGGAAAGATTGTTGGCATGTAGCCTCTATTGCAAGTTAAGAATCCCTGTAGAATATGACAAACAGTTGGAATGCTTTTGGTGAACCATTATTTGCAGTCTCCTCGAGTAGTTGAGGTAATTGAACCACTGCTTAGATGTATTGGTGTTTAATACATATTTAAATGGGTTTAATGCATGTTTCCCTTGTGTACCTTGTGAGAAAAGGGTAATCTCATTGTCATTTATAGAATAATGAGTTTTTGTGTTACTTATGTTGATTTTTTTTGTATAAATTTTTTAAAGAAGTGTATAAATGGATGAAGGTTTTTAATTTTTTTTTTATGACATTTTGGTTTCCATCATTCTTTATTACTGGGAAAAATCACACACAACATGAACATATATGTGTTTGTCTGTGTGTCTCATTTAAATAAAAGTTACACCCAAAGTAGTATGTAGTATCTATAATTTCTTGAACTTAATAAATATGCTTTTCATGTTGAGGCCTATAGAGTAGAAGTATATCTCGTGTTCATAATATTTTTCATATATCTGTGCATCGTCGGGCATTGAGACTGCTTTGGCTAACAGACTCCTTGAGAGAAATATCGATTTTATTTTACCCAATTAATGACCCATGAGTTTACCCATCTAACCCATTTATTTATTATTATCCATTTAACCCTACCCATTTAAAACTCATCAAGATAAATGGTTAATTTTATCCATTTAATTATGGGTTGGTGGACAGGTTAATGGGTTTGAGGAAAATTTTGCCAGCTTTACCTTTGATTAGTGAGGTGACAAACAATTATGATTTGCTTAAGTTGTTTGTAACAAGAGATGAGCAATGGTGTGTGCTAGTAAATTGTTCAACGTATGGGCTGCAGATCTAGGTATTCTTGTGCAATGTTGACATCTTAAGAGAAAAGGCTCAGTTGCAGACAAAAGACGGTTTGGCAATTGATATGGTTGCGATTTGATCATAGAGAGCAAATGGACCGGGTTCAAGTTGTGAGATGCCCTTGATTAATGGGAGGACACTCAGGACAGGAACTTATTGGTTCTTTGGAGCTGCTTGAAACATGATATTTGCATCGTAGTTGCCAGTATCTTTCAATTTTTCAGCCTGTGAATCATGGTATCTGGTGGATGGCTACGATTCTCAGCAAAGACACGGTGACAGTTTGATATGGTGTTGGAGTTAATAGGAAGATCTGAATGGACTGGACTAGAGTTGAATGAAATTATGCTGGCATTAACTTTATAATTTTAAACAGATCTATGTTCCTTTTTTTGGGGTAACAAAACTCAATTGAATTTCATAATCAATAGTTTATCCTCTCGTTTGTGGAGATTACTAGTATATATACAGAGAATAATACTTGGCCACCAAGAAAAAAACTTGTGACCTAGAAAAGTAATTAAATACTAAAATACCCTAGCTACTAAATAAATTAACTAAATTGTCGTGAGTTTCCACAGATTGGACAAAGCTCTAATTACATCAGTTGCTACCCAATTTAAAATATAAAACTAAATAATCGAATAGAAGGCAATTTTGTTCCCCATCCGTCACCGAGTGTCTGCATTTAATATCATTTGCTTTAACTTCTTGATGTCTGAAGGTTGCTGAGGCTGTCATTTTCATTAGTCATCTCAATGTAGAATCTGAGCACTGGTGTCTCGTTGATGCTCCATATTAGCGCTATACAGTTCTAATCTAGAGATGAATGTGGTATCTTCAATTATGGCAGTCTTGAAATATAATGTACTCAACCCTGAATTCGATTATCATTTTTCTATACCAGATTTACTATTTCATTGAACTCTATGGGCACTGGTTTGATCTGTGCCCGAATTAGTTTTGAGGATATATTCTTGATCTCTGCACCTGAATCTTGTCAAGTGAATCGAGTATATTAAGATTTCTGTAACTTATTCTTCTCTACTAATTCTTTCCGATCAAAATCTTGTTTAGTAACTGAACTAGTTTGTTTTGTTTGTATCATGTAGATGTGAAAGGATCTGACAATCCTATTCCACTTTCACCACAGTGGCTTCTTCCCAAGCCCGGGGAGAGTAAGACTGGAATACTAACTGGGGTGTGTTATCATTTACCTTTGCTTTCTTTTAAAAAGAAGTCTTTGTGTTTTATTTTTCTTTATACTAAATTATTTGGATTATGTATATTACAACTAATAATTTTCCCATTTTGGGCTTATCTAGTGACTAGCATTCTGTTTCCATTGTATCTGTCTCGTTCAACTTAAAAGTTGTTCTTTATGTAATGCGGCAGTGCGTCTACTCTTTTATGTATGTATTTTTCACAGGAGAACCAATTAAGTCCATATTCAGGTTCTGTCAGCCGTCCGGAAATTATGAAATCACCAGGGAATGGTGAAGAGATGCATGATGCCCAGAAGAGAAAGGATGTTTTTAGGCCTTCCATGCTTGATGCAGAATCTGGTCGCCGTGATCGCTGGCGTGATGAAGAAAGAGAAACCAATTCCTCTGTCCGCAAGGATCGTTGGAGGGAGGGAGATAAAGAGCTTGGGGACAACCGAAAGGTGGATCGATGGACGGATAACTCGTCAGGAAGACACTTTGGAGAAGCACGTCGTGCCCCATCAGAGCGATGGACAGATTTGAGCAACAAGGATGCCAATTATGATCAACGGCGGGAGAGCAAGTGGAACACACGTTGGGGGCCTGATGACAAGGAAACTGATAATTTGCGTGAGAAGTGGTTGGACGTTAATAAAGATACTGACATGCCTCTAGATAAGGGGTTGTCTCATCTTTCTTATCATGGAAAGGATGAAAAGGAGGGAGATCTTTATCGGCCATGGAGATCCAACTCAGCTCTCAGCCGAGGTAAAGTAGACTCTCCTCATCAGCAAACTCCAACTCCCAATAAACAGACTTCTGCATTTGTCCATGGTCGGGGGCGTGGGGAAAATGCTGTTTCAACCTTTTCCCTTGGTCGGGGGAGGGTTGCTTCTGGTGGGACCTATATGAATAGTTTATCAAATCATTCGTACTCATTGGGATCATTCTCGGAAAAAGGTGAAGGTGTCCATGGTGATCCTTCTCAATTGAGATATAGCAGGACAAAATTGCTTGATGTATACAGGATAACCGATACGAGTTGCCAGGAAAAAATATTAGAAAGAGTTGTACAGGTGCCTTCCCTTACACAGGAAGAACCATTAGAGCCTCTAGCATTTTGTGCACCTTCTTCTGAGGAACTTGTAAGTTTCCTTTATAATTTGTCGTGTCATTTTTTGGTATAGTTACAATTACTGAATTGGTACAATCCTTGGCAGGTTATAATGAAAGGAATTGAGAAAGGGGAGATATTAAACAGTGGTGTGCCTCAAAGCACTAAGGATGGATCTGTTGGACGAGGATCGATTGATCATATGCAATCAAGGCGAATCAAACTGGGTACTGCATATAATAAAGTTTTATTTATCACGCCTGTCTTCTGTTTGGATACTTATTTAGTTTAAAGTTTGTTGGACATGACCTCATTGAGCAGGAAGTAGAGAAGATTTACCTCTTGAGGCTGATAGTGCTGACAATTCTAAAGGTGGATATTCACATTATTCTGAGGGCTTTTCACATGAGAAGCTGATGAGTTCCTATGAATCCAATGCTAAATTTGAAACGATGGAGGATCATCAGACATTGCCTGAGTACAAATCAAATGCTGAAGGTATATTAATATCAAACTATCAATATGGTATGTGAACCGATATGATGTTGCAAATCCAGTTATTATGTGATAGATATCTATACAATATATATTTTAAATACATGAGAAGTCAAATGTATTCTGTAAATTTGTTTATAATTTGGTTGTTTTGATAATCTGGTTTCTCGGTTATTGATTAAGGTAATATTTATTTCTTGCTCACTTCTGTTTGAGGATTTTGATTGGGTATGTTATAATATGTGTTTCTATGCTTGACACTGGGAATGAAGGTAGTGATTGTAATTTGAAAGTGAACAATAATATTGATTTCAGTTTGATTTTTCACTTCTTAACTTTGATTTAATCCATTCTTATAATTGCAGCTTTAAGAGATGGTGTTTCTTATAGAAGGAATGAGCAGGTGGTTGCTAGTAAGGAATCAAGCATGCAGGGAAGTTCTTCTGTTTATCCTGGTGCGACATGGCAATCCTCATCAATAGGAGAACAACTACATTCAGCTTCACCTGATTTGAGAGGGATTCCTACTGATAGCCGGTTGAGAACTTCTGACTTTGGCTGGCCACAGTCACAAAAGGATTTCAACAACAATTTAGGGGCTGGGGGACCTAAATTGAAAATTGGTGATGATCCAATCATTAGGCGGCAATTATCTGCTGTCTTGGACAGGGAGCAGGATTGCCGGAATCTCTCACAGCAATCACCAGAAGACCTTGTCCTCTTTTACAAAGATCCTCGAGGTGAAATTCAAGGACCTTTTACTGGTAGTGATATTATTGGATGGTTTGAAGCTGGATACTTTGGTATAGATCTGCTAGTTCGTCTAGCAAATGCACCACAAGACATGCCATTTGCATTACTTGGTGATGTTATGCCCCACTTGCGTGCAAAGGCCCGGCCACCACCTGGATTTGGTGCTCCAAAACAGAATGAAATAACAGATGCTATAAGTAGACCGAACTTCAGCAGCCTTGGAAGACTTCATGGTGGTTCAAGTGAGATTGATATGATAAGAAATGAGCCAAGGTATAAACAGGGCTCAACAGATGCTGAAAATAGGTATCTGGAGTCACTAATGTCTGGTAATATCAGCAGTACACCGCCTGAGAAGTTTGCTCCTGCTGAAGGTTGTTTTACATGACTGAATTTCTTTTCTTTTGTTAATGAAGTTGTTGTGGCATCTGTTGATTAGGCTTAGTGATATCTTTTGTATTCTCTTTTAATTGATCCACAGGTTGGTTTCTACCTAATATGATGGGGATGTGATTTTACTTTGCAGGTATACAGGGATATTTTGGAAATACTTCTGGTGCAGTGCCTCCTTTGGGGGGAGAAGGTGCAGACAGCATTTATCTCCTGGCAAAGAAAATGATCCTTGAACGACAGAGATCTCTGTCTGGTCCTAACCCATATGTCCAGGACTCCCCAATACAACATTCAAATCTCCTACCATCCGTAGCTGACAATCCTCGGCAGCAGCTTAATTCTCAGAATGCAGACATCATGGCTATCCTTCAAGGTTTATCTGATAGGTCTTCCGCTGGTGTCAACAATGGGGTAGGAGGTTGGTCAAATTTTCAAGACCAAGGTGGTCTGGACCTGCTTCAAGATAAGCTTGACATACTTCATGGTCAGAATATACTTCCTCACGCTGCCTTTGGGATGCAACAACAGAGGCTGCAACCACAGAACCCACCCTCTTTAACCAATTTACTAGGTCAAGGTATTGATACGTCTGGGGTGTTAACCACTGAAAAGTTACTCTCTTCTTGTCCGTCTCAAGATCCACAAGTGTTAAGTTTGTTGCAACAGCAATACTTGCTACAGTTGCAATCCCAGACTCCAGTTCCCTCGCAGCAGCTTTCAGTATTAGATAAACTTTTGCTGCTTAAGCAGCAACAGAAGCAGGAGGAGCAGCAACAGCTATTGTGGCAACAACAGCAGCTCCTTTCTCAGGTTCTGTCAGAAAATCAATCTCACCTGCGCTTTGGTGAGTCATCTTATGGACAGTTACAGGCTGCTGGTTTACCGGGTGGGAATGCTTCTGTGGGTCATCCTCGTTTTCAGACTTCACATGAGCTGTTACAAGCTGGCTCACAGATTCAAGTCCCAAGTCAACTTGTTACTAACTTAACAAATATGCCTCCAAGTGTATCGCAAGACACCTGCATTCCTGTAGGTTCTGAAGCCTCTTCTATACATTTACCACATGAAATGTTTGCGAATGCTGTGCATCAAAAGAGTTGGGATGCTAACTTGCCTGCACGAGTAGAAGACATTCAACCAAAGGGTTCTATACTTGCGTTGGAAGGGTTTAATGCCTTACCCATGTCACAAGTGGAGGAAAAATATTCGCAGGAGCAGGTGTTGCAACACAATGTGAGAACTGATGAACCTGTCATAGTTACAACATCTGAGGCTGCTGCAAGTTATGTGCCCACAGAACAACTTGGACAAGCTGTCACTGTATCAAGTGGAAAGAATGAGGTTCTTGTGCCTGAGAAAGTAAATGATTTGAACGTCCGACCAACATATGTGGCTGCAGATATGCAGAGTGGAAGGGAATTAGGCAATGACTCCTCTGTAGTGAAAGATATAAAAGACTTTGAAGCTGGTGAGGTAAAAAAGGGTTCTGAGAAGAAGACAAAGAAGCAGAAGTCTTCAAAGGCACTATTGTCTAACCTAGCAAAGGGAGTATCTAACATGCAGCATTTGAAACAGTATGAATTTGAAGGGAAAAATAGCGTTGATGTTATTTTAAAATCTGGGACAAGCACCATTCCAGCAGAAATTCCTTATGGAGCATCTCTTCAAGAAACAAGAGAGAGCAAATCTGATGTTGTTACTAGTGAGATTGTGGATCCTCAACAAGGTAAAATCTCATTGCCTGGACATGATTTTGTAGAAGATGGTGATATTGTGGAAGCAAAGAGTGGATCAGGACATGTGGGGCTTGTATCACAGCTTAATGCACAAGTACATAGTGGACAACGTGCTTGGAAGCCTGCTCTAGGTTTAAAACCAAAGTCGCTATTGGAAATTCAAGAGGAAGAACAGAGAAGAGCACAGGCTGGACTGGCTGTTTCTGAGATCTCCCCATCTCTTGGCTCATCTAGTGTTTCTACTCCGTGGGCTGGGGTTGTTGCCAATTCAGATCATAAATCATTTAGGGAAATTCAGCAAGATGGAAGTAGTACCGAGTTAAAGATGGGGAAATCTGTGGATTCTGTAAATCAGAAGAGCAAGAAGAGTCAGTTGCATGATCTCTTGGCAGAAGAAGTTGTGAAGTCTAGTGCAAGATCTGTTGAAGTTGTTGATAATATATCTAGTCTGCCTGGTTCAATTGATGATGACAACTTCATTGAGGCTAAAGACACTAAAAAGAATAGAAAAAAGTCTGCAAAGGCCAAGAATGCTGGAGCTAGGGCCTCGGCACCTGTTGCTTCAGCAGATGCCTCTTTTGCTTCAATTCCTGTGGAAAAGGGCAAAAATTCTCGTCTTGTACAACCGAAGGAAGATTTACCTTCTGTCCCATCTGGGCCTTCTTTAGGAGATTTTGTGATGTGGAAGGGGGAGAATGCAAACATTTCACCTGCCCCAGCATGGTCTACCGACTCGGGGAAGCTTTGCAAACCCACTTCACTTAGGGACATTCTGACGGAACAAGGTAAAAAAGTTTCTACTGGCCAGCATCAAATCCCGATGCCAATTCCTCAGAAATCATTACCAACTCAGGCTACCCGTGGAAATGGTTCTTCATGGTCGGCTTCTGGGTCATCTCCTGCTGCCAAATCTGCATCTCCAATTCAAATTATTTCTCAAGCTCCATCTCAAACAAAGAGCAAAGTAGATGATGATTTCTTTTGGGGTCCATTAGATCAACCAAAGCAAGAAACAAAGCAGTATGATTATTTCTCTCATAACTTTTTACATTGTTTATGTGGGATTTTCATGCCTATTGCTGATCTCTTTTCCTTTTACTAATTTTGTTACGCATCTCATGTGAATAAGGTATTTTTTTTATATTTTACTTTATTCTTGAACTGAATGATTTTGCACAAGTTACTGACCAAAAAAAAAAAGAGAAGGATTTTGCACAAGTTTGCAGTTGAATAAGCTGCTTTCTAAGTAGGCCGTTTTTTTAATGATCTGTTTCTGTTTTTAACTTTTCTTTTCCTTTTGTTATTGGGACTGATTTTCATGAACTGACAAGAATGGTGTTACTGTTGGTACTGTTCTCTGTTGTTATTCTCTGCAGCATGCATTATGGTGAATATAGTATTGTTGCTACTATGATCATGACTCTTAAGTACATTGTTTAACAACACATGTTGCTATGCCTCTGTTAAAGGTGTAGAACTCCCCCCCCAAACATTGTACAGAAAATCTCATGTATGGTAGTAAACATTTTACTTTTGAAACAAATATATGTTAGACAAACAAAACCACCTTAATCTGTTGTAATATTTTTGCCCTTGTTGAAATATCATTATGAAGATACTAAATCAAAAAGTCTTGTGTGGGCACTTCAGTCATTCCAACTAGATTTAAAGAACATTATCATTTGGGTGAGAAATGGTAGAACTATGCAACTGCTTCAATCCGGAAAAGAAAAAGTTTGCTCTATATATTCCAAGGTTGTATCATATTGGCTGTGCGACTTTCTTACTTCTTATCCTGCATAGTCTTTTAATATTGCTGAATAATATTCTTTGCTTTTAAGACTTGAAAGATTGTATGATAGTTTTCTAAGAATATTATTTTGTTTAACTCTGTTTGACACTAATTTAATGTAAATTTCTGTTTGTAATTTTAAATTTAATATGTGAAACCTACCATGGGAAATGTACATACTTCTGGATTTTTTTTAATTAACAAATCAATTCAAGTGGAAGAAGATGGAACCCTATGTAGAATTATTATTGTGTTGCTTTGTATTTTTCCTATGAATGGATCTGAATTGATAAGCAAATTATTTGACAAGTACACCCTTCATTACTAAGGATATCGCTCGTCTTAGTGATGCAATTTGTGCGTTACATTTTCTATGTATTTATTCATCATTGAAATAGCTTCATTCTTGCCTGTTTGATGTATGCTTGCATTTCACTTTTTAAAACATATTATTTCACCTTCCTAACATTGAATCTGTGATGATTAGAACATTAATTATTCTTGTTGATCTGTATGTCTGAAGTATATTGTTATTAGATGATGTTGGATTATTGAGTCCTTCAGTTAGTATTACTATTTGATCAAGAATGCAAGTTAACTCTGAAAACTTGTTCTTCCTGCCTGCAGGTCAGATTTTCCTCAGCTTGCAAATCAGAGCAGTTGGGGGAAAAATACTCCTGTTAAAGGAACTCTTGGCAGGCCAGTGATCAGACAGAAGTCAAAGGGCGGTAGACCTGCTGACTCTGCATCACCTTCCTTGGCTCAAACTTTCCTGAAAGGGAAAAAAGATTCAGTATCTAAGCAATCGGGTAAGCCACTTTTAACTTGGTCATCCACATTCCTTGATGTTCAACTCTGACCTGTCTTCTCTACTTACTGTTGCAGAGGCTATGGATTTCAGAGATTGGTGTGAAAGTGAGTGTGTCAGACTTATTGGGACCAAAGGTACAATGACTGCTGCCGTACTTACTACCATTGCTATATGTTTCAATATATTTTAGAAGTTCCTCATGAATGCGTGGAATGGGTGATAGATAAGTACTGAATGATTGGCAATTTGGCATCAAATTTAGAGAAATGATATTTCCACAAGTGTATTTGATATTTTTACATGGTCGGTCTCCTCTCACATGAAGGTGGGACCACATACTCTCATGTGAGAATGGACCATATGGAAATATCAAAAACACGTGAAAATAGTGTTCCCCTAAAATTATTATGTTTTGTTGGTGAAATGGGGTACATAAATACTTTCCTAATGAAGAGGATTCATCCAAACCCCAAGTTACCAGTTCTCTATGAAAGTTACCTGTTATGTTTTTTTTTCTTTTTCCTGCTTACAAGGACAAGAAAATCCCACCTTTAGCACTAACATCTTTTTCAAACAATAACAATAAATATATTTTGTGGTTTGTTCCTCCTGTCCCATCTCAGTTGCCTTAAGAAGGCTCAGAAGTATCGGTATATTTTGTCATGATCTTGAATTTTGTTGAGGCGTTGCTTATTTTCTTCCATTCTTATCAGATACAAGTTTCCTGGAATTTTGTTTGAAGCAATCCAGATCTGAGGCTGAAATTCTTCTGATAGAGAATCTTGGCCCATATGATCCTGACAACGAGTTCATTGATAAGTTTCTTAACTACAAAGACTTTTTACCTGCGGATGTCCTTGAAGTTGCCTTGCAAGGTCGGAATGATCAAAGGGTCACAGGATATAGGCCTGGAGATATGAATTCCGCCGCCCATGATATTGGGGACTCTGACCAGGGTAATCCATTAGGTCTGGATGGGGCCACGAAAGGGGGTGGGAAGAAGAAAGGAAAGAAAGGGAAGAAGGTTAGTCCAGCAGTTTTAGGATTTAATGTTGTTAGCAACAGGATCATGATGGGTGAGATTCAGGCAGTTGAGGATTAGTTAGCTTTAATTAGTTGTAAATACATTTGTTTGAAGAACTGTTTGTAAATGTTTTAGATTTTGGGGGTTCTCCGACCTTTGTAGGGTGACAAGCAGCAGCGCTATTTAATCTGCTCAAGCAATTTTGTCAAGTAGCTCAGGGCTAACTTGTTTTCGTTTTGGCTTAAAGAACCTCAAAGCATGGTAACTATGTGTTTATTGCATTTCCTTGTTTATCTGAACACCTCTGTTGTACCCTTCTATTTTTTTTATGCAAAGGGTGGAAACCTGGAATTTTTGGTGTTCTGTTACCTATATGACATGCTCCTGATTGGTAGCAGTTTATTATTTGCCTTTTACAGCTTATGTGGTTCTCTTCTATGTTGTTGCAGATAATTACTCCCTCCATTTAAGGATTAGGGTACATTTTTTTTTAGTAATTTGTGAAATTTTATAAATGATACAAGTATTTTTTTTTAATTTACCAGTCAGTGCTTTGTAAATTGTTTTGAATGTGAAAAAAAGTTGTGTTTTTAATTTTGGAACAAGTTGGTATTTAGTTAAACTAAACTTTTTTGTCAAAAATAGATGCTGTCTATTACTATAATTTGGGCTTTTTGGTTAAAATAAACTTTTTCTAAAAATAGATGCTGTGTATTACTATTATTTGGGCACAATGTCAGAAGGAAGTAAAGTGTGCTGTGTGCGTATTTTGCCATGCTGAAATACTATCTGAAATTGGTATTTTAGTTTTCAGTTGAAAAAGAATATAATATGAAAAAGTATGAACTCAATTTCATCTGGATGGAACACTACTCAGTTGCCATTTTGTTCTTAAGTGGTCATTTTTTGATTGTATGAAATGAAAGTATTTATTGTTTTAGCATGTCTTTTTTTAAAATGAATTTATCCAAATTTGATTTTACATAACTAAATATTATACAAATACTTCCATCAAATTTAAATGACAACCAAAAGGGTTCTCAGTAGTCAGTCGGTATGTATGTTTTTGATTAGTATGAAGTTAACTTTGAATTTCGTGTGTCGACACTGTATTGGTCAATAGACTAACTTATCATAAAATTAAACTTCATAGTAACCGGATCCCTTTTTCACCTTTGTTGAAGCAGCACCATTTTATCCTTGTATCAGCTCACTGCAGTCAGATAAGTAAAAACCTCAACAAGCCTGAAGCAATAAGAAATTTCCCATAGCAGCCCAACAATTGAACTATAGTCGACGGCCAACGCACAACAAACATTTTTTTTATGTCAATTGGGAGGGAGGATACGTTCGATAAGTTTGATACAAGGATGTAAGTAAGTAAATGCGTATACAACCCTGCAATTCGCCATCTTCGGCTATTGAGCAGGAATGAGTAATCTTTTACAAGTGCATTCAATTATGTTGAACATCAAGACAGATGATAGTTCATTACTCTTAAGATACCAGTTCTCAAAAAATTGTAGTTACAGCCGCCTTCTTGCCTTCTGCAGCTTGCTTGGTAGTGTTCCTTTGATGGGTGTTCTGCACATAACAGAGAACGCAATACCTTATAAGAGGACGTTCTTGCTCCACAAATTTCATATTAAATATACATTACAACCAATATGATTCGTAACACAATACAAGTCGCATTTTGCATACATAACGAGGCATTTATCATTTTATTAAAGAAAACATGCACCCTAAAGGAATACATCATCTATCATGAACAGATTATATTCTCATTCCCCACCCCAAGAAAAAAGGATCAAAACATGATAATTTGGAAGGGGGTGGGGGTGGGGGTGGGGGTGGGGGTGGGGGTGGATTACACCCAAACACTCAAATGGTAAATATTATTATAGTGGCAGATATATGGAGTAACAACGAAGTCGAAATTAACCGATTATCAAGCTTAATCAAGAGTCTCAAGTAATAAACTTTAAATTTAGTTTCAGAGTTATGCGTATCTCTTTTGTCCAACTACAGCGCGTTGCAAGTCACTGAACATAAAAAGAGTGGCAAGATGCAATTTGATTGTTCTTAAAATGATGGTTGATGACCAGTGTTCTAAAAATCTCCGCCTAGGTCCACCTAGTCCCCGTCTAAGCGCTAGGCCCCCCTTGGCGCTCGGCCCCCCTTGGCGCCCCGCCTAGGCGCTAGGCCCCCCTGGTGCCTCACTTAGGCCCAAGGTGACAAAATAATCTCTCCAAAAAATTAGGCGGGGCCTAGGTGGGGTCTAGGCGGAGAGGTTTTTTTATTTTAATAACTACTCAAACCAAATCTTAATATATTTATTTTTTAAATGATTTACCATATTCATAATACATGTTGTAGCATATCAAATCACAACAAGAAGTGAAAAATATCAAGTCAAAATGGATAATTTTATTATAGATGTAATTTTTTGAACTTGTACCAACTTCAAATTATATAAATGATGATACATTTGTAATATTTAGTTTAATTCAATATAATTCTAAAATTTATGCTTAGTTTCTTAAGTTTTAATATTGAATTAAATTCTTGAAATTTTAAATTTTATTATTTAATAGCAATCTTGTTTATGAATAAAACTAATACGTTAAAAATATGTTTGAATTTTGAACAATTGCATGTTTGTGTTTGAACTTTGACATTAACAATATGGATATGTGTTTGAACTTTAAGCAAATGTCTTTATTATCTTTATTATAAATTGTTTTGCTTTATATTATTGTTTTGTTTGGATAAATGTAAGATAAAATATTAAATTAGCTTAAAATAAAAAATCCCGCCTAGGTCCCTAGGCGCTAGGCCCCCCTCGGCCGCCCGCCTCCCGCCTTTTAGAACATTGTTGATGACACATGGGGAATTTACACTGATGATGGTACCTGAACAATCATTCTTCAACTAACACCAAACATATGTAAAATAAACAAAAGCAAATAGAAAAGTAAAATCCTAGTTTGAAATATTCAGAATTAAGTCTTTGGAGAGGGGAAAAAAACAGAAATGTTATTTGAACAGGCAAAGTTTTACTTACTAGTTCTACAGTCCACGGCAACCAAGATTCTAAGACTGGGCAGCAAAGGACAATTTGTGAAGCTAAAAGACATTAGAATTTATAGATATTTCTTGATCCAGCCGAACTATATAGGCCCTTCAGTACATTTGTGTCGACAGCTAGAACCTAGAAGTGAAGCTATGCTTATTCTAAAGAGAGAGATACCTAATTTTACATAATCAATAGTCACAAATTACTGAAAAAACAATTAAACCCCAGAAGAAGAGATATATCCAACCAACATAGTATGTCTACCTAATCTTTAGATTTCCATCTAATCAGTAAACCTCAAAAAAAATAGGTAACTTCACAGTCTTTGCAACTCTTAAATTCCCCCCCACCCCCACCCGCCTCCCCACCCCCCTCTTAAGATCTTACATTTTCACAAAAGTAAATAAAAAATATGCAATTTCTAATCTTTTACCCACTCCTCAATGTAACTGCCTCATATTCTTATGGGTGCTTGAGACATGGATTTTGAGACACGGCACGGGATACATATATACAACCTATATATACACACACATAGGTTATAATTTTATATTTCATTCACATACAAGTATCAGCAACAAAATCTTCAGAAACTAGTAATCAAAAGAATTAACACAAATTCAAGGCATATTCTACGGAAACACTTAAAAAATTGGGAAAAAGTGAGTGTAACCCTGCTTACCTAACAGTAGTAGTAGATTTCAGAGCAGGGGGCGGAGGTTGAAGAATGTTGTCAAGAGGGGAAAGCAAGGACATCTTAGCAATCTCAAAAACGGCGGCGTTTCTAACAGAGGGTAGATCACTGGTCAAGTCCTCAAAAGCAGCTTCAAAAGCCAGCTGCCAAAATTTGGGTAACCGAATTGTTCTACTGTGAGTATACACATCCCACATCTTCCTCACCACTTTCTCTCTGTCCTCCACCTCCTGATGAAATATATATATATATATATATATATATATATATATATGTGTGTGTGTGTGTGTGTGTGAAAAAATTAAAGCAATTGAAATTATATAGAGAGAGAATTAGGAAGAAGAGAAATTAACCAGGATATCGAGGTCGGAGTGAAGGCGAGAATCAAAATCGTCGATCAGAGGGTTCAGATTGCCGGCGGTGGACCATTTGAGAGTAACAGAGCCGGTGAACATGGACCAGAAAGCTAATAGTAGAATCACTGCCAAAACCCAGAACTTATATCGGGTCCGCCCGAATAATATGCCATTATTATTATTAATGTTATTGTTGTTAATATGTTCAGAGAAGGAGCAAGAGGCCTCTTTTTTGAGAAATATTGTGGTGGCGGATGTTGATTTTGTGTATATTTCTTCTTCTTTCATTTTGAGCTCCAGTTTTTAGTTTGAGAAGTTGTTCTAATGAGAGAGATTCTGATGAAGTCTAGTTGATAGGAGGAGAGAGAAAGTGGGAGTAAGAGAATTGGGAGAATTTATGATTGGAGGTGGAGGTGGAGGTGGAGGTGGAGGTGGAGGTGGGGGGGGGGGTGGGGTGGGGTGTATTTATGAGAATACTACTTGGGGGTGGGGGGTTGTGGTGGAGCTTTTCATCAATGGAGTCTTATTAGGCGCTGTGGGGTCCTTTCTCCTTCACTCGTATGTAAAACTGTAGTAAGTAAATATGGTCGTCAAAAATGTTCATGACATGCCACCACCGATGAGCTGGACCCACCGACGAGCTGGACTCACCGGTTAACGGTAGTTCTAGTTCATATGACAAATAAAAATACTCCCACCTCCCTCCATTCCACAATTGAAATTATAACATTGATATCGTTTCAAATAAAGATTTTAGAATTTAAAAAGGGAATAAAAATGATAGTTCTACACTGATAATAATATTAGTCAAAATGGTAGACTAATTATTTGATCTTAATAATATTATTAATAATTATCTAAATATGTTAATTGATAGTTGATGATATTAAGATTAATTTAACAAAAAATTCAAATTATTAAAAATATTTTTACTGTTACAAATATAAAAGAACTCTCGACCATTAAAGTTTTGATGAAAAATCTATATTGAATAAAAAAGTATCAAATCATTTTTATTTTTGAAATAATTATACTACTAAGTATACAAATAGTTGACTAAAGACTATATCCAGCTACTAATAAATCGGGTTTAGAATTTTAAATAATATTGTTATCACATAATAGTGGCTTATATATACACACACACGTATATTTAAAGCGCTTTACATATATGCAGTGGAAGTTTCACAAGATATATATATGTGTATGTGAAAGATTATATGAAATATTTTTTATGTGATAATAACATTGTTGTAGAATTTTTTGGAGAGTGCATTGTTATGGATATCAATGAAAACTCATTATATTAGTTGAAGATGAAAGCCCCTTTTATAATCCAAAAATCAATTACAATTTACAAGTACATACATTTATATGATCATCAAAGAAAATGAAATAATAAAAAAAATGGTACATCCCATCCATTAATTTCTGTTTTTTTGGGGGGTCAAATTATAAAGATTTTACACCTCGTGACATTTGGTTTGAGTTCTACAAACGACATCCGGGATCCAGGATTTGTCAGTACGTCTGCTAGAGCATAATTCACGTGACAACCTTGTGCTGAAGAACTGTCAGTAATGCTACAATAACAATTAAGCACGTGGTTACGTTTGTCATGCATAAATGGTTTTGATTCAAATTAAATAAAAAATGTCGAAATTCTGAATATTCCAGAAATGACAAAGGGTTGTCATCGGATCCCTATTTAATTCTAAACAAATTACTAATATAAGTTTTTTTTTTTTTTTTGTGTCTTTTATAAATAGGAGTATACTACTAGAATTAATAGTTTCACAAATAAATTTGATAATTTCACAAGTTTCTTCTCACATAAATAGTAAGTAAAGTCGAAATATTGTTTTATTGAAATTTATTTTTAAAAATCTTTGTATATAGTTTGTGTCCATAGTGTATTAGAATATAAATATTGACATAGTAGGAATTTTATGGTTTAAAAATAGAAATTCATCTTTATAATTGTAGTTTGCATAAATTGGTAATAAATCTAATCTCACATAAATAATGAAAAACACTTGATATAAAAGAATAAATAAATAAATTAACGATAATAATCGAATGTGAGATAATTTTTAATCAAATATTCAAAAACAATAATAATAATAATAATAATAATAATAATAATAATAAAATAAAAAAATTACACCATTTCATTGTCAAGTATAGCATCTTGTCCAAATTTCCATAGAACTCTTATAATTGAAGAAGCCCAACATTGACCCCAAATGTAGTAGTAGTAGTAGCAGCATTAAGCAGTAAGCACGCCCTTTCTCTTTCAGTTGGAATGAAGCGCACAAAGTTTTTATTATATATAAAAAAAAATACCCATAAATTCCACTAATACAAGACCCCTCACCTACTCTAGTCTAGTCTAGATAACAAGGAGCATATATTGTAATATCCCCTTTTTACCCTCAAAGCATCCGAAAATAGTGAACACATCAACATCCATTCCCTTCCATTTCTGCCCAAACTTTTTACGTAACCACCCGGGCATATGATGCTTTGTGACGTGTGATTGACGCATGGGGACGGATCCGATTAGTATGAAATTTATTTTTTGATAAGTTAGTCAATTAATCAATAGAATACTGACACACATAAAACTTCTTTGTCTGCGTGTCAACATTCTATTAGTCACTTAATTAATTTATCAAAAAATAAACTTTATACTAACCACTTCCGTACGGAAACTCACCAGTAGTCAGCAGGTATCAAAGTTTGTTATAATACTAAATATGTCGTTTTAGACGAGTGGTTTATCTCTTAATATTTTAATTAAAATGTATCAAATGAGTAATAAATGCATATTTATGCCACCACTGGTTTGGTTGGATAATTTTGGGCCTTATTTGTGAAAGGTCCAAACTACTCTCTTAATTCAGAAACAAACAAGCACAATACCTGCAATGGACTGCAATGTCGTATTCAAGTGAACCCCATTCTAATAATTCACCAGCAGCAATTCCAAGTGTCTAATTATGAAGGATGAAGAACAAATAAGTAGTGGCACATCCTGCAACAAGAAATTGTGGAGCATTTTGAGTGAACAATCTTTTTAGGAAGATAACAAGTGAAAATGTACCTTGTAAATAAATAAAAAGTCATTTTTCATAATTTGTATTACCTTATACAGTAAAACCTAAATTATTTAGATTTTTAAACTAAGAAAAAGTAGTCTTTTATAGAAAATGTAGTCTTTTATAAAAAAAATGTGGTCTTTTATAGAAAATGTAGTCTGTTATAGAAAAATATAGTTCTTTATAAAAAATGTAGTCTTTTATAAGAAAATATATTTCTTTATAAGAAATATAGTCTTTTATAAAAAATATAATCTTTTAAAATTAATAGTCTCTCATATATATATATATATATATATATAATTATTACTATATGGAGGTATAATTTCTTAATACTGGAACTTAAAAAGTATATAACATATTATAATTTAGAGGTTATTTCTATTTATAACTGACCCAAATTAGGACCAATTTTTTTTTATAATATTATAAAAATTATTCTTATATAGAGTATTCTTAAATAAGAATTTTACTATAATAATGATCTACTCACATTGGTCTTTTTATCCTTAATACATATTGAAATATTTGCATAATAATATTTCTTTCAAGTTGGATAAGTAAATGAAGTCCTTAAACAATACACTCCACTTTACCGTTTCATGTTTAGAAGAAACAAGTGCACAATATATATATATCAGTCCTCTTTTTCAACGAACTAGAAACAGCGAACTAAAAACGAACCGACTATAGTGACAATTTTTTCTGTCGCTATAGCATATAAAGCCAATTATTTATGTTATAGCGATGATTCGGTTCATCCCTTTATATAGAATCGCCGTCTTAACTTTTAACAACAGACAATATATAGCGACAAACAATATATAGCAACTGACCGAACCTATAACAACGGACAATAAAGAATATGTTCTTGATTCTTTCTATATATATATATATTCTGTTTTGCATTTCAATACATCTATTCCACAAAGCTGACATCAAACAATTAAGAAAATTCAGCTACAACCATCTACAACTTGATACAACACAAAATGAATGAATACAACCTAGATAATTAGAAATCTACATCTATCTTGGACTCAACTGGGTATGACAACTCTCCACTTAGAGGCTTGAAGATTTCCCCTAATTTTGAAATGGGTTCTGCCGAGGCTAAATAGCATGTAACAACGAGTCAAAATCAAAGTCTCTCGATAATATTTTTTTGAGTCATCTTAGACCAACACATGATTACAAATTGAATCCTTATATATACATCCAAATATCCCGCAAAGACACGAGACTAAAGTGTTGGATAACAAGTGAACAATAAGGGATATGGCAAAATCTAGCACAATACCAATAACTAATTAATAGCTAGTAGAGTAGAACAGATAAAAACTAGCACAACTCCAGTTACTAATTATTAGCTAGTAGACTAGAACTAATAGCCTAAAAACAGAAAAGTGTTTTAGACACCGCTGAGTAATTGACTTGGAATTCCCACTGAAACCTTTAGTCTCCTGGTTCTTCAAAAACAAAGGATACTTTGTGCGGATTTTATATACTACATATTCTGAAGTAATTCATGTCTAAGAAAGTGACAACAATTTTCAATTTCATGGCATAACATGTCACTATTAACACTAATTTAATCAATGAGTTGATACCATCTGACTTAAAAGAGTTTTCAGTTCTCTCTAACAACTACTCAATGTCTCCATATATGTAATAGACAAACTTGTCTTTTTAATTAAAAAAAACATTGGTATTAAGAAAAGAGAAACTCAGAAAAGCAAGTCTAGAATATGCTCAGACAATTGCATCAACATATCACAGACAAGTCTCATATGTCCAGACATAATTTAGCAACATCATCACAGCAGCTAAGCTAAACATTATACACCACCCAATTCAAAATTTAAGAGCATTTTCTTCTGCATTTTGCTCTTCTATTTTAGAATGGCGTTTGTATTAAATGTGAAATATTAATTCAATAAAAACAACAGAACCAATGGAAATTCTCAGAAACATTCCACTAGGTGGAAATCTTGCAGACAATCAACATGGCATCAGTTCAGACCGCCCGTCTGCTATTTCTCATCATTGAATCAAATTAACCAAAACTACACTACCAGAAACTCAAAGCAATCATATCTATTCTAAAATCATATCACAAAATGGTAGCTTTCCAGTTCAATTGACTCAAATGCACACAGGTTTAATAGCTCTAATCAAAATACAACTTTTTTTTCCTCTTCTAAATCTACAAAATTGGGAAGGCATCAGATAATAAGCGGAGTTTTATTCCACATCAACTTCAGTGTTAAGCATAAGATTGTTCACATCACTTGCCTTAAATCCAAATAATTTGTATATCGCAATAAAGCAAAACCCTAATTTGCAAAAGGAAAACCCATATATTTCCACAACAATTTCTAAAGAAATTACAACACATACTACAAAACCTACCAAGAACAAAGTGGAAGCAAAATGGCATCAGATAATAAGCGGAGTTTTGAATTCAACACGGATAATCAGTGTGTAGGATAAGATTAAAACAATCAGCATTTGCCATTTAAATATATAGATTTATGAAAACAAAATCTTTAAAAAAATAAAAATTACCCAAATAAATAAGATGTAAATTGAAATTTGAATATGGGAAGGTCCATTTGACCCCAATACTAAGGAAAAATAAAGCAATGGGCTGGTAAGCCATCCTATTTAGCTTTCTGCATCACTTATATCTCCTTGCCCACAAATCAAAATTAAATTTTGGAAAAACAAGGAGTGTAAAATACAGATGCAATTTAATTATATATCTATTCCACAGATTTGACATCTTTCATCTCCTTCCACGTATCTCCTCCCTTTTCTTTCTCAGAAAATGGAGAGCAAGAACACATAAATACAAATCGAAAAAAGATTTTATTCAAATTGAAGACGGCCGTCGAACATAAAAGAAATTCGATCAATAAAAATGAGACTATGACTCGCAGCTTCGATACGGCGAGATAAGAAACGAAGAGACGAGTGGTTAAATAGGGGTTTTGTTGAGCAGCTAGGGTTTCAGTAGCTTTACCAAAATATATCTATTAATTTTAAATTTTAAATTGATGAAGGTTTGATGATTTATTATTAAGTTATTTATTCACAGTAATGTATTAATATTAACTAATAGATTGTAAAAGAAATTTCTATATACTCCCTCCCCTTGTTCTTAAATTAAAATACTTTTTCACTTTTAAAATTAATAAAGAATATTAACATAAACATAAATTAATTTAATTGTTAAAAACAACAAATATAATAATTACATAAATTTTTTAGTTAAGTTATAATAATTTTATTTATTTGTATTAAAATTAAATAATCTTAAATTACAAAATTTGATAAATTAACATTTAAAAAGTAATATGTATTTTTAATTTTAGAAAAATAAAAAAAATATTACTTAAAAATTATTTTTATTAAAGAGTAACTTATTTAGGAAATACTTATATCTTCGACCTAATCATCTTTATTAGTTTGTCTTTATAATTTTTGTATTTAAAAGTGACAATATATTTGAGGAAATCTATATTATAAAGTGGCTCACTTGATTCATTGACATCGTAATCGTGTCACATTATTTGTTTTCTCTTATGCTTCTATATGTTTAGTTTTATTATTATTTTATTTTTTCTGTATAATAAAATTTTTATTTTATTTTATATAATTTAAACACGTATTTCAGGTGTCACGAGGTGTTAATAATCTAATATAAGTTAGGGGTGTTATGGAAATTTAAGACCCCAACTTTTTTATATGAATAAAGAATTAATTTCTCTCAAATATATTTTTGAATATTATGGTGTGGATATTTGATATAATGTTATAGTAAAGATTAGGGTAATATTTATAAATTTTGCAATATTTACAAAGTAAGAAAGTGGTTATATAATATTCGATTGGCTCGGGAATATTCGCTTTTAACAGGAATATTCGATGACGGCAAGACAATCATCAGGTGGACCCTACAACGAAAGTATTGTCGTAGTTAGAAAACGACATAATTATCTTTTTATAAAAATAATAACTACGAAGTTTTACCGTTAAAACGCTGAACTACCCTAGTAAAAAGTACAAAGAATACGCGGGTGCATAAGAAAGACACCCAGATTGATTATCGATGCTTACGTGAGAAGTCACTCGCTTATACTCAATTATTGCTACAAAGAATTGTCGTGATCATATCTCTCATATTATTGATTCGATTATTGTCACAAGATCATCCGTGATAATATGATATATTATTAAATCAATAATTGAGACGACAAAGTTATTCATATTATTAAATTGCAATATTTACAATGTCTAGAAGTTCACAAGGAGAGGTTTGGTCATCTAATCAAGGCCAATAAGGAGAAAATCCTTATCTGAAAGCCCCTCTTCCCCGAAACGACCGTTGTTAAATATCGTGAGTTATAATATTAATGATGAATAAGTTCGTGTTGATTAAAGATGAATTTGATAGTTCCATCAGGTTGGGAATTATTAGTGTTAGTGGAAATCGACATTTATTTCGATATTAATTGATGTCCGGGGTTATATTGATAAATTGGGTAATTAATCTGATAAATGAGCAATTAATTGCTACTTAATTCACATGCTTATATAACTATTTGTTCACATGTGTGTACTATTGAATCACATTCATGTACTATTAGGGGAGTTGGTGCAAGATTGATAATACTTGCATGACTAAGTTAAAAATGGAGGTATAGATGGAGGTACTATACTATAATTCAGATTTTTCACATGATTATAACTATCGATTCACATGATTGAACTATTGATTCACATTATTTACTATTAGGGGAGGTGGTGCAAGTTTGATAATACTTGCAGAACTAAATTAAAAATGAAAGAAAAGTCAAGGTATTGTATCAGTAATATTTCGAGCCCCAAAACGTGCAATTATCGAAACTATATTTTCCTATAAATAAGCTCATTCTTCCTTCATTTCTCACCAATTCACTAAAGCTATAGAGCAATTATTATAGAGAGAAATTATAGAGAGAAAGAAAGAGAAGTCTGCTACCTCTCTACTCCAAAGATCCAGCTTTTTTCTAAGGTAAGGGGTATTATTTCTTTCAGATTCATGAAGAGAGCTTCATTATTCCATTCTTTATTATTATGTTGAATAACTCGTCTATGCAAAGTACCACATACATGGTGAAATTCTTCATATTTTATTCTTTATTATTATGTTGAATAACTCGCTCTATGCGGTACCGATACATGGTGAAATTCTTTCGTTATTCCATTCTTTATTATTATTTGAATAACTCGTCTGAATACATGGTGAAATTCTTCTGTTATTCCATTCTTTATTATTCTATTGAATATCCTCGTTCGTATGCGGATTACGCTTAGACCGGGTTCCATTCTTTATTATTCTATTGAATAACTCTGTCTCATCGCGGTCTATCGCATGCATGGTGAATTCTTTGTTATTCCATTCTTTATTATTCTCGCTGAATATCCTCGTCTCATGCGCGATTACGCTAGACCTCGTTCCATTCTTTATTATTCTCGCTGAATAACCTGTCTGCGCGGCCTATCGCATGCATGGTGAATTCTTCTCGTTATTCCATTCTTTATTATTCTCTTGAATATCTGTCTCGTATGTGATTACGCATTTAACCTAGTTCCATTCTTTATTATTCTGTTGAATAACCTCGTCTATGTGGATTATCACATGCACGGTGAATGATCCTTCGATTCATTCCTTATTAAATTGTGGAAATGATCTCATTCACGTGGATTACCGCATGGCGTGTGAAAATCCATTTGCGCTTCATATATTCTATGATACTCATTTGTTAAAGTTTTGGCTTCTATACTCCATGAAATTAGTAGAATATCCTCGGATATTTGCGCTTCATCCCAAGATCTTTTCATGGAAATATTCTTCCGAGCATTCTTGAATTTTACTCCACAAAGCAAAGATCATGTCGATAATTTGACGTAATTGATTTCAAGATAAATTAACTTATAAATCTTTAAAATTTATTCTTGAACTTGTTTTATTGAATTATTATGTCATTGTCATCATCCTCATGCTTATATTGTGATGAAAGTCATCTTTGGCTTACGCAAGATAGATGGACTTGGTATGATTACGACTGTGGATTATTCGCAGATAATCATGACCTCGTAATGTTATAAATGATGTGGTAAAAGTCCTCAAGAGCTTGTAGTGTATCGATGGACAGCTTTTGGTATGATTATGACCAGGATTATTCTAAGATAGTCATGACCATTGATGATTTAATGAATATCCTCGGCCCGTAGCGTGTGGATGACTCGATGATGTGGTTTATTTATTGTCGAGTCTCAAATGATAAAAATTGATGAAAACATTTTAAATCATGTAAGATAGTAGATATCATGCTCTACTTGACTCTTCTAATGGATTGCTTATTCCACTCACCAGCTTAAACTTGATGTCTATTATATTTTATCGCTTTAACATTGTCAAGACTAATGATAATTTATTCTCGCATTATCTTAGTCATAATATTTCTTATCGGGCTAGTTGAGCTCACCCTTTCTTTCACCGTTTCTCTTCAGAAATGAGAACGTAGCCGGACTAGTCTCTGGGAACCCGAGAGACTATCCCGTATGATAAGCATTAGTAGTCCTCACTATTCTGTTAAATAGTGTGACAATAAATGTAATGAGGACTCCATTGAGTGTGGATATTGTCTAGATGACAATATTCTTATTAAAACTCTTAGATTATGTTTTATCGTATTTTACACGACTGTTGTATAATTAAGTTGTATTTAAATTTTGTACCATGTATTTGGAGACTCAAGATGGGTGATGTATACCTATTTTGGGGGCGCATCACAACAGTATCAAAGCTTAGGATATGATCCCCGGCCGAGATGTGAGACAAGAACTAGGAGGGGAGAGACGGGAATTCTTCGCTAGTATGACCTACCTAAGTTTATTTGGTATTTAATTGGCTCACAGTAGATATAGGGATAATATGTGATATGTTAATTAACCCTTGTTTTGTAAGCATTTTGAAAATGGCATCCAAAAATGTTGAGATAAACAATGAAGCACATGAGACCGCTGAGTCACCACAGATTAATGCCTGTGATAATGTGCAACAGAAAGACAATAATCCTCATGTAAACAATAACACCGATGAAATGGTGAACGATGGGATGTTCAGAGGCTTTATGCAATTCATGCAACATCAAAGTAAAGCGCCCTCGCCCAAAATGCAGTGGAAACACCGACAACTCTCTGACGGCCACCGCTAAGCGCTTCAAGGAGTTGAGACCACCGAGTTTTTGAGAGCCAAACCACTTAAGGCGAGACGTGGATAAAGTAGATCAACAAGATATTTGATGTCTTGGGATGCTCCGAGGAGCAAAAGGTTCCCTTTGCCACCTTCATGTCATGGCGTAGGCAGCATTATCGGTGGGAATCAGAAAAGCGTACTCAACCTCGCCGCACTCAAAATGTCTTGGGAGAAGTTCCAAGAGTCGCTCAATGACAAGTACTTTCCCAAAGTATTCGTCACACGAAGGAGGTAGAGTTCATCAAGCTTGAGCAAAACAATATGACCGTATGGCGCAAAGACGGCTAAGTTTGCCGAAAGTTATCTCTGGCCATATCCCCACTTGGTTAATAATGAGGAGAGAATGACGCGATGTTTCTAAGAGGTTTGAAACCCGAGATACGCCAATACCTAATTTCTCACAAACCGTGTTTGTATTCGATGTTGTGAATAGGGCTCGCTTATTGAGCGCGATAATGAGTCAACCCAACCAAGAGAGAGCAACCGACAAGTCGATAATACCAAAGGTAGCAAGCATCAAGCTGTGACAACAAACGTGAGGGAATCAACATGCCGTAAATGATAATCACTTTGCTGGTGGTAATCATGGCCATGACAATAAGAGTGGACATTTCAAGAAGAGGAGATTCAACAAGGATGGAAAGACGCCAAAGACCAAAGACCGTTGTTAAGGAAGGAGAACGACCACCTATCAGATATATTACAAATGTGGAGGGAAGGACACATAAGTCCAAACCGCATCGATGCAAATTAAAAGCGTGTTATAATTGTGGAAAAGAAGGTCACCTAGCCCGATTTTTTCGTGCACCAAAGTCAAGTCCAAATTGGATGGAGGCATCAAAGGGTGTCCCACACAAGACAAAACCTAGAGTTCAAGGAGAGCGCTTTTGTCGTAACCTCCCAAAAAGCGAGGAATCCGAACGAGGTGATCACGGTAAGCTAATCATAAACTCTAGCGAAGTTTATACTTTATTTGATACCCCGGCTCTACCCATTCCTTTATTTCTCCTACTTGCGCCAACGCTTAAATTTAACTCGAGAAATTAGACTTTGACTTATCTCGTTGAAACTCCGCTAAGAGAAACCTTCATTACATCCACTATTTATAAGTCTTGTTTGATTCAAATCGTTAATCGCATCGCTACCCGTCGATCTTATTTCTTTGAAAATACTTGTATTTGATGTGATTTTAGGGTTGATTGGTTAACTACTCATCATGCTAAAATCGATTGTTTTCGTAAGTTGTTAGCTTTCATATTCCTAACCAACCTATTATGCTAATTCAAGCAACCAAACCACTAAAATCAATCACCGCTATATCAAGTCATAAAGCTATTCGCTTATTGAAAAACGGATGTCAAGCTTTCTTAGCCCATGTCACTGATTTAAATAAAGATACGCCGATTTGAATGATATTTCTATTGTTAATAAATTTCCGACGATTCCCCTGAGAACTTCCTCGCCTACCCCGTCAGAGCGTGAAATTGAATTTTGTATCGACCTTGAATCCCAGATAAAACCCATTTCCAAAGCCCCATATCGAATGGCTCCTATTGAACTTCGTGAGTTAAAAACCCAACTACAGAATTGTTAGACATCGATTTCATTCGGCCCTAAGACGCCTCCTCGGGGTGCTCCTATTCTATTCGTGAAGAAGAAAGATGGAAGTATGCGACTTTATATTGATTATCGGAGTCAATCATGTCACCATCAAAAATAGTACCCGCTGCCCGCGCATCGATGACCTGTTTGACCAACACTGGAAGGAGCCAAATTCTTTTCAAAGATCGATTCGTTCCGATATCATCAATTGAAGATTAAAACCGATGACATTCCAAAGACTACTTTTCTTTAACTCCTAGACGGGCATTATGAATTCCTAGTCATGTCTTTTGATCGACTAATGCTCCCGCCGCTTCATGGGATATGATGAACCGAGTATTCAAGGAATATTTGATCACTTTGTGGTCGCCTTTTATCGATGACATCCTCATATACTCCAAAACCCGCGAAGACCATGAGCAACACTTGAGGTCGATACTCCAAAAGCTTCGTGAAAAACAAGCTTTATGCCAAGTTAAAGAAATGCGAGTTCGCTTGAGGAAGTTGCATTCCTCGGGCACGTGATATCAAATCATGGAATATCTGTCACCCGCAAAGATCAAGCAATTCAAAGTCGGGAGCAACCTAAGTCAAATGATCAAGTACGAGCTTTCTTGGCTTAGTCAAGTTATTATCGAGATTCGTAGAAGGGTTTTCTCGAATCGCTACTCCATTAACTCAAATTTCGACTTGAAAAGATACAAAATTCATTTGAGCGAGGAATGTGAAAAGAGTTTTCAAGAACTCAAGAGAGAGACTCATTTCAAAGACCGCTCGACAATACCATCTCGCCTCGAGGAGGATTTTTCATCTACAAAGTGATGCTTCGTGCAAAGGGTTAGGATGTGTTCTCATGCAACATGGGAAAGTCATAGCCTATGCCTCTCGACAACTCAAAGAATATGAGAGGAATTATCCTACTCATGATCTAGAGTCAAGCAAGCAATAATTTTTTTAAGCGCTTAAGATTTGGAGGCATTACCTATATGGAGAGAAGGTGGAGATCTATACTGATCATAAAAGCCTCAAATATTTCTTCACTCAAAAGGAACTCAACATGCAAGGCAACGACGATGGCTTGAGTTTTTGAAAGATTATGATCATACCATCCAATACCATCCTCGAAAAAGCGAACGTAGAAGTGGCGAACGCATTGAGTAGAAGATCATATGCGGCACGAAAGCAATATTGTCAACGCAAAGGCCCATTTTGTATGACTTACAAAGGATGGAGATAGAGTTAAAGACTCTGTGGACCCATTTGATGATGGTGAATATATACGAGTAGAACCGAATTTAATCGATAAAGTTAAAGTTTTCTCAAACTATAGACACTGAGAGTTCGATGCGTATATGAAGAAAAGAAAGTGCAAGAAGGTGTTATTCCTAAGCAAGAATCGATGAAGAAGGAATACTTCAGTCAACTCCAGACTTTGTGTTCCTAACGATTCGACTTAAAGTATAAAATCATGATGGAGGCGCACAACACACCGCTTTGCAATCCATCTCGGGAGTACCAAATGTATCGTGATCTTCGACATACATTTTGGTGGAGCAATACGAAGAGAGAGATAATGGGGTTATCTCAAGGTGTCTAACTTGTCAACGAGTCAAGGCGGAGCATCAAGTACCAAAAGGTCCATTGCAACCACTTGAAATTCCGTAATGGAAGTGGAGCACATTACCATAAATTTTGTTACTCGATCTTCCCAAGGTTTCTCAAGGCATAGATGCGATTTGGGTCATTGTTGATAGATTGACCAAGTCCGCTTTCATTTCTTACCGATACGAGAAACTTTATACACTTGAACGCCTTGCTAGTATGTACATAAACGAGATCGTAAGATTGCATGGTATGCCAAAGATCCATAGTTTCCGATCGAGACCCAAGATTCACTTCAAGATTTTAGGTTAGTTTGCAAAAAAAGCTATGGGCATAGATTTACGATTTATTTAGTTCTATATCATCCTAAAACGGATGGGCAATTCGGAAAGGACTATTCAAACTCTTGAAGATTTATTAAGACTTTGTGTCCTCGACTTCAAGGAAGTTGGGACAAGTTCTTACCATCGGTGGAGTTTTCCTACAACAATAGTTATCGCAAGTATCGCATGGCTCCATTTGAGGCGCTAGATGGAAGAAAGTGTCGCTTCTCCAAAGATATTGGGATGAGGTGGGTGAAGCAACGCTGTTGGGACCAGATTTGGTACGTATGACTACGAAAAAAGATTCAAACGATCCGACAACGATAAAAACCTCACAAGATCGACAAAAGAGTTATGCCGATCTTCATCGAAAAGACGTGGAATTCAATATCGAGATCATGTGTTGTTACGTCTTTTCCCATGGAAAGGAGTTACGAGATTTGAAAAAAGAGGAAAGCTCAATCCTCGATTCATTGGCCCATTTATAATCCTCGAACGAGTAGGAACTGTGGCCTATAGACTCGCCTTACCGCCAAGTATGTCTCGTGTTCATAACGTTTTTCACATATCTATGTTACGTAAATATGTGAAAGACCCAAATCACATTATTGAATTAGAACCAAACGAGATAGAGGAAGATTTAACGTATGAAGAGTTACCTGTTAAAATCTTGGATAAGAAAGATCATATTGTACGCTCCTCAAGTCAAAGTTTTGTGGAGAAACCACGATGTGGAAGAAATGACCTGGGAGTTAGAATCTGAGATGAAGTCAAGATATCCTCACCTCTTCGACATACCAAGTACGCACCCTAATTTCGAGGACGAAATTTCATAAGAAGGGGAGGTTGTAAGACCCCAACTTTTATGAATAAAGATTAATTTCTCTCGAAATATATTTTTGAATATTATGGTGTGGATATAATATAATGTTATAGTTGTGGGTAATATTTACAAATTTTGCAAAGTAAGGAAGTGGTTATATAATATTCAATTGGTCGGGGAATATTCATTTTAACAGGGAATATTCAGATGACGACGTACAATCATTAGTGGACCCCACAACGAAGTATTGTCGTAGTTAGAAAAACGACATAATTATCTTTTATAAAAATAACTACGAAGTTTTACCGTTAAACCGCTTGAACTACCCTAGAGTAGTAAAAGTACAAAGAATACGCTGTGGTCGTGCAAGAAGAGTACACGGTATTGATTATTGATGCTTACGTGAGAAGTCACCAGCTTATACTCAATTATTGCTACAATGAATTGTTGCATCATATCTCTCATATTATTGATTCGATTATTGTCACAAAGATCATCTCGCATTATATGATATATTATTAAATCAATAATTGAGACGACAAAGTTATTCATATTATTAAATTACAATATTTACAATGTCTAGAAGTTCTGTCAAGGAGAGGTTTGGTCATCTAATTACTCGCCAATAAGGAGAAATCCTTATCGGAAAGCCCCCTCTTTCTTGGGAACGACCTAGTTGTTAAATATTGTGGGTTATAATATTAATGATGAATAATTCCGTGTTAATTAAAGATGAATTTGATAGTTCTATTGTGTTGGAATTTTTAGTGTTAGTGGAAATCGACATCTATTGTAAGACCCCAACTTATTATAAATGAAATTGAATTTCCTCTATTTATTATTTTGAAATAGTAAGGGTTGATTTGATTAATGTGGTTAATTATGGGTAAAATACGCAAATATTTTAAATAAGCAAGTGGTTATAAAATATTCATTGTTGTCGGGGAATATTCGTTTGGTTGTGGAATATTTTCTTTGTGAGGAGAATATTCGTAATGCGACGGTGCGAACTTAATGTGGGCCCATAATGAAAAGCGATTGGATGAAGAAAACGATAAGTATAAGTTGTTTATAAATAACGACATAGTTGTTACCGTTATTACTGTTGAAATACTCGGTGGTTAAAACACAGTAGCACACGGTATTGCACAAATTATTGATTCTTACGTAAGAAGGCACTACTCAATAATTGTTATAGTAATTATTGTTCAATATTTTATTTTATTGATTCAATAATTGCTACGTTGATATTTTATATTATTCTTGTTTCAATAATTGTCACTGCACAATACTTTCCTTTATCAAATCAATAATTCATATTATTTGATTAATATTATTAGATAGCATTATTGGCAATGTCTAGAAAGTTCTGTCTAAGGAGAGGTTTGGTCACCTAATTGCGCTCTAGTAAGGAGAAATCCTTATTGGAAAGCCCCTTTTTAAATGGGAACTACCGGTTTGTCGATGATTGTGATTACGTAATATTATTTGTGAATAATTAATTATTGATTTATATGATAAGAAAAATATTCATTTTATGTGGATATAGATGGAGAAAAATTTAAATGTGACAATTGTTGAAAATTGATATTTTATCTTTTCTGATAAAATAATTCATTTAAATATATAATTATATTATAATAATATAATAATGATGATATTTTATAATGAATGTGTGATATATGAATAAATGAGGAGGAAGAGTATTTTTGTTACAAAAAAAAATATTTAAAACATATTAAACATGTTTGTGGGCCCCATTTTGACTGAAATTGGATTATAGCCCATAAAATCGTCCGTTTATGGATTTCGGTCAACTTCTATTTGAAATTTGGAAAAACTTAAACTTACAAAGTTGTAGAGAATTGAATTTCCTATGGAATGGACATAAGATTCAAATTTTTCTGATAAAAGGGCTATTTATTGTGAATTATTGAAGTTCCGGTATATCGAGTCTGAATTAATTTTTGGAGTTTTAAATATTTTTGTTTAGAAAAACGTTTTTGGTGAGTCCCACAAGTGTTGTAAACATGCTAAAATCAGATTCTTTTGTGGTGGGCTTGAAAATTTAATAAATAATATTATTTTATTAAATTTTCTGCTTTGGTGTTCTAAGCATTTTCCTATAAATAGGGTGTTTAGGTTAGAATTGAAAATCACACCAGAAACTGAAATCTTCTCTCTCTCTCTCTCTATATATATATATATATATATATATATATATATATTATCGAGCGTATTCTTGTGAGTATTTTTATATTTTGAGTGTTCTTTATCGCGATTAAGTTCCTTCAAAGACTATATCTAGTATTCCAAATGTAAGTACATCTTTTTCGAGGTAAGGGATGTTATTTTTTTTCTAAAAATGATATTATTTCTTCTAATATCATTACGCCGGAATATTGATAAGATTTTTCTTGTAAAGTTCTTGTCTTTTAGTGTCGGAGTTACTATTCACGTATACGACACTATTCACGTATACGACACTATTCACGAATACGGCACTATTCACAGAAAAATTAAATTTTTATTTTTTTGTCCAAAATATCTATTATGGATACTAGCTTTGATGATATCCATATTTTGATTATTCTTGAATTTTACTCCACTATGATTATTTATGAAGTATTTTTGAACTCGGTTTTTTAAAGTACGAATCCTTAATATTTGTTCTTTTGTTTCACTGGATTCATTTTCTTTAAAATATTTTTCATCATCCTCAGTCCTAAATGATGATATTATCAATATCTTTGGCAGAAGTAGTGCAAAAGATGAATGAATTTCTAATGAATATCTTTGGCCCAGAAGTGCAAAAGATGAGCAGTGTTGAGATGAACATGACCAACTGATGAATATCTTTGCCCTATAGTGCAAAGATGAATATTTGACTTAAGATGTATATTGATTGATGTTACAGGGATAAAATATTGATGATGGACTTTTAAATTCATAGATAATAGTAGATTTCATTCTCTACATAACTCTTCTATAAATTATTATTTTCGCTGCGAATATTGATCTGAAACTTGTTGTTTATTATATTCTATCAGATTTTTCCCTGTTGAAGACTAACGATATTTGTTCTATATTATCTTAGTCATAATATTCTTTACTGGGCTAGTTGAGCTCACCCTTTTCTTTTTTGTTCCATTTTTCTTCTCAGGAGGCGAGAATGTAGCGAGTACTAGTCGGGGTATGGAATGATGGTTCTAGAAGTTGTCTTAGTAGTCCTCACTATTTTGTAAATTAGTGTATCAATAATTGTAATGAGGACTTATTTGAGTGTGGATATTGTCTAGATGACAATATTTGTATTTAAACTGACAGTTTATGTGTTGTTGTATTTTGCACGACAATTGTATTAATAAAGTTATAGTTGTTTCTGTACCATATATTTGGCGACTCAGAATGGATATTGTGTACCTATTTTGGGGGCGTCACATCTATTCCGATGATAATTGATGTCTGGGGATTATATTAATAAATTGGGTAATTAATCGGATAAATGAGCAATTAATTGCTACTAATTCACATGCTTATATAACTATTTGTTCACATGCGTGTACTATTGAATCACATTCATGTACTATTAGGGGAGTTGGTGCAAAATTGATAATACTTGCATGACTAAGTTAAAAATGGAGGTATAGATGGATGTACTATACTATAATTCGTATTTTTACATGATTATAACTATTGATTCACATGATTGAACTATTGATTCACATTATTTAGTATTAGGGGAGGTGGTGCAAGTTTGATAATACTTGCAGGACTAAATTAAAAATGAAAAAAAAGTTGAAGGTATTGTACTGTAATATTTTGAGCCCCAAAACGTGCAATTATCGAAACTATATTTTCCTATAAATAGAAGCTCATTCTTCTTTCATTTCTCACCAATTCACTAAAGCTATAGAGCAATTATTATAGAGAGAGAAATTATAGAGAGAAAGAAGAAGAAGTCTGCTACCTCTCTCTACTCCAATATCCAGTTTTTTAAGGTAAGGGGTATTATTTCTTTCGTATTCATGAAGAAAGCTTCATTATTCCATTTTTATTATTATGTTGGAATAACATGTCTATCTGATACCACATACATGGTGAAATTCTTCCATTATTCCATTCTTTATTATTATGTTGGAATAACTCAATACATCACAAAGACAACATACATGGTGAAATTCTTCAGTTATTCCATTCTTTATTATTATATTGGAATATCCTGTCTGTGCGAATTACGCTAGACTTGGTTCCATTCTTTATTATTCTGTTGGAATAACCTATCATGCGATGCATCGTCGTGATGCATGGTGAATTCTTTGTTATTCCATTCTTTATTATTTTGTTGGAATATCCTGTCTGTGCGGATTACGCTAGACCTGGTTCCATTCTTTATTATTCTATTGAAATAACCTGTCTGTGCGTTCTATCGCATGCATGGTGAACTCTTCTGTTATTTCATTCTTTATTATTCTATTGTCTGTGCGGATTACGCATGACCTGGTTCCATTCTTTATTATTTTATTGGAATAACATGTCTATGTGGATTATCACATGCATGGTGAATGATCCTTCGTATTAATTCCTTATTAAATTATGGAAATGATCTGTCTACATAGATTACCGCATGGCGGGTGAAAATCTATTTGCAGTTTCATATATTCTATGATACTTATTTGGTTAAAGTTTTGGCTTCTATACTCTATGAAATTAGTAGAATATCCTGGATATTTGCACTTCATCCGGTATCTTTTCATAAAAATATTCTTCTGAGCATTCTTGAATTTTACTTCACGAAGCGAAGATCATGTCGACAAATTGATTAATTGATTTCAAGATAAATTAACTTATAAATCTTTAAAATTTATTCTTGAACTTATTTTATTGAATTATTATGTCATTGTCATCATCCTCATTGTGATGAAAGTCATATTTGGCTTACGTGCATAGATGGACTTGATATGATTATGACCAGGGATTATTTGGTATAATCATGACCTGTAATGTTATAAATGATGTGGTAAAAGTCCGCAGTAGCTTGTAGTGCATTGATGGACAGTTTTTGGTATGATTATGACCAGGGATTATTCGGTATAGTCATGACCATTGATGATTTAATGAATATCCTTGGCCGTAGTAGCGGGGATGACTCGATGATGTGGTTTATTTATTGTCGAGTCTCAACGATAAAAATTGATGAAAACATTTTAAATCATAGAAGATAGTAGATATCATGCTCTACTTGACTCTTCTAATGGATTGCTTATTCCGCTGCAGTTAAACTTGATGTCTATTATATTTTATCAATTTAACATTGTTGAAGACTAATGATAATTTATTCTGCATTATCTTAGTCATAATATTTCTTACTAAGCTAGTTGAGCTCACCCGTTCTTTCACTGTTCTCTTCAGGAAATGAGAACGTAGTCGGGACTAGTCGGGGAACGGAGTGACGGTCCAGAAGATAGCATTAGTAGTCCTCACTATTCTGTTAAATAGTGTGACAATAAATGTAATGAGGACTCCATTGAGTGTGGATATTTTCTAGATGATAATATTCTTATTAAAACTCTTAGATTATGTTTTATCGTATTTTACACGACTGTTGTATAACTAAGTTGTATTTAAATTTTGTACCATGTATTTGGCGACTCAAGATGGGTGATGTATACATATTTTGGGGGCATCACAAACTGCAGGAAGGTTTGGCTACCAACTGAATCACATTCGAAATAATTTGGTAACTTAATAAAACTGAATTGGTTACCTTGGTATGAAGGTTTTGTTGCCTAAATTGGTATGAAGTTTTGGTTACCTTGGTGTGAAGGTTTGGTTACCAACTGCACTATAAAACAACTGAAGGTATGGAGGCGGATTGGTTACCTTGGTATGACAGTTTGGTTACCTTGGTATAAAAATTTGGTTACCAACTGTACTATGAAAAAATTGCAAGTGTGGAGGTGGATTGGTAACTTTGGTATGAAGGTTTGGTAACCTTGGTATGAAAGTTTGGTTACCAACTGCACTATGAAAAAACTGCAGGTTTGGTAACCTTGAGATGAAAGTTTGGTTACCAACTGCACTGTGAAAAAAACTGCAGGTTTGGTAACCTTGAGATGAAAGTTTGGTTACCAACTGCACTATGAAAAAACTGCAGGTGTGGTTTGGTTACCTTGATATGACGATTTGGTTACCTTGGTATGAAGGTTTGGTTACCAACTGCACTATAAAAAAACTGCATCCACACCAATCCCCACTAACTTCCTATCTTCCTCCCTAAAATCCCCACCAATACGCCCCAAAAAGCTATCACAACACTTCATTTTCCCTTCTCCATCTCATCACCTTTCTCTCTTCCCAAATACATTTTTTCTACATTTTATCAAACACCAAGAGGGCCACACAAAACACCATACAAATGTTGTCAGAATCAGGCGACCGGCGACCCACAAAACCAAACCATATGATCTTTTAGTCTTTTGGTGTATGAGCCTGCCAGGTTTCAGAAAGAGGAGCAGGGGTTCTATGTTTTTGGACTAATGGGGGCTCATCAACATCTTCAGGCATTACGAGAGTCTTTTAATGGAGTGAGGCCATTGGTTGAACTTTTATACTGAAATCGAAGATAATTTTCCTCCCATACCAAGGGGTGGCGATCACGAGGAGCCATACTGCTTCTGAGCGATGTGAAGCCGTGACTTAATATGTGTGGAGTTTTACTTCGTTTAGCGAGATATATAAGGAGATAATCGTGGGTCATAATTAAAAGAATATCCAAATGTATTATTTTGTAAATAAATATGAAAAATGTATCATTTTTGTAATTATTTTATCTATGCACTATTATTGTAATTATTTCTAAAAATGTACTAAAATATGTAATTAATCCTATTTATTTGCAATGATTATAATTTATAATTATAAGATTAATAATATTGAGATTATAATCTATGGATTATAATATCTCATATTAAATTGTAATAATTGTTTTAAAATTAGAGATATATAAAAATAATTTTATATTTTTAAATATATCATTATTATAAATTTAAAATATAATAATATTAAAATTTGCTCCTACTTTAGTGTACCCGACCAATGGCTACCTCAATGACTATAATAAACCTCAACTCAAATGAAAGCCTAGAATTATAGATTCTCTTTGAGTCATTGTATATTAATACAGAAATACGTAATACAAATAGATGCTCTAGCCTCTCGTAGGCCTTAGAATTAGTTAGAAGACCCATTTTAAGTTTTACTAATGTTTTAAATTTCATGGGTTTAAGTCATATGTTATAATAAAGTTTTATAGTTATTATATAAATAATAAATAATTATTTAATGTGTGAATTACTATAAAGTATGTGAGACATAATATATTAATACATAAAAAAGCAAAGTTTAGTCACAACTTGATGAATCTAATTATATTGTGTATTCTTTTTTGTGGGTTAATTCTTCATTTTTATTTTGTGTATTATACGCAAGCATGCAAATTTCAACCTCTATAACTCGGTCTCCTTCATTTGAATTAATTAATTCGGATGAGCCAAAACAATATAATAATAGAATTGTTAAATCTACGATATTTTTTATTAATTCTACAACAAAAGTGTCGTTATAGATGTATAACGACATTTTTATTGTGGAAATAATAATTTTTGTTTTGAATTTAACAATTTCCTATAATAACTTTGAATTCAGACAAACCGAAGAGTTAAATATTATTATTTTCATATTAATCTATTCGGATGAGCCGGAAATAAATACTATTGATTAATTGGAATGACCCCCAAAAAATAGATAGATAAAAGGAATATATATATATATATATATATATATATATATATATATATATATATCGACTTCTCTTCAAATGAATCATAAATGAAAGCAAATTAAAAATGAATCGATTATATTGATGATTTTATCTGTCGTTATAACATAAAAAACGATTTATTAAATTATTATATTATACCGACCGGATAAAATCGTCGCTATAACCGATTTATTTTTAATTCTATCGTTTGCCTGAGATACGGACAATATAGAGAGAGAGAGGTAGGCAGGTCCAAAAGTCAAAATAAGCAAATGAATAATTCTATCTCAAACTTTTTGTCCTGATATATTTATCCTTTGTGCACGTGTCCAGCAAACTAGGAATTCGGCAGTCATATCATAAAATTCCCAATGAAATTGAAACAAAAAATATATATGAATACATAAAAAAACAAAAGGAATAAGAAAATTAACAGTGACGGAATTGGTCTCTCCTTGTTGGGCTGTTGGGATGAATCCTTCAACGTACGGCTGGAATGCACTTTGATTTTCTCGCGCGCGGGGGAGGTACACGGTTGGAAAAGCTGCTTTTGCTGCCCAATAGCTATACCAATTCATGCATGAATTATTCATATACATATATATATATATATATGAGAAAAATACATGTACACAATCGTCTATGAAGACGATTTTTTTGGGCTATAACGACAGTTCATCCATCGTTATAGCTATTATAGTCTATAGTATTTGTTAAACATTTATAAAACAAAAAATCGTCAAGATCTACACAAATATAGATATATATATATATACTCATAGTAGTAATATATATTATCTCCTATTAATTTATTTTTAACTTGTCCAGAACCTGTATTTTCAAGCAAGTAAATAAATTGAAGATACAGTTTTTTTGACCTTTTGGTTTAGTTAAGTTGATCGATATAATTAGTTCAGCATGTTCCTTAACTTGGAATAAGCTGACTCGATCCATTTAAGTATTCGACAATGTTATAGAAATGAATTGCATAATTTGTATAGATTAAATTTACAATTATTTGTATATAACAAAATCATAAAAAATATAACTATATTTATCCAAATAAACTCATTTTTATAAATTCCTTAAATAAATTGTTGATTTTAATTAATGTGCTTGTAATTGGGATCCGGGGTTCTAGAGTTGCTACTTGTAGGAGGGAGGGAGAGAGACGTACGTTTGTTTTCTTAGAATGAAGTCAAAAGGAATTTTTACAAGGCCATTGGAATATATATAAAATTTCATATCATCACCACTTGGATTCTACTCCATTTATTTAAATCACAGGCGCAAAGTACTGTTATCAACATACCCTACACACTGTACACCAGCCGGCTTCCTTCTTCATCTTCTTCTAATCTTCTTCTTCTACTTCTTTTATATATATATATATAACACATGCAGTACTCCTTGTGCCAAATATATATTCATTGCTAAAAAGCTAGCATTAAACATACACATAATTTTCTTCAACGTACAAAAGCTCGATCGATCAAAATATATATATATATATATATATATATATATATATCAATGGCCAAACGTTTCAAACTAAAACTCTCTCTCTCATCATTCCAATTCTGCAGCCGCTCCAACCAAACCAGCTCCTCTCTCCCTAAAAGTCCTTTACCTGCATCTACTTTATTATTCTCCCCCATAAACCCCAAATCATTAGAAATATCATTTCCCTCCTTTCCGGACCCTCCACCAACCCCAAATTGTCCCTCCAAAATCATGCCGGTCAGCTTTAGTATTGAATGCAACCAATCAACACGTGACACCACCCAAAAAATGTACAATTCCCCCGTTTCATATCACGATTCGGATGATAGTACTACTGCATGGCCGCCTATGACACCTCCAAAAGGACATAAAAAGAAAAACAGAAGAAAAAAAACAAGAAGAAGAAGAAGAAGAAGAAGTAGCATTTCATCGGCCAATAGCGGTTGGTTTAGCAGTGAAGAAGATCATGCAATTGATGAAGAGAGTGAGAGCTTGATCATGTCGTCGCCAGAGAATTTGGATTCGTCTTGTGATTTTGGTATAATTCCTATTAGTACTAGTAGCTGGAAGAAAAAGAATAGTACTAGTCATGTCAAGGTTAGGAGACTGAGACGATATGTTTCGAATAGTTGGAAAAGTGGTGGTGGTGGTGAGGAGATTCCGGTGAGGAGGAAGTCGACGGTGTTCAGGCGGCGAATGATGATGTCGTGCGCGGTGGAAGGGAAGGTTAAGGAGAGCTTTGCGGTGGTAAAGAATTCGGAGAATCCTTATGAGGATTTTAAGGGGTCAATGATGGAGATGATATTGGAGAAGAAGATGTTTGAGCCAAAGGATTTGGAGCAGCTGTTGCAGTGTTTTTTGTCTCTTAATTCTCGCCACCATCATGCCGCTATTGTTCAGGCGTTTTCAGAGATTTGGGAGGCCTTGTTTCTGTAAATCTTTTTATTCAATTCTTTTTAATTTGAAGTTGAACAAGCTACACAAGACTGGGGATAAATAAAATTCAATTCGGTCTTAATATTCTATTTGTTTTATTAACCCTCCTGGAATTTTAAGGGGTACGTACGTGTATAATTACGAGTGAGAGCTTTTATATGGTTTGCTCTTGCTCGTTTTGTTTTCCTTAAAGGTTGTCCTTGGTGCATGTATCTCCTATGAATGAAGAATTAAGTTGTATAATTTCCAACTCCTGTCGGCCGATCCAGAAAATTTAAGGATTTTAGTTATATTTTTTGTTGTTCAAGTTAAATAAAAAAATTTAAACTAATCATAATAATATTTATAAATTGCATTAAATATTCATAATCCAAACTAAAAAGAGAATTTCTAATAAAAATATTTAGACACAATTTAAAATTTTAATTCGATTACTTGTTATAATTCAATTTGAATGATTCCTTACACTGCTTCTACGAAGTTTTGAATGTAAAAAAAAAAAACTGCTTACGTTTTTTTGAAATGTAAAAGAAAAGAATAGAAAATTTAAATTAGAAAAAAGAATAGAAAACTTAAAAATTTTCTTTGTGTTGTTTCTAAGTTTTTAATAGAAAAAAATAGAAAATTAAAAAAAATTCTTTTCTTGCGTTTTTGAGTTCTAATGAAAAGAAAAGAAAAATATCACTTTTACAAATATATGTGTGAGTTGAAGAGAGATTGCTAAAAACAAATTGGGAACTATTTAGGCATGAGTTTTACCGAAATAGGAGACAGGTCTGACTGGAAAGTTACCGAAGATGGGGAGATTAGGATGCCGGAGTGCCGACAAGAAATCTAGTGATGAATTTGTTCAGTTACACTGTTGCAGAGAGCTTGGGCTTGAACCGAAGAAGAGAACTTATTCGCGGCAAGTTATTCACGCCTATACTTTTCTCCTTATTTTAGTAGATAAAAATAAATTGAGGACACGAGTTGTAATTTAAAATTTATTATATTAAAAGTTGAGGATAATATGGGAATTATAAAAATATTACTTATTCCAATTTCTTTTCCGTCCAAATCAGGCCAATTTTGGACGAAAAACTTTGGCAGGAAAAGTAATCAAGTTTTCTATTCATTTCATTTCTTTTTTGTTTATTAAAAAACTCAAAAACATAAGAATTGAAAAGAAAAGTTAAATTTTTCGTCCATTTATCTTCTTTTCTGTCCATTTAAAAACTCAAAAACATAGTGTAAATGCTCAAAATCTCAAACCAAATTTATTTTCTATATTCAAACAAAATCATGAAAACTAGAGATGAGAAGTTGCTAAAGACTCGTAATCATTTTCTATTTTCCATCATAAAATAAGTCAAAATCATTGTAAGTTATCACAATAAAAATTAGAAACTATTTAACCAAAATGATCCTATTTTCAATTGAAGATCATCAAACAACCCAAAAATAAAAACTCAATCAAACAAAACTAACAGTAACCACAGTCAACAAAATTAATAGCAAAAAAAAATCAAACTTGAATCAAATAATCTCTCATAGTTCACACGCGCGTTGATGAACATTCAAAACTAAAAACTATACAAAAATACTTTTAAAATTTTACCAACTAAAAAAGATTTTTGTACTTGTATTCAGAATTAATTTATGAATGTTTTTTGTCCCTTTCAAATATAATTCTTTCATTAATCTACCCCCTTAAATGTATTAATTTATATATTTGTTATACCCCTATACCTATAAAAACAAAATTCCAAGGACAACTGTCTATATTGCCCCTCATATATACGCCCCTGCTCTAACCTAGGTTCCCGTATATATATACACACACACACACACACACACACACACACACACATATATATATATATATATATATATATATATATATAAAGATTAAGAGCATTCTTTTAAATAGCATTCTGCTTAAATAGCATTCTTTTATCAAAACGACGTAGTTTTGAGGGACGCGACATTTTTGTAAATACAATGTCACCGCAGTATTTACAAAAAAATACCATCATGCGTCCCTCCAAAACTATATGTCGTTTTGATAAAAGAATGCTATTTAAGACGGAATGCTATTTAAAGAGAATGCTCTTGATCCTGACTGTATATATATATATATAGTGCGATGATATATATTTTACATCTGAGAGAAGATATAATTAGAGATACAAAATAATCATTTAGGTTTACGACAAAACTTAGAAATTGATAATTTAAGTATAAATTTATATAATGTAAATCAAAAATATAAAAGGTTGATTCGACTCGAATCCTACTTCTATACCGGTTAATGATGTAAAACTCAAATATTCAAATGACTCGCCCAAAAGTATGATAAAATATGATAAAACTTAATCAACACTCTAACCAAATGAGGGTGTATATTTATTAGCACGACAAACCAGCTCGTAGCATAAAAGAATACATTGGTTAAAACTGAATTTTCTGCACACTGGTAGAAACCACAAGCTACACATTGGTACAAACTGAATCTTTCATTTACATGATTCAGTACAATGAAGTTAGTCGGAAGGACAAGATGGAAGTGGTACTGCATTTACCTAACATTTTAACCAAAAAATTCGAGTAATGGAGGGGAGAAGCCTTTTCTATCACCCTGATCAGCATGTAAACGCCAAGAACATAATATACAAGAAGCAATTGCTTCAACATTCTTTAGCTTCTAACTTCTGTCTATTTTCCACTGCAGTCGTGACATTCTAAAAAAAATTCACATGACATAGCTTCCCACCAGCTTCATCTGCAAAGGAAATCTTTTTCTCCTTGTGGATTACATTTTCTGTAGCAGCAGAGCCATCCTCGGTCAATCTCTGTGGTTGAGAAATTGAAACAATGAAACAAAGTCAGAATTCTCCTATAACATAAACCCACTAAATTAATAACTTACAGCATTCAAACTAATCATCAAGTTCTTTTATCTTTACTTCTGCTGAATATAAATAGAGATACAAACCATGATTTTACAGAAACGGTTGCAGTCCCTTGCCATGACGGATAGCCACTTTTTTGCTGTTTCCTCAGCTTTTGTCGCACTCTTGATAGCTGTTTTCACCTGCAAAAGCGAGCCTCACATAAAAAATGCGCACACCCCCAAACATACATTAGAACACAAACTGCATTTATTCAAGAAATCCTATAGCAGCCAGTTTGTTAGAACGCAAGTATAATATGAATTCCTAATCCGACAACCATAAAAAGGATATGAGCCATAAGGGAAAAAAATGAAGACTAAACGAGCTGCATACCACCTTTGAAACCAAGACTACCAGAGACAGGTGAACAGTATGCTCTATGTCAATAACCGTATAATGCCATATGCACCAATAAAGAAATTTGTTTCTCAAAATGATAATTATATATGTCGGCCAACAAAGTAATGGCTTCATATATGAAAAGAACAGAAAACACTGAACATCAACTCAAAATGTATGGGTTTTAATCCCAGTATCGTCACCATACCACCAAGCATAGAACAAATCATACAAGTCTTATAAACAACTAAATCCTGAGAAGAAACAAGACACGTATAAACTAGGAAGTCCTTGAGAAATTAAGAAAAGCCTCTATAGGAAGGGAAGACATGCTGGTTAGCGGCACTCAGCTACTAAAATATTAATTTATGTCCAGACTTTTAGATATGGAGTTAGGGAAGCTAATAGTTAAGTCCATTTGTATCTGTACTTTGAGAAAAGAGGCAGAGTATCATAATACTTCGTAAATGAGCAATAGAATTCAATCAACACATGCTATACAAATTGCTTGGATATTAACTACCATACTACAATAGGACCAATTAAAAGCAATGCACTTTACGTCTAGCCTCTTCACTATAACAAACAAAATGCAAATTGCTATTTGTCAACAATAATAGAAAGCTCCTTGCATAAAACATGACAGTTTTACATGAATAAGACTGAATGCAGCATCCAGAGGCAGAAATTCTATTAATGAAATAAATAAAGGGTGCATCACTAAGCAGCAAGGATCTTTTTAAACCCACATACCTCCTCTACATCATTTTTCAATGATGTACTCCGGTATGCTTCGTAGAGAAAATTTTCTTCTACAGTGTCCTTCATGGACTTCAGCTCAGACATAAGCTTTACTGCAAGAGACTCTATGTCATGCATCTGTCGCTGTGAGAATGCAATTGCACTTCCAGAACAACCTTCAATGGTGGTGCATCCGGTGCTAAGATGAGGAAGTGAACGAGAAAGAGGGGGACCCTCAAGACATCCTTTAGGTGGAGAGCCTTTCTTATTGTACTTGGGTTTCTTAAGTATTTTTTTGGGGCTAATAATTGCTTTTGTATGAGTTACCTGCCCAGGCCGTTCACCTTTTATATATAATTTGAATCCCTCATTGTCCGAGCCTGCAGGCAAAGCCCTATTCTCAACTTGTTTTCCAAAGAAGAGCGTGCCCTTGCATTCTGAAATAAATAGAGCACGAAACAAAGGTCACATACCAATTACAGAGAGAACTTCATTTGGGGTTTTTAGGCAAAACAGGATGAACATATTAACAGCATTAGAAAGTTAAGCTGAGATATTAAAATTTCATAAAAAGAAACAAAATATGTTCAAGTGTGCAGAAGAAACACAACTACCTTCACAGCCCCCCCCAACAACACACACAAAAATAATGATAATAATAACAATGACAACAATTGGTGCAAGAAGGGGGGGAAATCGAATTATTTCATGCCTAAATAACTACTGACGTAGGGGTTCATTTAATTGATTTCACTGAGGCAGTGAGCCGAACAAAGATCTATGTTGTGCAAAAGCATCTTTAATAGCTGAAAGTGACTATCTAAACAATCAAAATAAAGAGAGTCAAACTACTACAAAACCTTGATATTCGTCCAAAATAATTGCCCAGTTTTGACTTTTTTGGTCAAATTGACCATTTTTAGAATTCTTATTTTTTTACCATCTTTGACAAATTATATATGGAGTGTTTATAACCATAAGAAACTACATATAATTTACTAATAACCCCAATTTTTATAATTTCAAAACTATATTCATACATGCTTAATCGTTAAAATAGTTAATTTGAACAAAAAAGTCAATACCGAGTAGTTATTTTGGGGAATGGGGAGTATATGTAACCTGAATATTTATTTTTTACTGGATAGGTAAAGGAGTAGTGATCATTTTGTCTTTCCAAGCTTGCTCTTGTTTTAGCGGTCATCACTCATCAGATCTGGCTCTGCTCGTAAGCATGCTAAGTGATGCAGCAATGCTATCATCCAATCCAGTTATATTTGAGGAATGCATTAAATATGTTGGACTTTTTTATATCTATATATGGTATAAACAACGTACTGTAGTTGTCTATGTCGTCATACAACTCCGTAGAATTCATAGCCAAACACAGCTTCTCCTGAGAAGTTGGAGAAATGGCCTGAAAGTAAAAACACTTGGACAATTAACAACTTCAGAGCATTAAAGAAAAGCCTTGGTTATCAAAAGATATATTAAAAAATAAAATAAAAAAGTCAAATACATATTACACAGAACAATATAAATTACCTTTCTTGCTGAGGGAAGCCTTTCAGGAGGTTGCCACCGCTCCACATCATGATAGTTCTTGGTCTCTAATGTTGAAAGCTCGTTAACAAGACCACTGGAGAAACGTCTTTCCACATCAGCAGTGACATATTTCGGTGTGTGCTTCTCCTCAGTTGTAGAAGAAGCATCCACCAAAACAGTCAGATGATTATTAGGCTTCAAACAATTCCTAGCTGTGTCAACAATGTTAGATATCAAAGGTTGTTTATCGTCAATTGTTGGTAGAGAATTCTCCAGAGAAACTAAATCATTATCGGTGCAACAAAGACTGTCCCCAATTGCCACATCAGAAACTTGACGTCCAGAGTTTCTACCCAAGATCTCTTGCAGATTGGAACAACTTTCGGAGCTATTACACACATCTGAACTTTTTTTAATATCATCCTTAATCATGCAAAACTCACTGCCATAACCAATCTTGGTGCAACAAAGACCATCATTAATCGCCGCATAAGAAACTTGATATCCAGAGTGACTACCAGAGATCTCTTGCATATTGGAACAACTCTGTGAGCTATTAGACACATCCAAACTTTGATCATCAACAGAAAAGACAATATGCGGAAAGCTTTGACTAGATGGTGAATGGTCAATATATGTTTCTTTAAGAAATTTTGATACATGGGAAACAGAAGAATGTTGACCTGTCTGCTTTTGAGTATTTAACTCCATGATCTCCCCACTAAATTGTGGAAGAAGAGGGGTAGGGTCAACACCCTCTAAATGTTCATAGGAAATTTCATTAAGAACACATCTTTCGACTTGTCCTGTTAATGATAGTGCTTCCCTGTTCTCCAACACAGTATCAGTAGTCTGAAGAACAGGGTCAACATCCTCCAAATGTTCATAGGAAATTTCATTAAGAACACATCTTTCGACTTGTCCAGCTAATGATAGTGTTTCCCTGTTCTCCAACACACTATCAGTAGTCTGAAGGACCTTAGTGGAGTCTACACCAAAAAGGCTTGCATGCTCGTTACAAATGGAGGAATCATCAGCCAAGGAATTCATGATCTGACATTCTGAATACTCAAGTACAGGAAGCTCAACTTTAATAGTAATAGGTGCACAAACATCACCACTTGATTGTTGGGAATCTTCAGCAACCAAAATCTGCTCGGTTTTAATTGAAAGAGCAAGTTTCGAAGTTGTAGAGACGCTTCTCTCATTGCAATTCTTTTTAGACTTTGCATTCTTTGAAAGCCTTGACTTCCAACAGCTGAGTGGTGCCTTGAGTTCATATTCATCTTCTTCTGGCTGAAAATCAGTAAACTCTTGTTTTGGAGTCAAACAAACAAGGTCTGAAATTTTCCTTTTCTTTGTGTTGCACCTCTTCTTAAGCTGCTTCAGAGTCATTTTTTTGAATAAAAGATTGTCTGAGTCGCTGTATATTTCATCACCATCACCATTGTAATTTAAAATATTGACTTCCCAGTACCTTTCACTTGTTTTTCTTTCTGCTATGGGAAGGCATGGGATTTCAATATCATAGTCAACCACCCCATTTTTATACCCATCTTGCAATTCAAGTGTTGATGGTGCATCAACATTTCTTGTACATTCAGCTCCATAAATATCTTTCAACTTCTTGAGCACAAGACTTGGTCTTCCATGTAAATCTACATTACAAATCTTAATTACCAACCCATCCTTTATAGCATTAATGAAGTGCAAAGTACTGCAATTTTGCAGCTCCATTATATCTCTGCCTGTTTCCTCAACAACTTACAATGGCAAAATTGGTCCCGCTCAACAAAAACAACTTCAACTTCACGCAATCTGATCAGATATTAAGTTGGATAAGAAAATGTTAGCCTTAATTCTAACATACCATAAAAATCTTTAGGTTCAATAAGCTCTATAGAAATACAAAACAAGGAAACTGGGCTAATCTATTACTGCATAAATGATTCAAGCATAACAGTATGTATTCAAACATGTCAGTAAGATACTATGGGGAAAACAACCGCCATAATCAAACCTACAATGGACAGAAAGAGAAGATTTATCATCTCACTCTGACTAAAGAAAAAACACATGTTTTTTACTATTTCAAGATATGCCTCTTATCTAAGGTATAATTATTAACAAATCCAAAGCAGAACTTGGTATCTTTTTTTAAAAAAATGATACATAACTTGGTGTCTTTGAAATTCATACTTCTCAGATAGAATTCATGTTGAGATATTTCACATGAATCCCACATCAGATAAATTCAAGAGTATAGATGAATTAATAAGTATGGTGGAGCATTAACCTAATAGGTTAACCTTTTAGGTAAGGACATAGTTCAACATGCTTATTGGATTAGTCTACACACGTACAATTCCCCTACAACTTACACACAAAATGCACAAAAAGGGATGATAAAACTAGAAATACAAGTACTACCCCATTTGCTATCTGTACAAAAACTTAAATGCACAGCTTCATCAACATTAAAGAATGAAGAATATACTAATGTGCTTCATCATTTACAGAATACAGAGATTAAGTGTTCCCACTCCAGGTGTAAAATGTTTAAGCCCAAAATTTACAATTTAAATATAAATGACAACAAAAAAAATTGTATGTACCTTTGAACAAAAATGTAAACCACTTTAAGATCATTCCACTGGATCACCAAAGTACCAAATATTCCCCTCGTCAAGTAATTTGATGAACGACACGGTTCATAAATTCAAAATAGAAAATTTGTAAAATTGGTTTCAGCTATACAAGGTAACAAAAGAAAACGTGTGATTGCCAGGTTTGGAGTATAACATAATGACATTATCCACATGTATAATAAGCTAAATCCATAGAATCACTGACTAATAAATCATAATTCCATTATTATCATTACAGAATCCTAATTTTGTAATGATGATGAATCTATCCGAAACCCTAACATTCAAAAATCGGATCTCGATTGCTTAACAGAATAAGATTTTAAAGTAAAACATTCATACTCGGATCTAACCATGTATGCGATCTATGAGAATTAAGTCAAATTATACTCACCTCGGTGCCAGATGGAGCAGACAGAGAGAGAGAGAGAAATGTAGGCTTGACCCTCAGGAGAAAGGCTAGTAGTAAATAAAAATGAAAATTAGAGCTCGCGCCAATTGCTTTGGCGGGAACTAAGGTTTAGTAGTCTAAACGATGAGACTTCTGCTTCCTGTTAAATTTTAAAATTTGATGCGTTTCTTGATCTCAACAATTAAATTTATTTTTTTTTATAAAAAGAATTATATTTTAATAAATAATAATTTATTTATTTAATTTTATTTTTATAAAAAGAATTATATTTTAATAAATAATAATTTATTTATTTTATCAATAATAATATAATAAATTATATACAATTTGATTAGACTTGGCCGGCCCGCGGCCCGTAACTCTTTTTTAAAAAAAAAAAAATAATGTCATTATTTATTTGTGGGTTATGAGGCTTGAACACAAAACTTATAAGTAAATAAATAAGAGTTCAAACCAATTCAGTTATAACAATTGTTTATTTTTAATGTAATCTTTAATATATTATTTCTTTACTTTTGTTCAAATTTTATTATTCTTAAAAAATAAAACTTAAATCGTGCATAATTTATAATATTGAATTGAAGATGTTATCGGAGTCATAATTTGAAATTTTTTAATCAAGCAGTCAATGACCATTTGTAATATTGATGCATGCATGTGTTGAGGTACAAGTAATCCAAACAAACAAGTCATGATTTGAAATTTTTTATGCATGCATGTCTTAACGTGATTATGGGCTCTACGAACTTCAGTAGTATCCTAGAAGCCTGCAATAAATTAAATGGGAAAAGGGTCAAAAAAGTCTCTGATATTTATTTCGATGTTTCACTTGCACCCTAAATTAATTTTTTTTTTAAAAATACCCTTAACGTTATATTTTTGGGTCGCTTGTGCCCCTACCGTTAACAAAATACAAACGGTGTTAAAATCATGACATAAGCGGTGCTTAATTATAAAATATATTTTAAATAAAACAATATATATTATTTAATCAAAACAAAAATGCTAAAATTCAAAATAAAAAAAAGCATAACATATTTACAAAAAATTTTAAAATGCAGATTTGTTTAAAAAAACATAATTTTTAAAAATAGAATTTTTTAAAAAACAAACTTTTTAAAAAAAACGGAACTTTTTTAAAAGCAATTTTTTTTTAAAAAAATATAGAATTTTTTAAAAATAGCTTTTAAAAAAAACAGAATTTTTTAAAAACAATTTTTTTTAAAAAATATAGATTTTTTTAAAAAACAAACTCTTTTAAAAAAATGAAAGCAGATTTTTTTAAAAAAAATAGAATTTGCTTAAAAACAACCTTTTTTTAGAAAACGAAAACAGATTTTTTTTAAAACAAACTTTAAAAAAAACGAAACTTTTTTAAAAACAGTTTTTTTTAAAAAAATAGAATTTTTAAAAACAGCTTTTTTTTAAAAAAAAACAGAATTTTTTAAAAACAAATTATTTTTAAAAAAAGAGATTTTTTAAAAAACAGATTTTTTTTAAAAAATAGAATTTTTTTAAAAACAAACTTTTTAAAAAAAAACGTAACTTTTTAAAAGCGATTTTTTTAAAAAATTAGATTTTTTTAAAAAACATTTTTTTAAAAAAGGAACTCTTTTAAAAACAGTTTTTTTTAAAAAAAAATAGAATTTTAGTATAATAGATTTTTTTAAAAAGTCTTTTTTAAAAATAGAATTTTTAAAAAAACAGAATGTTAGTATTTTAGTATTTTTTTAATTTGATTTTTTTAGTATTTTAGTATTTTTTTTAATTAGTATTTTAGTACTAAAATACTAATTAAAAAATAATTCTAAAATACTAATTAAAAAATAATACTAAAAATACTAAAAAATTCTGTTTTTTTTTAAAAAATTTTTTTAAAAATTCTATTTTTTTAAAAAACCGCTTTTAAAAAGTTCCGTTTTTTTTAAAGTTTTTTAAAAAAAATCTATTTTTTTAAAAAAATGCTTTTTGTTTTCTAAAAGGTTGTTTTAAGCAAATTCTATTTTTTAAAAAATTTGCTTTCATTTTTTAAAAAGTTTGTTTTTAAAAAATTCTATTTTTTAAAAATTATGTTTTTTAAAAAAATTATTTTTTTTTTTAAAAGCTATTTTTAAAAATTCTATATTTTTTTAAAAAAATGCTTTTAAAAAGTTCCGCTTTAAAAAAAAATCTATTTTTTAAAAATTATGTTTTTTTTAAACAAATCAGTAAGACCCCAAATAATTAATAAATAAAATTTAATTTCCTCTAATTATTATTTTGAAATAGTAAGGGTTGATGTGATTAATGTGGATAATTCTACGGGTAAAATACGCAAATATTTCAAAATAAGCAAGTGGTTATAAAATATTCATTGTTGTTTGGAATATTCGCTGGTCGTGGAATATTCGTCTTTGTCAGGAATATTCGTAATGCGGCCAGCTAGCAGCGACATGTGTGGAGCCCCATAACTGAAAGCGATTGAAGGAAGAAACGACAAATATAAGTTGTTTAAAAATAACTACGTAGTTATTCTGCTTTACATTGTTGGAATACCCGGTGGTTAAAACACGAATGTCTGGCGTTGTTGCACTTGTAGTACTACGGTATTGCACCAATTATTGACTCTTACATATAAGAAGGCACTACTCAATAATGGTTACGATAATTCTTTATTCGATTATTTTATTTTATTGATTCAATAATTCTTTGCATTGATATTTTATATTGTTGTTGTTTCAATAATTGTCATTACACAGTATTTTTCATTATCGAAGCAATAATTCATATTATCTGAATAATATTATTAGATAACATTATTGGCAATGTCTAGAAAGTTCGTCTAATGAGAGGTTTGGTCACCTAATTAAGCCACCAGAAGTAGAGAAATTCTTATTGGAAAGCCCTCTCTTCCCCTGGAACTACACTGTTGTCAATATTGTGATTCTCGTAATATTATTTGTGAATAATTAATTATTGATTCATATGATGAGAAAAATATTGATTTTATGTGGATATAGATGGAGAAAATTTTTAATGTGACAATTGTTGAAAATTGAAATTTTATCTTTTTCTGATAAAATAATTCATTTAAATATATATAATATTATATTTTAATAATATAATAATGGTGATATTTTTACAACGAATGTGGGATATATGAGTATCTGAGGAGGAAGAGTATTTTTTGTTGCAATAAATGTTTAAAACATGTTAAACATGTCGGTGGACTCCATTTATTGACCGAAATTTGATTATAGACTCTAAAATCACCCGTTTGTGGATTTCGGTCAATTTCTGTTTGGAATTTGGAAAAACTTTCTTCTGCAAAGTTGTAGAGAATTGAATTTCCTATAAAAACTCATGAGATTCAAATTTTCTGACAAAAGGGCTATTTATTATGAATTATTGAAGTTCAAGTCTCCGAAATAATTGATTTTTGGAAGTTTAAATTATTTTAAATTAGAAAAACGTTTTTATTACTTTTTCTAGAAGGTGGCATGTGGTTATTGAACTGAAATCATATTTCAAGTAAAAGCGTAGAAGATTTATTATATATATTATTATTATATTAAATTTTCTGCTTTGGTGTTCTAAGCAATTTCCTATAAATAGGTCTTGGTTAGAATTGAAAATCACACCGAAACCAAGTTTTCTCTCTATATATTGAGCGTATTCTTGTGAGTATTTTGAGTATACTTTGAGTATTGCTATACTACGGCGAAAGTTCAAGATATATAATTTATATCCAAGATTCCGCTTGCTAAATCTTGATCTTTCGAGGTAAGGGATATTATTTTTTTTCAGAATGATATTATTTCTTCAATATCATTATCTTTGAAATATTGATCTGAAGTTTTTATCAAATTTGGAACTTTTGGTGTCGAGTTACTATTCACGATACTGACTTTATTCACGATACTGATCTTTATTCACGAATACTTTACTATTCATCGAAAAATAAAAATTTTCTTTTCATCCAAAATATCTATTGTGGATACTAGCTTTGATTGTATCCATGTTTTGATCATTCTTAAATTTACGCCACTATGATTATTTTTGAGGTATTTTTGGACGTGGATAAAACAAAATCTAATCCTTAATCCTTAATCCTTGTCATTTTGATTCACTTTGGATTCGTTTTTTTAAAAAATATTTTCATCATCCTCGATCTTAAATGATGATATTATTGAATATTTTTGGCACAGTAGTGCAAAGATGAATGATTTATGATGAATATCTTTGGCCATGAGTGCAAAGATGAATGATTTCGATGAATATCTTTGGCCCGTAGTCTGCAAGATGAACAGTGTTTAGATGAACATGACCAAATCGTGAATGTCCTTGGCACAGAGTAGTGCAAGGATGAATATTTGATCCCGATATATATTGATTGATGTTACAGGGGATAAAAATAGACGATGAACTTTAAAATTCATACATAGAAGATAGTAGTTTGCATTCTCTACTTAACTCTTCTAATGAATTATTATTTCATTGCGAATATTGATTTAAAACTTGTTGTCTATTGTATTCTATTATATTTTTCCTCCTGTTGAAGACTAACGATAATTTTGTTGTATATTATCTTAGTCATAATATTCTTCTTTGGGCTAATCGAGCTCACCCTTTTCCTTTTTGTTCCATTTTTCTTCTCGGAGGCGAGAATATAGCAAGACGCAGTCTGGGGTATGGAATGAAAGTTCTAGGGAGAGTTGTTTAGTAGTCCTCACCATTGTTGTAAAATAATGTATCAATAATTATGATGAGGATTTATTTGTATGTGGATATTATGCAGATGGCAATATCTCGTATTTAAACTCACAGCTTTTACTATTGTAATAATAAAGTTGTAGTTGTTTTACATCTGTATTGACAACTCAAAATGGGGATGTAGACCTATTTTGGGGTGTCACAAAATCTGCTTTTAAAAAATTTTGTAAATATGTTATGCTTTTTTTATTTTGAATTTTAGCATTTTTTGTTTTGATTAAATGATATATATTGTTTTATTTAAAATATATTTTATAATTAAGCTTCCATACGTCATCGATTTTAACACCGCTTGTATTACGTTAATATGGCGAGGGCACAAGCGACCCAAAAATGTAACGTTAAGGGTACTTTTGGAAAAAAAATTAGTTTAGGGTGCAAGTGGGACATCGGGGTAAATATCGAGGACTTTTTTGACCCTTTTCCCTAAATTAAATAGATATCGAACAGGTGAGAGATTGAGCATGTATATGACATTATTCAATATTCATGCTAGAAAAAATCTCATACTGTAAGACCCCAACTTATTATAAATAAAATTAAATTTTTCTTTATTCATTATTCTAAATTAATAAGGGTTAATTTGATATAATTCTTTGGTTGTGGGTGAAATGTGCAAAGTTTACAAAATAAGCAAGTGGTTATAAAATATTCATTATTGTCGGGGAATATTCGTTTGGTCGTGGAATATTCTTTTTGTCGGGAATCTCCGTCTGACTGACAAGTAGCAATCATTGGTTGGCCCCATAACGGAAAAAGCGGTTGGATGAAAGAAAACGACAAAGATTGAGTTTTATAAATAATCTGCGTAAATTGTTACTGCTTAACATTGTTGGGTTACTGTTGGTTAAAATACTGATATCTGGCATTGTTTGCTTGGCGATGGCACCAGATTGTATTGCAGATATTGTTGAATTATTGATCCTTACGTAAGAAGGCACTACTCAATAATTGTTACAAAGAATTCTTGCTCATTATTTTATTTTATTGATTCAATAATTCTTTGCATTGATATTTATATTATTATTGTTTCAATAATTGTCATTACACAGTATTTTCCATTATCAAATCAATAATTCATATTATTTGAATAATATTATCAGATAACATTATTGGCAATGTCTAGAAAGTTCTGTCTAAGGAGAGGTTTGGTCACCTAATCATACGCCAAGAAGGAGAAATCCTTATTGAAAGCCCCCTTTCCCGAAACTACCGGCACGTTGTCGATCTTGTGATTCTGTAATATTATTTTGAATAATTAATTATTGATTATTATGATAAAGAAAATATTTATTTTATGTGGATATAGATGGAGAAAATTTTTAATGTGACAATTGTTGAAAATTAATATTTTATCTTTTTTTGATAAAATAATACATTTAAATATATTATTTTAATAATATATTAACGGTGATATTTTTATAATGATTGTGGGATATATGAGTATATGAGGAGGTAGAGTATTTTGTGGCATTAAATGTTTAACATATGTTTTGTGTGTCGGTGGACACAATTCTTGACCGAAAATTGATTATAGACTGTAAAATCGTCCGTTTATGGATTTCGGTCAATTTCTGTTTGGAATTTGGAAAAATTTCCTTCTGCAAAGTTGTAGAGAATGGGATTTCCCATGGAAAGTCGCGAGTTTCGAATTTTTCTGATAAACGGGCTATTTTCTATGAATTATTGAAGTTACGGAAAATAAAATAATTTTTTTTTTAATTATGGTGGGACCCACTTTTTGGTGGGTGTTGAATGCACATGGGCTGCTGAAATTTTCAGCATTGAGGGGCTGAAAGCATGCGTAGAAATTTTGATTTTTAATAATAATAATTTATTAATTTAGTCTCCTTTGGCGTTCTAACATTTTCCTATAAATAGAGGGCTAAGTTAGAATTGAAAATCACACCAGAAACTAAGTTTTCTCTCTTTCTCTCTCTAAATTATCGAGCGTATTCTTGTGAGTATACTTTGAGTGTTGCTATACTGGTCTGGGGTTTCACAAAGACTATATCGAAATTCAATGTCGAAGACGATTATTTTGAGGTAAGGGGTATTATTTTCTTCTTAAATGATATTTTTTCTTCAATATCATTATGCCGAAGTATTGGTGAACTTTTTTATCAAATTTGGAACTTGTTGTGTCGAGGTTACTATTCACGTATACGGCACTATTCACGTATACGACACTATTCACGAATCTGACCTATTCAATCAAAAAATAAAAATTTTTCTTTTTGTCCAAAATATCTATTCGGATACTAGCTTTGATTGTATCCATGTTTTGATCATTCTTGAATTTTACACCACTACGATTATTTTCAAGTATTTTTGACATGGGTAAAACAAAGTACGAATCCTTAATCCTTAATCCTTGTCATTTTGTTTCACTTTGGATTCGCTTTCTTTAAAATGTTTTTCATCATCCTCGCCTAAATGGTGATATAAATGAATATCTTTGGCACAGTAGTGCAAAGATGAACGATTAATCGATGAATATCTTTGGCAGAGGTCAAAGAGAGATGAGCAGTGTTGAGATGGACATGACCAATTGGGTGATACAAATGAATATCTTTGGCACCTGTAGTGCAAAGATGATTAAAGATGTATATTGATTGTTATTACAGAGGATAAACTATTGATGATGGACTTTTAAACCTTAGAAACAAGAGAATTCTTTCTACACGACTCTTCTAATGGATTCTTGCTTCCATTTGCATTTGTTGATCTAAAACTTGTTGTCTATTGTATTCTATTAGATTTTTCCTGTTGAAGACTAACGATAATTTGTTGTATATTATCTTAGTCATAATATTCTTCTTTGGGCTAGTTGAGCTCACCCTTTTCCTTTTTGTTCCATTTTTCTTCTCGGAGAGGAGAACATAGCGAGGATCGAGTCTGGGTATGGAGTGATGGTTCTAGGAAGATGTTTTAGTTATCCTCACTACTTACAGAAAATAGTGTATGAATAATTAATGAGGACTTATTTGGGTGTGTATATTGTACAGAAAGACAATATTTGTATTCAAACTCACGGTTGTATTGTCGTATTCTACACGACATCTGTGTATTGTCAAAGTTGTAGTTTGTTTTCTATACCATGTATTTTGGCGACTCAGAATGGGTGTTGTATACCTATTTTGGGGGCGTCACACATACTCTGAATATCTATAATTTATTTTTTAATATTATTTTTTTTGATATAACAAAATTCTGCAAAAAAAAAAAACCCGCGGACTGGCCCGGCCCGACCCAACCCGAACCACGAGCCGCACATTTTGAGCCCACCAAAACCCGGGTCATTTCAGTCCGGCCCGTTCGACCCGTTTGCCATGTCTAAATTTGATCATAAAACTATTACTTCACACCATAGTAAAAGGTGTAAGTTTTTCAAAACATAACAAAAATATGTCAAATTTTTATTACGATTAAATATATCAATCAATAAATTACTCATATATATATATAGGGGAAAATATATGTACACAATATGTATTACGATGAAGAAGGCTTATGATGACGCTTTCACCGTCGACATAAATTATGTCTCGAAGATATGGCGACGAGTTCACTGTCGCTATAGCTCAAAAATTCTGTCGCGAGCTGTGTATATACATATAGCTTATAGGAAAAAATGTATGTACACATCTGTGTATATATATTAAGTTATAAATTATGTTATTATATTTACAATTAACATTTTTTTATCAAAATATAATAGATTTTATATATCTTAGCACAAAAGCATATCAACTTTTGTTACCAATAAATAAATACATCAATTAATTATTAATATATTTATATTAGTTTTTACAAATTATTGCAAAATATGGACATGTTTTTGTGAACATAAAAACTCTTATTTAAATAAATAAAATTAAAACATACCACATGAGTATGTATATATCCGAGCTTCCCAGGCCCGATCAGCGAAACCGGTAATTTTTCGCGGGTCGAACAACTAAAAAACTTTCTCAATTCCATCAAATGGCGGTATTCCCCAATATTTCAAAACATTTGCCGCCCAAAATCCCCTCTATCTATCTTTCTTTCCTATCCATTTGCACCAGGATTATAGATCCACATCCACTCAGTCCTCCGCCTTCAATTCAAACCCTAGCTCTCTATCAAATCTCACCCACCAAAAAATGGAAAGCGACGACGATTATCAGTCATTCTCGCCGCCCTCTGAACCTTCACCTTCTCTCCGCCTTCGGAAGCTCAAACGCTTGAAGAAAAAATCAATCAAAGTTGAAGCCGATCCTCCGGCAAAAGAAACAGGTGACGATTTAATTTCGCTGCCTGCTGTTGATTTTGCCAAATTAGAAGCCCTAGAATCTTCTAAAAATTTGGGTTCTGATGATTCCGAGGAGCAGTTGGAGTCTCAGTCACCTTCCGACAGTATCCACATTGAAAATGAATTGAGTTCCGGTTTGGGTGGTTTGAATTTCAATGAAGGTCGTCGAGAAACTAAAAGAGCTTTGGAATTTTACGATGACGTGGCTGATGAGTTTGGTGGGGAGAAAGAGGATTTGGATGGAAATACTGCTGATTTGAGGATCGGGAAAATTGAAAAAAAACGGAGTGGTGAAGGTAGATCTAATGAGGAGAAAGAGAAAAAGAAGAGATTTAAGAGTATTTTAGCACTGCCGCCAGTTGATTTTGCCAAATTGGAAGCATTGGAATCTTCAAAATCCCTAGGTTTTGATGAATCAAATGAGCCCTTTCAGTCAGAGTCACGATCTGAGGGTTCCAATGACAAGAACAAATCAAATTCTGAGGGTGTCCATGAAGATCCTAGACAGACTAGGAGAGTTTTCGAGTTTAATGAGGCGGCTGATGAATTTGGTGGAGAGAGAGTGGATCATATAGAGGAAAATGAAGAAAATACAGAGAAGTTGAGGGTCAATAATTCTAACAAGAAAAGGATTAGTGAAGGAGGGGTAAATCAGAAAGAGAAAAAGAAGGTGAAGAGTGTTTCTGCTGAAACAAAGCAAGATTTCTCCAATAAAAGGAGGAAAGAGAAGGTACATTTATGTGAAGTTATTTATTGGTTTGCTTAAATTATTTGATTGCTTTAATTTGCCAACTTTCTATTGTTATGGGTTGTAGGAAAGAAGATGTCAACTACAGCAACTTCATGTCGAATCTCAGAGACTCTTGCGAGGTTTATTCTTTAATTATATTCTTAATAATGTTTTAATGTAATGATATCAGTTCCATGAGTCAGTGTATTCATAATTATAAGTTGTGGTTTTTGGGATAGAAACTAGAGGAGCAGGATTTAAACCTGTACCTGTTGTGCAAAAACCCATCTCCTCAATTTTGGAGAATATTAGGCGAAGGAAGTTTGAGGTGTCTAAAAAGTGAGTTTTTTTTTTGTAATATTGTTTTTGTCTTTGAATATATTGACTTATTTTAGTTTGTCCATTAATTTTTTAAATCACGTTTGGGGTTGCAGAATCAGCCATTTGAACAATAGTGTTTCTATTTCTGAAAGCAATGAACCCTTACAAGATGTTATGATGGACGTTGATTCAGAAAAGGTTTCTACCCAAGAGGGAACAATTGATAAGAAGCTAGCAGACAGCCTCCAAGTGGAGGCCAACACAGTTGCAAATCCTGAAGATTTAGATAGTAGTTTAGATGCTTCTATGGACGATGTTAAAGAATCAGGGACTCAGTCGAGTCATGAAAATGTGAAGTCCCAAATGGTAAATGAAATTCATTTCCTAATTATAATAAGTGAATATACAATCCTGTTATTTGGCCCTATTTACAAATTCTTGACTAAATCATCCTAAAATATTTATATAATAAATACAATTTTTTTGCTAAATTGATCTTTACTGTAACTACAATTATGACACTTGCATATTATTAATGTGAGATTCTCACTTCAACTTAGAAAGTCTTGTTTCAATTTGGAGTAACGGCTGCTTCCATCTTAATATAGGCTTTGGATGAAGAGGATACCCCTGCATTTCGAGCTCCAGTTGATGATACTCAGGTACGTAATCTGAGCTCTTTGGAACAAAGCTGCTGTTTCTACTTTCTGCTATAATTGATGGTTAAGATTAAATTTTCTCTTGAATTTATGCTAATTATAGGATCTATTTGGTGATTCTCAAACAAGTGATGTAAAAGATGATCAGCCAAAAGACCAGTGTAGTAGTACTCTGGAAGAAGTTTTGGCCCCATCTTTACTTGCAATGAACTTGAAGTTTGATTCTGCTCCTCCTGATGATGACAGGTGAGTGTGTTTCAAAGAATTTTTTTTTCTTTCTGTTTTGAGAGTTTATGTTGTTAGGTGGATAAGTTAGTAATACTGCCTTAGTTAACTGTTATCTGTTTGTGATTCATAATCTGTTTTGATGAAGTAGCCGTAATGCTCTAGTATATCAAAATAATCATTTCTCATTTGGTGTCAAAATAAGCTTTTTGCCATTTTATTTTGCAGTTTTTCTGATGAAGAGGAAAATGACAAGGAGAATCTTGATCCCCTTGTGCACAAACCTGGTGATGAATGTTCTTCTCCAAAAGGAGATCCAGTTAAAGCTTTTGTTGACGATGAAGCTGAGGAAGAAGATGACAGTGACAATGACCTTTTCTGCTTCCAAGAAAATGAAGAAGACGAGTGCAATGATGATTCTGAGGAAATTAATGATCTTATAGTGACTGGATATGAAGAAAAACCAATAGATAATGAAAGGCGTAATGAACTTCATCAAAAGTGGCTTGAGCAACAAGATGCAGCCGGGACAGACAATCTTATGCAGAGACTCAAATGTGGTCCAAAAGTTAGGGACGCAACTTTGCTTGATGTGGAAGATGAAAGTGATGAGGATGAAGAAGAATTCAGTGGCGATGAGAAAGATGTAGTACCTGCTAAAACAGCTCGAATAAATACAAGAAAAGCAAAACAAATGATTACTCGGATGTTTGCTGATAAAGATGATGCTTTCTTGTCATCTGATGACGAGGAAACAGAAAAGAGGATTGTTAAACAGCGAGTGCTTGACAAAGCTGTGAGTGTTTACAACTTTTATTGGATTTGTGCTGTTATATATGACTATTGTTTATCTCTGCTAGTATGCCTGATCAGAATATGTTGTTTATCATGGAAGTCTATCTTTAGTTCTGAACTCCCTAAATTTTGGTACTTAATAGTTGTAGATTCCTTAATTTTCACTTAGACAATTGTTGTACTTCATAAACTTTTAGGGAGATCAGGCAACCTTAGTGTCACCAGCTGAGGATGAGAGTTCCCGAGAAGTTTTTGGTCTTATAAAGAAGCTAAATAATGTGCCTGTCACCAAAAAGAAAGCAAAAGCATCAAGTAAGATATGCAAGAGTTTTAAGAGTCATGCTTCTTGAGTAATAATTTTCATTTTCTGATTAACACTTGCTATTTTGCAGCATTCTTTGGTACACTGCTAACAGGAGGAAATAGTAACTGCTCTTTGAAGGTAAGCTACTCGATAGCAGCTGATAGTCTTTGTTACTTGCCTCTGATCCTCATTACTCTAATGATCTGGTACTGTCAAACTTTTTTTTAGACCGCAGGCATTTGGGAGTGAATACTCCTCTGTCATGTTGGTAGATAACTATTCCTTAGATTCTATCAAATAGTGCAAGTCGTATTTGCATACTGCTGCCTCCTTATTGGAATTTAAGACTATGTTGTTGTTGTTATTATTTGTGGGGGCAAGCACTGGGGCTGGAAAGATAGTAATATCTTTTGTATGATGTAACAGCTTAATTTTTTTCTTGTAAAATCCTTGGGCTGGGCTGTTTACCTTCCACTTATTCCTCATCATTGTGCAGTTTACTATACTTCACAAATAAGTAAATATGTAGCTGTCTTAATTTAGTAAAGTTATTAGTTGGAACTCCCAGACTTAGCCTCTATAATATAATCCAAATTATAATCATGTTCATTTTGAGTTTGAAAATGTGTTAAGTTGACTTCTGAAAGTCAATAATGATATTATATTTTGGAACGGAGGGAGTACATGTTAATTTTTTCTAACCTGTAATGGTATTGTTAGAACCATGGTCTATTCGTTTAACTTTGCAAATAATTTTTCCTGTGCTATAAATTGGACCTCAAGTTTGATTTATATATTTGTTTTCTAGATGTTCAATTCTATTATCTTATGCTTTACAACATTCCTGTGATGATACATTCCTCAATTCGGCATTCTCATTTTTACTATAATTTGGCATAACAACGATCCCCTGCTTTAGTCTTTGCAAGCTACAGAGTTTATGGTTTGATCAAGATTAATTTTTTTTTGAAGTTTTGTCAATGTTATATATGCAGTCATCTTTTCTTGGACGAGTGTCTATTCATTCTCTTCCATCATCGAATAAACATAAATCAAGCATGGTACGATCCTTTATTTTTGGACGAGATGACAGTAATAGTCGGAGTTCAGTCTCAATACCAGAGGATTCTTCAGATGCAGTAAGTTATCTTGGACCAAGTACTCTGAATGAAATTTATAGCTAAGATTCTGTTTTGTTTGCTATGCTTTTTTCTCTACTGTAAACTTAGTAATTGCTCAAGTAACACAGCAGAATTTCGAGTCCTGTATAATTATCTTACAAATGTTTTACTGTATATGAGATCTTGTAATTATCCATCTCTTCTTGGGGTAGTGAAGGTTACTACCAAATTTTGTTGCATGCACTATTTAGCAATGCTCTTATGTTGTGTATTTGTTAAAAATGTAGGTTTCAATAGAGAACAGACCAACCCGGAGTGTCACAGCCAAGTTCAGTGGCTCACAAGCAAAATCCATGACTCTAAGTACAAAGATTGTTGCTGAAACAGCTTCTGGTACTTCACTCTTTGAGATATTGAAACGTTCATCGATGCAGTCCAATTCCTGTAATCAGGATACCATGGTTGGCCTGACTCAAACCGTATTTTCTGCTTTCAAAATCCCTAAAAAGCCAATAAAGATAGAAGGAAGAACCAAATACTAATACTAAGAAGAACATTGTTATGCTTTGGGAATGATTTTGCTCTCTCTGCACATTAGAGGATAAGGATGCGCACATATACAGAAAGGCCACAATGGGCAATATTCATGATTTATTTTATTCCAAATACTGTGAGCGAAGCCCGCTGGTCTTATATAGTCAAGACTGGCTCCAAACATGAGAAGTGCCTCCTCTCATCACAAAGTAGTCAGAATGTTGATGTTCTTGTATATGGTAATAGATTCTGTGCACAAACTATAATCATTTGAAAAAGGAAGTGTTTCTTAAGTCAGATTGAGAGGCTCTGAATTTTATTTTGTTTGTGCTTCTAATTCTAATTCTGGAAGTTACCATGCGTTGAACAATCTTGATGCTTTTGTTAGGATGTGAGAGTATGTTCATGATTTCAGAATCTAAATTGGTTTTATTTGCTCTCGTATATGTATGTTTATATTAGTTTGTTTTATTTGCTCGAATTGAATATTGAATGGTTTAGATTTTGTTTATAAATTTTGAATTGTATGAGTAGGTTGAAATGAATATGATTTGAGTATTAATAAAAAGTTATAGTTTAAAGAAATTCAATTAATTTGTTGAATTGTTTATATTTGTGGTATGAAAAATGAGAATTTTTAAATTTGGAAGTGGATGATGCGATTTATCTTGATGGAAATTTTTATTAAAATTTTTTTTTGCCAAACAGGCCACGTGTCTCTCTGAAACCTAACTTGATAAAATTGGATTGACGGGCGTAGTGAGTCAAACTGAAGCACTCCTTATTACTGTGATTATGATACCTGTCTTTCTGTTCTATCTCCCTGAAAATCAGAATTCTTGCCCTAAATCCACCACAAGTATCGTAACAACATGCACTAAACCCGTAGTCATAGTCAAAACAAGACAACCCAATTCCCAAACCTCCAAATCCCACAAAAATTCACACTCAATTCAACATTTGTCACACCCAAACATAGAGATTTGCTTTTATTGCATAACTAAATAATGTTCCAATAGCTGTGAACCTAAATCGACAAATTTCCATCAATGGCATTCTCCAACAAAGGCAAGTCTTTATTTCTCTATTTTCTGTTAATCTTTGATTTCCTTCGCATTTATGCAAACCCAAGTTCTGGTAATTCAGTAGAAAACGATCATATAACTTCCCACATACCCAACTCGATTAATGATCTAATTGCATTGAATCAACATCAAGTTCAGCTAGAAAAGCTTGAAGAGCTAGTGAAAAACCTTACTGAATTAGTAGCTAGGCTAGAATCCCGGGTTTCGAAGTCTCCAAAGGTTGGAGCTTTGGTTAAACAGAATCACCCACTTCAAGAAAAAGGTAAATTTGATAAGAGGAATAAGGTGGATGGTGTGTTGGTTGAGAAAGTTGAGGATGATGGTTCTGAAAGTAATGTGAGAGATGGAGAGAGAGTTGGGGCAGTGTCCATTACAAAGCATAGTTTGTTTTGGTCGGAGAGGTTCAGTTTGTGGGGGCTGTGAAGTTGGATTCAAATGCTATGTGTGTTAGTGTGTTGCCGTTAACAGATATGGAGGGGTTGAGCAAGTATGTTGCAGTTGGGGATGATCAAGGGAGAGTTTATGTGTTTTCGAGAAATGGGGATGTCTTGCTTGAGTTTTATACGTTGTCGGATTCTCCGGTTACAACCATGTTGTCTTACATGTCATTTTATAAGAATGAGAGCGTTTTGGTTACGGGGCATGGAAATGGTGCTATTTTGGTGCATACGATTTGGGAGTTGTCGAGCGGAGAGGAATGAAATTCTCTTCGTATGGAAACTAATGGGAAATTTGTTGTGCCTGAGATTGAGGAAGACGGGTCACCGATAACCATCGTGGAAGTACATCATGTTGGGAGGACAAGGTACATTTTGTCTGTAGATGTTAGTGGAAAGATAAAGGTTTTCAGGGAGAATGGGACCGTATACGGATTGGCTGTGCCAATGAGCAGGCCACTTGTGTTTTTGAAGCAAAGACTATTGTTTCTTACTGAAACTGGTGCAGGATCATTGGATTTGAGGACCATGGAAATTAGGGAGTTGGATTGTGAAGGTTTGAACCATTCTGTTGCTCGGAATTATGTGTTTGATGCCACCGAGCGGTCGAAAGCGTATGGTTTTACATCTGAGGGTGTTGTGATTCATGTGTTACTGTTAGGTGATATAATGAATTTCAAATGTAGGATTAGATTCATGAAGAAGTTTGATATAGAAGAGCCTCTAGCCTTTCAGGCTATAAAAGGTTATTTACTTATTGCTAACCAGGAGAAGGTTTTTGTTTATAATGTTTCGTCTCCACATTATGTTAGGGCTGGTTGGCCTCGGCATCTATTCTCTGCCGGTCTTGATGAGATTATAGCATCGTTTCTCAATTATAAGGCAGTAAAATTAGATGCTCAAAAGAAAGAAGTGATACCATTAATAGCAAGTGATCATGACAAGCTAGTTATTCTCAGTCTTGGAAGTGGATATGTGGGAATGTATCGGTCCAATCTTCCAATAACCAGAGGAGAATTCAACACCATCCTATGGAGCAGTCTCGTGTTGTTTATCGTTCTTTTCATATTTGGAGCATGGAAATTTTTTGCCAATAAGAAAGAAGCTTATTCCTTATGGGGCCCTGAAGATCCTTTTACTTCCACATCAGCTACAAGTGGAGCCCCATTAGGATCTGCATTAGGGGACAAATATTCTTCTTCACGAAGTGAAATTATGGATTTGAGAGGTGGTGGCCTAAGAGGTCACCAGTATCCTGGTGGAGCAGCCAGTTCATTTAGGTCAAACTCCGCCGATACAACCTCTTCTGTGGATCCAAAGTTTAGGCAGCCATCAGAGTTAAAATTTAGGGGGTCAAGTCTGGAATCTACAGCTTACCCAAAGAGAAGAGATAGCTTATATGTAAACAGTCCAGTTGTGGATGATAGCAACTGACTTGTATACCATTCGTATGTATATTACACCGAGTCAGTTCCATTTGAAATGATATTTCCATATAAGCATTTGGCAATCTCGTCGCTATAATTGTACCTTTGTAACCCTAGTTATGTGAATAATAGTAGCTTTTGTTTCCCTATGGTATGGTATGGTATGGTATGGTGTTCTATTGTGTTGATCTTTGGATGCTCATGTTTTGCTTTATATAATTGAATACACATTTGACCAATTCCAAACACATGAGTACAATATAATATATATATATATATATATATATATGTTACATGAAACATGAAACGTAAATAACATAATTTTAATAATTTCGAACATGTATGCGAATGATTTCGAACTATAATTTCATCAATATATTATAAGGAAACAAATTTATAAAAATTTTAAACTTGAAGAAATAGAATTGAGAAAGTTAGTACTTTAGGGCTAAAAATAAATTTTCATAAAATTTGGAGGGATATTTTTTTAGTTAACCTTCCATCAAACCTTTTCACATTAGTCAAACTAGAAAATTGGAGGAAAGTAAAAACTCAGTGACTAAATCAACACAACTGAAGGGCCAATGTAACAAAATTAGTCAATTTGGGCTACTGATTAAAAACAATAAAAATATAAATATTTTCCAAATTATAATTATCAATATTTTAAAAAAAATACTCTCTCTATTTCATAAAAACAATCTCATCTTCTGATTTTTATATTCTAAAAACAAAGTTCTGTTTCTTTTGATGCTATATAAAACCATATAATTTTTTCAAGTGAACCATCACAATTTTGTTATTATGAATCACTATTAAATTAGCACTAACAAAATTTGGGGGTAGACATGTAATAAAATTTTATAAATTAAACTTATATATATATATATATAGGGATTTCATTCGTGACAACCGGTTGTCATGAGTACTGTTCAGTAATCGAGCTCATCACCGTTGATCTTTGCAATGAAAGACTGAGATTAAATCATTTTCTCCCTACGCTATAAATCAGAAGCTAGCTAGCCTAAAACCATTCATTTTCGTTGGCTTATTACATAACTGTCCCTCAAATTTAATCCTTCCCTGCCGAGTAAGGCTCTAGCGGCAATGACCACTTTTTATGACAAAGTTGACTGTTCAGCCTTTCATTGTTTGCTTATGACAAAGTTTACTAATTGAGCAAATAAAATTATTTTATTTTAATATTTATTGTTTTATGATATATATTATTTTATTTTAATATTTATTGTTTTATGATATATATTATTTTATTTTATTTTAATATTTTATTATTTTATGATATATATTATTTATTTTAAAATAAAATTATTTTATTTTAATATTTATTATTTTATGATATATATTGTTTTATTTTAAAATAAAATTATTTTATTTTATTTTAAATATTTTTTATGATATATATTGTTTTATTTTAAAATAAAATAATTTTATTTGCTTTCAATTAACAAATTCATGAGCAAATTGATATATATTTATATATCACCTAATTGATGACGAATTTGAATTTTGACCAATATAAAATAATAAATATTAAAATAAAATAATAATATACGGATCCCTTCTTTAATTTTTTTCCTATCTCATGTGTCTCGTTACTTAATGCAAATAATATTTCATGCATTTTGAAGCAAAACATTTTTTCTTTTACAAGTCTTGTGAAGCAAGACATAATCCAGACACAGGTTGATCTGCAAACTTTTGGTAAGGAGCAGAGCAATGAAAGGTTGAGCAGTCAACTTTGACATAAAACAGTCAACTTTGTCATAAAAAGTGGTCATTGCTGCTAGAGCCTCTCTTGGCAGGGAAGGATTAAATTTGAGGGGCAGTTATGTAATAAGCCAACGGGAATGAATGGTTTTGGACTGCCGCTATAGCCTGTAGCGGCAGGGGGGGAAATGATTTAATCTTAGCTTTTCATTGCAAAGATCAACGGTGATGAGCTTGGTTGCTGAACCGTACACATGGCAAATGGTTGCCACGGATGAAATCCCATATATATATCATTGGCCCGTAGTGCATGGATAATTCGGTGATGTAGATTATTTATTGAGATGTGTTACAAAGATAAAATATTGATGATAAACTTTTAAATCATAGAAGATAGTATATATCATGCTCTACTTGACTCTTCTAATGGATTGCTTGTTCCGCTCCAGTTAAACTTGTTGTCTATTATATTCTATCAGTTTTACACTGTTGAAGGCTAAGGATAATTTATTATGCATTATCTTTGTCATAATATTATTTATTGGGTTAGTTGAGCTCACCCTTTTCTTTCATTGTTATCTTCAGGAAATGAGAATATAGCTGGGACTAGTCGAGGAATAGAGTGACGGTCCAAGATAGTTGCTATAGTAGTCTTCACTATTCTATAAAGTAGTGTGATAATAATTGTAATGAGGACTCCATTTGAGTTTAGATATTATCTACGAGATAATATTCGTGTTAAAACTCTCAGCTTATGTTTTATCGTATTTTGCACGACAGTTGTATAAATTAAGTTTGTATTTAAATTATGTACCATGTATTTGATGACTCGGAATGGGTTGTGTATACCTATTTTGGGAGCATCACAATACCCATTCTTTTATTTCACCTACTTGCGCTCAACGTTTAAATTCGACTCTAGAGAAATTAGACTTTGACTTATCTGTTGAAACTCCGTTAGTAGAAACCTTCATTACATCCACTATTTATAAATCTTGTTTGATTCAAATCGGCACCCTCACATTACCTGTTGATCTCATCTATTTGAAAATACTTGCATTTGATGTGATTTTAGGGATTGATTGGTTAACTACTCATCATGCTAAAATTGATTAATTTTGTAAGGTTGTTAGCTTTCATATTCCTAACCAACCTATTATGCGAATTCAAGCAACCAAACCACCAATGTCAATCACTGTCATATCAAGCCATAAAGCCATTCGTTTATTAAAAATCGAATGTCAAACTTTCTTAGCCCATGTCTCGGATTTAAACAAAAATACGTCAAATTTGAATGATATTTCTATTGTTAATAAATTTCTTGACATATTCCCTGAAGATCTTCATGTTCTACCCCCAGAGTGTGAAATCGAGTTTTGTATTGACCTTGAACCTGGTACAAAACCCATTTCAAAAACCCCATATCGAATGGCTCCTATTGACATTCAGGAGTTAAAAACCCAACTGCAGGAATTGTCAGACATCGGTTTCATTCGTCCTAGTAAGTGTCCTTGGGGTGCTCATGTTCTATTCGTGAAGAAGAAAGACGGGAGTATGCGACTTTGCATTGATTATCGGGAGTTGAATCATGTCACCATCAAAAATAGGTACCCGTTGCCTCGCATTGATGACCTGTTTGACCAGTTGCAAGGTTCTAAATTCTTTTCAAAGATCGATCTTCGTTCCGGATATCATCAGTTAAAGATTAAAACTGATGACATTCCAAGACTACTTTCAAAACTCGGTACGGGCATTACTGGGATGCCCCCAAAATAGGTCCACACGACCCATTCTGAGTCGCCAGATATCACATTACAGAAATCAAATACAAACTTCATTTATACAACTGTTGAATTGTCGTGGAGAGTACGACAACACATAAGCTGTGAGTTTTAATACAATATTGTCTCGTAGACAGTATCCGAACTCAAATTATTACAATGCCATATAAAATACAGCAGCAAATATTTCAAAACCCCAATGAAGAACGAGAAGATTACTATCCTGTTCATTCTAATGAGGTGCACTTTTGACGCTTTCAAAGTCAGGTTCTCATCACCCTATTGTTGTTCACCAAAATCAATTATTAAGTGACGTATAAAATACAACACACATCTTAGGTCCTCAATACAATTATATATTGCATGTCATGCCGTTTTATAATGTATTGTGAAACTTCGACAGTCTCAGACCATCACACTATTCCCCTGTTATCCCCGCTCGACCCAGCTACACTCTTATTACCTAAAAGGAATTGTGAAGAAAAAGGGTGAGCACAACTAGCCCAGTAAAGAATATCATGACTAAAGATTATTAAGTTATCAATAGCCTTCGTCAGTAATAAATCAGAGATTTAGAACATATGGTAGATGATAAAACTTTTCAACCATAGTTGCAGCAGAACGAGCAATCCATTAGAAGAGTCAAATAGACCATAAAGTCTATTATCTTCTCCATGTTAAAAGTCCACCAACAATGTTTTAGCCCTGTAACATCAATCAACAGTTCCTGTCCATAATTATTCATAATCATAATTGTGATTCTAAATTCCTCTTCGCACCCAGAACGAAGATAATTTTCATCACCTGTCTTTACCTGAAACATCAAAGATCATGGTTATACCAAATCACGCTTCATGTTCATAATCATACTAATAAATTCATCTTTTTACTACGGGCCAAAGATATTCATTATGCTTCATCTTTGCGCCACGTGCCAAAGACATGCAACTATTTTTTAGAAGAGTCAAGTAGAGCATGATATCTACTATCTTCTACGAATTAAAAGTTTATTATCAATATTTTATCGCTGAGACTCAGCTTAATAAATAATCCACTTAATAAAATCATCCTTGCACTACGGCTAAGGATATTCATTAGTATCACGACCATGAATTATCCATGAACTACGGGCAAAGGATATTCATGTTTTCACCAATGGTCATGATTATACCGAATAATCCCTGGTCATAATCATACCAACAACTGTCCATCAATGCACTACGGGCCAATAAGGACTTTTACCACATCCTTTGTAACACTACGAGTTATAATTATACCGAATGATCCTTGGTCATAATCATACCAATCAACAGTCCATCTATACACGTAAGTCAAAGATGACTTTCATCACGATATAAGTATGAGGATGATGACAATGATATAAGCATTAATCAAACAAAATCAAGGATAAATATTAAAGACTTTAAATTTATCCAGAGTTTAAAAATATCCAAATTGTCAACATGATACTGCTTTGTGGAGTAAAATTCAAGAATAATATCCATGTATCAAAATAATTTGGACAGAAAAAAAATAATTTTTTTGGGTGAATAGTATCTCGTGAATAGTACTTCGGGAATAGTACTTCGGGAATAGTACCCCATGAATAGTAACCCCGACATAAAAAGTGCCTTGAATACCCGAGTGAATAATACTAAAGTGAATAGTAACTCGTGAATAGTACTCCGACACAAAAAGTGTCCTGAATACCCGAGTGAATAATATTTGAATAAATAGTAATCGGGTGAATAGTAACCTGTGAATAGTACCCCGACATGAAATGTGCCCCAAATATCTGAATGAATAATATTATAGAAAATAGTAATCGGATGAATAGTAACCCGTGAATAGTACTCCGAGTGAAAATATTGATATTTAATAAGAAAGTTCAGATCAATATTCCAATAAAACGATACTGGATGAAGCACAAAACTCAAGAATATTCCACTAATTTCAAGGATTATAGAAGCAATACTTACCATAGTAAGTTTAGATTTAAGAATATGAAAAGAAATAACATACGAAACTGCAAATGGATTTTTCCCTGTCATATGGTACGTAATCCTCGTAGACAGGTTATCCCAACATATTAAAGGATGAATACGAAAAACAGTATTCCTTATGAATACGAAAGAAATAATACCCTTTACGAATACAACAAATAATATCCCTTACCAAACAAAAATAATATCCCTTACCTTAGTAGAAGACTTGATCTCGCAATAATGGAAGTAAGTGCGAATACTCTTCTTCTTTCTCTCTATAGTTTCTCTCTATAGCTTCTCTTGTGAGTCTTAGTGAATTGGTGAGAATGAAAAAAGAATTAAGCTTCTAATTATAGGAGAATGGACTAAATAGTAACTTATTCACGAACGGTCCAGATTGATTTACTATTAGAACGGACGGTCCATATTGATTTACTTTTAAAATCACCACCGACGGTCCAGATTGATTTACTTTTAAAAACACCACCAACGGTCCAGATTGATTTACTTTTAAAACCACCACCGACGGTCCATATTGATTTACTATTAAAACCATCAGCAATGGTCCAGATTGATTTAACTTATAACACTTTAGTATCCCTAAAATTTTTTAAGTTTGCATTATTCCCCTCTAACTTTTGTAATTCACTTATTTTCAATAAACACATTCTTAATACTTCAACAATTATTCATCATTAATATTATAACTTACAATATCGAAAACCAGATCATTCCCAGGTAAGAGGGGGCTTTTTGATAAAGATTTCTTTCTCCTTATTGGCGCGCAATTAGATGACCTAACCCCTTTCCTCGACAGAACTTTCTAGACATTGTCAATAATGTAAATAATAATATGAATAAATGTATTGTCTCAATTATTGACTTAATAATATAAAATATTATTCAGATGATATTGTGACAATAATTGAATCAAATAACGTGAGATATTATGCAATAATTACTGTAGTAATAATTGAGTAAACTGAGTAGCTTCTTACGTAAGCATCAATAATCAATACCGTATGTTACTATGCAACCACGCGTATTACTGTATTTTTACCACCGGGTATCTCAACAGTTTAACGGTAAAACTTTCGCTGTTATTTTTCTAAAAAGATATTTCTGTCATTTTTTAACTACAACAATACTTCCGTTGTGGGGTCCACCAATGATTGTGCCGTCGTATGAATATTCCTTGTTAAAACGAATATTCCCCGACACAACGAATATTTTATATCAACTTGCTTACTTTGCAAAATTTTTAAATATCACCCTTAACTTTAACCTTTTATCAATTTAACCATTTACTAAATAGAATAATAATTATAATAAAATTGAATACTTTCATTTCACAAAATTGGGGGTCTCACAATTACGAATTCCTAGTCATGTCTTTTGGATTAATCAATGCTTCTGCTGCCTTTATGTATATGATGAACCGAGTATTCAAAGAATATTTGGATCATTTTGTGGTTGTCTTTATTGATGACATCATCATATACTCCAAAAGCCGTGAAGATCATGAGCAACACTTGAGGCTGATACTCCAAAAAGCTTCGTGAAAACAAGCTATATGTCAAGTTAAAGAAATGTGAGTTCTGGCTTGAGGAAGTAGCATTCCTTGGGCACGTGATATCAATTCACGGAATATCTGTTGACCCGGTGAAGATTGAAGCAATACAAAGCTGGGAGAAACCTAAGTCAGTAACTGAAGTACGTAGCTTTCTAGGCTTAGCTGGTTATTATATATCAAAGATTCGTGGAAGGGTTTTTCCAAATCGCCACTCCGTTAACTCAGCTGACTCGAAAAGATACAAAATTTGGTTGGATCGAAGAATGTGAGAAGTCTTTTCAAGAACTCAAGAGGAGACTCATTTCAGCACCTATTCTGACAATACCATCAGGTTCGGAGGGATTTGTCATCTATAGTGATGCTTCAAGCAGAGGTTTAGGATGTGTTCTCATGTAACATGGGAAAGTCATAGCCTATGTGTGAGACCCCAAATTTTATGAATAAAGATTTAAATTTCTCGAAATATTTTTTTGAATATTATGGTGTGGATTTGATATAATGTTATAGTTGTGGGTAATATTTATAAATTTTGCAAAGTACACAAGTTGTTATATAATATTCGATTGGTCTGGGGAATATTCGTTTTAACAGAGAATATTCAGATTAACCAAGACAATCATCAGTGGACCCCACAACGGAATTATTGTCGGATTAAGGAAACGACAAAAATATTTTATGAAAATAACGACGGAAGTTTTACCGTTAACTGTTGAAACACCCAGTGTTAAAAGTACAGTAATACGCGTGGTTGCATAGTAGCACATGGTATTGATTATTGATGCTTACGTGAGAAGTCACTCAGTTTTGTTCAATTATTATTACAGTAATTGTTGCATCGTATCTCACGTTATTTGATTCAATTATTATCAATATTTTATATATTATTAAATCAATAATTGAGACGACAAAGTTATTAATATTATTATTTGCAATATTAACGATGTCTAAAAGTTCATCATCAGAGAGGTTCGCCACCCAATCAAGCGCGCCAATAGGAGAAATCCTTATTGAAAAGTCCCTCTTTCCTGTGAAGGCGACTCGGTCGATTAATATTGTGAATTATAATAAAGGTGATAAATATTTTTAAATTATTAAGGTGATTTTTAAGAAGTTTTGCTTATTTTATGGACCCCCATTTACCCATTTTTTAAAATAATCTCCAGAGAAATTTATTAAAAGGTGGGCCCATATAAATACATATAGAACCCAAAGAAAAGAAAAATGGGGGGGAATCTTAAGTCACTAAGTTTATATATATATATATAAATTTTGTTTTATTATTATTATAAATGTAATAAAATAGAATACTTTTTTATAAAGTTTTATTTTATTTGATTATAAATAGAATATATTATATTTTATTATGCATAGTGTTTGTATAGTGCCTGCATAATATTTGCATAGTAAAATCTTTTTATATAAAACAAAATACTTTTTATAAAGTTTTATTTTATTTGATTATAAATAGAATACATTATATTTTATTATGCATAGTGTTTGCATAGTGCCTATGTGAGACCCCAAATTTTATGAATAAAGATTTAAATTTCTCAAAATATTTTTTTTAATATTATGGTGTGGATTTGATATAATGTTATAGTTGTTGGTAATATTTACAAATTTTACAAAGTAAGCAAATGGTTATATAATATTCGATTGGTCGGGGAATATTCGTTTTAACAGGGAATATTCGTACGATGGCACAATCGTTGGTGGACCCCACAACGGAAGTATTGTCGTAGTTGGAAAACGACAGAATTATCATTTTATAAAAATAACTACGAAAAGTGTTACCGTTAAAACCGTTGAACTACCGGTAGTAAAAGTATAGTAATGTCTGGCATTGATTAAGAGTATGCTACCAGTATTGATTATTTATGCTTACGTGAAGAAGTCACTCGGTTATACTCAATTATTACTACGATGAATTGTTGCATCATATCTCTCATATTATTGATTTGATTATTGTCACAGTATCATCTGCATAATATTTTATATATTATTTAATCAATAATTGAAACGACAAAGTTATTCATATTATTAAATTGCAATATTTACAATGTCTAGAAGTTCTGTCAAGGAGAGGTTTGGTCATCTAATTGCGCGCCAATAAGGAGAAATCCTTATCGAAAAGCCCCCTCTTTCCTGGGAACGACCTGGTTGTTAAATATTGTGAGTTATAATATTAATGATAAATAAGTTCGTGTTGATTAAAGATGAATTTGATAGTTCCATTGTATTGGGATTATTAGTGTTAGTGGAAATCGACATCTATTCCGATGATAATTGATATCTGGGGGTTATATATATAAATCGGGTAATTAATCGGATAAATGAGCAATTAATTGCTACTAATTCACATGCTTATATAACTATTTGTTCACATGTGTGTACTATTGATTCACATTCATGTACTATTAGGGGAGTTGGTGCAAGATTGATAATACTTGCATGACTAAGTTAAAAATGAAGGTATAGATGGAGGCACTATACTGTAATTCGTATTTTCACATGATTATAACTATTGATTCACATGATTGAACTATTGATTCACATTATTTACTATTAGGGGAGGTGGTGCAAGTTTGATAATACTTGCAGGACTAAATTAAAAATGAAAGAAAAGTTAGAGGTATTGTACAGTAATATTTCGAGCCCCAAAACGTGCAATTATCGAAACTATATTTTCCTATAAATAGAAGATCATTATTCCTTCATTTCTCACCAATTCACTAAAGCTTTAGAGCAATTATTATAGAGAGAAATTATAGAGAAAAAGAAGAAGAGAAGTCTGCTACCTCACTATTCCAATATTCAGTTTCTTCTAAGATAAGGGGTATTATTTCTTTCGTATTCATGAAGAATTCGTAATTTTTCTGACCCTCAAAAATTCTGGAAAAATTTGAAATGATAATTTGATGAGTTTTCTAGATTGTGTCCAAAAATGGCGATTTTTGGATGCATAGATTAAGGGTTATGGATTTTATGGGAAAATACTATTTTAAAAGTAAACCCTTATAACTCTTTGTGGTTAACTCCAAAATTGGTGAAATTTTTATTGGGAGTACATGTATATAACAGGAGCATACCCTGTAAATTTCAGAATTTTTGGACAAAAGTACAATTTATGATAAATGTCTAAATATTCAGCAGTTTTGGCCATATAAAAAATAGTAAACGAATTTTAAAAATTCCAAGAAAAATATATGTTCAATATGGGACTATATTCTGGTAAACCCCAGAAAAGAAATATTTTGGGACTGATTTAGTATTTTTTATGAAAATGAACTAGTTATGAGTAAATAAATTAAATATGTTATGTGAAGTAACAAAATTGGAAAATAGGGTTTTATGGCTTGGGAATCCTATATAGGGTATATGAAGATTTTTGATGAGGGATTTGATCATTGGTGATGAAATCTTATGAGTATGGCATTTTTGAATAATTAAAAGCATTATTTGGTAAAGTGTAAACAATTGAAATAAATCATTTATAAGTTGAAGAAGTGATTAAAATATTATTATAATATTAATAATATTAGATTGTGAGTTTATTAAGTGATTGATAATATTTGAATAAATTTAAAGTCTTTAATATTTATCCTTGATTTCGTTTGATTTGATTTTGTTTGATTATTGCTTATATCATTGTCATCTTCCTCATGCTTATATTGTGATGAAAGTCATCTTTAGCTTACGTGCATAGATGGACTTGGTATGATTATGACCAGGGATTATTCGGTATAATCATGACCGTAATATGATGAATGATATAGTAAAAGTCCTCAGTGGCCTGTAGTGCATTGATGGACAGTTTTTGGTATGATTATGACCAGGGATTATTCAGTATAGTTATGACCATTGATGATTTAATGAATATCCTTGGCCTGTAGTGCAGGGAAGATTCGATGATATGGTTTATTTATTAAGCTGAGTCTCAACGATAAAAATTGATGAAAATATTTTAAATCATAGAAGATAGTAGATATCATGCTCTACTTGAGTCTTATAATGGATTGCTTATTCCGCTGCAGTTAAACTTGATGTCTATTGTATTTTATCAGTTTAACATTGTTGAAGGCTAATGAGAATTTATTCTGTATTATCTTAGTCATAATATTTCTTACTGGGCTAGTTTTGCTCACCCTTTCTTTCACTGTTCTCTTCAGGAAATGAGAACGTAGCCGGGACTAGTCAGGGAACGAAGTGACGGTCTAGATGATAACATTAGTAGTTCTCACTATTCTGTTAAATAGTGTGACAATAAATGTAATGAGGACTTCATTGAGTGTGGATATTGTCTAGATGACAATATTCTTATTAAAACTCTTAGATTATGTTTTATCGTATTTTACACGACTGTTGTATAATTAAGTTGTATTTGAATTTTGTACCATGTATTTGGCGACTCAAGATGGATGATGTATACCTGTTTTGGGGGCGTCACAGCCTGCATAGTATTTGCATAGTAAAATCTTTTTATATAAAATAGAATACTTTTATAAAGTTATTTGTTTTATTAGATTTTAAATAATATATATATATATATTATAAATTTTGTTTTATTATATAATTATAAATAGAATATATTGTATTTTATTGCATAGTATCCTTTCCATTCTCCTATAAATAGGATGCTTAGTTAGAATTTAAAAATACACCAGAAATTCAGAGAATTCTTCTTCTATAATCTTGAGCGTATTTCTTTAGAGTTTAAGAAAACTTTGAGCGTAGAAAATAGTGCAAGTTTTCTTCAAGTATATCCCCTCCTTACCCATCGGAATACTCTTCTTTTTAAGGTAAGAGGTATTATTCTTTTGTATTCATGAAGAGAGTTATTTTCTTTCAATACTCGTAAGGGTTGTTATTCCATTCTTTATTGTTATGTTGGAATAACCTGTCTATGTGAAGTACCGCATACATGGTGAAATTCTTTTGTTATTCCATTCTTTATTATTCTGTTGGAATAACCTTTCTGTGCAGTCTATCGCATGCTTGGTGAATTCTGTTGTTATTCCGTTCTTTATTATTCTATTAGAACATCCTGTCTGTGCGGATTATGCATGACCTGGTTCCATTCTTTATTATTCTTTTGGAACATCTTGTCTGTGCGGATGACGCATGACCTAGTTCCATTCTTTATTATTCTGTTGGAATATCATGTCTGTGCGGATTACGCATGACCTAGTTCCATTCTTTATTACTCTGTTGGAATAACCTGTCTATGTGGATTACCGCATGCATGGTGAATGATCTTTTGTATTCATTCCTTATTAACTTGTGGAAATCATATGTCTACGTGAATTATCGCATGGCAGGCGAAAATCCATTTGTAGTTTCATATATTCTATTATACTCAGTTGGTTAAAGTTTTGGCTTCTATACTCCATGGAATTAGTAGAATATCCTGGATATTTGCGCTTCATCTAATATCTTTTTATGGAAATATTCTTCTGAGCATTCTTGATTTTTTTACTCCACAAAGCAGTATCATGTTGACAATTTGGACGTTATTGGTTCCTGGATAAATTAATTTAAAAATCTTTAAAATTTATTCTTGAACTTGTTTTATTGAATTATTATGTCATTGTCAATATCCTCATGTTTATATTATGTTGAAAGTCATTTGTGGCCTGTAGTGCATAGATGGACTTGGTATGATTATGACCAGGGATTATTCGGTATAATCATAACCGTAATGTTATAAATGATGTGGTAAAATTCCTTATTGGCCCGTAGTGCATTGATGAACAGTTGTTGGCATGACCATGACCATTGATGAAAACACGAATATCCTTGGCCCGTAGTGCATGGATAATTTGTGGCTATGATACTAATGAATATCCTTGGCCGTAGTGCAGGGATGATGTGGATTATTTATTGAGCTGAGTCTCAGCGATAAAAGTGATGAAAAACCTTTTAAATCATAGAAGATATTAGATTTTATTCTCTACTTGACTCTTCTAAAGGATTGCTTGTTCCGCTGCAGTTAAACTTGATGTTTGGTATATTGTATCAGTTTAACACTATTGAAGGCTAACGATAATTTATTCTGCATTATCTTAGTCATAATATTTTTTACTGGGCTAGTTGAGCTCACCCTTTTTGCTTTCATTTTTCTCTTCAGGAAATGAGAATGTAGCAGGGACTAGTCGGGGAGCGGAGTGACGGTCCAGATGATAGCATTAGTAGTCCTCACTATTATATGAAATAGTGTGATAATAAATGTATTGAGGACTTATTTTGAGTTTGAATACTGTCTAAAAGACAATATTTGTATTAAAACTCACAGCTCATGTGAGATCCCGAATTTTATGAAATGAAAGTATTCAATTTTCTTATAATTATTCTATTTGGTAAATAGTTATATTGATAAAAGTTTAAAGTTAAGGGTGATATTTGAAAATTTGACAAAGTAAGCAAGTTGTTATAAAATATTCGTTGTGTTGGAAAATATTCGATTGGTTGGGGAATATTTGTTTTAACAGGAAATATTCGAACGACGGCACAATCATTGGTGAACCCCACAACGGAAGTATTGTCGTAGTTAGAAAACGACATAAATATCTTTTTATAAAAATAACGGCGAAAGTGTTACCGTTAAAAACTGTTGAACTACTTGGTAGTAAAATTATAGTAATACGCGTGGTTGCATAGTAGCATACGGTATTGATTATTGATGCTTACGTAAAAAGTCACTCAGTTATACTCAATTATTGCTACAGTAATTGCTGCATCATATCTCTCATATTATTGATTCGATTATTGTCACAGTATCATCTGTATAATATGTTATATTATTAAATCAATAATTGAGACGGAAAAGTTATTCATATTATTATTTGCAATATTGATAATGTCTAGAAGTTCTGTCAAGAAGAGGTTTGGTCACCTAATTGCGTGCCAATAAGGAGAAATCCTTATCGTAAAGCCCCCTCTTTCCTGGGAACGAACTAGTTGTTAAATATTGTGAGTTATAATATTAATGATGAATGTTATTAAAAATCGAATTTGAGTTCGGAGTTGAATTTGGAGACGCGGACGTGATATTTGAGTCCGGAACGATGAAATTAGTAGAAATAGACTATAAACACAAAATTTGTCGGGGTTGACTTTTTGGTAAAAAAATTCAACAGTTGACTTTTTCGGAAAAAATCAAACTTCAAAATTTCAAAAATAAATTTTTTGAGAAAAATATTTCTATTGTGTTGGGATTGTTAGTGTTAGTGGAAATCGACATTTATTTCGATAATAATTGATATCTGAAGGTTATATTGACCAATCGGGTAATTAATCGAATAAATGAGCAATTAATTGCTATTAATTCACATGATTATAACTATTTGTTCACATGTGTGTACTATTGATTCACATTCATGTACTATTAGGGGAGGTGGTGTAAGATTGATAATACTTGTATGACTAAGTTAAAAATAGAGGTACTATACTGTAATTCGTATTTTCACATGATTATAACTATTGATTCACATGATTGAACTATTGATTCACATTATTTACTATTAGGTGAGGTGGTGCAAGTTTGATAATACTTGCATGACTAAATTAAAAATAAAAGAAAAGTTGAAGGTATTGTACTGTAATATTTTAAGCCCCAAAACGTGCAATTATCGAAACTATATTTTCCTATAAATAGAAGCTCATTCTTCCTTCATTTCTCACCAATTCACTAAAGCTTTAGAGCAATTATTATAGAGAGAAATTATAGAGAGAAAGAAGAAGAAGAAGTCTGCTTTACCTCACTATTCCAATATCCAGCTTTTTTACGAGGTAAGGGTATTATTCTTTCGTATTCATGAAGAGTTATTTTCTTTCAATACTCGTAAGGGTTGTTATTCCATTCTTTATTATTATATTGGAATAACTTTGTCTATGCTAAATACATGCGTATACATGGTGAAATTCTTCATTATTCCATTCTTTATTATTCTGCTTTGAATAACCTCGCATGCAGGCGGCCTATCGCATGCTTGGTGAATTGTTGTTATTCCATTCTTTATTATTCTGCTGGACTATCCATGCATGTGAAGATTACGCATGACCGGTTCCATTCTTTATTATTACATTTGGAATATCCTGCATGCATGCGGATTACGGCGTGACACGGTTCCATTCTTTATTATTTTGTTGGGAATAACCTATCTGTATACGATCGCATGCATAGTGAATTCTTCTACTATTCCATTCTTTATTATTCATTAGAATAACTTTGCCTATGTGGATTACAAGATGCATGGTGAATGATCCTTTGGATTCATTCTTTATTAAATTGTGGAAATAATGCATTTCGTGGATTACTGCATGGCGGATGAAAATCCATTTGCGCTTTAAGTAATTTTTACGACCCTCAAAAATTTCGGAAAATTTTGAAATGATATTTTGTTGAGTTTTCTAGATTGTGTCCAAAAATGGCAATTTTTGGATGTATAGATTAGAGTTATGAATTTTATGGGAAAAGACTATTTTAAAAATAAACCCTTATAACTCCTTGTGGTTAACTTCAAAATTGGTAAAATTTTTATTGGGAGTATGTATATATGAGAGTATACCACCAGAAATTTCAAAATTTTTGGACAAAGTACAATTTATGATAAATGTCTAAATATTCAAAGAATTTTGGCCATATGAAAAATAGTAAATGAATTTTAAAAAATCCGAGAAAAATATATATTTAATATGGGACTATATTCTGCTAAATCCCAGAAAAGAAATATTTTTGTCACTAATTTGGTATTTTTCATGAAAATGAACTAGTTATGAGTAAATGAATTAAATATGTTATATGAAGTAACAAAATTGAAAAATAAGATTTTATGTCTTGGGAATCCTATATAGGGTATATGCAGATTTTTGATGAGGGATTTGATCATTGGTGATGAAATCTTATGAGTATGGCATTTTTGAATGATTAAATGCATTATTTGGTAAAGTGTAAACAATTAAAATAAATTATTTATAAGTTTAAGAAGTGATTAAAATATTGTTATAATATTAATAATATTAGATTATGAGTTTATTAAGTGATTGATAATATTTGGATAAATTTAAAGTGTTTAATATTTATCCTTGTTTTCGTTTGATTAATGCTTATATCATTGTCATCATCCTTATGCTTATATTGTGATGAAAGTCATCTTTAGCTTACGTGCAAATGATGGATTGTTAATTATTGATTTTATAATTGTATATCTTTGGCTTACGTGCAAAGATGAACCGTTGATTATTGGTTTTATAGTTGTATATCTTTTGCTTACGTGCATTGATGGATAGTTGTTGGTATGATTATAACCAGGGATTATTCGGTATAATCATGACCATTGTTGAAAATACGAATATCCTTGGCCCATAGAGCATGGATAATTCGTGGTCGTAATACTAATTAATATCCTTGGCCGTAGTGCAGGGATGATTCGATGATGTAGATTAATTATTAAGCTGAGTCTCAGCAATAACATCTTGATAATACACTTTTAATTCGTAGAAGATAGTAGATATCATGCTCTACTTGACTCTTCTATAATACAGTTATATGTCTTTGGCCTGTAGAGCAAAGATGAATTGTTAATGAATATCTTTGGCCCATAGTGCAAAGATGAATTTATTATAATGATTATTGTAAAATCCCAAATTTTACGAATAAAGATTTAAATTTCTTGAATTTTTTTTTTGAATATTATGGTGTGGATTTAATATAATGTTATAGTTGTGGGTAATATTTATAAATTTTGTAAAGTATGCAAGTTGTTATATTATATTCGATTGGTCGGGGAATATTCGTACGACGGCACAATCATTGGTGGAGCCCACAACGAAATTATTATCGGATTGAGAAAACGACAAAAATATTTTTATGAAAATAACGGCGGAAGTTTACCGTTAATACTATTGAACTACTCGGTAGTAAAAGTACAGTAATACGCGTGGTTGCATAGTAGCACACGGTATTGATTCTTAATGTTTACGTGATAAGTCAATCAGTTTTGTTTTATTAGTATTATTATTAAACAGAATACTTTTATAATGTTATTTTATAAATAGAATATATTATATTCTATTGTGCATAGTATTTTGCATAGTAAAATCTTTTTATATAAAATGTAATACTTTTATAAAGTTATTCTATAAATAGAATATATTATATTTTATTATGCATAGTGTTGCATAGTGCTCTGATAGTATTTTGCATAGTAAAATCTTTTTATATAAAAAATGTAATACTTTTATAAAGTTATTCGTTTTATTAGATTATAAATAGAATATATTATATTTTATTTAAAAGATTTTGCTTTAAATCTGACCGCTCATTTAAAAGTAAATCAATCTGACCGCTCATGGATTAGCTACTATTCACCCATTCTCCTATAAATAAAGCTCATTCCTTCATTATTTCTTACTTAATTCAATTTGAAACTCTAGAGAGAAACTATAGAGAGAGTTCTTCTTCTATAATCTTGAAAGCGTCTTTCTTTAGCGTTTAAGAAAGCTTTGAGCGTAGTGCAAGTTTCTTCAAGTATATCCTCGCCTCTACCGTTAGTACTCTTCTTTATAAGGTAAGGGGTATTATTTTTTCATATTCATGAAGAAAACTTCATTATTCCATTCTTTATTATTCATTGGAATAACTTTTGTGTACGCTTGGGCTCTACCCTATACTTGGTGAAATTCTTCCATTATTCCATTATTTATTATTCTGCATGGAATATCCTCGTACATGCGCTTTCTGTTGGACTCGGTTCCGCTCTTTATTATTCTCATTGAAATATCCTATCTGTATGCGTTTCGCTTTACTTGATTCCGTTATTTATTATTCATTGGAATAACTTTTATGCATCACCGCATGCATGGTGATTTCGTTGTTATTCTATTCTTTATTATTCTGTTGGAATATCCTCGCTTGGTAAGGCGACACGCTTTGACCGGTTCCGTTATTTATTATTATGTTGAATAACTTTGTTTATGCAAAGTCTGCATGCATGGTGATTTCTTTTGTTATTCCATTCTTTATTATACTTAGTTGGTTAAAGTTTTGACTTCTATACTCCATGAAATTGGTGGAATATCCTTGATATTTGCGCTTCATCCAGTATCTTTTCGTGGAAATATTCTTCTGAGCATTCTTAAAGTTTACTCTACAAAGAAGTATCATGTTGACAATTTGGACATTATTAGTTCCTGAATAAATTAATTCTTGAATTTGTTTTATTGAATTCTTATATCATTGTCATCATCCTCATGTTTATATTTTGTTGAAAGTCATCTGTGGCCTGTAGTGCATAGATGGACTTGGTATGATTATGACCAGAGATTATTCGGTATAATCATGACCGTAATATTACAAATGATGTGGAAAAAATCTGCATTGGCCCGTAGTGCATTGATGGACAGTTTTTGGTATGATTATGGCTATGGATTCTTTTCGGCCAAGGGAGCAAAGATGAATTATTTTATGGCATGATCAAGACCGTTGATGAATACACGAATATCTTTGGCCCATAGTGCATGGATAATTTGTGGTCGTGATACTAATGAATATCATTGGTAGTAGTAGTCTTGGGGATGATGTGGATTATTTATTAAAATCGAGTCTCAATGATAAAAGTGACGAAAAACCTTTTTAAATCATAAAAGATAGTAGATTTTATTCTCTACTTGACTCTTTTAATGGATTGCATGTTCCGCTGCAGTTAAACTTGATGTCTATTGTATTTTATCAGTTTAACATTGTTAAAGACTAATGATAATTTATTCTGCATTATCTTAGTCATAATATTTCTTACTGGGCTAGTTGAGCTCACCCTTTCCTTCACTATTCTCTTCAGGAAATGAGAACGTAGCCGAGACTAGTCGAGGAACGGTGTGATGGTCCGAGATGGTGTATTAGTAGTCCTCACTATTCTGTAAAATAGTGTGATAATAAATGTAATGAGGACTCTATTTGAGAGTGGATATTGTCTAGAAGGCAATATTTCTGTTTAAACTCTCAGTTTATGTTTTGTCGTGTTGTTTACACGACGTTTGTATAATTAAGTTGTATTTGTATTTTGTACCATGTATCTGGCGACTCAAGATGGGTGATGTATACCTATTTTTGGGGGCGTCACAATTATGAACAAGAATTGTGATTTGGTATAACCATGATTTTTTATGTTTCAGGTGAAGATAGGTGATGAAAATTATCTTCGTCCTGGGTGCGAAGAGGAATTTAGAATCACAATTATGAATATGAGTTATTCATATGATTATGGATGAAATTGTTGATTGATGTTACTGAGGATAAAACATTATTGGTGGACTTTTAACATGGAGAAGATAATAGACCTTATAGTCTATTTGACTCTTCTAATGGATTGCTTCGTTCACCGCAACTATGGTTGAAAAGTTTTATCATCTACCATATGTTCTAAATCTCTGATTTATTACTGATGAAGGCTATTGATAATTTAATTATCCTAAGTCATGATATTCTTTACTGGACTAGTTGTGCTCACCCTTTTTCCTTCACAATTCCTTTCAGGTAATAAGAGTGTAGCCGGGTTTGCCGGGGGTAATGTGGGGATTAGAATCAGCGGTGGTCTATAGTTGAGAGGTTTTCCAAAACAAGATGGAAATAATTTTATTGAGAATTTCAGATAAGCGTGTCGTATTTTATACGTCATTTTAACCGTTGATTTTGGTGAACTGAATAGGGAGAGGTGAACCCAACTTTGGAAGGGTATTTTGCCATTATCATACAAGATGTCTAATGACAGACGACTTCGTGTTATTATAAGATAGGATTATGCACATGCACTTGCTGATTATATCTATGAGCAGTAACTATATAATCTTGGAGTTTGGTTGAATTATAATTCTCAATTGGAGATAATGGAGATAATTATATATCAAGAGAAGACCCACCATTGGAAAGAGCATGATAGTAATCTTCTCGTTTTTTTTGGGGTCTATTGGGTCAACCAAGGATAATTCTCGAGTCATATGATATATATCATAACTTAGATGCATGGCCTCCCATGTATGAAGGTTTCCTTGAGCATTTTCCAAAGATTTTAATTTCTAAAATAGTTATTGACTGTACTTTTATGTAAAGTACCTTTGTAAGGTGTTGTGGTCGAGGCACCATGAGAGTTACTTAGATTTTGTATTGAAAATTATAGCTTATCTGTTGTCGTACTCTACACAACAGTTCAACAGTTGTATAAATGAAGTTTGTATTTGATTTTTATAGTGTGATATCTGGTGACTCAGAATGGGTCGTGTGGACCTATTTTGGGGGCGTCACAGCTCATGTTGTATATTTAAGGTTGTATTTGTATTCTGTACAATGTATTTGGTGACTCAGAATAGTGATGTATACCTATTTTGGGGCGTCACAATTAATATCAAAGCTTGGGATATGATCCTGGTGAGATGTGAGACAAGAACTAGGAGGGGAGAGAAGGGGAATTCCTTCGCTAGTATGACCTACTAAGTTTATTTGGTATTTAATTGGTCGGTCAGAGTATAGGGATAATATGTGACATGTCAATTAACCCTTGTTTTGTGGCAGTATTTGAAAATGGCAACTGAAAATGTTAACAATGGAGTTAATGAGATCGTGGAGACACCTTTAATCACCAACCAGGATAATGTGATGTCAGGTAAAGAAGGAATTAGAGATATCCATGTGGTTAGTGAAGAATTGATAGTTGCACCCGAGATAGTCACAGAGGTAGCAACTGAGAGTGAGGAAGAAGAGGAAGAAGAGGAACCTGAGGAGAATTTATTAGAAGAATTTTATGATCGAAATTTAGAATTACAAAATCGTGTTCATGAGTTAAAAGAGCAGGCTGAAGAACGGCAGGCGGTCGTGGAACAAAAGGATGCCACAATTCAAGCTTGTGTTACCCGATATGTGATGCTTGAACAGAAGCACTCTTTGGCAGAGTATAAGTTGATAAAGCTGGAATCTGAGCTGAAAGAAGAAACAACTGAACGAGTGAGAATGAGTGATACATGGGTAAAAGCCGCACGACGCGTTGATATTGTGGAAAGAGATGTCCGATCTAAGAATGCTAAAATAGATGATATGTATTTCTCTTTTTGGATAGCAATTGAAAGAACCCAACATCGAGTTTTGAATTACCCGGTACATTGCGGTCAACCCAATTTGATATGGATCGAAGATTAATGATTCAAATCATGAAACAGGAGTATGATGAAGCAGTTGAGGGTGGAATATTCCCTATAAAAAAGTCAATTTCAACGGTAGTGATGACACCAAATGCTTCCCCAGACAAGTCAAAGTAGGGTAGTTCAAGGGAGAGCGGTTGTAATGACTTCCCAACAAGTGAGGAACCCAAATGAAGTTATCATGGGTTAGTTAATTATAAATTCTTACAAAGTCTATACCTTATTCGATACCGGTTCTACCCACTCTTTTATTTCACCTAGTGGTGTTCAATGTTTGAACTTGACTCTTGAGAAATTAGACTTTGACTTATCTATTGAAACTCTATTAGGAGAAACATTTGTTACCTCCACTATTTATAAATCTTGTTTAATTCAAATAGACACTTTCACGTTACCTGTCGATCTTATTTCTTTGAAAATACTTGCATTTGATGTGATTTTAGGGATTGATTGGTTAACTACTCATCATGCTAAAATCGATTATTTTCGTAAGGTTGTTAGCTTTCATCTTCCTAACCAACCTATTATGTGAATTCAAGAAACCAAACCACTAAAGTCAATCATTGTCATATCAAGCCATAAGTAAAGAGCCCTGAGCCTTTCGCTGGTGACTTCCAAGTCTTGGAATACACCGAAGCAAGAATATCCTTAGGGGATGTCGTGAATAATGGTGGCAAGTTGATAGGTATCAATGTAACGTGCTATCCAAGTCTTGGGATGAGGGTCACAGTTTTGAATAATATTTCTATTGTTAATAAAATTCCTGACATATTTTAAAAGAACTTCTTGGCCTACCCCAGAGCGTGAAATTGAATTTTGTATTGATCCCAGTACAAAACTCATTTCTTCAACCCTTAAATATTTCTTCAACCAAAACGAACGTATAATGTGCCAAAGATGTTGGCTCGAGCTGTTGAAGATTACGACTATACCATTCAAATCATTGTGGAAGAGGGAACGCGATAGCTGACGAGTTGAGTAGAAGATCGTATGCGTTTACGAGTGAGATGTTGTTAACACAAAAACCCATTTCGTATAACTTACAAATGATGAAGATAGAGTTAAAAACTCTAGGGACCCACGTGAAGATAACGAATATACAATTAGAATCGACTTTAATCGATAAAGTTAAAGTTGCTCAAGCTACATACTCAGAGCTGATGAATATGAAGAAGAAGGTTCAAGAGGGCGTTATTCTAGAAGCAAGAATCAACGAAGAGAGGAAATCTCAACCCTCGATTTAATTGGCCCATTTGAAATCCTTGATCGAGTAGGAACTGTGGCCTATAGACTCATTTTACCGCCAAGTGTGTCGCGTGTTCATAACGTTTTTCACGTATCGATGTTACGTAAATATGTGGATAACCCGAACCACATTATTAAAATAGAACTAGACGAGATAGCAGAAGATTTAACGTATGAGGAGATACATGTTAAAATCTTCGATAAGAATGATCGTATTCAACACTCAAAGGTTATACCTCAAGAGTTAGAATCTGAAATGAAGTAAATGTATCCTTACCTCTACGACATACCAGGTACGTACTGTGACGCCCCTAAAATAGGTATACATCACCTATTCTGAGTCGCCAAATACATGATACAGAATACAAATATAATCTTAAATATACAACATGAGTTGTGAGTTTTAATACAAATATTGTCTTCTAGACAATATTCAAACTCAAAATAAGTCCTCAATACATTTATTATCACACTATTTCATAGAATAGTGAGGACTACTAATGCTATCATCCGGACAATCACTCCGCTCCCCGACTAGTCCCTACTACGCTCTCATTTCAAGAGAAACAATAAAAGCAAAAGGTGAGCTCAACTAGCCCAAGAAGAAATATTATGGCTAAGATAATGCGTAATAAATTATCGTTAACAACAAATGATGTTAAACCGATACAATATAACAAACATCAATTTTAATCTGCAATGAACAAGCAATCCATTAGAAGAGTCAAGTAGAGAATAAAATATACTATCTTCTATGATTTAAAAGGTTTTTCATCACTTTTATCGTTGAGACTCAGCTTATTAAATAAACCATGTCATCCCTGCACTACGGCCAAGGATATTCATTAGTATCACGACCACAAATTATCCATCCACTACGGGCCAAAGATATTCGTGTTTTTATCAATGGTCATGACCATGCCAACAACTGTCCATCAATGCACTACGGGCTAATGAGAACTTTTACCACATCATATTTAACATTACGGTCATGACTATACAGAATAATCCCTGGTCATAATCTTAGCAAGTCCATTTATGCACTACAGGCCACAGATGACTTTTAACATAATATAAACATGAGGATGATGGCAATGACATAATAATTCAATAAAACAAGTTCAAAAATTAAATTTTAAAGATTTATAAGTTAATTTATCCTGAACTCAAAAACGTCCAAGTTGTCAACATAATACTGCTTTGTGGAGTAAAATTCAAGAATGCTCAGAAGAATATTTCCATTAAAAGATATTGGATGAAGTGCAAATATCCAGGATATTCTACTAATTTCATGGAATATAGAAGCCAAAACTTTAACCAACTGAGTATAATAGAATATATAAACTGCGCAAATGGATTTTCGCTACTTTGCAGAATCCACGTGAGATGATCATTTCCACAATTTAATAAGAAATGAATACAAAGGATCATTCACCATGTATGTGATAATCCACATGTACGGAGTTATTCCAACGAGAATAATAAAGAATGGAATAACGAAGAATTCACCATGCATGCGATAGATCGCACGCAGAAAGTTATTCTCAATGAATAATAAAGAATGGAACCAAGTCATGCGAAATCAAAGATGACAGGATATTCCAACAGAATAATAAAGAATGGAATAACAACAGAATTCACCAGGCATGCGATAGACCGCACAGATAGGTTATTCCAACAGAATAATAAATAATGGAACCAGGTCATGCGTAATATGCACAAACAGGATATTCCAACAAAATAATAAAGAATGGAATAACAGAAGAATTTCACCATGTATGCGGTGCTTATGACAGAAAAGTTATTCCAATATAATAATAAATAGTGGAACCAGTCATATGTGTAATACGCACGCATGTGATATTCCAATGTAATAATAAAGAATGGAATAATGAAAGAATTTCACCATGTATGCGGTGCTTTAGCATAGATGTTATTCCAACATAATAATAAGAAATGGAATAACAATAGCTCTCTTCATGAAAATGAAAGAAATAATACCCTTTACCTTAGAATAAAAGTTTGGATCTTTGGAATAGAGTGGCAGAGACTTCTCTTTTTTCTTTCTCTCTATAATTTCTCTCTATAATAATTGCTTTATAGCTTTAGTGAATTACTAAGAAATGAAGGAAGAATGAGCTTCTATTTATAAAAAATATAGTTTCGCTAATTGCACGTTTTGGGGCTCGAAAATTACAGATCTGATACCTCTAACTTTTTTTCATTTTAATTTAGTCCTGCAAGTATTATCAAACTTGCACCACCTCCCCTAATAGTAAATAATTTGAATCAATAGTTTAATCATGTGATTCAATAGTTATAATCGTGTAAAAATATGAATAACAGTATAGTACCTCTATATATACCTCCATCTTTAACTTAGTCATGCAAGTATTATCAATCTTGCACCAACTCCTCTAATAGTACATGAATGTGAATCAATAGTACACACATGTGAACAAATAGTTATAATCATGTGAATTAATAGAAATTAATTCCTCATTTATCCGATTAATTACCCGATAACTTCCAAACATCAATTATTATCGAAATAAATGTCGATTTTCACTAACACTAATAATTTCAACACAATGGAACTATCAATTTCATCTTTAATCAACACGAACTTATTCATCATTAATATTATAACTCACAATATTTAACAACCAAATCGCTCCTGTGAAAGAGGGGATTTTCGATAAAGGATTTCTCCATATCAAGTGCAATTAGATAACCAAACCTCTCCTTGACAGAACTTCTAGACATTGTAAATATTGCAATTTAATAATATGAATAACTTTGTCGTCTAAATTATTGATTTAATAATATATCACATTATACAGATGATACTGTGACAATAATCGAATCAATAATATGAGAGATATGATCTTTGCAATTATCGTAAAGAATAATTAAGTATAATCGAGTGACTTCACGTAAACATCAATAACCAATACATAGTACTTGCTTAATACGCCCAGACATCATTTTTTTACTACCTCTTAGGGTAGTTCAACAGCTTTTATTGGTAACACTTCCGCCGTTATTTTTATAAAAGATAATTATGTCATTTTCTAACTACGACAATACTTCCGTTGTGGGGTCCACCAATGATTGTAAGACCCCAAATAATTAATAAATGAAATTTAATTTCCTCTAATTATTATTTTGAAATAGTAAGGGTTGATGTGATTAATGTGGATAGTTATGGGTAAAATACGCAAATATTTCAAAATAAGCAAGTGGTTATAAAATATTCATTGTTGTCGGGAATATTCGTTTGGTAAATGGAATATTAAATCTTTGTCGGGGAATATTAAATGCGACGGTGAAGCCATCGTGGGCCTATATAAAAGCGATTGGAGGAAGAAAACGACAAATATAAGTTGTTTAAAAATAACTAGGCGTAGTTATTCTGGATTTACATCTGTTGGAATACCCGTTGGTTAAAACACGATGTCTGGCGTTGTTACAAGATAGACACTGCAGATTGCACCAATTATTGACTCTTACGTAAGAAGGCACTACTCAATAATGGTTACGATAATTACTTGCTCGAGATTTTATTTTATTGGTTCAATAATTGTTGCGTTGATATTTTATATCTTCTTTTGTTTCATAATTGTCATTACACGATTTTTTATTATCGAAGCAATAATTCATATTATCTGAATAATATTATTAGATAACATTATTGGCAATGTCTAGAAAGTTACGCCTAATGAGAGGTTTGGTCACCTAATTGCTTGCAGCCCAAGAAGAGAAATTCTTATTGGAAAGCCCTCTTTCCTGAAACTGCACAGTTGTCAATATTGTGATTCTGTAATATTATTTGTGAATAATTAATTATTGATTCATATGATGAGGAAAATATTGATTTTATATGGATATAGATGGAGAAAATTTTTAATGTGACAATTGTTGAAAATTAAAATTTTATCTTTTTTTGATAAAATAATTCATTTAAATATATTATTATATTTTTAATAATATAATAATGGTGATATTTTTACAATGAATGTGTGATATACAAGTATACGAGGAGAAAGAGTATTTTTGTTGCAATAAATGTTTAAAACATGTTAAACATGTCTGTGGACCCATTTATTGACTGAAATTTGATTATAGCCTGAAAAATCGCTCGTTTATGGATTTCGGTCATTTTCTGTTGGGAATTTTGAAAAACTTTCTTCTGTAAAGTTGTAGAGAATTGAATTTCCTATAAAAACTCGCGAGATTCGATTTTTCTGATAAAAGAGCTATTTATTATGAATTATTGAAGTTCCGAAGAACCGAAATAATTGATTTTTGGAAGTTTAAATTATTTAAAATAGGAGAAACGTTTTTTGTGTTGATTAGCCTCATTAAACATATGCATGTGGCTGAATTCAGATGATTCAAAGTGTGCGTAGGAAATTGTAATATATATAATCATATTATATTAAATTTTCTGTTTTGGTGTTCTAAGCATTTTCCTATAAATAGGGTGCTTAGGTTAGAATTGAAAATTACACCAGAAACTGAAGTTTTCTCTCTCTATATTATCGAGCGTATTCTTGTGAGTATTTTGAGTATACTTTGAGTATTGCTATACGGTGCAAGTTCAAGTTATAACCTATATCCAGTATTCCAGTTAGAAGTACTGTCTTTCCGAGGTAAGGGATATTATTTTTTTTCGTAATGATATTATTTCTTCAATATCATTATGCTGAAATATTGATCTGAAGTTTTTAATCAAATTTGGAACTTTTAGTGTCGGGGTTACTATTCACGTATACGACACTATTCACGTATACGGTACTATTCACGAATACGACACTATTCATCGAAAAATAAAAATTTTCTTTTCCGTCCAAAATATCTATTGTGGATACTAGTTTTGATTGTATCCATGTTTTGATCATTCTTGAATTTTACACCACTATGATTATTTTTGAGATATTTTTGGACGTGGATAAATCAAAGTACGAATCCTTAATCCTTGTCATTTTGTTTCACTGGATTCGTTTCTTTAAAAAAAAAAAAATATTTTTCATCATCCTCAGTCTTAAATGATGATATTATTGAATATCTTTGGCTTTACCGTAGTGCAAAAGATGAATGATTTCGATGAATATCTTTGGCTGTAGTAAAAGATGAATGATTTACGATGAATATCTTTGGCCGTGAGTAAAAAGATGAACATGTGTTTAGATGAACATGACCAATCGGTGAATGTCCTTGGCTTTGTAGTCTGAAGATGAATATATGATTCCGGATATATATTGATTGATGTTACAAGGATAAAAATATTGATGATGGATCGTTAAATTCATAGATATTAGTAGATTTCATCCTCTACGTAACTCTTCTATTAATTAATATTTTCCATTGCAGTATTGATTTAAAACTTGTTGTCTATTGTATTCTATTAAATTTTTCCTGTTGAAGACTAACGATAATTTGTTCAGATTATCTTAGTCATAATATTCTTTACCGGGCTAGTTGAGCTCACCATTTTCCTTTTTGTTCCATTTTTCTTCTCGGGAGGCGAGAATGTAATGCGTGTACGAGTCTGGGGTATGGAATGATGGTTTTAGAGAGTTGTTTAGTAGTCCTCACCATTTTTGTAAAATAATGTATCAATAATTATGATGAGGATTTATTTGTATGTGGATATTGTTTAGATGGCAATATTTGTATTTAAACTCACGCTTTTTTGTTGTTGTAATAATAAAGTTGTAGTTGTTTTGCATCTGCACTGTATTGACAACTCGTAATGGGTGATGTATACCTATTTTGGGGGTGTCACAGTTGGTATTAGAGCTTAGGATATGATCTCCATGAGATCGGGGAATAGAACTAGGAGGGAGAGACGAGTAAATCCTTCGCTAGTGTGTCCTACCTAAGCTTATTTAATAGTTGGTCAGTATATAGGGATATTATGTGATATATTGATTTCCTTAATTAACCCTTATTTAATGACAGTATTTGAGAATGTCGACTGAGAATATTAACAATGGAAATGAGACCGTGGAGACGCTCAGTACTCACCAACGAGGAGAACATGCAACAGACAGTGCAATGTTCCTCCCGCGAGCAACACCACCGATCAGACGATGAACGATTTGAATGTTTAGAAGCTTTTTGCGCTCATGCAAAATCGAGACGAGGAGACTCGTGTTCAAAACATAGGAGGAAATGATAGCATTCACGGTTATCACAAATGCAAGCGCTTCAAAGAGTTGGGACCACCAAAATTTAAGGGAAAGCCAGATCCGATCATGGCGAAAACATGGGTCAAGCAAATTACCAAGATATTCAATGTCTTGGGATGCACAGAGGAACAGAAGGTTCCATTCGCCACCTTTGTGTTCCGTGGCGAGGCAGACTACTGGTGGGAATCTGTGAAGCGTACCCATCCAAATGCGCCAAAGACATGTCTTGGGACACGTTTGAAACTATTTAATGACAAATACTTTCCGAAAGTGTTAAATATATATGAAGGAAGTGGAGTTTATTAGGCGGAGCGAGAACAACATGGCGGTGTGTCTCAAAGACGAGGCGAAGTTTGCAGAGTTATCCAGGATGTGTGGGCCCCACCTATGATTGGTGAAGAAATGTGCTGAAATTCAAATTCAAATATGGTGGGTGGCAATAGTAGCAGGTAAAGCCATCAGGTAGCAGGTCAAGTCTGCTTCGGCGTGCTAACATTTTCCTATAAATAGAGGGCTAAGTTAGAATTGAAAATCACACCAGAAATATAAGCTTTCTCTCTTTCTTTCTCTATATTATCAAGCGTATTTTGTGAGTATTTAGATACTTTGAGAGTTGTTATTCAGTGCAAGGTTCCTTCGACTTTACCTTCCGGTCAGAAATACAGCTCTTTCGAGGTAAGGGATTTTTAAGGGTTATTATGTTTTTCAGTTTCGTACTTTTTTCGGACATTCAAAAATTCTGGAAAAAATTGAAATGATAATTTGATGAGTTTTCTCTATTGTGTCCAAAAATGGCGATTTTTGGATGTATAGATTAGGAGTTATGGATTTTATGAGAAAAGACTATTTTAAAAGTAAACCCTTATAAGTCCTTGTGGTTAACTCCAAAATTGGTGAAATTTTTATTGGGAGTACATCTATATAACATCAAGATATTCTCAAATTTCAAATTTTTGGACAAAAGTACAATTTATGATAAATGTCTAAATATTCGGCAGTTTTGGCCATGTGAAAAATAGTAAATGAATTTTAAAAATTTCAAGAAAAATATATGTTCAATATGAGACTATATTCTACTAAATCCCAGAAAAGAAATATTTTTGAAACTAATTTGGTATTTTTCATGAAAATGGACTAGTTATGAGTAAATGAATTAAATATGTTATGTGAAATAACAAAATTGGAAAATAGGATTTTATGGCTTGAGAATCCTATATAAGGTATATGCAGATTTTTGATGAGGGTTTTGGTTATTAGTGATAAAATCTTATGATTTTGGCATTTTAGGATGATTAAATGCATTAATTAGTAAAGTGTAAATAATTAAAATAAATTGTTTATAAGTTTAAGAAATGATTAAGATATTGTGGTAATATTAATATATTAGATTATGAGATTATTAAGTGATTTATAACATTTGGATTAAGGTGTTATGAAATCATTGATTTATGAATCTTACTTTTGAAATTAAATGCAGTTGTTGATCATATTATTTTTATTATCATATATAACATTTTTATAATCTCGGTGATGAAATTTCTCTTTGACTTAAGTGTAAAGATGGGTAGATTATTGGTATGATCGTGACTATGAGTTCTCTTTGGCCAGTAGTGCAAAGATGAATTGTTGACTAGTATGATCATTATCATTGAATTTATAATTGAATATTTTTAGCTTAAGAGCAAAGGTGAATTGATCAACATGGTTAAAATTATTGTTTATATAAATTCTGAAATAATTATATATTTCTTTGAAATATTAACATCTTTGCCCTGTAGTGCAAAGATGAATATCTTTGGCGTGACACGCCAAAGATGAATTATTGATGAATATCTTTGGCCCGTAGTGCAAAGATGACCTGTTGTTGAATATCTTTGGCCCGTAGCGCAAAGATGACCTGTTGTTGAATATTTTTGGCATGTAGTGAAAAGATGAACTGTTAATGAATATCTTTGGCCCGTAGTGCAAAGATGAACTTATTAGTATGATTATGAATAGGAACTGTGATTTGGTATAACCATGATCTTTGATGTTTCAGGTAAAGACATGTGATGAAAAATATCTTCGTTTTGGATGAGAAGAGAAAATTAGAACTATAATTATGATTATGAGTTATTCACATGGTCGTGAAACGATCTCATTGATTAATGTTACGAGGTTAAAGCATTGTTGGTGGACTATTAACATGGAGAAGATAATAGACTTTATAGTCTATTTGACTCTTCTAATAGATTGCTCATTCCGCTGCAACTATGGTTGAAAAGTTTTATCATCTACCATATGTTCTAAATCTCTGATTTATTACTGATGAAGGCTATTGATAATTTAATTATCTTTAGTCATAATATTCTTTCTCGAAGCTAGTTGTGCTCACCCTTTTGCTTCACAATTCCTTTCAGGTAATAAGAGTGTAGCTGGGTCGAGTGAGGATAATAGGGGAATAGTGTGGTGGTCCGAGACTATCAAAGTTTCTCAACACATTATAAAACGGCATGACATACAATATATAATTGTATTGAGGACCTAAGATGTGTGTGTCGTATATTATACGTCACTTAATAATTTATTTTGGTGAACAACAATAGGGTGAGGTGAACCCAACTTTGGAAGGGTGTTTTGCCACTATCATACAAGATGTCTAATGACATACAATCTCGTGTTATCGTAAGACAAGGTTGTGCACATACACTTGCTGAGTATATCTACGAGCACTACCTATATGATCTTGGAGTTTATTTGAAATATAATCTTCAACTGGAGACAGTGGAGATAGTTATATGTCAAGAGAAGACTCACCATTGGAGAACATGATAGTAATCTTCTCATTTTTCTATGGGGTCTATTGGGTCAACCAAGGATAATTCTCTGGACATATGATATCTATCATAACTTAGATTCATTGCCTCCTATGTACGAAGGTTTCTTTGAGCACTTCCCAAAGATTTTAATTTCTAAAACAGTTATTGACTGTACGTTTATGTAATGTATCAATGTGAGGTGATGTTCATAGTTGGGATATGAGTCAAAGTTGGTATTAAAACTCACAGTATATGTGTTGTTGTATTTTATACGACAATTGTAGTAATAAAGTTGTAGTTATTTTCTGTACCATGTATTTGGCGACTCAGAATAGGTTGGATGGATTGGACCTATTTTGGGGGCATCACAGTGCATCCCACACAAGGAAGTCACCAGCGAAAGGCTCGGGGCTCTTTACTTATGGTTTGATATGACAGTGATTGACTTTAGTGGTTTGGTTGCTTGAATTCGTATAATAGGTTGGTTAGGAATATGAAAACTAACAACCTTATAAAAACAATCAATTTTAGCATGATGATTAGTTAACCAGTCGATTCCTAAAATCACATCAAATGCAAGTATTTTAAAAAAGATAAGATCGACAGGTAACGTGCAGGTGCCAATTTGAATCAAACAAGATTTATAAATAGTGGATGTAATGATGGTTTCTCCTAATGGAGTTTCAATCGATAAGTCAAAGTCTAATTTCTCAAGGGTCAAGTTCAAACGTTGAGCACAATTAGGTGAAATAAAAGAGTGGGTAAAACTGGTATCGAATAAGGTATAGACTTCGCAAGAGTTTATGATTAACTTACCCGTGATAACTTCGTTCGGGTTCCTCGACAAACGCTCTCACTTAAACTACCGACTTTGTCTTATCTGGGATAGCCTTTGGTGTAGCCATCCCAGCTAGACTTGACTTCACTACATGAAAAAATCGGGCTAGGTGACATTCTCTATCGCAATTGAAACACGCTTTGGGTTGTTGCGTACAGTTTGGACTGATGTGTCCCTCCCCTCTGCATTTGTATCATACGACCGGTGGTCGTTCTCCTTCCTTGAAAATAGGTGTTTGTGCTGCTGTCTTTCCATCATTATTGACTCGAATTTTTGGCATTATCGTGTTGTTGGTCGTTGCCTTTTGGTTGAGCTGACTCATAATCGCGTTCTAATAACTGAGCCCTATTCACAACATCTGAATACAAACAAAGTTTGTGAGAAATGAGGTATTGACGTATTTCGGGTTTCAAACCTCGCAGAAACATTCGCGTCATTCACTTCTCATTATCAACCAAATGGGATGTAAATCCGGACAACTCGGCAAACTTAGATTCGTACTACGATACGGTCATATTGTTTTTCTTCAGTTTGATGAATTCTACCTCCTTCATGTGACGAATACTTTCAAGAAAGTACTTGTCGTTGAACAAATCTTGGAACTTCTCCTAAGACATCTTTAGTGCGGAAAGATGAGTTCGCTTTACAAATTCCCACCAGTAATCTGCCTTTCCTCGCAAGATGAAGGTGGCAAAGGGAACCTTTTGCTCCTCTGACCATTCCAAGACATCAAATATCTTAATGATCTGCTTAATCCACATCTCTGCCTTAAGTGGTTCTGGCTTTCCCAAAAACTCCGGTGGTCCCAGCTCCTTGAACTACTTAGCTGTGACCAGCCATGAGTTGCCAGTGTTTCCACCTGCATTTTAAACAGGAGTCTCTCTCGTTTGGTGTTACATGAATTCTAAAAAGCTCCTAAACGTACCATCGTTCATCATTTGGTCGGTGTTGTTGTTTACACGAGGATTATTGCCTTCTTGATGCACATTATCTTGGTTATTGATCATCGGCGACTCAACGGTCTCATATGCTCCATTGCTTATCTCAACATTTTCAGATGTCATTTTCAATCACTGCCACAAAACAAGGGTTAATTGACATGCCACATATTATCCCTATATTCTGATCGACCAATTAAATAACAATTAAGCTTACGTATGTCATACTAGCGAAGGATTTACCCGTCTCACCCCTCTTAGTTCTAGCCTCACATATCAGCTAGGGATCATATCCCTAAACTTTGATACCAACTGTTACGCCCTCAAAATAGGTATACATCACTCATTTTGAGTCGCCAAATACAAGGTACAGAATACAAATACAAACTTAATTATACAACTGTCTTATAACATAAGCTGAGAGTTTTAACACGAATATTGTCTCCTAGACAATATCCAAACTCAAATGAAGTCCTCATTATAATTATTATTACACTATTTCACATAATTTTGAAGACTACTAAAGCAACCATCTGGACCGTCACTCCATTCCCCGACTAGTCCCAGCTATATTCTCATTTCTTGAAGAGAACAATGAAAGCAAAGGGTGAGCTCAACTAGCCCAGTAAAGAATATTATGACTAAGATAATGCATAATAAATTATCTTTAGTCTTCAACAGTATAACAACTGACAGAATACAATAGACAACAAGTTTTAGATCAATAACTGCAGCGGAACAAACAATCCATTAGAAGAGTCAAGTAGAGAATGATATCTACTATCTTCTATGATTTAAAAGTTTATCATCAATTTTATCATTTGAGACTCAAATTTCGATAAATAATCCACATCACTGAATTATCCATGCACTACGGGCCAAGGATATTTATTATTATCACATCAACGAATCATCCATGCACTACGGGCCAATGATATTTATTATTATCACCAATGGTCTGATCATGTCCACAACTGTCCATTAATGCACTACGGGCCAATGAAGACTTTTATCACATCATTTGTAACATTACAGGTCATGATTATACTGATACATAGTCATAATCATACCAATCAACAGTCCATCTATGCACTACTAGTCAAAGATGACTTTCATCACATTATAAGCATGAGGATGATGACAATGATATAAGCATTAATCAAACGAATCAAAGATAAATATTAAAGACTTTAAATTTATCCAGAGTTTAAAAATATCCAAATTATCAACATAATAACTGCTTTGTGGAGTAAAATTCAAGAATAATATTGTATCAAAAATAATTTGGACAGAAAAGAAATTAATTTCTGTCATGAATAGTACCCCGAGTGAATAGTACCCCGTGAATAGTGTCATACTTATAAATAGTACCGTACATATGAATAGTACTCCGATATAAAAATTTAACAAGAATGTTCAAAAAAATATCATTGTGAAACGATACTAGATGAAACGTAATTTTCAAGGATATTATACTAATTTCAAGGAATATAGAAGCAATACTTAACAAAATGAGTGTAGAATTCGGAATTTAAAACGAAATAATATTACTTACATACTACAGAGTATGGAAGAAAATATTATTCTTACGAATATTGAACAAAAATAATATCCCTTACGACTGTTGAACGAAAATAATATTCCAACGATTAGTGAACGAATATAATATTCCAACGAATATTGAACGAATATAATATTCCTTACAAATATTGAACGAAAATAATATTTCTTACGAATATTGAACGAAAATAAAATCCTTACGAATATGAAAAATAATATTGTAAGCGAATATGAAATAAATAATACCCCTTAAGAATATTGAACGAAAATAATATTCCTTACGAATATTGAACGAAAAAAAAATTCCTTACGAATACGAAAAATAATATCATAAGCAAATATGAAATAAATAATACTCCTTACCTTAAAAACAGAGCAATTTCGACTGGCATAGCGGAGATATTCTTGAAGAAAACTTGCACTATTTTCTAAAATCAAAGCTTCCTTAAATTATAAAGAAATACGCTCAATATTATAGAAGAAGAATTCACTGATTCTGGTGTATTTTTATTTCTAAACTGAGCATCCTATTTATAGGAGAATGGAAGGATATTATTTAGGAAAAATCAAGGACTGCACAGTAAGATTCGAATGAATTCACGGGCGCCGGCTGAATTTTTTATTGATTTTACTATGGTGCACTATGCAGTACTATGCAACACTATGTAAACAATAAAATATAATATATTCTATTTTACATAAAAAAAACAAAACTTATTATAATATATATATATATATATATATATATATATATATCTGATTTGTTCAAGTCCCGGACTCCGGACTTGATCAAATCCGGACCCCATTATTTTATTTTTATTTTACTTTTTTTTAAACTATTAAAAAAAAATTATGGAACTTTTTTTTTTTACATAAAATAGTGCTTTTGGTGTGATTTGGATACATATAACAAAACATGTTTGTACATACAGTCTGTACAGACATGTTTTGTTGTATGTATCCAAATCACACCAAAAATACTTTTTTATGTTTAAAAAAAAAAGTTCTATAATTTTTTTTTAGTAGTTTAAAAAAAAAAGCAAAAAAAAAAGTCCGGATTTTAAACCTGTCCGGGAGTCCGGACTGTATATATATATATATATATATATATATATGTATTAAATCAAAGTCAGGGGGAAATATATATATATATAAAACAAAATTGAGATAAATTTCTATCGACGATTTTGAAAAAAATCGATAAGTGGGGTTCATATAATAAGTCAAATTTACAACAAATACTTCATAAAAATCCTCTCATTTATCTCAATTCACTAGGCTTCTCAAAACACATTTTTAGTAACATTTATTCATCATTTATAACTCACAATATTAACAATCAGATCATTCTCAGGAAAGAGGGGGCTTTCCGATAAGGACTTCTCCTTATTGGCGCGCAATTAGGTGACCAAACCTCTTTCCTCGACAGAACTTTCTATACATCGTCAATAATGCAAATAATAATATGAATAACTTTATCGTCTCAAGTATTGATTTAATAATATAAAATATTGTGCAGATGATACTGTAACAATAATTGAATCAATAATATGAGATATTATGCAGCAATTATTGTGGCAATAATTGAATAAAACTGAGTGACTTCTCATGTAAGTATCAATAATCAAAGATATTTTACAATACTGTGTGTTACTATGCAACCACGCGTATTACTGTACTTTTATCACCGGGTAATTCAACAGTTAACGGTAAAAATTTTGTCCTTATTTTTATAAAAAGTTACTTCTGTCATTTTCTAACTCCGACAGTAATTCCGTTGTGGGGTCCACCAATGATTGTGTCGTCGTACAGATATTCCCTGATAAAACAAATATTTTATGACAACTTTCTTACTTTGCAAAAATTTGTAAATATTACCCACAACTATAACATTATATCAAATCCACACCATAATATTCAAAATGATATTTAGAGAAAATTAAATCTTTATTCATAAAAATTGGGTTCTTACAATCATGAGCTTGTGAGTACTATATCTTCCGCTCCCCTCAGATCTGGTGTTACTTCACCTCAATATCAAGTGCTTGTGAGTAATATTAGTTACTCTACTGTATCAGAGAATATACCATGGAAAACTGAATAGAGTTGAGAGAGATGTTATGGGTTGGACTTGTCTAAAGTCTGCAAGAGAAGCAGCGGTCGTGGGTATGATTTTCACTATAATTCTCTGAACACCTATTCTCTTCCTTTGAAGTTTTAGATTAAAAGGTAGGCTTACGGTGTTTTAGAATTACCAAGTATAAAAAGTTTTACACGCAAAGGAAGAGGAAGAGGAAAATCTCTGTCCAAAAAGGGAGTAATTGTAAATATGATTCTTCTTAAATTAACTCACTATTTTCTCTTAAATTAAATCTCTCTGATATCATCCTTCCTTGAATCGTACAAGTCATTCCATTCCCCAAATGTGACTTATTTAAACTCTGTAAAAATAATTTTAAATAACTGTATTAAATTTTTTTGTCTCTCTTTCTTGGTTGGAGTTTACTTATACACTTGATTTCTTTATTGAAGTTGATTTCTTGGCTGAAGTTTGATCAATTTTTGATGATTTTAGCAAGTTCCGTGAAAGCTTGCAAGGGATTACATGTCGCTGGAAGAGCGAGGAGTACTCTACAAAATCATCAACCTTTTCAATCATCATTTCATCAACTGAAGCAAATACAGTCAATTTTGACTGAACTACAAATCTTAACAATTGTAGATCTAGATCTCAGTTGTGACGCCCCCAAAATAGGTATACATCACTCATCTTAAGTCGCCAAATACATGGTACAAATACAACTATAACTTAATTATATAATTGTCGTGCAGAATACGATAAAACATAAGCTGTGAGTGTTAATACAAATATTGTCTCCTAGACAATATCCAAACTTAAATTCAATTTTATTATAATTATTATCACACTATTTCACAGAATAGTGAGGACTACTATAGCCACCATCTGGACCGTCAATCCATTCTCCAACTAGTCCCAGCTATATTATCATTTCCTGAAGAGAATAATAAAAGAAATGGGTGAGCTCAACTAGCCCAATAAAGAATATTATGACTAAGATAATGCATAATAAATTATCCTTAGCCTTCAACAGTATAACAACTGATAGAATACAATAGACAACAAGTTTTAGATCAACAACTGCAGTGGAATAAGTAATCCATTAGAAGAGTCAAATAGAGCATGATATATACTATCTTCTATGATTTAAAAGTTTATCATCAATTTTATTGTTGAGACTCAGCTTAATAAATAATCCACATCACTGAATTATTCATGCACTACGGGCCAAGAATATTCATTAGTATAACGACCACGAATTATCCATGCACTATGGGCCAAGGATATTCGTGTTTTCACCAATGGTCATGATCATGCTAAACAATAATTCATCTTTGGACCCTTGGCCGAAGAGAATGCATGGTTATGATCATACCAACATATGTCCATCAATGCACTACGGGTTAATGAAGAATTTTACCACATCATTTGTAACATTACGGTCATGATAATACCAAATAATCCCTGGTCATAATCATACCAATCAACAATCCATCTATGCACGTAAGCCACAGATGACTTTCATCACATTATAAGTATGAGGATGATGACAATGATATAAGAATTCAATTAAATAAAAGCAAGGATAAATTTAAAAGATTTATAATTTAATTTATCCATAATTCAATAATACCCAAGTAAATAGTACCCCGTGAATGTTACTTTGGGAATAGTACTTTTTGAATAGTACCCCATAAATAGTACTTTATGAATAGTATTTTGTGAATAGTACTATATTTATGAATAGTACTGTATTTATGAATAGTGCCCATGAATAGTACTCTGTGAATAGTATTGTACATATGAATAGTTTCGTATAAATGAATAGTACCCATGAATAGTACTCCGACATGAAAAACTTAAAATTTAACAAGAATGTTCAGAAAATAATCTTTGTGAAATGGTACTAGATGAAACGCAAATTTCAAGGATATTGTACTAATTTCACGGAGTATAGAAGCAATACTTTAACAAAATGAGTGTAGAATTCGGAGTCTGAAATGAAATAATATTACTTACATACTACAAAGTATAGAAGAAAATATTATTTCATACGGATATTGAATAAAAATAATATCCCTTACGAATACGAAAGAAATAATACCCCTTACCTTAGAAGAAGACTGGATACTGGAATAGTGAAGTAGCAGAATACTCTTCTTCTTTCTCTCTATAGCTTCTCTCTCTATAGTTTCTCTCTATAATTGCTCTTGTGAGTCTTAGTGAATTGGTGAGAATGAAAGAAGAATGAGCTTCTATTTATAAGAAAATATAGTTTCGATAATTGCACGTTTAGGGGCTCGAATTATTACAGTATAGTACCTTCATCTATAACTCAATTTTTAATTTAGTCCTACAAGTATTATAAAACTTGCACCACCTCCCTTAATAGTACATGCACGTGAATCAATAGTTCTATTCATGTCAATAAATAGTTATATGCATGTGAACTAATAGCAATTAATTGCTCATTTATCCGATTAATTACCTGATTGGTCAATTTAACCTCCAAAAATTAATTATTATCGAAATAAATATCGATTTCCACTAACCCTAATAATCCCAACGCAATGAAAATATTAATTTCATCTTTAATCAACACACACTTATTCATCATTAATATTATAACTCACAGTATTTAACAACCAGATCATTCCCAGGAAAGAGGGGGCTTTCCGATAAGGATTTCTCTCATTGGCGCGCAATTAGGTGACCAAATCCCTTTCCTCAACAGAACTTTTTAGACATCGTCAATATTGCGAATAATAATATGAATTACTTTGTCGTCTCAATTATTGATTTAAAAATATAAAATATTATGTAGATGATACTGCGACAATAATTGAATCAATAATATGAGAGATATTATGCAATAATTCTTTGTAGCAATAATTGAGTATAAGCGAGTGACTTCTCATATAAGCATCAATAATCAATATCTTATGCAATCTGTGTCTTTCTTATGCAATCAGCGTATTCTTGTATTTTTTACCATAGGGTATTTCAATAGTTTAACGGTAAAACTTTCATAGTTATTTTTATAAAAAGATATTTACATCATTTTTAACTCAAATGAATACTTCTGTTGTGGGGTCCACCAATGATTGTGCCGTCGTATGAATATTTCCCCGTTAAAACGAATATTCCCCGATCGATCGAATATTTTATGACAACTTGTATACTTTTCAAAATTTTCACATATCACCCTTAACTTTTAACCTTTTATCAATTTAACCATTTACTAAATAATAATTATAAGAAAATTGAATAGTTTCATTTCATAAAATTCGGGGTCTTACAATCTCCCCTCTGTATGAAATTTTGACCTTGAAATTTACGTACGTACCTGGTATGCCGAAGAGGTGAGGATACCTTGTTTAAATTCTATCTCTTGAGGTATAACCTTTGAGCGTAGAATATATTCCTTCTTATCCAAGATTTTAATAGGTACCTCTTCATACGTTAAATATTCCACTATCTCGTCTGATTCTAATTCAATAATGTGGTTCGGGTCGTCCACATATTTACGTAACATCGATACGTAAAAAACATTATGAACACGCGACATACTTAGCGGTAAGGCGAGTCTATAGGCCACATTACCTACTCGATCAAGTATTTCAAATGGACCATTTAAATCGAGGGTTGAGATTTCCTCTCTTCATCGATTCTTGCTTCTAGAATAACGCCTTCTTGCACCTTCTTTTTCACATTCATTAGCTCTGAGTCTGTAGCTTGAGCAACTTTAAATTTATCGATTAAAGTTGATTCTACTGGTATATTCGCTATCTTCATGTAGGTTCTTGGAGTCTTTAACTCTATCTTCATCCTTTGTAAGTTATACGAAATGGGTCTTTGTGTTAATAATATCGCACTCGTAAATGCATACGATCTTTTAGTCAACGCGTCAGCTACCACGTTTGCTTTTCTAGGATGGTATTGAATGATATTATCGTAATCTTTCAACAGCTCGAGCCAACGTCTTTGGAGCATGTTACGTTCGTTTTGGGTGAATAAATATTTAAGGGTTTTGTACCGGGTTCAAGGTCGATACAAAATTCGATTTCACGCTCTAGGGGTAGGCTAAGAAGTCTTCAGGGAATACGTCAAGAAATTTATTAACGATAGAAATATTATTCAAAACTGTAACTCTCATCCAAGACTTGGATATCACGTCACATTGATACCTATCAACTTACCACCGTTATTCACGGCTTCTCCTACGGAAAGTCTGGCTTCGGTGTATTCCAAGACTTGGAAGTCACCAGCAAAAGGCTCGGGCTTTTTACTTATGTCTTAATATGATAGTGATTGACTTTAGTGGTTTGGTTACTTGAATTTGCATAACAGGTTGGTTAGGAATATGAAGGCTAACAACCTTACGAAAACAATCAATTTTAGCATGATGAGTAGTTAACCAGTCGATTCCTAAAATCACATCAAAGTCAAGTATTTTCAAAGAGATGAGATTGACAGGTAACGTGAGGGTGCTGATTTCAATCAAACAAGATTTATAAACAGTGGATGTAACGAAGGTTTCTCCTAACAGAGTTTCAACAGATAAGTCAAAGTCTAATTTCTCTGGAGTCAAATTTAAACGTTGAGCGCAAGTAGGAGAAATAAAAGAGTGGGTAGAACCGTATCGAATAAGGTATAGACTTAGTAAGAGTTTATGATTAACTTATCCGTGATAACTTCGTTCGGGTTCCTCGACAAACGCTCTCACTTAAACTACCGACGTTGACTTGTCTGGGACATCCTTTGGCATCACTATCCCAGCTGGACTTGACTTCACTACACAATAAAATCAAGCTAGGTGACATTCTCTTCCGCAATTGAAACACGCTTTGGGTTGTTGCGTACAGTTTGGATGGATGTGTCTCTCCTATCCGCATTTGAAACATATGACCAGTGGTCGTTCTTCTTCCTTTGAAATAGGTGCTGGTGTTGCTATCTTTCCACCATTATTGAACCTTCTTTTCTTGAAGTTTTTCTCACTTAGTTCACCTTTCCTATTATCTTGGCCATGATTACCACCGAAGTGGTTACCATTTCTAGCATGATAATTTCCTCCACTATGGTTATCGTTGTTCCGATGGTCATTACCACCGGTACGATTATTATTGTGTTGTTGGTCGTTACCTTTTGGTTGGGCTGACTCATAATCGCATTCTAATAACTGAGCCCAATTCACAACATCTGAATACAAATAAAGTTTATGAGAAATGAGGTATTGACGTATTTCGGGTTTCAAACCTCTTTGAAACATTCGCGTTATTCGCTCCTCATTATCTACCAAATGGGATGCAAACCGGGATAACTCGGTAAACTTAGCCTCGTACTACGACACGGTCATATTGTTTTGCTCCAGCTTGATGAATTCCACCTCCTTTATGTGACGAATACTTTCAGGAAAGTACTTGTCGTTAAACAATTCTTGAAACTTCTCCCAAGACATCTTTAATGCGGATAGTTGAGTACGCTTTATAGATTCCCACCAATGATCTGCCTCTTCTCGCAATATAAAGGTGGCGAAGGGAACCTTTTGCTCCTCTGAGCATTCCAAGACATCAAATATCTTGGTGATTTTCTTTATCCACGTCTCTGCCTTAAGTGGTTCTGGCTTTCCCAAAAACTCTGGCAGTCCCAGCTCCTTGAACTGCTTAGCGGTTACCAGTCGTGAGTTGTCAGTGTTTACACCTGCATTTTGAACAGGATTCTCTCTCGTTTGGTTTTGCATAAATTCTAAAAATTTCCTAAATGTACCATCGTTCGTCATTTGGTCTGTGTTGTTGTTTACATGAGGATTATTGCCTTCCTGATGCACATTATCTTGGTTATTGATCAACGGTGACTCAACGGTCTCATGTGCTCCATTGCTTATCTCAACATTTTTAGATGTCATTTTACTGTAACAAAACAAGGGTTAATTGACATGCCACATATTATCCCTATATTCTGACCGACCAATTAAATAACAAATAAACTTAGGTAGATACTAACGAAGAATTTACCCGTCTCTCCCCTTCTAGTTCTAGTCTCACATCTCAGCCAGGGATCATATCCCTAAGTTTTGATACCAACTATGATGCCCCCAAAACAGGTATACATCACCCATCTTGAGTCGCCAAATACATGGTACAGAATACAACTATAACTTAATTATATAACTGTCATGCAAAATACGACAAAACATAAGCTGTGAGTTTTAATACAAATATTATCTCCTAGACAATATCCAAACTCAAATTCAATTTTATTATAATTATTATCACTATTTCACAGAATAGTGAGGACTACTATAGCCACCATCTGGACCGTCAATCCATTCCCCGACTAGTCCCAATTATATTCTCATTTTCTGAAGAGAATAATGAAAGAAAAGGGTGAGCTCAACTAGCCCAGTAAAAAATACTATGACTAAGATAATACAGAATAAATTATTCTTAGCCTCAACAGTATAACAACTGATAGAATAAAATAGACAACAAGTTTTAGATCAACAACTGCAGCGGAATAAGCAATCCATTAGAAGAGTCAAGTAGAGCATGATATCTAGTATCTTCTATGATTTAAAAGTTTACCATCAATTTTATTGTTGAGACTCAGCTTAATAAATAATCCACATCACTGAATTATCCGTACACTACGGGCCAATGATATTCATTAGTATCACGACCACGAATTATCCATGCACTACGAGCTAAGGATATTCGTGTTTTTACCAATGTTCATGATCATGCCAAACAACAATTCATCTTTGCACCCTTGGCCGAATAGAACGCATGGTTATGATCATACCAACATATGTCCATCAATGCACTACGGGCCAATGAGGACTTTTACCACATCATTTGTAACATTACGGACATGATTATATCGAATAATCCTCGGTCATAATCATACCAATCAACAGACCATCTATGCACGTAAGCCACAGATGACTTTCATTACAATGTAAGCATGGGAATGATGACAATGATATAAGAATTCAATTAAATGAAAGCAAGGATAAATTTTAAAGATTTATAATTTAATTTATCTAGAATTCAATAATACCCAAATTGTGAACATGATACTGCTTTGTGGAGTAAAATTCAAGAATAATATTGTATCAATGGACAAAAAAGAAATCAATTTTTGTCATGAATAGTACCCCGGGTGAATAGTACCCGAGTGAATAGTACCCCATGAATAGTACTTCGAGAATAGTATTTTTTGAATAATATCCCATGAATAGTACTTTATGAATAGTAATTTATGAATAGTACCGTATTTATGAATAGTGCCTATGAATAGTACTATGTGAATAGTACCATACGTATGAATAGTGTCATATAAATGAATAGTACTCCGGCGTGAAAATCTTTAAATTTAACAAGAATGTTCAAAAAATTATCTTTGTGAAACGATACTAGATGAAACACAAATTTCAAGGATATTCTACTAATTTCACGGAGTATAGAAGCAATACTTTAACAAAATGAGTGTAGAATTCGGAATCTGAAACGAAATAATATTACTTACATACTACAAAGTATAGAAGAAAATATTATTTCATACGGATATTGAACAAAATAATATCCCTTACGAATCTGAAGAAAAATAATACCCTTACCTTAGTAGAAAATTTGGATCTTTGGAATAGTGAAGTAGCAGAATACTCTTCTTCTTTCTCTCTATAGCTTCTCTCTCTATAGTTTCTCTCTATAATTTCTCTTGTGAGTCTTAGTGAATTGGTGAGAATGAAAGAAGAATGAGCTTCTATTTATAAGAAAATATAGTTTCGATAATTGCACGTTTAGGGGCTCGAATTATTACAGTATAGTACCTTCATCTATAACTCAAATTTTAATTTAGTCCTACAAGTATTATAAAACTTGCACCACCTCCCTTAATAGTACATGCACGTGAATCAATAGTTCTATTCATGTGAATAAATAGTTATATGCATGTGAACTAATAGCAATTAATTGCTCATTTATCCGATTAATTACCTGATTGGTCAATTTAACCTCCAGAAATCAATTATTATCGAAATAAATATCGATTTCCACTAACCCTAATAATCCCAACGCAATGAAAATATTAATTTCATCTTTAATCAACACACACTTATTCATCATTAATATTATAACTCACAGTATTTAACAACCAGATCATTCCCAGGAAAGAGGGGGCTTTCAGATAAGGATTTCTCATTTGGCGCAATTGATTAGGTGACCAAATCCTTTTCCTCTCAGCGTAACTTTTTAGACATCGTCAATATTGCGAATAATAATATGAATTACTTTGTCGTCTCAATTATTGATTTAAAAATATAAAATATTATGTAGATGATACTGCGACAATAATTGAATCAATAATATGAGAGATATTATGCAACAATTACTGTAGCAATAATTGAGTATAACTGAGTGACTTCTCACATAAGCATCAATAATCAATACTAGTGTACATTCTTGTCTACGCTAATACACGCCAGATTATTCATGTATTTTTACCACCGGGTATTTCAATAGTTTAACGGTAAAACTTTCGTCGTTATTTTTATAAAAAGATATTTCTGTCATTTTTTAACTCCAACAATACTTCTGTTGTGGGGTCCACCAATGATTGTGCCGTCGTATGAATATTTCCCTGTTAAAATGAATATTCCCCAACCGATCGAATATTTTATGACAACTTGTATACTTTTCAAAATTTTCACATATCACCCTTAACTTTTAACCTTTTATCAATTTATCCATTTACTAAATAATAATTATAAGAAAATTGAATACTTTTATTTCATAAAATTCGGGGTCTTACATCAGCATTCCAGAAGCTTCGTGAAACGAAAAAGCTTCGAATGATTTTGGATAATCCTTAACACTACACATCCAAATCTAGGGCTTTGAATTTGATCCAAAAGAGTAAAATCCAGATCGAAAAATTTTCGATTCCGAAAACAACTAAGGATCTATCGTCGTATACCGACGTCGTATATCGACGATCCACTAATTATGACGTTGTTCATTGAGAATTGATAATTGAAAGTGTTTGAGGTGACTGTAAGGGAATGGCCGGAGGATATGGTAGGAATTTTGGTACCTCAGGGGAGTGATCGGAGGTTTTCGACATAGGAGACGATACGAACGGAGTGGAGTTGGAGGAGAGAGATAAAGTGAGTTGACGAATTTATCCTTAAATATATAATAAATATGTAAGTAGATATTAAGATACTCTTTTTTACTTACACATCAACTGTATTATGCCCCACCCAAATAGTCACGTCAATAATTTCTGTCGTGACAGTCTCAATTAGATAAAATTGAAAAAAAAGTAATAGTTCAATCATATAATCAAAAAAAATTTAAAGGTGAATCATAAAAATGAAATATATCAAATAATTTAGGGTAGTGAAACATATTTAAATCAAATATAAAAATAATAAATAATACTATTCAAATTATCATTAGGTTAACAAATTTTAATTTGAAAAGTTTTTTTTTTTACTCTGAAGTAAGTAAATAGATAAGATAAATATAGAGAGAAATACGGTAACAAATTTATTAACTGCAAAACGCCGTTAAAAGCTCCGCATATTGACCCACATAATCTTTCTCATATTTTATTTGGGGTGGAGTTGGGAGAAAATTGTTCTCAATTTTTTATTTTTCTGTTCTCAAATTTCAAACCAATATTTTTAGTTTTATCAGCAGCCCTCCCCCCAATCCTCGCAGGAAACACAAACCAGCTTTTATATATATATATAACTGTCAAATACTGAGTTGAGTACATATATACACATATATATATATATATATATATATATATATATATATATATCTACTACGGAGTATTTTAGTTGATTCAATTTGGGAGAAAATTGGAGTTTTAGTTTGATGTGAAATAAAATTGTTCTGTAATGGCGGAAAAGAGTGTAAACGGTGGAGAATCGCCGTCTGAAACTGGTATTCCGACCGGTTTGAACCGAATTAAGACACGTCCGCTGCCGTCCTTGAAGGATCATCTCAGCTCCAAACTCAGTGGTTCCAAAGAAGGTTTAATCTTCTTCTTCTTCAGTCTTTGTATATTATATTCTTCAACTCACAAAAAACATGTGGGAGTTGATCATATATTTGAAGTTGTCTCTATTTCAGTTCCACCTGCTTTATTAAATTTCTTATAGTATAAGGTTGAAAATGATTTTGATTTTTAATAAAGGAGATGGAAGTATTCAGACATATTAAATTATTGATTGAACTTTAAGAATTTTGGTAAGGAACTGCGGTACTATAAAAAGTTATTAGGCATGTAAGTGCGTGGTGAAGATTATGTTATTGCTCGATTTGGGGTTTCATTTTGTTATTTGTCAAAAGAGTCTTATTAACTTGGTGCAGGGATATCTGCACACAGAGACTGGAAATTATTTATATATTATACTCACTTCGTTGCATATTATTAAAAAGTCAACATAAGATTTTAAATCTTAAAATTTACATAAATTCTTTTAATTTTAATCAATAGTGAATATTGTAAACTATTTAAAAATATTACTTTTTGTAAAAAAAAATTCATAAAAATAATTTTTAATGAGTTATCTCAATTTTGAGTTTAAAAATGTTTTAAATTGACTTTTAAAAGTCAATAATGATCATATAATTTGAAATGGAGGGAGTATATCATTTGTTAAAAGAGATTTTACTATGTTCACTTACATGTATAACACTGAATGAATTTTGGCATCATTGTTTAAACCTTAAGTGAGCCAATCCTGTGCCTAACTAAGCCATGCTTACCCTTGTATAGTATTTAGCTGAAGCTTAGGTTGTTTACATAATGAACAAGTTTAAGCCTAAGCCCTTACTTAGACTATCACCAATCTATTTTTAGAATAGCTTACTCATTTGCTGCACTGCATTTATGGGAAGCTGAATGAAAATTATTTTTATTCCTGTTTGGGCAATTCATTTGGATTTTTAATTATTTTTTTTATGGAGAAGAAAGGAGATCACTGCAAGAACTTATTGGCTCATTTAATCAGGAATTACATAAAGGGAAGAAGATAACTCGGTGGTTCAGATCATATGTTGTCAAGGATTCTAATCAAGCTTTTAATTATATTTCTCCAAATGCTGAGGTGAAGTCTGCTTTAACATGCATCCATTAGTTGTTATTGAGTTGCCATTTGTATGCCGTTTTATGCTTAGCTCTATCTTGATAAGCTCCATGCAACTAATATTACAGTGTAATGACTCCGAAGTTAAAGCACTTGACAAGGAGGGTCCCATGAAAAAACTACACAAGGTGTGGAAGCATTCAACTGGAAAACAAACTTCCGCAGACAGAACATACAGTAGTAAAATGCCTAAAGGTTTAAAAAGTTTTTCACATGAACTAGGACCAAAAGGAGGCATTCGACCTGTCCATCCTCGGCCTCATAGCTTTGGTGATTTGAAGGTATTGTTTTTTATTTCTTCTATGAATTTGATTTAATTGTTAGCCACTTTCATCACTAAAAGAGAAAAAAAAGGAAAAAAAGAGTAAGGAGAAAGATGAAAATGAAGAAGAGATTTTGGTAGCATCACCATAAGTGGTAACTAAAGGGGTTGGTATTATTTTGTAAATTAGATATGGGTAATTGTAGCATTATGAAAATAAAGCATTTTTGGTACAACAATTAAAGACTGAACTGTTTGAAAGTAAGTTCTTAACTGTTTAATAATTTTTCTATTGACGTGTCAAACTATTTACGTTATACACCAATATTTTGAAGGTTAACTCAGTTATGTGTATCATGCTTGTATGCTTCCAAAGTTTCCTATTGGTAATATCTTTAACTAGCACACACTTGCGAATAAGAAGAACAGAATTTAAATGAAATAATTTAAACTTGCATGTTCAAAGCAATTATATGCAAGCTTTACATTTTTACATGTCCATGGATATTTTATGGTAATATTCATCTATTGCTTCTGACAGTCTTAGTGCCTACTTAACATTGCAACTGATATTACGTACTAAATTTTCCGGTACTTGCCTACATGTTATTCTTATTGGTGGATTTATACTTGATGTTCTCTTAAAGTTTCACATATATATCAATTCCCATACAAGTAGGTCAATATGCTATAGGCAAAAAGTAACTGATGGATCAGTTTTCTTGTAGATAGTAGCTAGAGAGAAAATTAGTATGAACACAGCATAAGGCCACTACCAACTTGGCTCCTGTCACTTTGGGGTGCTAGGGGTGACTTAAGGTACATACCTTACTTTGGCATTCTCTGCATAAAGCGGCTATTCTAGATATAAAATCCATGGCCTTGCAATTGCTGGTTCAAGCTTTTGCAGGTTGCATTTGTCAATGATTCCTGCTATGCAACTAATAGAATTTCTGCTATAGACTCTTACGTAATCTTTATGGTCAAGTAGGAAGCCTTTTGCTTACAAATGAGTTTGCACATATAATATGCAGTTGATTCTATTTAGCAGATTTTCTATCAGTTGTATAACTTACTCCTGTTCAGTTTTGTTTTCTAATTCTTTCTGAAAGTATCCAGGTATAAATATATCAGCATGAAACTGCTGGCAACTTGTTACTACAGAAACATTTTTCAAAAGTTATAAAACAGTTGAGTAGATTGGAATAGTGTCACAATCATTTATATAGTTCAGGTATAGTGTGTAACTGAAGAACATTGACTGATATATGAAAGTTCCCAAAATTTTGGGCTTTTCTTTACATGCATTTTCTACAATCAAGTCTTGGTCCACAGTATTCAGAAATTTAAAGTCCATTTTCTATCTCTGTATTTTAGTCTTTCTTTCTTTGTTGTTTTGCTCTTTGGTACTATTTGTTCATAGATCTATATTAACATCTTCTCAATTTTTGAGTTGATATTCAGGAGCTTATTGGTTCACTGTGCTCAAGATTTTCTGCAGCAAAAGAAGTGGTAAACTCCGAACTTGCATCTTTCAGACAGGAGGTGATGGAGGTATTGCAGAAGAATGACTCATTGTCCCCAGAAGAACTGCAAATGACAGAGGATCTTCTTATTCTTGCTCAACAATGTGTAGACATGACGTCCATAGAATTTCGGTCCAAGTGTGAAATAATTGTCCAAGAGTTGACTGAGAAGAGGCAGCAAAGTCAGATGGGATTACTGAAGTGGCACTTGACACGCATGCTTTTCATACTGACACGCTGCACTAGATTGTTGCATTTTGAGAAAGATAGTGAACCAATCGATGAGAAATCCCTCCATAAATTTAAAGAGTGCTTACAAAGGATCCCTTCCTGTGAGATGGACTGGGTAATGAATCCAGAAATTTCTGATTCTGATTCAGGTTATGTAGTAAACCCTAAGTGTGATGCTAAAGACGAGTTGGAGGGGAAAAATCAGGTTCATAATCTCCCACATGAGACTTGGTGGAGGTCTGAAGTGCCACTCAGTGATAGTGGCACAAATGTTTTAAAGGATTTGATAGTTACTGAAAGAATGCCATCCTCTCAAGGTTCCCAAAATGACGTCCTTTCAAATGTTCAGCAGTTTCACAAGGTTGATGACAATTTTCTCCGAGATTCACTTAACAAGTATGATTCTGATTTACTTCACGAGAAGGAACACAGCACAGATGGTTCCGATTTAGTAATATGTAGGATATGTGAGGAACTTGTTCCTACTACTCATTTAGAGTCTCATTCCTACATCTGTGCTTATGCAGATAAATGTGATTTGAATTACTTAGATTTAGATGAACGTCTTCTAAAACATGCAGAGGTACTGGAACGGATAATAGAGTCGGTTAATCTGAGTGTTAATGTAACATATGATAATCCTGAAACTTCACGAGTACAGACTAACAATTCAATCACACCTGAAGGTTATTCTCCTAAGATTAGTGAGTGGCGAAGTAAAGGTGTGGAAGGAATGTTTGAGGATCTTCATGAGATGGACACGGCTTGCATAGAAGATTCTCACCTTGCAACTTTTGCTAATCTCAGGGGTCACTTGGGTATGAAACTAAGCCAAAATGGTCCACCTTCCTCAACTGGAAGCATGACATCAGCATCCTCCACAAATACCCCTAGATCAGGAGCTTTCGACTTTTTCTGGATAGAGCATAAGAATCCTTCTGAGCTAGAGGATGTGCAACAGGTAAACACACACTTATACATTTAGTCACATAACATGTCATGGATATAAATTTAAGGTATTCTAGTAACTAAAAAATTCCCAGCAAGAGGAGTTAAATTTAAATTACAGTTGACCTCATCATATATGTACAACTAGGAAAAGAAATACAAGTCAATAAACTGAAATTGGCTAGTATGTGCAAGGATAAAGGTAGGGAAAAGAAAGAAGTTATTAGTCAAATCATAATGCAAACAATTGATCAAGCTATCAACATACTCAAAAATAAAATCATAGTGCGAAGAGTGGCATCAAGCCATCAACATAATCAACTGATTACTGCAGAACTGGATTTAATCATGCCCTCAAGTATAAAAAACACCAACTAAAAACTTTGGTGTAGTTACATTTCTGATATTAGACCACGACCTACAATTTTTCAATGGAAGTAGGTTGCTACTATCTTATATGATAATTGCATTGTTGTGGAAAAACAATGATTTTTTCTTCATGACTTTGGGTCATGGAAGTCCTATGTATGTCTGTGATTGACTGTTTTTGACCAATTTAAGGCCAATGACTGTTTGTAGGGTCTGACTAATATTAAAATTCTATGTATCAGCCTGAGGTAGGTGGTTAGCTAAATAAGGGCTTCTTATAGAGATATAGGCAAGGGCGCCACTTCACTAACACCCATTCTATATGTTAAGAGTTATCTCAATAATATTTCATGTCATTAGGATTAGAAACCAATAGATACAGAATTGTGTCCCAAATGTGGCCAAAAATAAAAGAGCGTGAAACAGTGTTAGTTTGTTTGTATGCTTGGCTGTTTGCAGCTTTTGTTCTTTCAAATTTCCTGATTAGTGTTTATTATGTTAACAGTGTCCACATGCATTTTTTATATAACTTTTTGAGGCTTGGTGCAAGAGCCAGGATTTAATAATCACGTTGGCACGTTAGTTCATTTTAGTTAAGGAAAATGTACCCATGATCCTTAATCCCCTTCAGGCATTTATTAAGAGCTCTTGGGTTGAGTGCATAGGCTGCATCAACCTTATTGGATCTGCCCTTGGTTTTGTCGGAATATAGTGAAGGATTGAGGATTTTTTTATAGGGTGGTCCGTTTTGTTATTATTGAAGTATTAGGTGTATTTTTTTGTTCATGTTTTCTCTTTCTTGTATATGTTGTGTTCATGGTTGCAACTCTTCTTTTGGGACCTTTGTTATATGCTTTCGCACATATTCCGAAAGAAACTTTCTTTTTGCAGATGACCGACCTTGTCGATATTGCTCGCTGTGTGGCAGGCACAGATCTTTCAGAACAAGGATCCCATGAGTTTTTACTTGCTTGTATGCAAGACTTACAGGACGTGTTACGACATAGTAAATATAAAGCTCTTCTGGTAGACACATTTGGTGGTCGGATAGAGAATCTTCTACGGTAATATTATCCCAATAGGAATATACAGCTATACATGCAGCTCTGAAATGACACCCAAAATTTTCCATGTAACATTTATCTTTAAATGCAGCGAAAAGTACATGCTTGCTTGTGAATTAGTGGATGCAAAAAGTTCAAAGAGTGATAGCAGAATGTTGCTGGATAATGCTTCTCAGAATAGTAGGATGTCAACCCCTTTATATAAAGAACAAACAAACATTGATGACTTTGAAATTATTAAGCCAATCAGCAAAGGTGCTTACGGTAAAGTCTTTTTAGCTCGAAAGAGAACGACAGGGGATCTATTTGCAATAAAGGTACCCTTCAATCTTCTACATCTATAATGAATTATGGATAATTTTCATTATCTCTTTGAGAATATTTAGTGTTCTTTTGGTGTTCATTCTGGTGTACCCGATTGATTAGAAACAGAATAAACATTATTACATGAAATGAGGAAGAAATATAAGTTGGTATAAGTGCTGTTCTTAGTAGATTATCTCCAATGAGTCTTCCTTGTCTTCCTCATTGGTGAGATGAAGCCAACTCCATTGTTCAGAAATGAGAAATCAGCTTTCAAGTTTTAATCCTGGTGCTTCTTGACTCACTTCTATCTTTCACCATTTTCACTTCTTCCTTTGGCACTAGTCTATTTCTTGTTATTCCCTTTTAATACATATGTTAAATCTCTTTCTGATGCCTACTCTAACCGGACACCTATGTCATTCCAGAGCTTTTTCCTTCCCTCCCCCACACCAAAAGAGGCAGTCAGAAGTGGCACTTCTTTTTTTAGCGATAACAGCTACCAAAACTTTAGTTACGGATAATTTCCCAAAAATCTGTGGTTGCACTCCTAGTGTTGATGTAACTTGAAAGCTTCTAACTTCTGACTAGCTAGTTATTCCAGTCACCAACTTTTCACAAGAGAATATTTTTTATAAGAATTGTTGTATTTTAGACTTCCTAATTTGTGCGAAATTAGTTGTAGATTTTTAAGTATAATGTAGCCAGTTGTTTATGCAGGTGCTCAAGAAATTGGATATGTTGCGGAAAAATGATATTGAGCGTATAGTTGCCGAACGTAATATATTGATAAAAGTTCGAAACCCTTTTGTGGTAATATCTTGTTCTAAACTCTTTTCACTAATGTCAGCAGCCATTCTTTTTTGTATGTATGTTTATTGCTTCCATATTTGAAATGATCTATCCCCCTAAGCCACTTAAATTGCTTATGTTATTTACTTCTAAACTTTATTCTTTTGTTATTTGATAGTTTTCATTTAAGGTACTTAGCATCTAATAAAATAGCTTTGTTAATGAAGATTGTTTAAAGCACCAGTATTGAATATTTGAAACTCTAAAATTGGCTTGTTATGAATATATTCTTGGTTGCTGCAGGTCCGATTTTTTTACTCATTCACTAGTAAAGAAAACCTTTATTTGGTTATGGAATACCTCAATGGAGGTGATTTATACTCTTTGGTCAGGAATGTTGGTTGCCTCGAGGAAGATGTAGCTCGTGTCTATATTGCAGAACTGGTCTGTTAAAATTTACTAATTTATAAGTACTTTAGTTCTTTCTCTATTTTTTTCATATTATATATTGTCATGTTTCAGGTTCTTGCTTTAGAATATCTTCATTCTCTAGGAATCGTGCATCGTGATGTGAAACCCGACAACATATTAATTGCACATGATGGGCATATCAAGGTGTGATTTATGATTCTGCAGTTCCGGTGGTTCCTAGATGATGTATGTGTGTATCAGGATCTATTGACACCTCCTTATTTTCAAATTCATTATATTCGAAGATAACAATCCAGAATTAAAAGAAGAAAGTGTTGAGTTTGCCTATTCATTTTAAAGATATAGGACTCTTTTACCCAAAAACTAAGATTGTTTGCCGCATCTAAATATTTGTGGATGATTATAGTTAATACTTTAATTGTAATCTTAGTCAGCATCGGTTTTCATTAAGTAATTCAATTAATTGAAAGTTCTTCCATGTCTACTTCTCACACGGTTATAGAATATTTCTTATTCTTTTGCTAATATTATTAAAATACAATTTTGTTACCTTTTCCAGCTTACAGATTTCGGGTTATCAAAAATTGGTCTTATGAATAGAACAAGTGATTTATCCGGATTTGAGGCAAATGGAATTACACTTTTAGATGCCAACAATCAGACAAATCAAGAAAGAGTGGATAGAAATCGGCAATCAGCTGTTGGCACCCCAGACTACTTGGCTCCTGAAATTCTGCTTGGCAGCAAGCATGGTGAGAACACAATCTATATGGAGGTATGTTTTGAGTACAATGGACTGTTGAAATTGCATCATTGCGTTTTGTAGGTTATGCTGCAGACTGGTGGTCTGTGGGAATCATTCTGTTTGAGTTAATTACTGGAATCCCACCTTTTACTGGGGAATATCCAGAGGTATTTTACAATGATTACTTTTCTTTAAAAATTTGTGGAGCAATGAATCTAGTAATACATGCATTAGTTATATGGCTGTAGTGTGAATATAAAAATATAATATATATATATATATATGTGTGTGTGTGTGTGTGTGTGTATGTTTGTATGTACATACGTACATATGTATGTATGTTTTCACTTTTTTGATAGGTTAAGATAAGAGCCTGTTTGGCAGAGTTGTGGAGCAAAAGTACTTTTAAATTAAACTTGGAAATATTTTTTGTGTTTGGAAAAAGCTCTTTTAGTGAGTAGCGATTTTGACTAAATAAGCAGAACATTTATGCTTTTGGCGAAAGCACTTTTAGCTGAAAATGTACAAATTTGTCCTCTAATTGTTGAAGAAAAATAAAAAGTACATACCACTGACTTTTGTATTATTTTTTCAAAAGCACTTCTAGAATTGTGTGACCAAACAGTGTTTTAACTTTCTTATTAAAGCACTTTTGTGAGAAGCTTTACATTTAAGTGCTTCATTACATTGCACGACGCTGCACCGCTACACCAATGAAACAGGCATAAATGGCCTGTTTATTTCTTAGTTGTTAGCAGCTATTTAGTTGGTCAAATTTGATAGGGGAACTCTTGTAGCTCATTATATTTGTTCAATAAACTATGTACTGGGAGAAACTGCACGACAAGAAGGAATTCAGAAATATAATGTTATGTTCGGAAAAACGAACATTTTCACATGGTCAATGTGTCCTTGTCAGGTTCACATTACTTTTTCATGTCGAGAGCGTGTCTGCCACAAGGTTGCTGTACTTTGTTATTATATATTTAATATTTCTCATCCTCTATTTACCGGTTTCATAGCAAGTTAGCAACTATGTCAAAATCAGAGGAGAAAACTCATACCTGACTAGTTTTGCAACTTTTGATTTTTATAAGTATAGTCAGCGTGCAACATTTCAAACTTGATTCTTTACCATTTTTATCCTTTCCTTTTCAATGGGATCAAGGAGCTTCTATTAATGCAAAAAATGTCATCTCCATGCATTTCTCCCAGACAGGAAGGTATTGCTTGATGCAGTTATGGTCGAAGGATCACTACACCATAAATTCTCTGTTGGGGTTTAGGATTTTTGCTAAATAATATATTGGAATCTGGATAACTTTTAACTTTCTTCTTTTTAGAAAATATGTATGCCCCTTACTGACAGCTAAATGCCCAACTAAATTCCTAACTGAACTCTAATAAGGAAAGATGCTTGGTTCAAGAATCAGACTTAATCTAATTGCTTTTCATTTGAATGACTTCCATATATGGTTTGGTTATAAACTGTCATTGTTAATCAATACTTTATCATCATTCCCCGTAATTATCCCCAGGATACTTGCTTACATCGTTTATTCTATGACTGTTCATGAATTGATATATTTTTATGTAATTTAACTTTAGGGAAAATTGTAAAATTGTCCCTTAAGTCTTTGTTTCCTAAATTTACAATGTTCTAATTTAATAAAAAATGAGAGAAAACGATTCTTTGACACTCGTTTAGAAGGTAAAATATCAACTTGGAGAATTAGAGCTCTTCCCTCCAATATAAAGGTATTGCACTGACCATTTTCCCCTAACGGAATCATGTACACGTAACATGGGTCTCCTTTCTCCATTTTTCATTGAATTGGAACAATATTGCAAAAAATTTAAACTCGAGGGACAACTTTGCAAGTCAAGTGCATCTTGACCGGATTTATATGATTTTAAGGTTGTACTTCAGACAGATTTAGTTTTTCATTTGTGATCAGAAACTTTATCCTATTGACATATCCACCATCTTGGCTGCACAGATAATCTTTGACAACATTCTTAATAGGAAAATCCCCTGGCCTCCTGTTCCTAATGATATGTCCTGTGAGGCCCAAGATTTGATTGACAGGTTGGTTACCAATGTATTTTGTTAAGTTGTTTTCTTTTGTGTCTTTTTAATATAGTTTTATTACCATGCTTTCAAGTGGTGCTGCCGTTCAAGGATCTGGATAATGTTCCTAGGTCATAGACTCATAATAGTTTTCTGAGCCTGATCTTGGTATAATTGTGATACATGACTAGCAAAAACAAAATTATTTGTATGGTTTACATTAAAAGTACTTGCAAGTGTTAGAACATGTGTTCATAGTTTGTTACATAGTAGTTAGATACGTGTTTAACGTCTCACTCCCTTTCAGCACCATATGTTTATCTGCCCAACACTTTGTAATGCTTATTTGGTGTCGCAACTAACCATGGGAACTTATAATTAACAAACTTCAAAATGAGGGTTTATGTGTGCATGCATGGCATGAAAAAAGTCAAAAACATGTGTGTGGAATTCATAGTCTATATATATTAACATATTAAAGTATACCATCATGTCACTGAAGATCTGTTATTAATATTCTTACAAGATTTATTATTAAGATTATGCTTGGCTAAATTAAACTTCCTTTTGACTTCTCAGCCAATAATCTGAAACCATTGAAATCACCTCCTTAGATTTACAGAACTTGAGGGGATAAATTAAGGTAAAGCCTAAAGCAGCTATTTACCTATTAACTCGGTATATATTTGAAAAGTAGGACAAAATATTTCTGAGGCGCAGTTGGAGAAAAAGGCTCAAGAAATTCAGTGGGCATGCTTTGATAGCTTTTCTGTTCTGTTTTTTTATCTGGTGTTGGATTTCTGTGTGTTAAAAATTGTTAAAAACATTAAGCACTGTTTGAAGCTATAGTGCACCTATAAATATCGTAGTGATTCTTTAGGGGCAAATTGGAAAAACAAATGTAGCCGATGAGATTGTTGTTTGTTATGTTCTCGAAGCTCTAATCACATAACTCGTCATCGCCCTGCAGGTCACAGGATTATCATTTTGATCTGCCAGGCAGAGATGGCTTTTTCCTTCTACCTTTTCACAGCAACTAAAAATTTTCTATCCTTGTTTTATTTTTTACCCTTTTTTACATTGTTATTGCCAATTTATCATAGTTATTCACAGGCATTAAAATGATTATGAGACAGACCAAAAAGAAACACACATGGAAAAGCAGAGAGATGCAATCTCCTATATTTCCTCATATAATCACGTGAAACAATGATTATACCGTTTCCAATGTTATTGTTTTCCTTATAATTACAACTTCTACGTCCTTATCCACAGTTCTCCCAAATTGGCCGTAAAAATCCTCTTTACCTCTTTGCTTGGGGTATATGTTCTTAATGTGTGAACCTCAGTATACATGTGAATCTTTTTTTGTGTAGGTTTCTTGTTCATGATCCCAATCAACGTCTTGGAGCAGAGGGATTGTCAGAGGTAGTTTTCACTAGTTTTGAATTATTTTTTTCCTTACAGATTGACAATGTCTCTGCTTTATGATAGCTTGAAAGATAAACTAATTACTTTTGTAACGTATACTTGAAAATCAAAGTAATGTATTTGAAATTAGCTCTAATAGCCTGGAGTTTCTTACAGGTAAAAGCACACCCTTTCTTCAGTGGAGTTGACTGGGAAAACCTTTCCTTACAGAAGGTGAGGATTGTGGATGTATGCTCTTATCATTCAAATGGATACTGGATAAGTGCTTATGATTTATGCTTTTATCTATTCAAATGGATACTGCATAGGTGCATATGCTTTCATATTTGAAATCTAGACTTCTCTGCTTGTTTTGTCATTGGTTATTACATTCTCCATCTTTTAACAACAAAGCCTTTGTTAAGATGACTTGTTATGCTTTCAACATTAGTTGGGAGTGAAATAACTTCTCCCCTCACTCCCCTCTTTTCTTTTCATTTTTAAATATTTCTGTACTTAAGATGGAGGTTTAATAGTAAAATAAATCTATCATGGAAATTATTTTGAATCTCAAGTAAGACAAGAATAAAAGAATGCTTGTTTGATGACTTTGAGTTGAGTCTTCTTGGAGAGTGATGCAGATGTTATTTATATACTGCATCTAAATCTGAGAAAATCTTCTAACAAGCTCTCTTCTCAATGACTATTTCTATTCTTTTTAGAAGGATAATATGTATAATTCTATATGTAGCAACAGTCTTGTTACTAATATGATGCAGCCCAATAGCTTTCTCAATCTAACAAATCCAGTTGGTCGATTGCCCTTAATTTAATTCTTCTTCTTCTTCTTGATCCTCTACCTTAAAGCCTTCTTGGAGAGTGATGCAGCAGTTGCTGCATATACTGCATCTAAATTTGAGAAAAAATATAACGAGGTCCCTTCTCAACGAGCTATTCTACACCATTTAGAAAGACAATGTATAGTTCTTTCAGTAGCAACATTCATGTTACTAATGTGATGCATCCCAATTGCTTTCTCAATCTTACAAATCTAGTTGCTCTATTGAATAACCCTTAATGTCTTATTCTTTCCTGTGTGAATGCCCCATGCAATGGCATGCACCTGTATGTAATTTTTGAACAAAGGTTTGAAAGTGTAGATGACACGAGTCATATATTCTTCTTGATGTGTTTAATATTTCTATATTCTTGATTTGGCATAATTTGACTTTATTGTAGGCTGTCTTTGTGCCACACCCTGACAGTGTAGATGACACAAGTTATTTTGTATCCCGGTATAGTAAGAGTTTCACGGGAGTGCCTGATGATCAGGTCTCTAGTGATCCAGCCTCTGACACTACGGACATGATCTCAAATTCTGGTGGACTTGAGGTAAATTTCACCTGCTGATATTGACATGAAAATTTCTAACCAACGTGTTCATCATCATTATCAGAATCAATATCACTGTTCTATTCGGACAAGTATAATTATATTATCAAAAGTCAATAATCAATTTTAATCTTCCTTGAATGTCATACAATATATTGAAGCTATAGATTTCTTGTTAATATTATTAATTTTGGAATTCTTTCCTTATAAATGTAGTTTATCTGACTTAATTAATGCTAATGTTGAGCTCTGCTTGATGGGTAATGGCTGAAAAATACTTTTGTACTGGAACATGTCCCAAATATTTTTCTAATTTAAATACTACTCCCTCCGTCCCAAATTAATTGCTCACTTTTGACTTTTTTAAGTCAAATTGACTATTTTTAGAATTAATAATTAAGCATATATAAATATATTTCTAAAATTATAAAAATTGGGGTTAGTAATAAATTGTATATGCTTTCTTTTGGTTATAATTTCTTCACCTATATTTTAGAAAAAATAGTAAAAAGATTAGTTTTAAAAATGGTTAATTTGACTTTAAAAAGTCAAAATTGAACAATTAATTTGGGACGGAGGGAGTAATAAACTTGGAAAATGAGAAGTCCCGTACATGGAGTTTGAAGTGAAATCTCATCCAAATTATGTTTGTCCTTTTTTTCCCCAGAAGATGGATGACTGTGGTGATCTTGCTGAGTTTGATTCTTCTCCTCTTGATCTTTCCTTGATGAATTTTTCTTTCAAGGTAAGCCTACTTTACCCCCATCAGGAATGCAAATTAGATTCTTTCACCAAAATTAAGGGGTAACCTAGTAGCTGGTACTGATTTATGTGATGTTAGACTTGGTCTACAAGATTGGCACAAGTGATCACTTTGAGTTTTTCTTGACATTGAAAGTCTATTATTAACCTATTCTGATTTATTTGACCTGCAAAGTTATGCTGGGTGATGTTTTTGATTAACTGTGTGTTAACTTAATAATATAAGGTTTGGATTGAAGTAGTGGAATGAGGGAAGGAATTAAATGATTTTTAAGCATCTCAAGTGTATGTTTGGTTGTTGGTGGTGTGAATAGGATAACAAAATTGTCACATATATCTATTCTTCCATTGGAATGGATGTCACTCCACCACCTCCAACATGGTCAAGGGAATGAAATGAATTTTCATATTCCATTGGAATGGTTGTTTATCTGCCGTAAGCAATACCATCAATGTGGATTATTGCCATGATGTCATCTGTCCAAGTTATTTTGTATTTGATGCTAGTTGCTACTACCATCTGGTGGCTGGTGGTCAGAAATCAACAAGGATATAGGAGACATTATATATATATATTTTTTATTTATATGGATTTTGGCATTTTACCCTTCACCATTGTTTTGAATTAGCACCCGTAAATAATCTGAATGAATTCAATTGCGCTTGCAAAAAGGGGGGGATACTTTAATTTCATTCATATGAGCTGTAGCTCTTTTCCCAACCAATCAAGTGCTGGAAAGCCATTGTTGCATCTTCAGATTGCATGATTATAGTTATAGTGTCAGTAGTACAAATGGAAATGGTTGTTTACATATGATTCTCCTTTTGCAGAATTTGTCTCAGTTGGCATCCATTAATCATGATGTGCTTTTACAAAGTGGGAAGGACTCTTCGAGATGCTCATCTCCGTACAAATATTCTAGTTCTAGTTCCTAGGATTTTCTTCTCTTTTTTCCATTGCTTTCTTGTTCCCGTTTCCACCTTTTTTTCCTTTGGGAAGAAAGCAGGAAATAAATTTTCTTTGATAACAATGTCAATTTTATGTTAGAATTTAGCAAGCAGGAGAGATAGAAATACAGCAAGTTGATTAGAGATTTTTCCGTGAAGATGGGTCTTTTTCTGTTTTATTATTATTTTATTTTATTAGAAAAAAACAACACTATGTTCAGGGGTTAATTGACTTTTTTTTTTTTTTTTTTTTCACTGTATTAGGGGTCGATTTTTCTTGACAAATGATATGAGTGCTCTTCACTCGTCGTGATTAAGAGAGTAACAAAATTCAAGTGATCCATTTTACAATATACCTTTGAATATCTATATCCATAAGCACGGCTTGAATAAACTATTTAAATAAACATGTCGAATGTCATGTTAATTTAAGTATATTAATCATAATATTTATTTTATAATACGTATAATTTTAAAATTGACTCG